>OZ018399.1:31229435-31304435 GCA_963969525.1 Ontholestes murinus
AATTCAACCAAGATATGGTGATCAGTCCTACGATTGACCTTTCCTTCAACAGGTAGGTTCTTCTTATTTTGTGTTTCAATTTTTCTTGTCTGTGCTTTTCATAAAATTTCTTTGTTCGTTATTATGTTTAGTCATATTTTTAAACTATCTGAGTCTAATTTAATTCTAGAGAAGGCATCTGCTTTGATATTATCCTTACCCTTAATGAAGGTTACAACAATGTCATATTCTTCTAGTCGCAGTCTGAATTTTGTTAGTCTAATGGATAGACTAGCCATGGTGAATAAAAAAACTGAAGGGCTGTAGTCAGACAGTATTTATCAAATTTTCTACCATAAAGATAAGGTCTAAATTTGGTAACTGCCCATACAATCACAAGAAGTTCCTTTTCAATAGTACAATAATTTTTCTCTCCTGCCGACAACGTTCTATTATTATATGCAACTGGTTTATCATCTCCATTCAATAAAACAGCTCCAATCGCATATCCGTTTTTTAAAATGTCCTCTTTTGAGAAAATGTAATATTGATAGATTTATAAAAGCCTTTTAAGATTATTGAATGAATTTTTGCATTGTTTTTCAACATTTTTTATTTTAGGATAATATTGCATAATTATGACTTTCTCTTAATCGCGTGATATACCGTACAAATATAATTACTTTATCAAAAAATTACATTACAGAATGACTTAGGTTTAATTTTCTAAATTATAGTCGAAAACAATCAAGTCGTTCAGATAAATAAAACAACATTTATGATAAATTGTGTAGTTACGACTCTTTATGACTACTCTAATTTCATAATTTTTAAAATCATTTGCATAAATAATAAAATTAAAAATTAAAATTAATACAGTACTTAGTAACATAAAACGATAAAATTGTTGAAACGAATACAATAAAAAAGCAGTAAAACTAAAAAATTATAATAAAACACTAAATTAAAATAAATAAGTACCACATTAAAATTATAGAGAATAAGATACAAACAGGAATAGTAAAAATTAATTAAAATAATGAAATGACATCAGTTAATATTATACGACATAATCCGTTTTTAAAGCTTAATAATGTAGGAGCGAATATCACAAAATTAATGTCATTGTATAATATGTTGGCATAGCGCATCAGACGATCAATCGGATTATACATCCCATACTTAGTTGCATGGAAGTTCAGTCGAAATAGCGGTTTATGCCTGGAAGTAGAGCCACGTGGAATATAAAAATCGAAACTACCAACTAACCTACTACTATTAATCGTTGACCAGTTTATATAAAAATGTCATAACGAAAGATTCTTCTCTCTGCTAATGATTTAAGATTTAAGAAGGCTAGTATTCCACTATGGCTAAAGTGGTTATTATTCCTACCCAATTTATAAAAAATCAACTTGAGGAACTTACCCTGGACCGATTCAATCTGTTTAATTGCCGTCGTAGTATAAGGAGACCACACAGGGGATGCATATTCAAGGTGAGGTCATCTTGTAAAGCTTTTTGATCATTTATAGATCTTATAGTACTGAAAATCTTAAGATCATCAGCATAGAGAAGGGAGTCGCTCGTTCTCAGTCTTGACCCAATATCATTAATAAAAATAATAAATAAAATTGGAACACTGTGGTACCCCTGATGATACTTGAATATATTTTGAAAGGTATTTACCAGTACCTACACGCTGAGTTCTGTTGCTCAAGTAACTTCGAAACCACTCTATTATTCCACTCCCAAAGCCCATTAATTCCAACTTATCTAACAAAATATTATGCTGTAATCTATCGAATGCCTTGGAGAAGTCGGTGTATATAGAGTCCACTTGAGAACCATTCTCCAATGCATCCGACAGAAACGATTGGTACAGTAATAGGTTGGTTACCGTTGATCTGCCGTGGATAAATCCATGCTGCTGTTCGACAACTATCTGGCCGCATGCACATTTAAGTTGCTGGGAGATAAACTTATCTAATAATTTGGGCAGAACAGACTGGATAGCGACACCTCTATAGTTCGTGATATTTCCTCTACACCCATTTTTAAAATGGGTATTATATAGCTATCCTTCCAGCAGTGTGGAAATATACTTGAGTTTACTGAGCAGGAGAACATCGTATGTATAGGTTTACTCAGCGTGTACAAGCACCTCTTTAAAAAGTATGCAGGGATACCATCAGGTCCAGCGCTACAAGAATCTGGTAGAGACGATAAACCATTAAAAACATCAATAAGTGAGACATTGAATTTATCCAAGTCAATAGACTTAATATTGTTCAACGTAGGTACTGCATTAGATGGACTTCTGTATACTTCAGCGAAATATGTTGCAAATAAGTCAACACTATGTTCTAATGAATCACTATTAACATTTCCTAAATACATTTGTTTTGGGTACCCATTCGTTTTGCGACACAAATTTACGTGTTTCCAAAATTTTTCAGGATCGATATTAATAGCCTGTTCAACCCCATTTATGTAATTATTGTACAATAATGTATTTAAACTGGAACATTGTTGGCGTTAACGACTAAAAATATTATAATCGTATCTAGATCCGCTATTTTTATATTTTGCATGTGCTATCTTTTTAGAATTCGCTAGACGAATTAAATCTTTATTAAACCACCTTGGGTACTTGGACGGACTTAAAAACTTAACAAGAACGAACAAGTTAAAAGCATAATATAAAATGTTAAAATTAATGACATTATTATTAACACAATTGCCAGAAAATATCTCATCCCAATTTATACTCGCAAAAAATTTATTAATTTGTGCATAATCTGCAGACCTGAAATCAAATATCCAATCTTCACTACATTTATGGAATAAGGCGTGTGATGGACACTTGTATTGCACAAAATATCACTATATCCATTATTTTCGAGAAAACTTAACTTTTTTAGTCCTAATTCGGAATTATTAATAGTGTCATCCAACCAAGTTTCCACCAAAACAATAACATCATACGCGCACAAATTAACATTAAACATAAACGTTTTTATTTTGCTCTTAAGGCCACCAACTTTTTGAAAATAAAGATTCAGTTTTTTTTTGAGGAAACAACTGGATGGCCGTTACTATACCTAATAGTTAGATCCACTTCACCTTCTTGTTTACGCCTTCCTAACTAAATAATTTTTTTAATGTGAGAGTGTCGGCTTCAATTTTTTCGTTCAATGATCCTGAAGAGCAAAATTTTACTCAGTGTATTTTCCCATTATATAGGTAATAAATAAAACACTTGGGTTTTGAGAATTTACATAATTTAATGTCGATGCACTGCGACAATTGTTTCGTAATACAGTGGCTTCATCAGGCAGATGATAAAATCATTTTTGATATAATGAATTTATTTAAAGAATTATAATTTTTCGTAAAATGGTGTAATTTATGTTTGAAATGTATATATTTAATGAAATCCATTATTTGTTATTTTAAATTAACTAGGACTATTTTATTAAAATATCACTTTAATTTCATTAAATAGATAAGTGACAAAAATTTTGAAATATAATTTGATCATCATCTATACTAACGGGTTTGCCCGAGAAATATTAATTATTAATATTAGATATAAAAGGACGAAAGCTTAAGTTCAAACCTTCAATTCAAAACCTATAGTTGTTCTTGAAATCTAACGCCTACAGACACATACACAGACACATTTTAAAAATAGTCTAATTGGACCCAACATAATATGTATAACTCTTGATAAAATCATTTTATCATCTGCCTGATGAAGCCATTGTATGGCGAAACAATTGTCGCAGTGCATCGACATTAAAAACCCAAGTGTTTTATTTATTACCTATAATAATTATTTTATTACTCTATCTTATTCTATTTTCATTGCTCTTTGATTTTCTGGTTTTGCCGATTTTAATTGCCTGTATAATTTAATTTTATCCAATCTACCGCAAAGTTCGACATGTTTGGGGTATCAGCGATTTTCTGGATGCTCAATCTACGGTCGGAAAGAAAAACTTCGCGCACACGATTCAGATTTTCATCAGTTTTTGCCGTTAACCAGTTAACTGAGTTTGCCGAGTATACTCGTCATCGATCGATTTTCGTCACACACAGAAATTCGCACTTTCAAAACGGAGCGTCACGGTGAACTGGTTAATATAATATTTTTTAAGTGTGTTAGTTTTTTTCCACTTAACTGTGTCGCTCGGTTTGGAAACTGTTAATTTATGTGCTTCTGAATGCGAAATTCGCACTTTCAAAACCGAGGGACACTGCTTAATGGACTATGACCTTGAAATGCTGATATCTTTGAAGGCCCCTTTTAATTAACTGTAATGTTTTGGTTGTATTATTTCTAAACCGCACACAAAACTTGTCTTTCCACTCAGAATGCTCGGAGCAAACCGGCGACCGGCTTCATTGGATTGTTTTCCATCTCGGAGGGTAAATTTATTTTGTAGTGAATGTTGTTGATAAATTGTTTTAATTCTTCAAGTTAATTTTGTGATCCATCCCATATAAATATTATGTCATCTAGGTATCTTTTCCATAGTTTTCTATCGACAACATACACTACAAATATAATTTTACCTCCGAGATAGAAAACAATAAAGAACTTAATTATTTAGACCGCACGCTATATAAAATAACTTTAGATTATACCTCACAGTTCCACTGTTATAATATACAACTTAAATCATTATTTTAAACATAAACTCTGTGCTTTTCACAGTCTTGTATATAGATTAAATAAAATACTATTAAATAAGACATATTATCAAAATGAAGTGATATTCCGGAAAAATCCATTAACAAAATATTATTAAAATACAAGCAAAAGAACGAAACATTATTAAACATACATCATGAACGAAATAACAAAAACAAAATTTACATTTAACATTGCAAGTTTATTATGTACACATTTGAATTAGTTATTACAAAATGTAAAGATTTTCGTCCGCTTCCATCGCAAATCCGGGATTCAGGGTAATAAATTATTACGTTTGCCTGAGATAACGCAGTCCTCATGTATCTTTGAAACTGGAGCGCCTGTACGATTGCAAAGTGCAGATTTTGCATTATATTTGCATCTGTTAAGGAATGCAAATAGGAATAAAAATCTTTAGATAACGTGTATGGCCACGTCTGTGAAGCTGTGTTCCGTCAGCACTCCTTCCTGTTGAAGTTATTTAGTGGGATACACTCAACTTTGAATATTAATTTTGGGTGAGCTACCTAAGTAGTTTGTCCCGAATCTACTGGTGAAATTTTAAATGTAATTCAACAATTCACAGCGCTAATTTTGCTATCTTAACACTTCTGTTTGGAAAATTTTCAGTCACGTTACCATTCAACATTTTATTTCATCGGCCTTTATTTTCCCAAATATGTTCTCTTATATTCTCCTTCCGTGAGCTACCGCGTATGTATCTTGCACCGATCTTGATACTCTTAGATTTAGCTACTACATGGACGAATATAAAAAGGATGACGGCGATATGTGGGGTTGTACGAGATGTATTCCACCACCAGTATTATTCCTAGAGGCGGCGGTTAATTCATTAGAGGTAACAATTTTTGCGATTTTAATTCGACATTTCATTGTTTGAATGAATGAATTTATGCTCAGCTTTAATAATGAAATTAAGAATCTAACCAATAAAATATTATCGAACGTGAAAATAGTCTTCTGAAAAGCGAAATTGAAAAAATATAAATTAATAGCGGAAATATATACCGCAGCAACTTAATAAATGATATCGTTGATCATCGTCGTAGAACATTCAACGTACTTCTTTACAATGTACCCGAATCTAATGGTAGCATTTATGATAAAATTAAAAATGATTCCATGGTATTAAAGAATCTTCTTGAACCTCAGATTAAATTTAAACCTTAAAAATAATGTGCCTGGGTAAATCGTAAGATATGTTAAGGCCTATCAAACTTATCTTCAATTACCAACATCCAGCACTTGAATTATTGAAATAACTCACTCAGAGGATACTATTAATTTCAAATTGTCCGACAACAAAAACCAGATGCAGCGCGATTACTTAAAACATATAAGGAACGAGTTATTTACCCGCAAATCGAGTGAAGAAGTCAACTTAACGATTAAATAACTACATGGTCTGTCCATTGTAACATCAAATACTGTTCCACGCAATTCAAAAACCAAATATCAGGGATATTATATGCTACTTGACTATCAACTTTAACTCTTGCAACTATGATATTATAATTTTCATAGAAACCTGGTTGGATTAGTCAGTTGTCGACGCTGAATTAAACTTTCATGGTTATAGACTGTACTAACTTGACCGCTAATACCTAACTAGTTTAAAATATAGAGGAGGGGAGTGCTGATCGCTGTAAAGACTGGACTTGACTGCGTCAAAATGAATACAGGAATTAATGACGTCGAACACGTATCTGTCATAGTTAACAACAAGTCCATCGTTGGAACGACGTATATCCCACGTTCGACGGATCACCCTAATTCTGAATTCACCTTATTTAGAGATTACCACCTACAATCCGCCAGCTGAGAGAACAGTATTCACTATATAATTCGCTATGTTTACCAACTGTAACCCGATCTAATTGTCTTGACGATTATGATACTTTTTACGACTTTAAATCAGCTGAGTATTGCAGTATTATTACCATCTATCTTATGTTTGCTGGTGCCAACTGCTTATAAACCATGATGCCGAATCTGCTGTTGATGTATCTAACGATTCTATTTTGGCTTAATAAGAAGGTTTGTTCCAGTAAGAATGTCAAAAGTTTCAAATTTCCCTAAATGGTACAATAGAGATTTGATAAAGTTGATATAAGAAAAGAAAACAAGCTCACCGTACATTTAAACAAACCGGTGATTTACCATATTTTTATTGTTCTAGGATAAGTAAAAACCTGCTTAGGTCAGGCACCAGCGACATAGAAAACAAAATCAATACCGATTGTAAACATTTCTAGTCATTTGTAAATCACAGCAACAAACCTATGGATTCCCAAACGTTATACACCCTAACTAGATTTGGTCACCATGCTATAATAACTCATCAGTTAAATTAGAAAGCGTCCAAAGTAAATTTTGTCAAATGGTTTCTTATAGGCTCGGCATTCCAAGGGAGCAATATAGCTATTCCGAACCGATACAATTACTAAACCTACAACATTTAAAGCTTGTGAGAATAATTTTTGCTCTGTGCTTTAGCTTTAAACTTATTAATGACCTTCTGAACAGCCCTGCTTGACGCCATATATTTAAATTAAAATCCATACTTGGAAACACCTTCCCTAAAACATAATTTACAAAAATCTGGCATTTATTCCATTAATTGTAATAATTGTAACAATATTTACGTGGGACAGACACAAAGAAACATTTTAAAACACGAATATTATTTTAAATATAAACACTTCTCTGCAATAGCACATCACTCATCAACAATAGGGCACACATTTTCGGTAAACAATATAAAACTTTTAAAACATTATAAATTAAATATGCTTGAAACCATCGAAATGTACAAAAATAAAAATATTTTAGTAAATTTTTACCTGAGTTCCTTAGATAATCCGCTACTTGATCTATTACCTACAAAGAAACCGAAATAATGCAAACCCTCCGTTATAATCCTTTATTTAACTAATTACTCCCTGGTTTTCCTTATAATATCTTCTCTGTATATATGCCCCGCTAATAGTTTTAAAAATTATTATTACTGATAATTATCACCTTGTAAACGAAATGTACATCTAACACTTAATAAACAAGTGAAGTAACTGTGTGTTATTTTCATCAATATTGCTGTAGGTACACTGATCTAACTCTTGTTTAAAACTTGTATTCTGTCTTCCATTGTAAAATTAAAATTATTTTATACTTAATGTAAAAGGATATATCCGATGATAAACAAACAAATAAATAAATAAATATATAAACACAACAATTCAATAATTTAAATATAAGAATTGTGTATTATTCCATCCATACATATTAATATGCAATCCAATCATTGTATAATCGTCATATTATATAATTTTTAAATTGTACTTGGTTAATCAAGTTCATTAAGTCCATATTTCCGTGAAAAGTCTGAAGCGAATAACATTCAATAATAAGTTAGTGATGTTACTACTGAGGGTGAATTGAACTCATACAGTGATAGTATCCTCAGGCTAAGTAAATTTATATTTTAAATATGCTGATGAGTAATGTATATGAAGATTCAGCAAAATCTTTACATATTCTGATAACAAAACCCAATCGATTGGGCCATTCGCTAACTAGATTAGTTATGTATTCAATAAATGATAGTTTTTCATCAACAAACACTCCGCGATCTTTAATTTTAGCCTCAGAGTTGATTTATTATAATTGAAATTATTTGGTTTGCTGCGGGAGTATGATATTACAAAATATTTGTCTAGATTTATACACCTTTATAATTATATACATAAATATTCATAAAATATATTAGTCAATAGTGTGACAAACACGATTTTTAAAAAAAGGGAATAAGACTGGTTCAAGATTTGACACTATTAGTGGCTATTAGATTTATTCAGCATTATTAAAGCTCTTATAATAAAATTGATTTCATCTAAAGCGAAATATTTAAATGCCGAAGGTGATTAATTTCCAAGAAATTTTTTTATAACATATTATCCAATCAGCATCATCCAAAAATGTACATATTCGCCTATAAATTCTTACTGCCCTGTATTTTTATTTACACGCAATAATAACCTAAAAAGATCAAAACTATAGGTGCATAATATAGATGTTTAATTTATTGTAACTCCTTGTTTTTAAAGCGTTCTACGGCAGCTCTTAGTCTAACGGCTAGGCCGGGTTAAACAATTACTTTTATGTGGGGAAGCAACACCAAATAAAACGAACGTTAGGCGCCACTAGGTTTAGACATAGTTTAATTACTTCTCCTTCCAAATCAACAAACTTTGAGAAAAGTACGATATAATAGGTCGCTAGATGGGTTTAAAATAAAAGTATATTTGCAGAGCTTAATAAACAATAAATGCAATCAACAAGTTACTCACCTAATGGAACTGAGTCTAAATAAACAAACTAAATTTGAGTATTACTTAAATAAATATTCAAATTTGGCTAAAAGCCTTCGCTATTTTCTGATTAGATGACGTCATTTTCTGATCAAATTATCACAATAGGAAATCACGAAGACACCCTTTTATACGCTCGTCAACTCCACCACATAACACAGCGACATATCTTACTGTAATACTCAGTACTAAACAATTGATATGAACGTGAGAGGAACGCATGGCTTTATAGGTTAGTTTACGTTTTGGCTGTATTCTTCCTGCCGAATGTCTAATACTTAACTAACGCCAGCTCCATTCCCCCTACACATTATTTATTTTTTGATTTTAATTATTTTGTAACACAATTTTTGGTTTTAGAAGTAAAACAATAAACACAATGTACGACCGATGCGTCGTGATTTCGCAACAATGCGTCCTTGTTACCAGGCCGCACTGTCCGTCACCTGTTACCATGAGTTACACAAGCGAATGATTTAACAAAAGTATTTAATAGTATGTTTAATGCTTGAAGCCACTGTACGTTTGATAACAACCTTTTAAAGGTTGAAACCATGGTCACTTAATAAATCCTGTGGGTGATATCAACGAAGTGGTGACAATTTTAAGGTATGTTAGGTTGCATATATTACTGACGAATGAATTTCCTAATTATTTATTTATCTAATTTCGTTGTTCCGCACACGTTAAAAATTATTACCTGTAATATATTTAAAATTTATTATATATCTATAAGAAAAAGAATATAGTATAAAACATTGAAAAGTGATTTTTACATATTCAAAACATGAGATATTAAAGGTTTTGCATACATCTTGAAAGAGATTTCTTAGATTTAAAATTCTTTTGATGATCCGATGATTTTAAAAGGGCATGCCAAAACGGCATTCGTTACCCATAACTTCTGCTATTTTTGTATCGTCTTCTTCTTCTTTCAACGACCAAGCCAATACCCTCCAAGTGGAAACTGTAATTCAATGCGGATTTATCATGTTTCTATAAATACCAACTAATTAATTACCTTTTCTAAATCTTGAAAAAACTCGTATAGTAATATCTTAATCGATGGTTAACCCGAAAAATTAAATACTTCAAAGTAAAAATCGATTCCCTGTCTCCTACTGCGCTAAGCTGATGAGATCCATAATAGATCGAAATAGTATTACTATATCCATTTCTGGTCTGATCATATTAGTCTTCCCTATTTATCAATGGCATTCATTACTGACTATTTAATTGGGTAACATTTTTTGCTATTTGTTGTAGGTAAAACGAGGTTGGTCCATTTTTTATTCAATAGATTTTATGATAAATTCCTTTATGTTTAATTATCTGATGTTCCCTTGTATTGTCAAATAGACAACGAATATACTAGCGGCATTCTCTAATAGTTAAAATTCGGTATTTTAAGTACTTGGGGTTTTTAATAGGTAGAGAATTGAACACTTTGTTTGTTCACTGGTTTTGTATATTTGTTGAACCAGTTTGACTTATTACAGTATTGTTAAGAGTAATAAAACAAAATTGGTAGGTTTATAGATTTAGGTAATAAGTACTTTGAGTATTGGAGAAGATAAAATCTCTACTTTTTAATTAATGATGTGTTTTCCCCAATTTCAGCCCTCTCTCGGATTTAAATGAAATCTTGTATTATCTGAGTATAAAATCTTAAAATGAATTTTAAAATAAAATCCTAAATTATACAGTGTTTTGCAACACCAGTACATTTTTTATTGTTTAATATTGATTTCGTGCAAATAATACTTGTTCCGCTAAACTCTTGATGGAACCAGATATGTAAATTAGGTGAAGAAAAACAGTTATTATGTTTGGTTTGGTTTTTATTTACTAATCCTCACTTTCAAAGAATAAACTTATAAAGTCTGTCTGTGCCGCTCCATATGCAAAATATGTCGTCAAAGTATCTCCACCAACAGGTGATGTTTTTGATTAGTGGATGTTCTGAGCTGAATTTCTATAAATTTCATGCTAATCCTTCTTGTTGTGTGTAAAACTTATTATTGTACCAAAAGTAATTTTAGTCTAGGTAAGTATTAATAAAAACAATACTTTCTTTGGATTTATAATCTGATGTACGTCCTTTGAGGTTGTTCTTAATTTCAGATTTAGTTAATTTACGGCTGTGGATGTTGCTTATTTCAAATCATTTGGCGATGTTGGAAATAATAGCAACGGGTCGAAAATTAGGGACCATTTTCTTATCACCTGATTTGTAATTAGGTACCACACCTGCGTTCTTTCAGGAGGAGGGAGTTCTGGATTCAGTTAAGCATAAGTTAAAAATATGCGTTAAAGGAGTAATTAACTATATCTACAGTCTTTATCGTAAACGGAAATCGCATCAAGGACATCAGACTAATCTAATGCTGTTATTGAATCGGTAATTTTTAAGAAACTTGCTTTTTTAAAATTGAAAGATCGATTAAATATTTCATTCTGAAATAGTGTTGGTGGGTTTTGATTGTTTAAAGTTACAGCTAGGCGATGGTTAACTCAAATGCAGGATGATGTTTATCTACAAGACAATGAATTTTTTCAATTGTATACTGTGCAATGAATCGTACTAAAAGTTTAGTCGAGTATACGATTGTATGAAATTTTAATAAAATTAAATTGGTCGAGACCCAGAAATTAAATTTTGTCATGTAAGCAAGTAGGGGAAAGTTTTATTAAATAACTGAATTACTGGAGGATTTTGAGTTGCTCAAGATTCACAAGTGGATATAGGTAATTCAATTCGATTTGTAGATAATACTTGATGGTTAATTGGTGTATCAGTAGCATTTAATTTGGAATCAACAGCTATTAATACACCTTCACCACTTTTCTTATTAGATAAAATGCAAATTTGATAAATATGAAAAATATTATAATTATTACCAAACAGTTCATATATGGAGACATTTTCATTGAGCTATTTTTCAGTGAGTTTAATTATTGAAAAGTCACTAACAGCACTATTTTGATAAATATTATTACATTTTGAATTGAAGAAATGACGAGATTAGAAGGGTCCTGTGGTGTACCATTTGACTGTTCAATTGGAGGGGGTAGCCCTTGGTACTTCAACACCACGACTTTCAAGATGCTGCTTCCGAGAAAAATAAGGATTATAATCTAGATCTTCAATGGTATAAATCTTATCGCGAACTTTTAAACTATATTGAATAATATCTGCACGTTGAAAAGACTCCCGTGCTCGCTTCTCGTGCTTCTTACAGCGCGCTCCTCGGGAGTTGTTTTTATTAATGTAAATGCCAGTTCCTTTCAGTTTATTACTGATAAACTTTTAAATTAAATGGTTTGATTAACATTTTTTTAATAAAGCGAAACCAGTCGAGTAAATAGAGAAAAATTGTGTAAGAAACCAAGTGTAATTTAATTTAAATCGGTAAATCGGTAATAGTTTACAATATTTTTTCATTTTCAAATTCATGCATTTCTTGAATAATTAAATTATTTGCACAAAACTGTTTATTTATGTTTATGCTGTAGCAAATATCGAGATGTCCTTTCTTGATATTAGTCAATTGTTGTTTTAGAATATTGTTTTTATTACGTAGTGGTTCGATTATTGTATTTATTAAGGATGTGAAATATACAGTTAAATGACTAGTTATACTTATTTTCGGGCGTTAAGTTTAATTGGATACCTCCTTTAATAATTCTTTCTTCAATGAGATTTTATTATCGTTACACTATTCAACAACCAGATCAAGAGAATGCTGTAACTTTGAACAGTTGCTCTTTATATAAATGTTAGATAAACTTATCCTAGTTATATGAATGGAGCATAATTGTATTTATTTCTCTTTCAAAAGCAGTAGCAGATAGGTTGATGTATGGATAATGTTTGTTGTAAAATTTGACACATGGGTAGCTAAAGGTTTTTGTATATAATGTTGGATTACGCAGTTTCATACCGTCCCTAATATTAACGTAGTGGCAGTTTTTTCTCCATCTCATTTTATTAAATAAGTCGTTTGGTGAAGGAATATTTATAATTTTATGAAGAGAAACAAGAAATTGTAACTGCCATTTTTTTTGAGCCGTAGATAATTGTGCAATAAGAATTTTGTATTTTCACATTCAAGCATTCCTTGAATAATTAAATTAGTTGCACGAAACTGTTTATCAATTATGTTTATGCTGTTGCAAATATCGAGATGTTCTTTTCTGGTATTAACCCATTGTTGTTTTAGATTTTCGTTTTCTTTGCGCAGTGGTTCAATTATTGTATTTATTAAGGATGTGAAATATACAATTAAATCACTAGTTATACTAATTTTAGGCCGTTCCATTTCATTGGATACCTCTTTTAATAATTCTTTGTTGGTTATATCTTCTTTGGCAGACATTACAGTAGATAATATAACTACAATTATGTATTTTATATGTAAAGGCAAGAACAGGAACACAATTTTTTACACCTACCCCGCCCTTGGTGGTGGCTAATAAAATAACAAACAACACAAGGCGACGGATAGGAAATGCACATAAAAAACAAAGTAGAGATAATAACATAAATCTGATTTCGATATAAATTGATTTAAGAAAATTTCACGGTCAGTGAACAATGCGAGCGATGCGAAAACGAAAAAAAAAAAAATTGCAGAGCGTGGAATAATATTACTGGACTGAGGTTAATTGACTAAAATCGATGATAACTCAGCGCCAACACAAAAATATCGTACGCACAGCGACAAGTGGATGATGCAATACTATTAGAATAGAAAAATAGTACCATTTACTGTTGAATTTACTTTGATAGAATGAACACGATACACACTCAAGCATGATTCGTTTAACTCTTCTCGGATACGTTAAAACTGTTGTCGTTTTATGTTGATTTTATTCTTTATGTTTTGGATGAGGTTGATTTGGAAGCCATTGTCAGCGGCAATTAAAATTATTTAATTTAGAAACAGGATTGTAGTGACCGTTACTATGTGGTATTTCATTTTCAAATATAGGATGAAATAAAACACTATTTTCTATGTTTTTTTACCACTGTATATTAATGATTTTTACAACATTAATAAATTATCTACGACTATAGTTTCGACTCTTTCAAGTCATTATCTTGATAATGACTTGAAAGAGTCGAAACTATAGTCGTAGATAATTTATTAATGTTGTAAAAATCATTAATATACAGTGGTAAAAAAACATAGAAAATAGTGTTTTATTTCATCCTATATTTATTTAATTTAATTTATCAATTTAGTTGTTTTTGTAAATTAAAGTTAAATCAAAAAGTTAATTTGTTGTTATTTTCTGCTTCGAAAATCAATTTACAGTAGATATTTTTAATTAGATTTAAAAATTGATTTAATTGTGCTGTGCCATTGAAACATGGTATTACTTTGTTAACATACGTTACCAAAAGAAATATGATTTTTAGCAGAATCTAGTGAGACAATGTGTTTTTCCCTATTTTCCAATAATAAATCTTCTAAAATTAAACTCAATAATGATTCAATTGGTAGAACCGTTGTTTGCTAAACAATTATTTTTGTTTATACATGTTTCTAAAAATTGAAATAGTTCTTTTTTGTAATCAATTTAATGCAATTTAATTCATCTAGTAAGGTTGGATAAGTTCTAGGTATTCTTTAAAATGTATATTAACTAACGTCAAACGATACAAGTTTTAAATTTATTGGGGTTTTTATTAATTTAAAATGTTCAGATAAGGCCAGTATATTTTTATTGAGTATTTTTAAGAAAACACTTATTTCTTAGAAAACGTTTATTGATATTGATTGCTGAGCCTATCGAATTAATATTAATAATGATAATTATTGAGAAGTATTTAATCAGTTAATTTTGAATAGCTTAACACTCATGAAAATTTATGAATATTGGTGGACAATTTTGGTCACAAACTATTTATAGGGTTGATGAATTTCATGAAAATTTAACAATTGATACATTGCAAATTCGTTGATTTTACTTAGTACAATTCCATTGCATCGCCAGTTATTGACAAGCTCACTATCGGCGAAAAAAAAAACCAAATCGTAGTCGCCAAATAATTTATCTGATTTCGCGGGCATTGATCTAGTTATTTTTAATGAATAATTTACTTAAACATTTCCTATGTTTTCAATTTATTTGCTCCTTTCTGTTTTCCATTGTCGTTCCGTGGAATACTGAGGTGAAGCGTGAATGCCTTGTTATTTTATATGTTGTAATTTTCACTTTTCTCTGTATATATATTTTCTGTATTTATTTATTTTGTCAGTACTAAGATTTTAGATGCTATTTAATTTTTATACTGTTTGATTTAATAATGGAATCTCTATATATTTAATAATTAATAACAAAATTCAAACAAAGGAAAAACAAAAGCGATCAGACGTATCTTGTATTTGCTTCTCATTTATCATCTATTATGCGATCAGACGTGTACAAGATTGAATGTTTTAATCGTAGCAAAATTTACATAGGTCAAACAGGTAGAATTTTTGAGGTCCGGAAATAAGAACATCAAAAAGCAATTAGGGACGGAAAAATATCTGGATTAGCTGAACACTATATTAACAACGGTCACCACATGTGAGCGATGTCGGTGCTTAAAATTTGCAAAAAGGGGAAAGGCTTAACCTCTTGGAGGGATTAGAGCTTAAGGGGGCCATCAACAAGGAGATTAATATTTTATCTTAATCCAGGCCGACAGCATTTTAATCCTGTCCTTCAATTAATATTACCTGCTCCACGATATGTGGTGGTACATTTATTATTTTTAATTAGTTCAAGCTTTGATAATGATCGAAACACGTTCGAGCAAACTGAAAATAAAAACATTATGGAACAAGATAAGTGTTATATATTAATATCTGTTTCCATCAAGAGTAAGGCGCAATAAGCACCCACTTTCTTATTACTAGTGGAGTGAAATTAGCTACATTAAGTTAAAAATGACAAAGTCTACAAACCATATATTTTTCAAATCAAAATGTTTAAAGTTAAGTTAAACCCCAAAATAAATGAAAATTCAGTGAGAGAAATGATCTGTGGAAAAAGCAACAGTTTATTGATTAGAATTAGAAAAAAATGGTATTCAAGACGGTTTTTAAGGGAATACCTTTTTTTCTCATTGAATTAATAAGACCATTGAATAATATAACTTTGGACGATTTCCTCTCGGACACCATAGAAAAAATTAACTAAGAGGCATATAAACAATTCACGAAATAGAAAAAACGTATACACCTGAAAAATTCTAATAAAACGAAACAAGTAATACAAGTGAAATCAACAAATAAATTCTATTCACGCTTGATAAACCTGTCAATAAAATCTTCAAAGAGGAATAAGTCAATCTACGCTAAAAAGAATTGAAATGTTTAGACACGGAATTATCATTAAATAGGTTCAGTAGAACGATGAATCTAGAAAAAGTATCCTTAACAAATATCATAAAGAGAAACCTTAGTAAAGAAAAATCCAGCCGTAAAACGAATAATCCAGCATTAAATAAATGATAAAAAATTGCCAAGATGAAAATCTCATTATATCCAAAGTCTATAAAGGAAACACAATTATAATACTGTAAAATATAATACGTAGGAAAAGTAGAAGAGAGTAAATTCAAGCTATTAAAGAATGACCCCACAATAAAATATAAGAAAGAAATAGTCGAGGACAAAAAATCAAAAATAAGTATTGCTGAGCATTAATAAGGATTAAATTAAACGAGTCCAACATCTCCAATCCTCTACGGATTTCCAAAAATTTACAAATAAAATATGCCGATCTAACCAGTGCTTTCATTTTGTTAAGTTCCTAGGTTTAAAGTATGTTCATGTATAAATAATCTATTACCAGAACTTATACCGTGTAGATCAGACTACTCCATAAACACACTAGTGAATTTGTGACAAAAACATCACATTAAACAAAAAAGTCATTTTAGTTTAATTCGACGCAAAAGTCCATTTGCTTCCATACCGGTAGCGGAATTAAAAATACCACCAAGGAGGGATTAAAACAAAATTCATCCAAACAATTAAAAAGTCACAAAATAATAGACATCTGTCCAGCACAAAATTATTTTAGATTTAATAACAAATTATACTCGCAAGAAGACGGGAGCCAACATCACCGACGTTTTCGGATTCTTATAACTATAATAATTATAATAACAATAATACATTTTTTGCCCATTCAGGAAACTAGTCTCAATTACATGACAACTTAAATAACAAAATTTATTAGTTATACTAATTATACAAATAATTACTATATTATAATTTTAATTAATAAGTTGAATAAAATTTAGTGCTTACTACAAATAATGTTTAATGAAGATTTGAGACGATAATTAGTTCGATGAGAAATTTGGAAAATTGGTCTTTGTCTGCTGCTGTAAGGACATACATGGTGTCGCATTTTATCCAAGATATTGGGACAGTTTATTAAACAATTTAAAAAAGAATTAAACCAATGCCTGCCTTTAGTCGACGATATTCAAGAGATTCAAGACATTGAAAGCATCATTAACAAGAGTCTCAACATGATTGTTAAAAGACAATTTGCAATCAAAATATATACGAAGATCCTTGTAAACTTTTACATTTTGTATTGGGGTGTTATTGATACAACTTAAAATTGTCAATTCAAATCCAGTCCATTTTGCCGACACCAATCCGACATTTTGTTGTTGACAAATATTAAGTTGCTCACAATTTTTCAGAGAGGTCTTTAATAAATACATTGAACAACAACAACAAAGGTCCTAAGATTGAACATTGTGGTACCCCTGATGTTAGGAAATACGAACAAGATTTTAAGCTATTAAGAGTGACATAGGAGTCGCGTCCACTCAGATAAGAGTGCATTTAAAAATTTGCTGATTTACAAAAAACAAAATTACTTAACTTCTGCAAAAAAATATTGTGATCAAATTTATCAAACGATTTTGACAAGCCTGTGTAGATTACATCCATTGAAAATATTTATAAAAATGTGTTAAAATTTCTTAACTTTGATGGCCTGTATCTTGGTCATTTGAAGACTTTTATAATATTTTTTTAGGAATCATCACCGTTTTCACTGTAGTATATGTGGTTAATTTTATTCTCGAGTCACAGAAACACCGTGTATAAAGGAACTTGCAATTTAATATGATCTGTAGGAAATATTTTAACCTTAAAGATATTACGCGTGGCAACATACATTCTGCTAGTAAGCGATGATATTTCCATTTTCATGAAGAGAATGTATACAATCCTGGGTAGACCTTGCATAAACTGATCGTCAAGTTAATTTCACCGTTTCGTCGCCTTTCTACTAGCACAGTTTGACCTTTTTTAAGTAATTCGCTTTGCATCGGAGTACAATAGAGTCGCACAAGAATATTGCTTGTTCAATTCAAATTAAAAATTTTACATATTTTTATAAATCCGCTCGCACTATCTATATTGTTCAAATTGTTTAATAGGCCTAGATCGTTCCCCAACTTTACCAATCCTAATAATAGAAATCTCAGACGTGGCTTTATTATTACAATTCAGGGCACACTACCTAGATTTAGAAGCGACATTATTTGATTCTTGGATATTATAAAACGTGACGTTATGTGATCTTTTTATCCAAACTTCAACCTCTTAAATAATATTTTGATGCGAGTGTGGACAATTATTTTCACGTAGAGAATCAATTCCTGTCTTAAGCACAGCATTTTCTGCTTTTAGTTTAGCTAGTTATTTAGATAAGTGTGTAATTGACTCAGTACAGGTGCTTACTTGCTGCTTAATTTTTTCTGAGAATGATATCAAATAGCTCTTAAATATGTCGTCAATTGTCGAAATAATTTGAGATCTAGAGTTAACGCTTGGTTCGTTGGAAGTAGAATTAGGCGGGAAGATAAATAAGGACTCTCACTTCACACTGCAAGGCCAATTACAGTGACCAATTAGAAAGAAGGCAGGAGGACCACGGATAAATAACTGAGAATTGAGGGATAATGCAGATGTCATTTGATTGATACCGCTCTGGGTAACTATGTGAGATTTTAATAATCAAATTACTCACCACTATTAAACGTTAATGCATAACGTAGGCCAATAGGTCTCAACAGAAGTAGCTGATTACAGAAACTACACAAATTAAATTAGTTTAAATTCATACGAAAAAATATTTCATAAAACTGCGACCACAATAAGACCATGGATCTATAAAAATGGACATGACATCATTTGAAGATAAATTATTTAAACAGAACAACACAACATTAACAAAAAATATCACTTACTTACACCGGCTAATAATAAAACCAATGGATAAATAGAAATACAACGAAGAGCTCAACATCATCGATGAGAATGCCAAAAATAATGGTTACACGAGGAGGTTAGTCACGAAATTAGTAAATAAAAAGAAGCGAAAGA
This sequence comes from Ontholestes murinus, assembly GCA_963969525.1. Taxonomy (NCBI): domain Eukaryota; kingdom Metazoa; phylum Arthropoda; class Insecta; order Coleoptera; family Staphylinidae; genus Ontholestes; species Ontholestes murinus. The sequence continues at coordinate 31,248,923 of OZ018399.1, forward strand.
TGAAAACAACATTTATTATACAGCACAAGTCCGGAAAAGGAAGGAAATATATATGGGGCGATCCCATTTAAATTTACAATATTTAATGTTTTAATTGTAGGAGAATTTACGTAGGTCAAACAAGCAAACATTTTTAGGTCCGTTATAAAGAACATTAAAAATAATTAGTGATGCAAAAACAACATCTGGAATAACTGAACACTGTGTTAACATCCATGGAGAGATGTCAGCACTTGCAAAAATGGGAAAAAGTTCAACATCTTAGATATTTTGAATAACCAGCAGAACCTAATACAGGCCGACAGCGTTTTATCTTTTTAGATGTTGTCTATTGGGATCTCGGAAACTATAAATGATAAAAGAAAAAAGTGACATTTTTTTCAAATAAATATATCTGTTATTATGATAGACAGTTGTAATTTAATAATTAAGTTGTAATATTTTTATGCAGATTAATGAAATATATTCAGAAATTTTTTATCGCCATTATTTTCGGAGATATGAAGCAAACCTGCATTTTTTAAATGGAAACCATTTTACTGGATAGATTATTTTTTCTCTTTAATCCTTCAATCTAATGTCACATATGACTTACTTATTTCTAAAAGTTTTATTATTATTAGAAAAATAGCCATGGAAATGATAAAAACAATTCTAGTTGTTTACAATAATAGCAATGTTGTAATAATGAAAATTAATAATGACACAAATATGATCTCCTCCCTACTCTCTACTCCCCGTACTACAGCACCGCCGGGCATTGAATGATATAACTGTTAGCTGTCGTTATATGTAACAAAAATTGTTACATCGTGCTGAATATCACTTCAGACATGTAACGACAGTTAACAGTTATATTATTCAATGTCCGGCGGTGCTGTAGTACGGGGAGTAGTTGTTTTAACTGTTAACTGGAGTTTTTACATTTATTGTAAAATATAAATGCAGAAACGCTCATGGAGATCATATTTGTCTAATAATTAATTTTCATTATTAATAACTGCACTACAAATTTTAATATTTAATTTGAATATTGTAATAATTAGTTTTCTTTTTAACTTAAATGTGCAATTTTACTTGTCTCTTAAAACATCTAAAAAAAATAACCCTGTATATAGTTGTACATTTGGTTTTTTTTGGTAGTGGTCTGTTTTATCAACAATTTAATTAATACGAAAATGTTTAACTAGTTTGCTTGAAACAATGCCATTGACAATTTATATATGATATTGATCCTTACGATATCAATAAAGAATGAAATATGTTTAGCGATAAATATAGGACCATATTTGAGCAGTTTTCAAGTTTTCCGATAATCTGCATCATTTAAAAAAGGATTATGATTGACATTTAAGAACATCGCAATATAAAAATTAATTAAATCTTTAGATAATAAAATAAAATGTATGTGGGTAATATTTAATGAATTAAGTAAAGTTGGTTGTGAAACTAACAAAATACAGAGGGAGCAAATCAATTTCTAATCGATAGCATTGAGAAATTACGATCAAATAATATGCCGATAAGAGACATCAGATCTAATATTATATAATAATCAATATATGTTCTTACTATCAGTAACTACATCAAAAATCTTAAGTCTGTCAAAAAATTTAAAATTTAATATCTTGAAATTCACTCAATATAATACTTTTTTAAACTCTAATGACCGAATTCTTTATTTGGTATTGTGTAATTTCGATTTATCACATCATGAAGTGTGACTTGACGAATTTTGACAATGTTTGTCAAATGAACTTTAAATTAAAATAATAATTATTATCATTGTAAATGAAAATCAACCAAATCAAATTTCTACCGCCGTGAAAATGAAAAAATGCACTCTATTACAAAAACTCAAATCACAGAGGCTTAGAACTTATTAAAAATATTGAAGATAATCTTAAAAAGAATCCAAGAGAATTATGGAATTTTATTAACAAACAAAAAGGTACTACTCTACTAGGTATACCATATTGTATGATAAACATGATAAGTATGATGCTCCACAAGATATTATCTTTCTCTAATAAATACCTTCCTAAAAGTAATCTAAATTATACATATATTTAATCGCTATTTTATTAAATTTTTCTAAAATCTTTGAACAAATATTATTTACTTACGTATATATATAATCAAATTACAAACTATACATCACCCTAACAACATTGTTTTTTATTTGGTCGTTCCACAGAGTACTAACTTAGCAACTATTACTCATATCTTATCGGAGTCTCTTGATAGTCGAGGTCAAATAGATGTTTTTATGCTGATTTCTGTGCATTTGATTAGATTATTAGATCTCAAAATATTAATTGAGAAATTGAGTACAGTCATATTTTATGATAATTTATTGGATTAAGATGAACACAGAAAACACACACTTTGTACACCAAGTGTGTATTTTCTAGGTGTTTACCTTAATCCAACATTAACTTGGAAATCTATTGCTGATTAAATGAACTTAAAAATGTAATAAAAAAAACAATACGTAATAATGAAAACCTAAAATTAAAAAAATATATAGTGAAATAAGGAAATAATGCTTTGCATTGGAAAATATTAAAGTTATATTAAATGAACATACCAGACGGAATATATAAAGCTGAAGATAATGTAGAAATGAATATGAAAGTAGTTCATTTCGTATTTGGCCCAAAGTAAAATAAAATATATCGATATTGAGATCGTTAATTATTCTCAGCATACGAATAAAAGAGGAATGGTACAATTTATTGGTATTAGAAACCGGCAGTGAAAACCTGTTAATAAATAGAGCGTTAAGTGTAGGAGTAACTAAATTTGGGCCATCTATCAAGTTAGTAGTTTTAGTACTATTCGTAACTATTCGTAACACGCAAATTAATTTTGTTTTATTCAATGTCTGTCGAGGTTTTAGCCAGAGAAGTAGTTGTTTCAAAATCAATTTGTTTGTAGTCTTAGTAAGACTCATTCTTGTAGATTCACGAAATGTTTTCGTATTTTTAAATTATTATAATCAAAATTTATTGTGGATTGTTTTTTGGTAAATTCTTCTTATTACTAGTCTAACTCGTTTGATAGACATCATCAATAAATTGTATTAAGATCATCTGATAGATTTTGAAAATCATTAACATCATCCGCATTGAGCAAAATATGATTTTTTACAATATTAGCAAGATCATTTATAAAACAAATTCTGATGTGGGGTTGGGCGTAGGGATGACGAAGAGGAAAGGGAATGCTTAGAACTTATTTTTGCTGTTGAAAAGTTGCTATCATATATAGAGGATGTCCGTTTCATAGCTATTACAGATACATAGTCGTTACTATGGTTAGATGGGCTTTGAAACTAAGTCATCATTATATGGAGTTACGCCACCATAAGGGAAAATTTCATATCGTCCCTGATGCTCTTTCAAGAATTCCTACTTGTCAAGATAGTGGAAATATTGCAGTGGTCGACACTGATGTGGAGGGTACCATGACTGACTTGGTTGATTGCAGCAAACTGGATCCTTGATATCAAATCGGCACAACGATCCAAGATACTAAAATGGGCTAAGGACGAACCAAATGTTCTGTATGTGGGGAACAAAATGCTCCTAATGTAGCAAAAGCAGGGTTGATGAGAAACAGGAAAAACGTTCAATTTCCTTTTCAGATTATCTCTATAGATATAATAGGTTTACAATTGTAATAGACTGGTTTGCCAAATTTATTTTAGTGTGTCCGTTAAGAAAAGCGACTACGGCGGAGGTCTACAATTTTATTGAAAATCCGGTATTTTTTCTGTTTTACAAGTAATAATGACAGGCAACGGAAAGCAATTTATTTCAGTTAAATTTAAAGCATTAGCAGAAAAGTATTAAGTTAAAAATGTATGGTATAATTCGAAGTACCATCCGCAAGTAAATTTCACGGAGAGGTACAGCAGGGTTATAGGAACAGCCATCAGATCTTACCTAAGTGAAAATAATAATAATAAATGTTGCCATAAGGTCTTCAATACATAAAGTTACGCGATTAAACCCTAACTTTCTTAACTTTGACAGGTGTGTGTCAGCGAGTGGAGATTTTTATGATAGTAGTAAAGAGCTTAAAGTAGAAGATGCTGATCTCAAGAGATTTGTTTTAGAATTAGATAAGTTCCCCAAACTCCATAGCAATGTTAGTGAAAGATTGGAAAAAGCTTCTAACAAAATGGTCCAACATATAACTAAAGAAAGCGATCTGTTAAATTCGAGGAAGGGAATTTGGTTTGGAAACGAAATTATGTTGTCTCGAAAGCTTCCTAGAAATTTGAGGCTAAATTGGCGGCAACGTATATGCTCTGCGAAGTAGTGAGAATACTATTATACGAATTAATGAATATAATAGTGTAACGTGCACATTTCGCTGCGTTTATTTTCCGTGAGAAAGTGGTGAAGATCGTATAAAAGATAACGAGAATATGAGAGGTCCTAGGTTTAGATTTGACACCATTAAATTCGGAATTCTGTGATCTATCATCTAAATAGGATTTAAGAAGTTGACATAGCTCTGTAAAAAATCGAACTTCGAAAGCTTTTGAATAGCAATACTATGGTTAATACTGTCAAAGGCCTTTCGAAAATCTAAATGAATTACATCAACCTGCCTATGACGTTCTAAGACCTCCGCAGTACATTGTGTGAAATTAAGTAATTTTTTTGCTGTAGGTCGATGAGGCATGTTGATTGTGAATGATATATTTTGATATATAACAAGATATTAATTTGGACAATATTTCTTCAAAAACTTTCGCAAAATTTTTTAGAACTAAAATTGGACATAATCTGTTATACAGTTTTTATTGCCAGACTTTAAAATTGGCGATATCCTCAAATCCCAGGAAACACGGAATTACTGATTATAAGATTAAAATATACTGCAAAGATTTTACAAAACATATTATATTATCTTTAACAATAAAGGACGGAATGCCATCTGCATCAGACGAAAAGTACGCTTTTAGCTTTCCCGGAGGCGATTATATCTTCTTCCGAAATATGAGTAATAGCCAACAGTGTCTTCAGACAACCTGAGGAATGTGAAGCCAAAATTTCTTGTGTTTTTTTCTTGAAAACACTTTTAAAGAAGTTTGCAAAGCTATTAACAATGTCTTGTTCAGAATCCATGACCTGATTGTTCCAATTCATAATGCCTGGTATACGTGTCGCTGAATTTTTATTTCTAATATCTCGTTTAATATTGTTTTCTTGAAGTTTTAAGTAAGCATTGTAATCGTGCTTGATTCCACATTTAACCTTGCTGCGTAAGTCGACTACTCTCAATGTATAGTACAATAATTTTCTCTGGTAAAAATGTTTTAAATATTTGCTTTTTTTAATTTAATTAACCTGACTAAGTTAGCACTATACCATAAAGGATATTTAGCTCTGACTGCAAGTTGTTTTTTAAGAAGGACACAAGTTGCAAATATTTCGTTCAGTTTCATGTAAAAAACATTTTAAGTTATTTGTGTTAATAATTAAATTAAGTATAGAGTTTGATTGAAGTAATCTGTTATAGTTAATAAAATTCGATATAGATACAGATTTCCAAGATAATTGTACATTACGCAGTTCTTGTTGCAAAAAGAGTGGTTGATTGAAATCGCCGTCAATTATAGTAGGATGGGCCAAATTAATCTTTATTTCCATTTCCTCAAAAACTTTTTCATAAACTTTCTAGCATTAATATATGCTTTAACTGCTGTAATTTCTATATTATCTACTTCAGATAATTCAATATTTAAATTGACTGCAATAAGGAATCCACCTTCTTAATGTGTCAGTACGAAATACAGAATAATGGGTAGGGAATAATTTCGCATCATAGATGCCATTATGCAGCCATGTTTCAGTGAGCATAATTACGTCATAATCATTGGATACTCTATTGTTAATAATATTTTAGTTTCTGTGGCTTGAACTCGAACATTTTGATAATAATCATTTATCGTGTTATTGGATGTAGTTACAAGTTTTTTTTTGTAGTTGCGGAAGTCCATTTGATTTAGTAGTACTTATAGTAGGTATATCATTTACAAATTTAATAATAAGATTATTTTCACCCTTTTCTTACGATCTGAAATTTCCTCGTACAATATATTACATTGGTTTCTAAGCATTGGACAAAAGTCCCGTTTAAATTTAAAATTTCCTATGTGAGGGTTCAGACATAGCATTTTAAAATCACGTCCTTATTTTCATAAACGGTTTTAATTTTAATCCATTTAATCGGCCTATTATGACATGTTTGTGTGTTCGTTCGTGTTTATTTGATCAATCTGCCTAATCGTGAATAACATTTCGTTAGTCTTTTTAACATTTAGACACAATTGTATAACTATGAATTTTACTCATGAGAGTGGTATCATCGACAAATAATGTTACTGTTGCCAATTTGGCCAGAAAAAGTCATTAATAAATCTTTGGATAATAGGGATCTTAATGCTGACTCTTGTGGCACCCCGTTTTTTTATGGGGCAATAATCAGATTGTGATCCGTCTATACATACTTTTTGTTTCCTACATTTTAAATATGACTCTATTAATTTAAAACTGAATCCACATTTAGGCAACATGATAATTAACATTTTATGGCAAACGCAATCGAATGGTTTGCTGAGATGGTGAAATGTAACCATGGAGTACGATCTTATTTCAAAACTTGCAGTTGTGTGGCCGGTAAATTCCCGAATAGCCGAAGCAGTTGACACCCCGCTACTAAAATCCCATTGATTGAGAGAAAATAAGTTGTTGCAATCTAGATGAATAATTATTTGCTTCTTCATAAAGCGTTTAATTACTCTAGAAATTCCAGGAAGAAGACTAATTGGTCTGTTGTCGTCTATTTTAAATGTCAGGACAACTTTAGCACATTTTAGAGTTTCCGGGAAAATGCTAGTTACAATTATATCGTTAAACAATCTGGTTAGTGAAATTAAAATTAAATCTATTACAGGTTTCTACACATAAATGATAGTCCATATACAGGGTGTCTGACGAAAATCCTTTGGTTCTGTATCTTGCTTATTTTTGATCCGATTGGAATAAATATAGTATTAAATGAAATCTTTTGTAAAATACTTCAACATGAACTGAACTGGTATTTTTTTCTTGCATCTAGTTTTTGACAAAAGATAATAAACTTTTTCTCGTCAGTCATCCTGTATATCAGCGCTCTTAGTATTTTTAATACTTGTTAATACATCACGAATTTTAACAACCGACACTTGAAAATTAAATATTGTGTTACACCTAATCGTAAAATCAAACGGGTAATTATGATGTGGGAAATGATTCTTATAATTATATTTGTAACATTTGAAGAAATAATCATTAGAAGCATCATATGTTATGCTGGAGTTACTCCACTGTTATGTTATTGTTTAAATTAATAGATGTTTTAACAAATCACATTTACATCTAATTTTTGATATAAGAAATTCTATTCTGTGCTTGACAAAAGCTTTAGACTCTGAAAAATGAATATGTTAATAAAGTTTTGTGTTCGTGTTGATTTTACCATAAATGTTTTATTCGTCTTTTCAAACAAGTAAATTAATTAGTTGAGCTACTTCAGTTTTATCATATATTTTTTTGTAAAAATATATACTTAGAGGAATTAATAAGTTTGTGAATGCAGTAATGCTCGAAAATATTAATGTTTCTTCGAATTTTCAACAATACTGCATTGGTAAGTTCATATTTAATATAATTTAAGTCATGTGCTGATGTTGATTTTTAAAGCTGCTTTGAAAATAAATTTATCAACGATTGTAATTTCAATCATATGACGCCAGCTAGTAGTATTATTAATTTTCTGGCGGTGTTTTAATACTAAGAATAGTTGTTTTAACTAGTTGCTATGAACTCTTGCATAATTGTAAAACAACGATGAGGTAATTCTCGGAGAAATTTCATAATTTAATATTGTTATAATAAATATGGCAACTATTCTTGTAGTTTACACTACATAACGCGCCTCCTGGCGTTTTATTCAAACAATCAAATAGCCAGGGCTGCTGTTGGGTAATCCCCTCAGGGCCGGTTCCGAAAAGCGGCGAATGGCAAAAATAATCCCGTTATTAATTTAGTAAATGCATTTTCAAACCACAATACGGCCCATAAATAAATGGACAGGTATATATTTTATCCGAACACGCTTACAAACTTCATCAGTATAGAAATTGATATTAGCGCAGAGAACGTAATTATATATAAAAATAAATAATAATAATTATTTTATATGTTGTGCGTCCGTGAAGCTTTTTAAAAAGAGTTTTAATCGAGAAACCGGCGTGTTGCAGAAAAATAGTAATTTTATACCAAACTCAAATATTTAGTCTATTTAATATACATACAAGTCTAATTAATAATAGTATTATCTGAACCTTAATCCCAATCTCTCTAAAATAGCGAGAGCGCTAACATTCTTAGGCTCGAAGATGAAAAAAACATAAAACTAATAATTATAAAATATTCTAATTTATCATAAAAATAAACACAAGAAATAATGAGAATAGTTTATGGTCCATTTATTGGTGCTCTGTTATGGGGCTATGTCGTCATATAACTCCTCCCTCCTTAAGATTGAATATTTGGGGAAGCTAATTTTCAATAGACAATAAAGTGTCGAAGGCGATAGAAGGATACGAAATTTAACTCGATTTTAAATAATTAATTAAAATTAAATGACATTGTTAGATTCATAAACAAAATAATTTTATACTTTATTAAATGTAACTGAACCTTTTTTAAATGAATGGAATTATCTGAAAATAAAAACTAAACGCAATTTATTTTTGGAATATATACAGAATATCTAAAGAAATCAATACTTAAATATGTATTTTAAATGTTAATTGTTAATTAAATAATATGATTAATTCGAGAATTAAACAATTTGTTTGTTGACTAGGTATATTTATTAACCTCGGTGTTTTTTTTTTAATGTTTAATGTTCAACAATTTATGATTTATTAGTATTCTGTTATATAATTTATGTGTAAAGTTTCTTCTAAAAAATGTAGATTTGTGAAACGGAGGTGACAATAAATTTCTAAACCTTAAAATTAACGTATGATTATCAGATCGAAATGTTATCCTACAGTAAATTTACGATGGTTTACTGGTTATTATAATTTTATGATACAAAGTTGTACAATGTAATAAACTGCCAATTTAACCAATTGTAGTCTTTTAGTTTATGCGATATATTTTCATATTTACGTATAACATACACAAATCTTAAACATGATTTTTGTATTTTTGCAATGCGGATTTGAGTATCTTTATCAAGGTATGGACAATATACAGCGTTACAGTAATTAAAGTGACATCACTAAACACACAGTTTAAGTTTATTCCCTTCAAAGAGAATATGTCGACTTGGATACATGCATTTTAAATTAATATATGCAACTTGAATACAGATATTTACATGATTCTTAAAGCAAAAATCAGAATCAATCTGTAGGCCCAGATTATTTGTTATATTGATGTTGATATGATCCTTAATTAAAATTTTGATTTGATTTTTGACCTCATTTTTCTTCTTTTCAAAAATTATAACAGATGATTTTGAAGGAATTATTTTGAAATGACTTCTGTCATTTTTATCAAATTTTCTAAATCTGTATTAAGAATGTTATTGGCATTAAATGAACAATATATTTGTGTGTCGTCATCATAGAGGTGAGTTTTAAAATATTGTACGTATTTTGTTAGATAATTTGTATACAATGTAAATAAAAATGAACGAAGGATTGAGCCCTGTGGAATACCGCAGATAGATAATATCAATCTCAATAGATCTACCTATATCCGTTTCAACGTATTGTCTCCTATTAGATAAATAACTCCTAATTAGAATGATTGCGTTATTTGCAAACCCTACATAATGTACACTAGCTCTTTGAAATTGTTTATTATTACTAAGATTATTAAATTTTTCATTATTACTTCTAGAAGGTTCGCGCTTATACTTAAAATTTACTTAAATTAGAAATTTATTGCATTTCGCGATGGTTTAACCTAATTGTCGTTTGTAATTGTCCGCTTAAACCACGAATAAATGTTTTAAGGCGGTTTGACTATGAAATTTAAAATGAATTAATTTTGCTGCATCTGAAAGTTTGAGAATGAATTAATTTTAGATGTTAACAGAGAGACAAATTTAAATGCGCTCAGCAAAGTCGGTTTTTCATTTGTTAAAGGGACAAATGGATTAAATCTTTAAACAATCAAAATTTCTTAAATCTCCAAATCTATGTCGTAAATATGTTTTAATTTCAGTCCACGATTTTAAATCGTTGCACCGATTAGCGCACGGCTTTATAACTTTCTATTGATTGCTTTAATTAAATAATTATTAATTTAAACATTATTTAAGAGATTGTTTTCTTCAAATACTGAATCGCAACTATTAATAAATATATTCGTTAACTGAGATTTTCCATTAAAATCGGAAATAGTACATACGTTTAATTTTAATAATTAATAATTGACCGGAATTTCTGAATTTATCATATTTAAATATTAATTTTAATAAATACAATTCTTTCAGTTTCTTTGCTTGTAAATTATTTTAGTATTTTATCTATAAAATATATAAATACGTGAAATATGAGTTTTTCGCAGGAATTGTAAAAAAAGGGAATTCGGCAAGCGCCGCGACGGAATTGTGTTCAGCTTCATGGAGATGCTGCGTTGCCTGCTGCTGGGCACGTTTAGCAGACTAAGTCTCCTCAGCTGCCTCTTCGCCGCATGGTCTCGGGATCTGCGTCCTCGATGACGACCGTGTTGTTTTTCCTCGTCTAATGTCGTTCCAGGCGATTGTGATCGAACAGCAGAGTCTCCGGCAGAAACTGCGCTCCGATGCAACGAGCTGGGATCTTCAGATGATTCCATAGGGGTTCCAGGAAAATCTCGAAATTTTCTTTTCCTCGGCCTTTGGTCGTGTTAATGATTAAAACCAAAATTCTTCGCAATTTGCAAACTCGATGTTGTGAAACTGTTACTTAAGATCCACGTTGACCATCCTACCGACTGCACCAATTATATATGTTTATTTATTACTTACAGCAGTTAGTTCTTGCATACTTGTAGTAATATAACTAAGCAACAAAGTTCGGAGAAATGAATGTTTCTTATTTTTAATTTCAACTATACTCCACAGGTAAATTAATATTCTATTGAATTTACACATTAAAATGCCGAGAGCAGACTTTTTACCTATGCTGATATCGTTTTTATTAAATGCGCATGGAAAATAAATCCATTTTATTGAAATCGATTCATTATTGTGCGGGCCTTTACTTGGAAAGACGCATCGGTCATAGAATGACCAATTTATTTAAAACAAAATTCAATATAACATTAAAAATAGTGATTTCCTCTTCGTAATTTGCGTTCTATGTGAAAATCGTTCGATAATTAAGGTTTAATTATAGTTAATTTTTTAGATGTTTTTAAATTACTTATTTTAATAATAATAATAACATAATTTTATTTGCCTGACATAATAACTAATTACATGACAAATTACATTATATCAAAAAAGTATAACAAGTAACACAAAGTATATATTAAAAGCTACGGCTACAATTTTAAATATATCTGTAATGTATCTAATTAATAATAAGTAGTCGATTTTCAAATTTTATTTAAGTCACTACAATTATTTCGCATACATTAAAATGTATATTATTTTAATATAGCAACTCTCGTTCTACAGTAATATTAGAATACGTATTAGTAAGAATAAGGCCGAGAAACCTGTCATTATCATTAGTAACAAGATTACACTGATTTAGGTTTAATGTGTCGATAAATCTTAAAAGTGAATTCAATTCGAAGTACGTTAATCACCAATAAGTACGACGTATTTATCAAAGGTTAATAGTTCGACTAATTCGAAAAAAGGAGACAATATTTCAGATGAAAGATCCGGGGGTATATAAATTACTATGATATAGAATAAAAATAAGTTAAATATATATTTACATTCAATAATATTAATAAGAGGTACAGTGTTAATTCTAGCTGATATATCAATAGCATCAAAATATTTTTTTTTTCTGAGACAGCAGCAAGAACCCCTCCACCCAAATACCGTCCAGTCGCATCAATTGGTCGATCACACCTATGTATTTTGAAATTGGAAACCAGAAGTTCATTCTTCGTTTTCAGAGGAGATGTAAATATATTGCTTTGGTGCGAAGACCACGGGAAAGTTTTTGTTATTGTAAGCATTCCACGAATATATTTAACCTTGAGATCACGCTCACTTGTAGCAATTCTTCGAATTAATTCATTCTTGACAGTTCTGTAGAGTTCAGATTGGGATGGAGTTCGGTCAAACGATAAATTATTAAAGTTAATGCTTGGTGCCCTACACCTAAGATAAATTAATATGTTTAAATTTATCGTTTAGTTTAAGTTTATGACAATTACGGATCGCAGATTCGACAGCCTCTTTATTAAGAAGTCGTAATTTAATTGGGCGACAACTATGTGATTGCGTTGCATCATATTTTCCAAGGTGAATGGGAATAAGATCAGTAATATGAACATTTAATACTGGCGAAAAATAAGATGTTGATTTTTCATCAAGTTCAACATGTTGTTCTTTAGAATCACAGACTTTTACTAGTCCATATGTAGTAAGATTGTTTTTCCGTTTATTGTATTCAGCTATTTAAAATATGATATATTTAGTAATTGTAGCAGTTGATAACATAATTGAATTCGAATTGGATTTCAATAACTTTATTTCCTCCTATAAAGCTGCAATCGCTGCTTTTAGTCCCTTTCGCTCTATTTGGTATTCACGATGGTTGCGAGGGTGTTTTTTAGCGTTTAAAAATTGAATTTTTGGCCTCATATATAAATAAATTCATCTTCGTTACATGTGCATTTGAAATTGGTGCCATTCTCGTAGGTCGTGGAGGATTGGACTTTTTAAGGTTGGCAGCTATTCCGCACATGAATGGTGCTACCAATCTATCAAAATGATATGTGAGTTGTACATCTTTTATATGTCGTTATTCAGTTTTAACGACGTATAATCAAAACAAAATTGCTGTACAGTGCGAAGGGGATAAATGACAAAAATATTTATGCAGCAATTCCGTACATAAAAAACACAAGCGAAAAAATTAAACGTAATTTAAAATCTCATAACATTCAAACAATTACAATTAACAGGTCTAATTTAGGAAGAAAAATAGTAAATAACAAGATTGATAAAAGGGATAAGGAAAAACGTTTAGGGGTATATAAGATTCACTGTCAAAATTGTAGCGGAATTTATATCGGCCAAATAGGAAGAAATTTTCAAATAAGATATAAAGAACACCAAAAGGCAATTAGAGATGGAAAAACAAATACTGGATTAGCAGAACATTGTATCAACACCGGCCACCACATGGGGGAGATGTCCGCGATTAAAATTTGCCGAAAAGGGAAGAAGCTTAACCTCCTGGAAGGGTTGGAGATTAAGAAAGCCATTGACAAGGGGATTACCATTTTGAACAACAAGCAGGAGCTAATCCAGGCCGACCAGATTTTAATTGCGGGACTACCCTCCCAGTAAATTATCTGCCTTCGTATATATATTTGTACATGACCTCATTATAAATTAGTTTAACTTTGATAATGGTCTGCGAAGACCGAAACAAGTGTCAGGTAAATGAAAATAAAAGAAATATGGAAAAAAACAAGAGTTACTATTTACCCAATATTAATATATGTTTCCAAGAGTGCAGCGCATCAAGTATTAACTTTAACATCAGATGTATTTCGTCATTAATGATAGGGATGTCCGGATTACAATTTAGTATGAATATCTCATGGACTCAAGTAAATCCATTCAATGAGTGATCGTTTTCCCTAATATGATTAGCGAATGTAGATTTATTTGTGCCGTTTTTATATGCGCTAATGTGCTCTTTTAAAATTGCGTCCCGATTGACCGATATATTCTCGCAGGTCCATTAAGTGAGTTAATTTCTTAAACCGCAGCATACTACCGACAAGAATTAATTGAACAATTGCAAGCACTGAAGTTACCCAACAGCTACACACTAATATATTTTGATGTAAACATATTTACTAACTAACTATACCAGTAAATTAAACCAATGACATAATTATAAATATAATTAACCAAAAATATATAATAGCGATGACAGAAATAATATACTTAAATTAATCAAACTAATAACTGAACCACACTTTTTTCCCTTTAATGACACATACTATCAAATAACTGATGGCCACCCCATGGGATCACCTCTTATTTGCCTGCTGGCGGATACCTATGAACGACCTAGAAAAATAATATATTAAACCATACAATAGTTAAAAATAACATAGTGGAAACGATACGTCGATGATGATTTGTGTATATGGGAAGCCATACACTGATTTCCAACTTCCACACATATATTAATTCTTTACATCCAAAAATAAAATTCATAAGGTGGTTTCACCATAAATTTATTATTAATTTGTTTATTATTACTGGTTATTCTCCTATTGTGTACAAAAACTTCTTTTTAATGTGGCGCTTTCGCCTCGCGCATATCTATTTATATTTATGGAAATATTATTAATATATTACAATTCACAATAGAAACTGAAGTAGACGACAAAATGAATTTTCTTGACCTAACTATTATAAAAAAAAACAAAATCCATTAGACTACTCAATTTGCAGAAAACCCACTCAGACACATAACATTATCCCCGATAATTCGAGCACTTTGAAAATTGATAAACTTAGAAATAATAACGTGAAATAGCTATGACAACCATTCTAAGATAAAAGAGAAAATTAGACTAATTAATCAATTGTAACAATAAACTTCACCATTCAATATATTACCAAGTCAAATTATAATCTCATCCTATTTAAGTTTACACACTTTATTATTCTGCACAAGCAATCACAAGTACACACAATCATACCGATAACCATAGCTCTATCTATAAATACAATCCGTAAAATACGTGACTAGTTGACATAAAATTAGTATACAGGGTGAGTTTTTTTAGATGTTCTCTATGGAGATGTAGGGAAACTATAAGAGATAGAAAAACGGTTAAGTGGGAAAGAAATGTAGATTTCGAGGTGAATAAAATTCCACTTTCAAGGTTTTCAAAAAAGTCAAGGGTAACTAGATATTTTAAAAAAGGTAAAAAGTGTTAATTTTTTCAGGTCAATATATATCTGTTATTATAACAGGGAGTTTTTAATTAAGAAAATTAGTTGGCTATAGCCTCATTCAATAGATTATCCAATATGCTATATTGCATAGTTTTTTCTAAAAATAAGTTAGTTATTGTAATTTAAAAATTTACTATAAATAAAAATGTAGCCATGAAAATGATAAAAGTAAAACAATTGCAGTTGTTTCTAATAATAACAATGTTATAATTATAAGTTTTGCAGAGATAAACAAAAATGAAAAGCAGCATAAAGTACTTGTGCAGGAGTAAGAGAGAAATTTTAATATTAAAAAATATTAAGAGAGTCCAGCATTAATATTACTATGGCATAACTTATATCTTTTTAAAATTGAATTTATGGCTTTTTGTCTATTTTCATGACAATTGAATTAAATGTTGCAACAACAGCTAGTCTATGATCTTCCATGGATTGATATGTTTTTTTATGCAGTTTGTTTTTTACATAACCCCACAGAAAAAGTCTAAATTGGTTCATTTCTTTTCACTTATGAGTTAGGGAAAGCATCATTTAAATAATTTCGTAAAGCCAACATGTTATAAGGTGGAGCTCCGTCATGTTGGAATCAATTCAATCTTGCCCGTAATGAGAAATTTAAATAATCGAGCATATCTTCAAATGTTTCCTGAAGAAATGAAAATAATCATTTCCACTCGTGTTTTCAAAAATATATAGACCGCGAATTCTTGGTCCAAGCACACCATAGATTAAATCATAATCTAATTCGTAGTTTTCTCTGTGAAACTTCTCGTCGATTCTCTAGACTTTATATATGTTCATTGTGGCGGTTAAAAATACCACAGTGAATCGCGTTTCATCTGTTCATATTTTGGTAGGGAACGTATTATCCTCTTGGCAAATGAGTTTGTACTACATACAAAAGGCCATTTGATTATTACAGAATTATTATACTTTATGCTGCTTTCCCAAGTTTATTTTTATCTTTGTAAAGGTATAAATACAATATTGCTATTATTATAAACAATTGCAATGGTTTTACTTTCATATTTTTTATGGCTACCTATTTTTTTATTTATAACAAAACTTAAAAATGACCATAACTCACTTATTTTTAAAAATAACCATGACATATGTGATATTGGATTAAAGAGAAAAATATAGTCTTTCTAATGAGGCCATAGCCAACTAAGCTGCATAATATTATCTAAAACTTTGTTTTTTACAGTTTTTGTCACATGATTACGTTCCGTTCTGATTATATTTGTTAACAAAGTTTTTTATTTCATGAAGTGAAAGTATAATAGGTAACTGTAGCGTCCTAACAACACATATTTTATATATATATATATATATATATATATATATAATTACAACAAGTAAGTTAATTAAGATATATCTTTAAAATTATTTTCATAGGATACTTTAAGTTATATAAATTTAAATGAATCACTATACATATTTATAATCTATTTCAGTTTACATCTTTTATTTATAATATTTTTAATTAGTCATTACTAGAGAGCGGATAAAAAAGCTTAAAAAATGTGAAAAAAAGCACTTAAAAAGGCACAAAATTCAGAGAAAAAAAGCATTAAAAAAGCATAAAAACAGGAAAAAAGCATAAAAACACGAAAAAAGCACTAAAAAAGCATTAAAAGACACAAAATTTAGAGAAAAAAAGCATTAAAAAAGCATAAAAACACGAAAAAAGCACTAAAGAAAACTATATTTTCTTGATATGTTACACGTTTATCAACATATTTTACAAAGAAATTTGGCTTAAAACTAAAATAAACATACTTTCTTTACGCAATATATAATATCATGTAAGTATTTAAAAATTAAATTGTAATTTTGTATACGTTTCAAAATAACTAAAATCTATTCATAAAAACAGTAGATCATTAAATGTTGTTCTAAGGGTTTAATTGTAAAAATTATTACTTCTGACGCTCAATAAATTTTTGAAAGTAGAAAAGCTTCTCTTTATTTTAAATTATATCTGGATCCATTTGAAAATTGCCATTCAAAATCAAGTTTAATTTATTTAATATTAAAAATCCTTCATTTTCAACGAATACTTCTTTCGATATTATTTTGATTTCTTGGCCAATGCATGCAGATATTTTCTAAAATGAATCTGCTTTTATAAAGATTTGATTGTGTTGCTCACAAAATTTAAACGCGATTTTATGTAACTCAATTGTTTTGAAGGAAGCTCTTGTTTCTTAAGAACTGTTTAACAGTCTTTAACTGATTTGCTTGTCGTTTCGGGAAAGTTGTATATAACCTTATTAAATTCTTCAAAATTGTTCGCATAGTACATTGTAGCATATAGACAAATTCCCCATTTTGTTAGCACTGGTTTATGGGGCAGTGAGATATCAGGTAATGACTTCTTGAATAATTGTACTCACAGAAGAATATAAGAACTATTTTTCCATATTTAATTAAATCTATAAATGGAAATTTCATTCTTATAGTTTCAGAAATTCGTTTCTATTCATGTGCTAAACTTGTACAATGCACAAAATGCATTATTAGTAAAATTTTGTAACTTGGTATTGTCTACGGCAAAAATAAGCTTGTCAGTCCATCATTTATGAATTTTGCTATAATGTTATTATCAGTTTTCTTCAATTATTTTGTATATATCAAAATACTGTTGGTCGGATGTCTTCATGTTAAACTCATATTATTAAATTAAACAAGTCTGTGGTTTCATCCACACCAAACCACATATAATTATTGTTAATAATATCTTTAATATTTTGTATGGTTTCATAGTATCTAAGAGCTACATAATTTTTTCTCGGGAATGCGTATTTTACAATATTTTCCCAAGAAAGATTTAAATGCATTATTTTGTAATTTTCTTAAAGGGATATTAGATTGTAAAAGTATTTTGCACAAATGTGAATTTAATTGAAGATGATGTTAAAGATTGTGAAATTGTGCTGTTTTGTTAGTTCAGCTTTGAACTTTTTCAAACGTTCTTGACGTAGTGTTGTTATACCATGTTTTACATACAAGTCTTGACTAGTTAGGATGCAGTTGGGAACTAAAATAAAACTTACTATTTTTAAACATGCCTTACAAAATAATGTATAATTTTCACTTATTAATTCTGGATAGCCTCTAATTAATTCTTGTATTGTGGTTTTCACCTTTTGCATTATGGGTTAAATATACATGTGAATTATATAATATAATTTATCTGTGATTCCCCAGGTTAATACGATTCACGCATATAGTAATTTTTGATAAATAAGCAAAGTTTTTGGAATGTCAATTCAATAGTTTATGAATGCGAGTTTGAATATGAAAATTAACGAAAACGGTAAATATGCGCCAGTCGTCCCATCGGTACTTTTGCCGAGAGAAGGAAATTGATACGGTTGCAGAACATCTGATTATTAGCTATCACTTAAATTTGTTTACATTTAATACTTACTGGGGCCCCTATTTATTTTTTAACGACGTTTACATCCGGAATATCATAGGTGTGATTCCTATGAAGCGTTCGTCTGTATTATCTGAATAATGAGACGGTCTATTATATCTACTTATTTATAAACGAATCCATTGTAAATTAGTAATTTATACTAATATTTATTAATAATAAAATTCATTATAATTATTGTATCATATTATGAAGATTTTTAACAATTATGTTGTCAAAAGACACGAAGAAAATATGTAATACAAATATAATCTATAAATGATGGGATACAGATTTTTACGAAAATTCTCTATATTAGCACATTAATTTAATATCAGCGTGAAATTATCATTAAATGTTTTTTAAATGTTTAAGAAAATGCTCCAAATAAGCATCAAAATCTAAAAAAAGCATGAAAATAAGCATAAAAAGTCAAAATAAGCACAAAAAGTCAAAATAAGCAAAAAAGCCCAAAAAAACTTAGCGCTAAGTAATCACATTCTTCAAGATTCGTATAGATATTAAGAAATTTTTTCGATGCTATTAATATTATGGATAAGCATAATGCTAGAAATCCGCTCTCTAGTCATTACAAACCAATTACAAAAACCTGATAAAATGGACCTGAACCCTGAATATATTGTTAGAATTATTAATGCAATTTTTAGGAGACTTGATAAAATCAATTGTAGTACCTTTGTTCAACTCTACGATCTCTGAGTTTTGTAAAAAAGTCATTAATTTTTGAATTTTCTTTTGCCAGAAGGCAACAATTGATAGTAATCTATTTCACTTATAATATCTTCAATTATATGTCGAAAAGGACGACAATTGAATGAATTATAGCAGTAATTTACAGTGTCATGAAAAATTTTGTCCAACTGATTATTCATTGTTTCTTTTTTAATGCATTTAAAATGAAGTTGTCATAATGACGGAAATCTTAGATTCTTGTTGTTAATATTATCTGATTTGTTGTTTTTTCAGTCGCTTTAGTTGCATCTAGAAGGTCTTACCTTACATGACATTAATTCATTGGCAAGTTTCAGTCCATTTATCTCTTTTGTATTCAAAAATAAGTTTCTTTATGTCATTTCGGTTAGTGAAATTTTTGTTTATTTGAATTTAATAAGTCGTAGAATAAATTCTCTCTGTGGTGTTCTTTTTCAATTTTGGCGGTGTGAAATGTACCGAAAGCAGTAGAATTGAATTGAGATATTATACGTATACTCATATTTGTTGTATTTTCAAATTGAATGTCATTTGCAACTCCTTTGATGTTACAATCTTGATAGTGGTATATGAATTCGGGAGGAGTTGATTGGGATTGGCTATTAAAATCTAATTGGATAGATAAGTGATCGGAATAAGATCTGGAGTGAGAATAACTGTTTAGATTAAATGACGGAGTTTCGATGTAACTAGGATTATGTCAGGAGTTGAGGATTGGTTTTCATTCATTGTGAAGGTTGGTGACGTGAAAACCCGTCAAAATTTGAATTATTGTGGTTATTTGACGGGATTTAGTTTATTCTATAATAAAGGAATGATCATAATGTGAGAATTTAACAAGGATTGTATCTATGGAACAATGAGGATAATTACAAGATAAAAAGTGTAATGTAAAATGAGACAAGGAGATGATGAAATAGAGATATTAAAGATATTTAGGATATTATTAATGGTTGGGGGGTTTGCTTTGCCGAAAGATAAGGAAACATCAAATGATGTGGAATATCCTTCTTGATATTTAGCATGCGTATCTATTTGGCATGGGTCTAAGAGCCTATTTTCCAGTTCTTTTTAATAAACACCATCGCGTTGAATGGTGAATTTATTTCTGTGGCGTATGTTAAATAAAGTCACAAAGCGAAAATGATTTTTGAACGCGGGAATGTTTAATGAGTGATCTGTCCATGTCGCTTGATTTTTGGTTAGTACTTTACTGGCTTGGTTGGGCAATTTATATATTCCATGGACCACGCTGCGTGGCCCTCTTCGTAGCACGCACGATATTTTTCCACGAGTGCAGTGGTGCAGGCTGAGGTGAAACACGCTGCCATGATTTTAGCACATTTAATTTCAGGGGCAATTCGGGGTTTTATATGTAAATTTGTTACACTTATTGCATGGCAGGGGAATCGGTTCTTGGGCATGACTTTCGACGACGCACAGTGGTTCCAAATGCCAAAAAGGTGGTCATAAATACAAGATGTCGTTGGATTTTATTGAAAATTTGTATATAGGTTCTTTTAATGAAACTAAAATAAAATCTTATTTCAACAATCAAAAATTCAAAATGGCGGATCCAATATGGCGGACCAAAAATGTAAAAACTGTCAGATTTGCAAAAATTGTATATAGTTATTTTTAGAACTCTGATAGAAAACCTTAATTAAAATTTTCAGAAAAACAAAATGACCGATCCAATATGGCAGACAAAAAGCTAAAAATTGCTAAATTTCCTGAACAAATGTATATAGGCAGGCTTTTAATGATCCGATTGAGATGAAACTTTAAACTTAAGGTTTTGTCATTAAAAGTTGGATCTGAAAAGATTTTGGTGAATATTCAAAAACGGCAAGTGGATGTTTACTCGAAGCGTTTTTGGTTTTCCTCGATATTTTTTTAAATTTAAAAAATATTACAAAACATTTCAAACAAAAGTTAAAGCTAATGAAAAGCTGAACAAGTTTTGTTTAAACATTTTTTTTATAAAATTCTTAACTTGCGAGAAAAAAATTAAAAACTAATAATTTTGACATTTTTGAATATTGCTAATAAACTAAACGACTTATATTCAATTTATATAACAAGTGATTGTAAAGAATCCAAAATGGAGAAAATTTTTAAGAATAACTTTTTTGGGTAAACCTCATAGTTTTCGAGATGATGATGATTTTGAAGATGGCTTTTTTTAAAAAAAAATTGAATTTCTAAAAATCGGGCAAGTTTAGGCAGCTGATTTCTTTTAAACTTCATTCTAGAAGGGTCAAATAATGCTAGAAAAGTGGCCCAAGAGTGGGATGTCGTAGGACTTTTTAGTTATGAACATTTAAACTTTTACTTAGAAAACTGTCAGTAAAAAAATCCAAATTTTCCACGTTACGTTAGTTAAATAATAAGAAAAATGAACTATAAACATGCAAAAATTGTTAAATACTACTTACTTGTATTGGGATAATCCATTTTAATCGATTCCGGGTCACTCTGCCAAGTATTTGATGCGTACGGAACTTTCGTGTGGTAAACAACGCGCGGGAAACAATGGGGGGAGAGAGCCACCTATTCAGGTTAGACTCTATAAAACCGGCAGATTCCGACATGACAGGTACTAATATACATAACTGTAGACTAAAGAGGCCCTAAAGCAAACTTTCATTTTTGGGATTTTTGGCCAGCTTTTTGGCATTTGGAACCACTGTGCGCGACAGAATTTATTTTACACAACAATTTTTGATGAAACAGTCTTCTGTACGATTCTTGGTATGCAGTAATTACACGTATCATACGTGTTTTTTTATTGTTGGCCTTTACGGTGATACGTTTACAGCATCGATGTGAAAATCCCATTTCGTTTAAAGCTTCACTTATTGTGTGTCATCAATTTCTAACTCCAGGCTTTTTATAATGCAGCAATAAGAAGCTTCGAGCGCGCATTTTTCTTTCGGCGCGGTCACCTCGATGATTTTGAAAAGGTTTTGTTTGTATTTAAGTTATTAATATTGCACTGTCTCTCAGTTTTGGGTTTTATTATAGACCCTAATTTAGTTTTAATAGTAAGGGCACTGTTATCGTACTTAGGGCTGAGACAAATTTGAACCATTCGCGGGGCATGTGTTACTAACATGCTTGTATGGTGTTATAATAAAAAGTGTGTTTCTACAGAAGCTTTTTGGCGGGGGTGTTTGTTACCGGCGTTCAGTTTACCTGAACGTGGTAACAAATGCGTAATTATATTTTAATCCATTTTACGAGCTACCCATTGCTCCTAATAATAATTTGCATAAATTCCGCATTATTGAAATAATCCAAACGAGATAATTTTCCAAAATGTGCAGCTGCCAGTGCCGAACAATAAATCGGACCCTTTTTCGGCGAACGAGGATAATTACCTGTTCCAAGAATTACCGTGCCTACGTGACAAGAACAAAGCCGCGGTATCTGAGATCACCATATAAAACCAGGCCCGACCATCGCTCTTTACCAGTCGTCTGCCATCAGCAGCGGTGGTCAGCCTGGTCGGCTTCGTCGATTCAAGCCTCTTGCCTTTCTTGTATATATTGTATATTGTTCTATGTCTATTTTCTGTCTATTCTGTTGTAATATATTTTCTTCCTCTCTAGCCCCATGTTTAATTTACACACTTTCTCTTGTTCTTAACTTGTTTCACAGCTAGCCGGTGCCCATGCGTTGACGTGGCGTGGAAGCCCAAGCAAGTATCACCGAAGGGAAACTGTTTAATCGAAGCCTGCGGCTGCTAATCGATGGTGAGCCTCTCCAGGGACCCCTGGGCCGCCTCCAGTGCGTGTTGGTTCCAGAAAGTACCGCCGGTGCTACTTCCTTGCCAGTCCGCCACGAGGACGTCTTCCGCGTCCCCCGTTAACATTTGGCTCCCAACTAGTGGCCGAGTAAAACTCACCCCCTGACTCATGCTCTAATCTCTTCTAATATTTTCATCTTTTGTAAATTAACCGTGATTCCGAGTCACCCGGGGCCGCCTTCCAGTATCACGAGGTTTCACTGAAAATGACGTCAACCCGATTCGACCTTCAGCACACTGGCTACAACCACCACCGTCAGCTTCAATCCAGCCGTCTTCACCAGAACACCGGCAGCTCCGACGGATTGACTGACGACACACCAGCTCCAGCCGCCCCGCGCTCGATGCCGTGCCGCCACAATGGACTGGTTCACCAGGTTCCAGCTCAAGCCGCCCCATATACATTGTCGACGTTCGACGTGCAGGCCCCACTTGACTGGAACAACATAACTGTCTTGGTTCGCGCCGTGCCAGTGCACCCAGGATGTCAGCCCATCCCCGGCCGGACCAGACATCGCAGCCCTCAAGGATGCCACAAGCCATCCAGGGATGCCGAGATCCGGTGTGGGACGACCTAATCCCCTCACACCTTAATTTCGGGAGGATCTCCACACAAAGCCAGTGTTGCCTACCACGACGCCAGATCCGATGTAGGATGTCCGAATCTCCCTGCATCTCAACCACGGAAGGATCTGCAGCGTCATCGGGAGCAGTTATGCCTATCAGCAATCAACACCAAAATGACACCAACACCGAAGACGTCCACTGGCAGCTATTGTTTTCATTTCATGTCTTTTTCAAAATTATCTCGTTTTCCGGGGCCGTTTGTTACCGGCGTTCAGTTTACCTGAACGTGGTAACAAATGCGTAATTATATTTTAATCCATTTTACGAGCTACCCATTACTCCTAATAATAATTTGCATAAATTCCGCATTATTGAAATAATCCAAACGAGATAATTTTCCAAAATGTGCAGCTGCCAGTGCCGAACAATAAATCGGACCCTTTTTCGGCGAACGAGGATAATTACCTGTTCCAAGAATTACCGTGCCTACGTGACAAGAACAAAGCCGCGGTACCTGAGATCACCATATAAAACCAGGCCCGACCATCGCTCTTTACCAGTCGTCTGCCATCAACAGCGGTGGTCAGCCTGGTCGGCTTCGTCGATTCAAGCCTCTTGCCTTTCTTGTATATATTGTATATTGTTCTATGTCTATTTTCTGTCTATTCTGTTGTAATATATTTTCTTCCTCTCTGGCCCCATGTTTAATTTACACACTTTCTCTTGTTCTTAACTTGTTTCACAGCTAGCCGGTGCCCATGCGTTGACGTGGCGTGGAAGCCCAAGCAAGTATCACCGAAGGGAAACTGTTTAATCGAAGCCTGCGGCTGCTAATCGATGGTGAGCCTCGCCAGGGACCCCTGGGCCGCCTCCAGTGCGTGTTGGTTCCAGAAAGTACCGCCGGTGCTACTTCCTTGCCAGTCCGCCACGAGGACGTCTTCCGCGTCCCCCGTTAACATGTTTCGTATCATTGTCATGGCTTGTGATTGTTTTATTAAATGTTGTTGATGTGGATTTATTGGGTTCTTTAGTAGTGTGTGCGTTTTGACTTTTGTGTTTCTGAGCACTTCTTTTTGGCCGGCATCTTCTCCGTATTTAAGGAGAAAAATACCTAATTCACAATAAGAGCTCTGTAGTGTACGTCTATCGTCTACGATGACTAGCATGCCAGTGTGTACAAAATATATTATTTAACTAAATTAAAAGTAGTGACATTCTAGTCAAAACACAGAAATGTTTATAAGTAACATAATTTTTAATAATATAAAAATAATAATTATACATTTATTAACTGAAGTTATATACAGTGTTTATACTTATACGATTATTAAATACTAAACACAAAATAAATCAATAACTAGAAACGTTTATTTTAATGGGCATTTATGTACTAATGTTCTACATTTTATATAATGTAAAAACTCCAGGTAACATTTAAAATAACTACTCCCTGTACTAAAGCACCGCCGGGTATTGAATTACATAACTGTTATCTGTTGTTACGTATCTGAAAACATATTCAGAACAATGTAACATTTTTGTGGTATCATTTTTTAACCGCGCCGTAAAAATTGTTATGCAATGACTATCTGCAGATACGTGTTTCGCTGTATCACAGCTCCTCAGAGCAGTTATGTCATAACTTCGCGCACCCTTCCTAGTGGAAGGCCGCCACGAGAAAGAATCAATTCCATTTAGAATTGAACCATTGCCGATGCTCTATTTTCGAGGCGCGTTTAGAAAACGATATGACCACAGATAAAAAGCCAGCTATGGGCGTTTATTGTACAAAGGAGCAAATTATTTGAGAATTGACATATTAATTGAAGGAGAATTATTAACTTCTATCTTTCTGGAATTGAAACCATTTTTTATGTTCTTGAATGCGGTCTGAGAAGCTTCGTCCAGTTTGTCCAACGTATACCTTAGGACAATCCCCACACTTTAACAAATATACGCCCGAGTTCGTCGATTTATCAGATTTATCTTTAGCATTATTTATAACTTTACTGAGTGAGTTGGTCGTTCTAAAAGACGGGGTTAAATTAAAAGATTTAATTTTTTTGCTGATGGCAATTGATGAGGGACTGTTAAATATTAATGAAAGAACAGATATAAGCCTATAATTATCAACATGTTTTACTTCATCCGATTTGTAAATCGGTGTAATAAAGGCATACTTCCAACATTTGGGAAAAGTTTGATGTATGATCAAACTGACTTTTGCCTTTGTTTGTTCGTCTAGAAGCCTAACTCTTGTTCTTGAATGCGGTCTGAGAAGCTTCGTCCAGTTTGTCCAACGTATACCTTAGGACAATCCCCACACTTTAACAAATATACGCCCGAGTTCGTCGATTTATCAGATTTATCTTTAGCATTATTTATAACTTTACTGAGTGAGTTGGTCGTTCTAAAAGACGGGGTTAAATTAAAAGATTTAATTTTTTTGCTGATGGCAATTGATGAGGGACTGTTAAATATTAATGAAAGAACAGATATAAGCCTATAATTATCAACATGTTTTACTTCATCCGATTTGTAAATCGGTGTAATAAAGGCATACTTCCAACATTTGGGAAAAGTTACCCTTGATAGAGATAGGCTATAAAGGACGACTAAGTGCAAAAGCACAGTTATAAAGGAAAAATACGGGTAACCCATCAGGACCAAGACTTGCTTGATTTCAAAGAAAAAAGTTCATTCAGAACATCAGATATTTTTAAAACAGGAGGAATGCTCTTTTTAATATTAGTGTTTGAGTTCGAACTATTACTTACCTTATCAGTGATAGTTGGAGATTGATAAGCACTACCAAAATGTTGAGCAAATTGGTCAACTATTTGATTGGAATTTCGTTTACAATTAACGTAACTCCAATAGGCTTTTGGGTTAGTTTTAATAGAATTTTCTACCTTTTGAATATGGTTAGAATAACATTCTTGAGTTAACCTCTTACAATAATCACGAATAATACTAAATTTAGAGTTATCAGAGGGGCACCGAGATAACTTGTACGATTTATGTAATGTTTTTTTCAAAAGTACTAAACTTTTTAAGTCAGTATAATTTTGCAGCTACCGATGTGAATGCAAATATACAATTCTTTATGGAGATTGCTCTAACTATAAACTTCATAGGATTAGATACTGCAACCAGAACTCCACTGCTATGAGATTTAGACGTTACAACACAATTGTAATCACGACGGTAAACTTTAGAATTAATAAATCTTAATTCGGCATTAGATATTGAGTCCATCAGCCACGTGTCTGTAAGTATAAAAAGTCATGCTCGAATAAAGGTAATATTTAATGCGGACAATTTAGAGCACATTCCTCGAACATTTTGGTAATATAAACTCAACTAAGAGTATGGGGATTAGTCAACAGATAAACATACCGACGAGGATGATGGAGATGAAAATGACTGGGCTAGGCTGAAATTTGAACTGGTTTTGTAAAAAATTAGATTTATTAACGTCGCGTGGTACATTGGATGGGTTGTGTTTTCGCCGTCGATTTATAAAAATATGGAAACATGATTTATCAGCTACTTATATGCCGTCAGTAGCGCTAGTAACTATACCAACGTTAAAGGAAGTATAGACTTCGTTTCTGGTAAGCGGTAAACAAATAACGTCGCCGATACCTAGAAATTAATTGGGATTTTTAAATTTAGGGTTTATACTAGGGTTTCTAGGAAGACAATATTGGGATAATATATGGAAGTTGAAAGGATTTTTGGAGAAGTTTTCTGATAGGAATCGAAGGCGTTCTAGGATAGGGATAACTAAAGTGGTATTATAGAGGAGTTGATTAGATGGATTGTGTAGAGGATTAAGAGGATGACGGAGCTTGGTTAGGGTACGGAGGGATGCTCGGTCGCTAACTTCAATATTACGGGAGGTTGGATTGCTGGGATTGGTATAGAGGGCACAACCAGGGCACTAACAGCTGTGCTAGTATTAATCCCATCGTTCTTGTAGGTTAAGCTTCTAAAACATTTAGAAATTATTTTATTTTTTAGTACAGCAGAGGGACATTGTCTTTGCAAATCACTACCAAATCTCCTTATTCTTGAACTGAATCTGTGGCGCCAGAAGTTATTCCGACGACCAACGCTTCCAAAACTGTTGTCTCGCCGCCATGAAAATTAATTGGTAATATTCAATCAATAAATTTGTTAGGTGTTTTTCTTCATATGCTAATTACGACTTTTTTAACCGAGCAACATTCTTATAATACCCTCTTGAACAAAGAATGGCGATAAAGTTAATAAGTCATTTATTGAACTTAAGGGACCCGCCTGTTTAATTTTACATTAGGCGATAATGTGTAATAATTTGGAATAGCGAGACCATCTACTAATTATGAAAATGTCTTCTCTATTTGGAAATATTGCCGTTGTCTATTTAATCTCTAATAAATTTTTCTGGTCCGGCTGGAAATTTTGCACGGGCGACTCAGATTGACTGACTCTCGTCCATGATGGGCCATGCCGCCACAGATTATTATCTAAGATTTTGTTAGGCATAAGGCCGCGGGAGAGCTTATCCGCGCGATTTACAATAGTTGACACATAGTACAATTAGAGGGATGCGATAATTCCCTAATTTAGAAGAGATTTGGGACTAATGTTTGAAATTTAGCTGTTACTGGTAACTGGTAGGCATTTTCACTTAATAATTTACTTAATAAAAGCGCCCCACATAAGTCAGGACGCGGTATAGTATGTTTCTTCAAATGCGCAAGCCTAGATTTTGCACTTACTAGTTCACTCGAATTAATAGTCCTTGCAGCACAGGTGGTTAAATAAATAAAAGCGAGCAAGCGCATGGGGCAGAAACCTAGCAAATCAAGTGACGAAAGTGTAGTCTCTTGGCCAATCAATCGATCTATATTTAAATTATATATTAAGCGATTTTAAATCGCTTTCGAATTGGATCCAAATTCTACTTATATTTTCAGGTACGCTCCCATCCCAATGTAATCTTAGTCTTCACAACTCTTGCATTATTAATTTTGCGATAACTATAACTGGGTGTACAAGCCATAGGGTGTAGAAAAGTCTCCCTATATCAGACAATATCGCGCGTTCAGAAATTTTATTGAAATTTGAATCTATTATTTTAATTGAAAATGTATCGTTTGTCGCGTTCCACCCAATACCTAAAATTTTATTTGCTTAACCTCCATTTAGACAAATTACATTATTATTGTTTAAATTCAACAAATCTTTTAAAATTGATCTCGCGTTTGATGTCTATTTAATCAAGATGAAACCACCCTTGCCTAGCAGATCTATGATTTCTCTTCCCAATTTGATTAAATTATTTATGCAGTTAGTAGATCATCTATATAAAAATCACGACGAATAGTCTCACAAGCTTGCCGATATGACACAATGTTTTCTGGGGCTAAATGAAATAGACACCGTATGGCAAAATAGGAAGTTGGTATGGCTCCATATGTTACCATACATAATTGATATAATTTTATTTTTTCATTAATCTCTGATCTCAAAAATTTGTGCTGATTTAGTGTCAACCCATACTAGCCAATACATTTTACTTATATCGGCTGTCAACACACATTTATGACAACAAAATCTAACAAGAATAGAAAATAGCTCTTCTTGGAGTGTCTGACCCTTCATTAATTGATCGTTTAATGAAGCACCATTTGATGACCTAGCGGATGCGTCAAATACGACATGTAGCACCTCATGATGAGGTAAATAGACACCCGGTTCTTCCCTTTCCGATTCTGTTAATTCACGTATGTGACCCAGATTTATGTTTTCCTGCATGGAATTTGCATATTATTCTTTTAATTCGGGATTTTTTTAATAGTTTTAATTCATAGCTAAAATTTCAGAATTAACTAAATTGACGTTTTGATTATTAAATGGTCGAAAAACAATGAATTTTCCGGACTCATCGCGGCCGTCGACTAGTGTTTTTGTTATATTACTATTATTAATTATATTTAGTGCAACTGCTGACTCTACAATTATTTTATTTTAATTTTGAGTAATTGGTGAAGAGTATTTATGTCCTTTTATAATAACTCTAGTTCTGATTTGTTGGTTTGGACGTTTAATATATTTACCACTCGCGGATGAAAATCTGCTTCCTGGGTATCCTGGTGTGTAGTCTTCTTTTCTTCTTTGAATCTTCGACTTTTCTGTTTTTGTGCAATGGATTTTTGATGTATGATCAAACTGACTTTTGCCTTTGTTTGTTCGTCTAGAAGCCTAACTCCACCGGGTGCAGATGATGGGCTGTGTGCATTACTTTTATGTATGAATACACTGTGTCACGTCTGTGGAACCAGAATTTTGACACTCTTCTTGGATTCAAATCTTTTCTCCTCTTTTTATTGTTGTTTTTGCTGCTTTGCAGCTGCATTCTGGAGTTTGCTTCTTAATTGTACGAACTTGGGTGTTAGCTCATATTTGAGACATTCCTGATTGAACCATATGTTTAACACTGCTTTTCTCAACTTTTCATTTCTGTCCAGAATGTTTTACCTTTCGAGTTATTAAATTCCCTGCAAGTATTGATCCAAGACTCAGTCTTATATTCAGTAGTACACAGGTCAACAGAAGAAAAAGCAATAATAATAATAAAATATATAAGTCCTTACGTTGAAGAAAATTCACTAATAATTAGAAAAAAGACGAAAATATTTCGTAAAAGCTACAACAAATGAGGACTACAAGAAACAAATCACTTTTGAAACAACTACTTCTCTAGCTAATACTTCGACAGAGATTGAATGATATAAAAGTAATTTGCGTGTTACAAAATAGCAAGGCTATCAAAGCAACACTAATCTGAACGTATTTATACTAATAATAATAATAATAATGAAATGTATGGGAATTATGTTGTAATACCAATTAATTTAATTTAATTTTTTATTTTATTTTATTTCTGAACTATTTTCGGCTATTTATAGCCATCATCAACAGAAACTACAAGAAATTTATACATATTATAAAATGTGAAATTAAATTTTAATAGCTAATAAATAAACTAAATATAAATAGTAAGTTCTAAACTAAATATAAATTATAGTATATCAGTTACATAAAATTAAATAAAATGTAAATTTACTTACACGTCTAGTCTGGAATTTAATTGAATGTGAAACATAAGTGTAATTTTCTATGGGATCCGTTGTAATGTATAACATAAGCTGAATTATAATTTATAAATAGTCGAGAAAATGTTGTACAAAGTGAAGTCGGTTTAAATATAAAAAGAGACCGCGTGTTGAATATTAATTTTAGGTTATGTGTTAACTAAACGAAACTCTTTTTAAATTTAATTACAGGTATCGACATTTTGCTAGGTTAAAATTGTATATTAGATTGCCTATGATATATTACTATGATACGTTTATTTGTAATTAAAATTTACTTTGTTAGACTAATAAATAAACAAGTAAGGAAGATGAGCCAACGTGTGAATAATATATAAAATAAATAAGTAATTGTAGAGGCTTTTACTTCGTGATACATTTTATGATTCAAAATAAAATAAAACGAATAACTTTGTTTTTATCACTTTTTTTTGATAAAAACAAAGTTATTCGTTTTATTTTATTTTGAATATATAAAATAAATTAATTAGTTATTAATGAGATTAATTAAAGGAATATATTATTATTGTTAGTTTTTATAGGGGAATTTTATAAATTTATATAAATGTATTATGGGTGAATTAATTTGGTCATTCAAGCATTGTAAGTCTGGTTGTGTATGTATAAGTTTATCTATTTCGTATTGTTCAAGTATTGATAATTGGGTGCCTTTATTTAAATGATGTAATAATTTGGCGTTTTTATCATCTTTGCATGTGTGGCTGTGGATGAAGAGGTGTCTACCAAAGTTGGAGTTTGTGTTCTGTGCTAAATGTTCCTTAAATCTAATATTGAGAGCTCTTCCAGTCTCCCCTATATAAGTATCTCACAACTGGTCGCAAGTGATAATAATAATGATATTGTAAAATCGGTACCAGTTTGGTATATATCACTTTAATATTTGGCGTAGGATTAGGTTTATAGCATGCTTCATTTCCTGTAACTGCTTATTAAACCAAAAATATGTTTATTACGGTGGTAATTTGTTTTCTTCATTTTTACAGGAAAGGAATTTTTGATGCAATTATTTATATTACTGTTCATTATACACCACTTTTTTGGAAGTTGATTGAACGGTCTTATACAAAAGCGAAAAAATTTAATTTTCCTTCTTTAGTAATCGTTCGGTTTTGATAACTCAGGTTTTCGTCCGCGATCAAATCAATCAATCATTTTCAGAAAAATGCCCAAGTGATCTGATAAAGCGGTATCTAAAAAGTTAATTTGTATGTATTTTAAGAAAATGTTTGTAAAAATATTGCCAAGAGAATTATTTTGTCTCGTATTAGAATACACACATTTGGTGAGTCCGTAAGTTAGTAAACAGTCATTCAAGTATACTTCACGAGCATCGCTGCTATTAAAATGAGTGTTAAAGTCACCACCCACCAGAACCGTTTTTTCATCATGATTAATTTTGTCCAATAATAACCTAAGGATATTTAAAAATACATTAAAATCGCCTGATTTGGGCCTATAGACATTTATTACGTATAAATTATTCACGAAACTATAACTTAAATATAATTCGCTTGATTTTTCTTCGGAAAGCGCATCCCTTTAATCATTGTAGTCTTTTGTTATAACAACGTCGTGGGCATAGATTATTGTCCCACCGTAGTTCCCAGATGTACGTGCGTAGTAAGACAAGATACAGAACATTCATCTTTGGGCAGCCAGTGTTCACATATACAAATAATTGACAAATCAAATTAGGAGAAGTAAAACTCTTGTTATGTTCCATTACTTTATTTTGAGATAACTGACACGTTTCTGTCCTTGCGGATCATTATCAAAGTTAAAACTAAATTGTAAATGAAAAAATTTCGTAATATATATATACAAATTATTCTAATTGTAGGAAATTCCGGCATTAATGATATTATCGGTACTGACGATTTCGTGCTGATTGTTAAGAAGGTAATCACTGACGGCCCTCTTAATCTCCAATCCCTTTAACAAGTTGAGCTGTGGTTATGCAATGGTCGGCTAATCCAGTGCTTGTTGATGAGTTTATAATTGTTTTTCTGTGTTCACGTTCCCTTGTTTCAAAATTTCTTCCCGTTTGCCCTATTTAAAAACCTTCGCAATTTGAACATTGTAATATTGATTGTTGAGTTACGTGAAGATAAATAGTAATAATAAAAACACTTTCGTACACGAAATGTACATTTAGCGAATAAGAATAAACTGTGGAGAAAGTGATTACAAGTGTTTTTATTATTTGAACATTATATTTTGTATACACCTGATTTTTTAAGTGGGTCTGTATTTTCTGTTTTGTTATTGATTTTTTGTCCTAAATTTTTTCTGTTGTCTATTGTTACTTTTATGTTGTGTGATAATAACTATCTCTTGATTTTTGTGCTGGTGTTGTTAACAAATGGTATAGCTGCAAATATGCCTTCTTCGTTGACTTTTTGCCCCCTTCATTGTATAGTATTTTTTTCACTAATAAACGTTTCTGCTTTTTTGACATCCTGAATATAAGGTTTTGGTCATATCCGCTGTTGTTGGCTATTTGTATTATTGTATTTAATTCATTCTTGTATGCTTTCTCTGGCATAGGAATTGCTAAAAGGCGGTGAATGTATAATTTGAGTGCTTAATTTTTAATTTGGTGTGATTGTAACGAATCCTTCGGTATTATTGTATCTGTTGTTGGTTTTCTATATATTTCATACTGCAGTTTGAATACTTATTGTAAGATCCAGCAAGTTGATTCTACCATTCTGTTATTTCTCCATTGTAAACTGAATATGTTTGTTGGTGTTGTTAAGTGTATGTAAAAACATATCCAGTTGTCGGTCCGAACCTCCCCATATGCAGAACACATCATCCACGTATCGACACCAATGTATTATGTTTATGTTCTTCTTTGTTTGGTTATTGGTGTCCAGCAATTTTTCCTATATATATATATATATATATATATATATATATATATATATATATATATATATATACATATTACTATATTAAACTTTTTTTGTTTAATGTTAAATGTTTTGTACTATTGACAAAATCAATTGACATTTTTATGGAATAATTTGATGTGTGTGGTATTAACTGTGGGTTTTTAGCATTCCATATAGGGTTGGTGCTTTTGGATTAATTTCCTTAAGTTTGAATTTTTTTGGGTCTAGAATACTTGAAGCTTGTTTTAAGATCCGTAATTTGTTTTTGAAATTTTGTCGTAGGGTCTTTTTTGATTTCTTTAAAATTATTCTCCGTAATTAACATTTCTACCTTACTACGGAGAACAATTTTAAAGAAATCAAAAAAGACTTTACGAAATCATTTCAAAAACAAATTACGGACATCATAAAACAAGCTTCAAGTATTCCAGACCAAGACTAATTTACGTCTACGTTTTTTGGCCAGATTTCTAGATTCCTTAAATCAGTAAACTTGATTTCAAGGACATATATTTTGAATCATGAGGATATTTTGAGTTTAATTGTTCACACTCTACATCGTTGAAACCGATATTTTTTAAATAATCACTCAGGTCTGCGGGTTTTAAATTAAATTACTTACACATTTAACTAATCCTGTAATACTTTTTGCAGTTCGCTGTATAGGATTATGTTTCTCCCGGTTACGCCTGGTTTTACCGCTTGACATTTTACAGTTTGCGTCTTCAGTGTTTTTTCCATTATTTCATTTTCGGCGGCGTCTCCCGCTACATCTTCTACAATATTTGTTGTACACTCGGTATTTATTTCCATAACATTTTTGATACTTGTGGATGTTTTGGTGTTTGTCACTGCTAATTTAGGAACTTCTGTTATATTTGTGTTCTTTTTGTTGTTATTATTTTTATTTACTTTCGGTTCGAACGACTTGATTTTGTATTTAAGTAATTCGTTATTTTCTTGCTAGGTTCTATTTTTTGCTCCATTTCGTCAATAATAACTTTTAACAAGTTATTTTCTACAACTAGCACTTCGTATGCAATTTGACTTGTTGATTTATATGGTGTCTCTTTATTAGATACCATAGTGCCGCAGTCGTGGTTTTTCAAACACCCTTGGTGGCAAGGTTTGTTGCACTTATCACAGGTATTTTCTCTCAAAACTGTTTTGTAACAAGTGCCGGCACAAAATTTCTCCCCTGGCATTTTATTAATAATACACCAAAGTGCTTTTGGAAATTAATTTATTTTTCTGTATTTAATGTAAAATTAAGTTTCAATAAAAGCGTTCGTCGAAGTCTGGGTATCGAACCGACTACCTCTCTGTTAATACCCTAGTGGTTTACGTTTTGCGCTAATTGATGTGTTGTGTCACTGAAACATGCTATTATGTCATCAACATATCTGTACCAAAAGGAAATTTTTGCAAAGTCAAGTGAGAAAATCTTTTCTTCAATATTGGCCATGGATATTTCGGCTAAAAGTGGACTTAATGGAGATCCGATTGGAATAGCTGTGGTTTTCTGATATAATTTATTATTGAATTTAAAATAATTTTGATTTGCATAGGTCTCTAAACATTGATAAAGTTCTGATTTAATCAAGTAATGTGATTTATCGAGTAAATGTAGAATTATTTCTAGACATTCTTTAATTGCTATACCGGAGAACATACTACTAACGTCACATGATACAAGTTTTGAATTTTTTGGAGTTGTTGTGGATTTAAGTCGTTCGGATAAAGGGAGTGATTTTTATTGAATGTTTGGGGTAAATTTGGTTTATTTTCTTGAAGAGTTTCATTGAGTTTAATTGCTGAATTTCTTGTTACACTGATAACATACGAAACTACGGATCGTATAGGAGAATCAGGTTTATGGGTTTTAATAAAATCATAGAATTATAGATACCACTGAGGCTGCATGACTACTATAAAAATGGTATGACTACTATTTATATTTAAGGTATCCTTTCAAAAACAGACTTTTTTATAATGTTTATTAAAAACTAATTTTAAACACATAATTAGTCATTATTATAAGGTTGACTAAAATCGTATTTTTGTTTACATGTTTTAGTAAGTTCAAATCCCAAACTAGGTACGTATATTACTAAACTTATTTATATACTATTTCTTTATATATTGCAAGCATTGAATTTCTTTAATGCACGATACTGCTTAAATTTAAAGGAAATTAATTGAAATCGCCGCTTAAAATTAGATTTAGTTGAAAAATACCAATTAACAAAACTAAAACAACCGCCACAATTAACAATGAACAATATTTCATGTTAATTGATTTAATAATATTATTCCGAGTTTATATAAGTATTGTTATGACCAATGAATAGAAAATGTAAAGAGCTTTTTCTCTTTTTTTATTCTATTTTTATAACAATATGCAAATTTGATTAATGTTTCTTCGTATTTATTAACTATATTTAAATCTATGTATAGATTTGATATATTGCTTACAATGTTCACACAACTTATAACTTATATTGCGCACTTAATTTTGCTTTTTTTACTTATAGTAGTAGTCAGTAGTTTTAATATACTACCATGTACGTATTTTAGGTTGGACCTCAACTTAAATCGCTTGCAATGGAAAGATAATGAGGGGATACCAACTTCTATCTGCAGTCATCCCTGCCCGTCTGGTCACATTAGAAATTACCAAGTAAGTACGTTTTTAAATAATATAAATGAGAAATTTAAATTATATACATTGTACATATTCTAATCTATATATTGGCAATAAGTTGATCTCAACACCCAGAAAAAAAAGTTTTCTATAGTAAATTGGTTCCAGAAACCTACAAGTTTAATTAAACACTTAGCCTGCAATGCAAATAAAATAAATTTATTATTTTAAGACTTTAAATAACGTTGACATTCATCAAACAAATCAACATAAGTAAATTTCAGAACTAATCAATTGCTTTACTTACGTATCTGGTGGTAAAATTTATTTAAGAGACCTTGTTTTCTTCGCATATTTACATTCGTTCTACATTAAGTAAGTTTAGGCTTTATATTATCTTAAAGAGTTAACAATATTAAGAAAAATGCATATCGAGTGATATGTGATCGTTAAGAAATAAAATAATTTAATTATTAAAATTTGTAAGTAAAGCTTTCTAATTGTACATTGATACAACGAAAATATATAAACCTATGTGAGACTGATAGTTATAAAGACAAAAAACTAGTTACAAAAATTAAAAACAACAAAAATTATTTAAATTGGCATAGTCGGATGGATTTTCCAAAACATGGCCTAAGATAATATCAAGCCCCGTTCAACAATTAATTA
Organism: Ontholestes murinus; assembly: GCA_963969525.1. Classification (NCBI taxonomy): domain Eukaryota; kingdom Metazoa; phylum Arthropoda; class Insecta; order Coleoptera; family Staphylinidae; genus Ontholestes; species Ontholestes murinus. The sequence goes on from OZ018399.1 coordinate 31,286,085, forward strand.
GAAATCAGATCAGGTCCACGTCGCTTGTATAAGAGGAACCTACAAACATTGAAGACACCAATTTCTCGTCGCTCGTTCCACAACTTTTCCTGAGTGCATATCAAGGACAGATGGACAGATATTATGTTGGTAAGTACGTGTTTTTAGAGGCTTTTTCTTCGTATACATACAAATGACTTGGTCTTATTCCCTATTACTGAAGTACTTCCATAATTCGATTTCGGTATTCCGCATATAATCGACGAATGATTAACTGTTAAGGTAATGTGGATATAAACTTAAACTTAATATCAATTAAATATGGAAAACATATATAATCAGATTGTTGTGGTCCTAGAGAGATTTTGCAAATTAATTTACACTTTACTTGGTCTTATTAAATACGATATCAACAGTTTAAACACAAAAACGATATTAAAATTTAGATACAGAGATAATGGTATTTATATAACAACTTTATCTATAAGAAAAGATTAACCCTTGGATTAGTGGTGTCAACAAACATTAGGAAAAGAGGACCCTCGTGTAAGGGAAGTAATAAATTAATATTATCTCGATCAGCTAGTCATCTATCAACGGGGAACATTAAGGTGTCTATTTCAAACAAAATTGACAACACCGGTTGGAATAAAAAGAAAAAGTTAAATAAGTTGGCCTATGCTATATTCAAAACGGATCCCGCTGATTACCCACTAGTTCTTAGGCAGAGCACCACAATCACTTAAAGGAAAAAAAATGGAAGTACTTACCTGTATTCCTCCTGGTATCGACGTCTTCGGCTAACAAACACTTACTTGCAATATATATTTCTTTAAAGGAGTTTTTAGATTGGAATTTAGCTTTACCCAATTAACATAAGAAAATTCAAATGTTCAAAAATCAAAACAGAATTTTATTACAAAAAAAAAAACAATAACAATAAGCAAAAAAAAAGAAATATATATACATGTACAGACCCCCACGTCGAACACTCAAAATTAAAGTTTAAACTTTAAAAAAGAAAAGAAAATTGACTTCGCGACTAAACTTACGCACGCACTATTTTTCTTCACTTGGCAGAATTTCGCAACTAACCCTCTTCATTGTTCGCGCTGGTTTTTGTTAACCACCCCAACCCCCTTCCAATAAGTCGTCATTGGGGTTAGTGGTGGTTAAGCGCCTAGCTCCTGATTGGAGCGTCGGCGACGTCGCTGTTTACGCAAGCGCTTTGAATTAACCCCCTCTATTGCACTTTGACATTTGTTTGTCAGTGTTCGATGCCTAAACGTGAAATGATTTAATTATTTGTATATGTATATATTATTTACATATTATATGAATGGTTTAGGCATCTAGAACACATTTACTGCATTATATGCTGGGGTTGTGCGCTTTACTTTCACGACGTTGCATTATTAATCATAAAAAAAATTAACAAAAATAGTGCGTGAAGTAGCTAGAGCAGTAGGTATATACATTAAAATACGTCAAGCCTAAATCTAAATTATCTGAACAAAGAGAACAAGATATTAATGATAATTGTGGAAGTTGATTTTGAGTGGACGAGTGTTTGTCTATAGATATGTGCGGAAGGGTTCATATATGTTATATCAAAAAAAAAAATACATTTAAATACTAAACTTAATTACACTGCATAATATGTGTAATAGTAATATGCGTAATAATATTATATGTATCCGATTTAAAATTACTATCTTTAATTTGTTAATTTAAAACGTATCTAATTTCGTTTGTACTTTTTACCTGGGTTGTACAAAATTTCCCATAATCCGCGGGCGTGCCGAAAGGTACGCGCTTCGGTACAGAGGCTATTGTCTATGCGAACATCTGGACTTAATGATTAAACTTTCCGGCTTAAAGAAATTTTCTATTTACAACCCTTAATTACAGAACCCCCCGCAAATAATATTTACAATGAACTACCCTAATAAACTAATCCTATATTTACAATTATTTACAATTGAGGCTGTCAATATATATCCACGAACTTGGTTAATTTTAATATTAATGATTAGGAGGTAAAAAAAATAATCGAAAATGGGCTTCGTTGTTGTCGCAAACTGTTTTAATTATTGTTTCGCCGATGTAATCATTTTGTCGGTGTTTTCGGTAAATCTCCGGTAACAATTCGGCCCCGTGAAATGAACCAAATTAGCTGTAAAAGAACGTCTTAAAAAGCAAAATATTATTATAAAAATGAACAAAAGTAAAAGACGGAAAATACTTATGTCTTGTCCATACATTGATGTTCCGCTTGAAAGCCTACTGATATATTGCCATTGAGCACACGTTCCTACTGTTTCCAGATGTCTCCTTCGGGATTGAGAATGTACGAATGCAAAGTATAATTAACGTTTATCACACAAATTACGGTGCACGGGAGTGTCACTACTTTCGATCAGAGCGTCCATTTCGCGATAAAAGCAGGCACTAAAACACGGCATAAGGTTCCTAAACTCACTGTGATGATGTGGATGGCCCTTGCGGAGGTTCATCGGTGTCGTCTTCGTCCAGGTCGTCATCAGAAGCTGCGTCATTCTGGGGTTCTGGTGCTGGTCGAATGTCGTCCGCATGAACTCTTACATTGTGGCCATTTCGGCCGATCAGGAAAACTCGCCCCGCAAAACAATCCAGGATTACAAATGGTCCTAGCCATTTAGCAGCGAAACCGGCAGGATTTTCGTTGTCGCTTATAGGGTGGTTGCGAATAACAACCTGTTGTCCTATTTCGAACTGGGAGGGTTCTGCTTGCTGATCATATCTTCGCACGTACTCTCTGTTTCGGTTTCGAATACCTTCTTGACGGATTTGTAGTTCGTCATTGTGGTTGTGCGGGCGGGCTAGCGGAATATCATGTTCTGCAGGCCTTGGTAATTGGTAACCCAATAGTGCTTCAGCGGGTGTAACTCCAGTCGCAGCATTGGCACGGGATCGGAGTTCAAATAAAATTGGCTGAAGGTGACGGTCCCATTGGTTTCCAGGCTGTCCTTGCATCCTAATCCGCAGGCATTTCTTTAACTCCTGGTTTCGCCTTTCTGTTGGGTTAACTTGGGGATGGTATACCGGAGTATAAAAAGCTTCAATTCCCCAACTCTGAAGCTGATCTTACCAACGGCGTGCGGTGAATTGTGGCCCATTATCGCTGATCAAGTTCCTTGGGTAACCGAACCTATGAAAGACCTGTTCTTCTTTTTAAAATGTTAGTAGTACTTGCCTTTCCGATCGGGAACGCTTCTACCCATTTAGTGAAAAGGTCGGTTACTACAAGTATTGAGCGTTTACGTGTTGAGCTTGCAGGATATGGGCCCATTAGATCAACTGCTACGGTGTGAAATGGTGCAGAGGGGATTCGAGCCTTCATCGGTGCTTTCTTCTGAGCCTTGCCGCGCTTCGTTGCAATGCAGATGAGGCAGCTCTTCACGTAGTCCCGGACGTCCTTCACGAGTGTAGGCCAGTAGTATCTGGCACGAATACTACGTATTGTTTTGTCTCGTCCTGGGTGAATTGCCTCATCGTGCATCGCGTGCAAGACTCTTGAAACCGCTGTGGCCGGCACGAACAGGGTTCGGTCTCGATTTTCTTCGGGTCTGTGGTATAGTTTCTCTTTAACTGCTTCGAATATATCGTTCCATTTAGTCCAATCGGGATGGTTTGGATTTGCTAGCAGCTGGAGAATTCTCTAGCTCTCCTCATCCTGTTGTTGAGCTTCCATGATTGAATGCACGACAGGGACTTCGAGTGCATTTAGCTCTGGCGGGAGGATGGAATCTAACTCGGGCAGGGGACTGATAGGCTGGTCTTCGGGGTCACGGCTAAGCATGTCGGGTAGCTGGTTGGCTTCTCCTGGGCAATGGCTGATGTCAAAATCAAAACTCTGGAGTAATAGCGCCCATTTTGTGAGTTTTGATTTTGAATCTTTGAAATTGTTCAGCCACGTTAATGCTCTGCTATCCGTGATGACGTGGAAGTGGCGTCCCTCCAGCAGTGGACGATATCTCTGAAGAGCGAAAACCAGGGCGAGGCACTCTTGCTCGTTTATATGGTATCGCTTTTGTGTATCGTTCAATTTTCTTGAATCAAATGAAATGATTCTTTTCTCGCCTGCGGGAGTCATCTGAAACAGCACACAAGAAATACCAATATTTGATGCATCCGTTTGAACAGTAAATTCAAGGCCAGTTAAGGGCCTATGGAGCTGTAGAGGTTGTTTCATACGATTTCGTAACATCTCCATAGCGGCTGTTGCTGCTGGAGTCCATTTAAATGTGCGGTTAGTAGCCAGTAAATCGTTTATTGGTGCCGCAATTGCAGCAAAATCGTGTATGTACTGTCTTACCCAATTACAAATTCCCAAATATTTCCTAAGTTGCCGCCGAGTTTTCGGGATTGGATGATTTGCAATTTGTTGCAGATGTTTTTCTAAAGGTCTAGTCATCTCGCCGTCCACCATGTGCCCTAAATACTCTAATGCCGTCTTACCGAATGAACACTTTTCCGTGCCTAATCGCAGATCGAACTGATCCAGGCGTTCGAATATAAGAGCAAGATGCCTTAAGTGTTCTTCGGGTGTGTTCGAGTAAACAATTATGTCGTCAAGGTACACCATAGTAAAATCGTGTAACATACCTGCGAGTACTTCTTGCGACATTAATCGTTGAAATGTAGCGGGTGCATTTTTCAATCCAAACGGCATTACCCTGAATTGATAGTGTCCTCCATCCGGTGTTGAAAATGCGGTGTATAATTTTGACTTTTCTTCCATTGGAATTTGCCAATACCCGCTTTTTAAATCCAACGTTGAGAAAATTTTCACGTCACCGAGATCGCGAAGCGCTTCTTGAATAATGGGCATTGGGGTGGTCTCTGAAACTGTCATTGCGTTGAGTTTTCTATAGTCAATACAGAAGCGGTTTTCTCCATCCTCCTTCTTGACTAAAACTATAGGTGATGCATAAGGGCTGGTGCTGGATTCAATTATCTCTTGTGTAATTAACTCCTCCACTTGTGCATCAATCTCTTGTTTCCGGGCAGGGTTTACTCGATAAGGGCGGATTCTTATAGGCTTGTTCGTTGTGAGGTGAATCTTGTGTTCCGTCGTACGTGTGCGTTGAGCAAATTGGTCCTTTGGTTGGAATGTTCGACTAAATCTATCTACTAGTTCTTCGAATTCGTTAGCTGCATTTCCAACAAAATTATGATTTAATTTTGGCGGCCTGGTTCCTTCCTCAATCGTAGATTGATCGGTCCACCGGATCGTTCTTGCACGCAGTGGTCGAATTTGGCTTTGAATAGGTCCATAGCGAATGTAGTTTTGGCCGGCCCCGAGATCAAGCAAACATTTTAAAATTTGATCACTCACTAATAATGGCAGAATTATTAATTGTGACTTGCGAGTAGAAAAAGCGCACAATGGCTGATTGTCATTATCACTCGAAGACACATTTATATCACACTCACTAGTAGTATCACTATTCACTACACAATTGTCCTGGTGGATGCGCCCATTATCGTGGTGGAGGTACCGGAATGCACTTGCACTAAAACGTGGAATTAACGGTTTCGACTTTTTTTCGTTTTCTCTTACGGTTGCGTTGTTTGTTTGCGGAGGCGACAGGAGAGTTTAGTAAGTCTAACTCTACTCCTGTCGCTGTCGAGAGTTTCCCGACGAATTTACATTTTGAGCTTGTCTGTTCGTTGCTGAGTTTTGTTCCTGCGAATCTCGATTTTCATCAATTTGTCGATCTTGATTAGTAGTAAATCTATGATCGCGTTTATCCGCTTTTTCAAATCGAGGGGGCCCGGAGCGATAGTGTTTGCTTCTATTTTCGCCTCTCCAGGAATTCTGGTGAAGTGGTTGGTTTTTCGGCGGATCTGTATTTTGTGCGGCTACGTTTTGCTTGTGGGCTCCAACTCTTGCCTGTGACGATGACAAATTTGTGGCTCGCTTAACAAACTGTTCCACAGTGTCTGGTTTGAAAAGTAAAGCTTGTTTAAGCGAGTCTGATGCCAATTCCCACATAGCCAGAGTTTTCATTTCTTCCGACCAAAACGACAGATGTCTATCAAACAAAACCCTCTTCTGGATGGCGAAAATTCCTGGTGACGTGGACCCCTGTGGTTTCATCAGAAGTTCCTTAGTTTCATCCAGTGCCACTTCCGCGGGATCGATGGAGAGAATAAAGAGGTCCTTTGCTTCATCCCATGAAACGTCCTCGTTAAAATAACCGCCGTATTTCTTCGTGCACTCCGCGTCCATTCCCGCTAGAGCGCGGCGGTGTTTAACATCGTCCCTCAGGTATTGCCATTCAAATTCATTTTCCAACTGGCTGATGTATTTTCGCGGGTTACGACCGTCAAATTTCACTTTGTCGTCCTCACCAATGCTTTTCAGAACATATGCGATTTGATTCGCGGGCAACTGGTTGGTAGTTATCACTGCTGATGAACGAGGTACCACCGGTCGAGGAGATAAATCGGTGCCGACTCGCGCTTCCTGGGGTGGTGACGATTTTCTCGGAGCTTCCTGTCTCGGCTGAGAGAGGCGGGATAAGGCGCGCTGTTCATGTTCAATGACATCTAATCTATTCAACACCTCGTCCAATCTAGCTTTTATTTCGTCCCTTTAATTTAGAAGCTGCTCCTCTCTTCTTAAATGTGCCTCCCGGACTTCTAACATTTCTTGCCATGTGTAGGTTTTTTCTTGTTTGCGGAGCATCAGCTCCTCCTCTTCTTGTTGAAGTAATTGCTCCCGAAGTCTGCTGAAGTTCTTCATTTTGTCTAAATGAGCAAGGTACTCTCTAGCTTCCCTTTCGTCTAATTCTTCGAGAGCTAATGATGCATTAGAAGCTCTCGATGTCGGACGATTTCTTGGATGCAAAATAGTATCTTCGTTTATTTGCGACATGATTTCATTTATGGATTGCCTGGAGCTTGGTCTCTCAAAATCGATTTCCTCAGCACGGGAGCGAGTGCGCATGCTGTAAGTACTCATCTTTGTTCGAGTTTTTTTCGTTTTAAAGAATTATAATTACTATTAATTAACTCGGCCCCGTCGAGTTTAAAAAAAATCAAAATGTAAACTCGAACAAAGTAGTACGTAGTCGGAAATATTATTTAAATAAGTGATTGTGGGTATTATGATTCTCTTTGTTTAAATAAATTTAACACTTCACAGCACTTCCTGTAAAAAAAATGTATTAAGTTTAAACAAAGAGAATCTGAATTTTTATAGGCCAAAATAAAATATATACAATTTATATTAAATATTTATATAAAATTAGAAATACTTGTGCAAGTAACGGATCGTGAGTTACAAAAAATTGTACATATATGTACTGCTAGGATTACGAATAACGCCTGATTAGCGTTATTCCTTAAAAGTAATCTATTTAAAAATAAAATTCTTATTAAATCACGTTAGGCGCCATTTATCAACGGGGAACATTAAGGTGTCTATTTCAAACAAAATTGACAACCCCGGTTTGAATAGAAAGAAAAAGTTAAATAAGTTGGCCTATGCTATATTCAAAACGGATCCCGCTGATTACCCACTAGTTCTTAGGCAGAGCACCACAATCACTTAAAGGAAAAAAAATGGAAGTACTTACCTGTATTCCTCCTGGTATCGACGTCTTCGGCTAACAAACACTTACTTGCAATATATATTTCTTTAAAGGATTTTTTAGATTGGAATTTAGCTTTACCCAATTAACATAAGAAAATTCAAATGTTCAAAAATCAAAACAGAATTTTATTACAAAAAAAAAACAATAACAATAAGCAAAAAAAAGAAATATATATACATGTACAGACCCACACGTCGAACACTCAAAATTAAAGTTTAAACTTTAAAAAAGAAAAGAAAATTGACTTCGCGACTAAACTTACGCACGCACTATTTTTCTTCACTTGGCAGAATTTCGCAACTAACCCTCCTCATTGTTCGCGCTGGTTTTTGTTAACCACCCCAACCCCCTTCCAATAAGTCGTCATTGGGGTTAGTGGTGGTTAAGTGCCTAGCTCCTGATTGGAGCGTCGGCGACGTCGCTGTTTACGCAAGCGCTTTGAATTAACCCCCTCTATTGCACTTTGACATTTGTTTGTCAGTGTTCGATGCCTAAACGTGAAATGATTTAATTATTTGTATATGTATATATTATTTACATATTATATGAATGGTTTAGGCATCTAGAACACATTTACTGCATTCTATGCTGGGGTTGTGCGCTTTACTTTCACGACGTTGCATTATTAATCATAAAAAAAATAACAAAAATAGTGCGTCAAGTAGCTAGAGCAGTAGGTATATACATTTAAATACGTCAAGCCTAAATCTAAATTATCTGAACAAAGAGAACAAGATATTAAAGATAATTGTGGAAGTAGATTTTGAGTGGACGAGTGTTTGTCTATAGATATGTGCGAAGGGGTTCATATATGTTATATCAAAAAAAAAATACATTTAAATACTAAACTTAATTACACTGCATAATATGTGTAATAGTAATATGCGTAATAATATTATATGTATCCGATTTAAAATTACTATCTTTAATTTGTTAATTTAAAACGTATCTAATTTCGTTTGTACTTTTTACCTGGGTTGTACAAAATTTCCCATAATCCGCGGGCGTGCCGAAAGGTACGCGTTTCGGTACAGAGGCTATTGTCTATGCGAACATCTGGCCTTAATGATTAAACTTTCCGGCTTAAAGAAAATTTCTATTTACAACCCTTAATATTTACAGAACCCCCCGCAAATAATATTTACAATGAACTACCCTAATAAACTAATCCTATATTTACAATTATTTACAATTGAGGCTGTCAATATATATCCACGAACTTGGTTCATTTTAATATTAATGATTAGGAGATTTGTTTCGCCGATGTAATCATTTTGTCGGTGTTTTCGGTAAAACGCCGGTAACACATCCAAGTTGACTTTTAAAAAATCTATAATCATTTTTCACTTTTTGCCTTGCCCTTAATAATACCCTCTTCTACACATTAGTATATATATGTACTATGATAATTTTTTGAATCCAGCTAGGAAGAATGTATATTTTCTCGCGCTACTTTGAACGACGCATTCAGCTTATGTTGTAATGATTTTACATATTCATCATAAGTGTAAAGTTGTTTTGGTTCACGGGTTATGTTTGAGACCACAAAAAAACGGTGTTTATTTAGCACTGTTATATACTAATGTGTTATATTATATATATATATATATATATATATATATATATATATATATATATATATATATATTGAATTATTTGTTTGTGGCTTAATCAATTTAGATGACAAACACTGACATTTCATAGCAACTACTATTTAGAGGATTTTATTATAAAATATTTCTTCACACTTTTTAAGCTATATTTCGATTAAAACTAAAGATGCAACAAAAATAAAACCTCTAAAATAATCTTAGTAGATAAAGGAATCATTCTAATTTTATTTTGATAATTTTCGTTTAATAATAGAGATACAAACTGCAATTGAAAATTTTACCTGGGAATTCCCTCTGATGCGTCTTCAAACGGGACACACGGTATATATATATATATATATATATATATATATATATATATATATATATATATATATATATATATGTTTAGTTTGAGGTTTTCGCGGGTGTGGTATGTGATGTGTGGCTTTCGGGTATTTGTCCGCGTGGATTGTATTTTGGGAATACGACGTTTCGATGGTCTCGCTGCCATCATCTTCTGGTCAAACCATCGAAACCATCGGGTATTTGTCCGCGTGGATTGTGTTTTGGGAATACGACGGTGTACGCCTCACCGGAGGCTATTGTAATTCCTTCTTGTTGGAATAGTAAAATTTCCTCGAAGATTTTCGTATTTGTAAGAAGAATTACTACAGTGAAATTCTCTATATTGGATTTAGTGAATTTTGGAGTTTTTGGAGTGAATTTCTACTGCCGGCTGCCGCCGCATTTATTTAACCTCCCGTACGCAAATTACTCGCACGACAATCACCTGAACCAACTAGGGGTGAGTAAAGTAAATTCGTCTTTACTAGAATATTTTCTAAGTATTTCTTTTTTTAATAGAGCTAAAGACAAGCTAAAGACAAGCTAACGACAAGCTAACGACAAGCTAACGACGAGCTACGATGCTAACGATAAGCTAACGATAAGCTAATAAGTGAGCTGTGAGGAAGCTAATCGCTAAGAGCTAATACTTTATCGGTGCTAACTACTGGAACCACATTCCATAATCCTAACGAGTTGGAATTTCGGATGTTCGTTTCCGTCGCCATTTTGCCGAGAGGCCGGCATCATTTTCCCTCCCTCTCAGGAGTTTTGACGTGTCTGGAGTTCACTATCATCCCTGGACACATCGGCGGGAAACACCCCGAAGCGATGAGTACCTTTTAATGTATTTCTTTATTGTCTAAATTAGCTGTGACATAATTTCGCATATTTTTATGTACGTTATTTTTATGTTCGTATTCTTTTTTGTGATAATTTTGTTCGTAACTAATGAGATTAAGTATCACCGTATTTATGAATCATTCAAGTTCCGTCGCGAAGTTAAGAGATTATTTTAGTATTTTCTAGTAGAGTAAATTTTGGATTTTCACCGTGCCGTGATTTTCATTATAAGAGTCGCTATTGTTGAGTTAATAATTATTTACTTGAATTTAGGCTAACTATTCATTTTATTATTAGATTGTTCAGTTTATTTTTACTTCTTTGTTACGCCTAAAGTTACAGTATTACTTAATATTTTCGGTGTCGAATTATATAGTCTATTTATTACAAATAATCGGTTTATTGACTTGTGCGTTTGAAATTAGTTGTTTATGTTTAAATTTTTTTTTTTTTTGAGAGATATACAACAAAATCTCTATTTAAATTTATTTTAATTACTACATACATATTAATGTATAAAACTTATGTAATTGAACACTGCAGTTTTCAAATGATGACGTCACTCTGTATTTTTGATACCGTAAAAGTATGTGTGTGTGTGTGAACCGCAAGCTAATAAGATCTCCTTGCATTCGTGTTTAAGACAAAATACGCATACCTTAGTTTAACATCATTTAGTTAACGAAAGAAAGTTTATTTTTAGTTTTATTTATTTTCATTACTTTAGTTGTGGGCGTAACAAGAGTTTGAGTTTTATTTTGTGCATTAATATTTACGCAAGTTAACGAAAATCACACACTAGTTAATAGTTAATATTTTATTTATATTGTTGGGTTTATTTAGTTATTGTTACTTCCATTGAGAAAGTTATCATTAAATTTTAGTTTATATGAAAGGATTTTAGTTTTTGCGATACCTTACGTATAGTTGTCGTTAGTTGATTTCCTACTTGATCACGGATTATTGTCACTGCTCGTTTTCGAGTAGGTGGCGCCGTAAGATCTTTGGGTCGTACCTCTCCCTGAGGACGCTGAGTTAGTTTGGCCGAGCGGTGAGTATCAATAATCCCTTCAACCTTACGGGTAGGTTTTCTTATGTGCGTTACGTCATACCTTTAATGCCACCTTTCTTCCGTATATTTTCGAGATTTATAATTTCAAAATTAATCATCAATATTTTATTAAGTTAACATCTTTTATAATCGTTACAAATGGACGTCTAACGTCCCCAAATTGTAATAATATATATATATATATATATATATATATATATATATATATATATATATATATATCGGGTTGCTTTTGGTGTTTTTTAAAAACTTTTACTTTTTCTTGACACGAATAATTTTTACTTATTTGAATAATACATAACTTATAACGACGAACAATATAAATAATGATTACATCTTACTACTCTTAATATAATAATAATAATGATTTTAACGGATAATATAATAATGGTAATAATGATGTGCGCTCGTGGCTTGCGGTCCTATTTATAATAATATGGAATGATAACTAAGCAAAATGACATCTGGTGTTATTGCGGATGAAAATGGAGTGTTAGCAAATACCTAGGAAATGATGCAATAATAATTAAATATATTTCTTAACAATTAAAACGATTAATAAATAACAAAGGATTGTCTTATTGTAGCCGCCAGGTTACTCCTACCTTAGATTCGACACACTCCGGGTGGAGAATTTAGGGAATTGTCCATGGGGGCAACGTGCCGAAGTTTCTTCTTTAAAAATTTGATTCCTAAAATTAGGGCACAAATTAACACTAACACATATAACGAGAGTGTCCACGCACTGGGGCTTAAGGGTATAACTGTTTCTGTAATTTGGGGCATTGGGGATAACACGGGCATGTCTTCTAATTTCAGTCTTTTAAGATGAATGGTAAAATTGTTTATGTTGTAGTTTTCCAGTTTTTGTTTCGATGCACTAATAAACACGGGGCTTCCAGATATTGCTTCAATTTTGGGAATTTTAATGTCCTTGTAGAATATCTGGCACTCATCTGGCTCGATCAAGAAGACACCTTGAAGTTCTATTGTTTCCTCGTGTATGGGACATGTGATTTTAAGGGTTTCTTTTTTAAGCATATATTATTTAGAGGACAAATTTTAAAATTAAATTTTGATTTTAATAAGTATTTAATATTCTGTAATATTGTTACATATTCTGATTCGTACTTTGCAGGTATTGGATGTAAAGCGTAAAGGTCAAATGAATATTCGTAATTTATTGGAAGATGAAGAAAATAATGAATTTTTGTTTTGTCAATTTTGCAATTAACTGTCATTATAGATTCAAAGTCAAACATATTTTCTAATTTCATTTCGAAAGATAGTTCCTCTTGGTAATGGATAGAGATTTTTTCTAATTCGTCAAATAAATCCTGAGGTCTTATTATATCTGGGTTTAAGACTCTTAATTTGCAGAACGTTATTGAGTTAATAATTTTGTGTAGTATGTTTCTAATTGTACCGAAAAGTAAAAGCATCTGATTATATAGGTCTTTCGCATACAGAATATGTTGGTGGTCAATCTCTTCTTTAAAAATTGCATGTAGTTGCATTATTCTAGATTGTAGAGTATTTTGATTATGTGCAATGTCCTGAAGAGTATTATTAAAATTCTTTATTATTTTTGAGTTCACACTATATCCAAATTTTATCTGATTTTGTAAATTATTTTGGTTACTTGCCAAATGTTCTAAAATTTTGTTTATTAATTTTTGGAATGTTCAGATTTAGTATAGTTCTCAAAAAATGACTTTCTTTGCTGGACTAAACTAGGATTTGGAATTATCGAAGATGATGGCTCTGGTACTTCATCATCAATTTTTGGTGTACCCAAATAGATGTTTATTCGTAATTTAGAATTTTGGAAGATATAATTTATCATAGCTTTAACTAAATTATAGTCTAATTGATCTAGGCCACAACCTAATTTGGGAATTGCTAATTTAGTTATATTTTTGTCTAAACAGAATTGTTTTAAATTTATCAATGTATTAAATAAACATTTTAAAGTGGGTTTGTCGAAATAATTTTCTTTAGTGATCAAATAAATAATATATCTACCTTCTTCTTTAATATGACAGAGAGAATATAATTTTGCGTTTTGTTTTGATAAATCTCTAATTTTACCAAATCTTAATTTAAATTCACGTGCTATTCCTGCACTCATTTTAAAATCTCTACTCACACAGTGAGCGAGTGAGTATTCTAGAGGGGCATTAAATAAGTCATCTGAAATTTCTCTTACATTTTCATTGTTTATTTCTTCATTATTATTTAACATCTCAATAAATGTTTCAAAATTTGGGGTTTGTTTTAAATTAGATCTTTTGACTCTGGGACGTTTAATATTTGACAAATGAATTTTACTAGATTGATTATGATGTCTGGTTTCTATTTCTGCTGTTTTGCGATTAGGATCAATAGTTTGAATGTTTTCTTTTTGATATTTATTTTTAGTTTTTGATTGTTTCTGTTTGTTTTTAATAAATACCTTTTCTGGAATTTCCGGGACTTCCTCTCGCGTTAAGTTATGTTCAATAGTTTTTGTTTTATTCTCATTTATTGTTTCGTTTATTTGTTCATACAACAATTTGACTTTAGTTTTATGATTTTCTACATAATTGTTTGTAATTAAGGTTTCTAAGTTGAGGTCTAAAAGGGATTCGTTATCGATGTGCCCCGAAATAATTTCAGAAGGTTTTAATTTTGTAGTCAAATGGATGGAATTATTATATGCTAGTACGGCGTATAAGGTTTTAATTTCTATTGGTTCTTTTTTAAATTTGTCTTGGTTATTTAGGAGCCGTATGTGTTCAATAATTGTTGAATGTACGCGTTCTATTATTCCATTAGATTCCGGGTGTTGGGAACTAATAAAATGAATTTTGATTTTATGAATTTCCAAAAGTTCTTTAATAACCGTGTTCTTAAATTCCAAATGATTATCCGAAATAATTAATTTAGGGATTCCATGGTGACAAAAGAATTTTATTAAATTGTTTGCTACTTCAACAGCTTGGTAAGAATTTAATTTGTAAAGTTGCGTATATTTAGAAAATGAATCAATTATAGTAAGAAATTTGGAACTTTCAAGAGCAATACAATCTATATGAATTATTTCAAATGGTTTCATAGCTGTTGGGGTGTTATTAAATTTTAATTTAAGTGGTTTGCGATCATATTTAGAAACTAAACAGACTTCACAATTATTAATATATTCTTGGATTGATTTCCTCATACTTGGCCAATAATATATACGTTTGAGTTTTAATTCAGTTTCATCGATGCCTCGATGATTTGTTTTTCCCTCATGATATTTTTGGATAATTTCCAATATATCGTTATTATTTTCAACGTCCGTAAGCAAATTATTACATTTAGTCGTTTTAAGTTCTGAATTTTTAAAATAATTTTGGAGAACGCTACTGAATTTTTCGTAAATAGGACTTTTGAAGTATAGGTAATAATTTATTTTGGGGACAATATATTCTTTTACAAAATTAATGACTTCATTTACAAAATTTCTTTTAGAAAATTGAACATGTATTCGCATTTTTTTATTATTAAATAAATTAGTAAATTTCAGTTTAGATGATGAATGTTCCACCTCTGTAATTATAATTTGGTTATCACCAACGTTGACCGGTTTATCCAATATTGGTATACCAAAAATAGGGTTTTCCGAATTTGAATGAATTGTAGCGCCATCATTTTCAATTTCATTTATACGAGTAGTTTCCGGAGGTTCTACAATAACTGATGACGGATCATTTTCAATCTCATCAAAATTTTTCAAATATTCTTCTAAATTTTGGGCATATTCTTCGTTAACATTTAGTTCGATCCTAGATAGTGCGTCAGCATTTTTGTTTAAAGTACCCTTTTTATAAACAATTGTATAATCGTACTCCGAAAGTTTTAATCGCCATCTTAATAATTTAGAATTTGGTTCTTTTATGGACATCAACCATTGGAGAGGCCTGTGGTCAGTGACTATTTGGAAGGTGCGTCCGAATAAATAAGGGCGAAAGTATTTGACAGCCCAAACTATGGCAAGAAGCTCTTTTTCTATAGTGGAATATCGAAATTCGGAATCATTTAAAGTACGGCTGGCATATGCAATGGGTAAATCTGAACCGATTTTACCCTGTGACAAAACAGCGCCCAGAGCTTGATTACTGGCGTCTGTAGTAAGTATAAATGGTTTTGTAAAGTCCGGATATTGTAATAAAGGTTGATTCGTTAGAACATTTTTGCACAGATTAAAACAATTTATGTATTCGGAATTTTCAATGTCGATAACAGCATTTTTCTTTAAACATTTCGTCATGGGTTTCGTCAGGTCGGCAAAATTTTTAATGAATTTACGATAATAACCTAACAGTCCTAAAAATCCTTTTATCTGTTTTGTTGTTTTTGGGATTGGGTAATTTTGGATAGCTAATACTTTGTCAGGATTAGGTTTAACTCCTTCGGGTGTAACTATATGTCCTAAGTATGAAACTTCTTTACGTAAAAATTCTGATTTGTCAAGCTGAATTTTAAAATTTGATTCTTTTAGTCTTTCGAATACTTCTGTCAGTCTTTCAATATGTTCTTGTAAACTGGTTGAAAAAATAATAATATCGTCCATGTAAACTAAACAAGATTTGTTTTGAATACCGCGTAAAATTTCGTCCATGACACGTTGGAAAGTAGCGGGTGCGTTTTTAAGTCCGAATGGCATTCTAAGAAATTCATAATGTCCATGTTCAGTGTTAAATGCGGTTTTAGGAATGTCACGTTCATCTATCTCGATTTGGTGAAAACCTGACGCTAAATCTAAAGTAGTAAAATACTGAGCCTTGCCTAATTTATCTAAAAGGTCTGTA
The DNA here is from genome assembly GCA_963969525.1 of Ontholestes murinus. Taxonomy (NCBI): domain Eukaryota; kingdom Metazoa; phylum Arthropoda; class Insecta; order Coleoptera; family Staphylinidae; genus Ontholestes; species Ontholestes murinus. The sequence goes on from OZ018399.1 coordinate 31,302,400, forward strand.
ATATTGGGAAGAGGGTACCGATCACCCACAGTCTTATCATTTAGTTTCCGGTAGTCAAAGACAACACGCCATTTCCGCTGGCCTGATGCGTCTAATTTTTTTGGGACTATCCAGATAGGGGAAGACCATGGACTAAATGATGGTCTTATAATATTTTGCTGAAGCATTTCGTTAATTTGTTTACTCACTTCCGCTTTATGAATTTCCGGATACCTATATGTTTTTGTATAGACTGGTACTTCGTCAGTCGTAATAATCCGGTGTTTTATTTTATTTGTGAACGTTAAACTATTATTTTTGGAATGAAAAATTACAGTATATTTAGAAATTAAATTTTTTATAGCGACTTTCTCTTCATTATCCATGTGATCTAATCTTAATTGTGAAAAATCAAACTTTTTATCAGACGTATTAAACATATTACAATTATTATATTTACTTTTCTTATTATTTATCTTATTATTACCATTTATTTTTGGTGAATGAGGTACCACATCATATTCGCTGATGGGCGTCACTACAAATGGTTTCTTTTGAGTTACATCTCTATTAATATCTGTCTTATTAATTATAGTACAACAAGCTTTGCCATTTTTAACTGTTGTGATACATTCAGATAAATAAATATTAACAAGGTCCATCTCAGGGACCACGGCTTCACCGTTTATCATATTACCTATTTCAAATTCAATTATTTGTTGGGTTTGTGCAGGCACCAATATGCTCTTGATGACTTGTGGTCCAACAGATTTAGAATTATCACTACGATTTGTATCACTTTGATTTTTCTCAATATTATTATTATCTTTTTTAATATAATTATTAATATCATTGCAACTGTTATTTTCGATATTATGAAGATTTGCGTTAGATGTTGAATCAAAATTAAATGGAATTTTGCAGTAAGGAGTTACTACAGAATTTTTTGAAAAATCTACACTAGCTTTAAGTTTTATCATATTATCTACTCCAATTAAAATATCAAAATAAGAATGAAAATCAAACACGTAGCATTTTAATTTTTTAGCAGATTTATTTTTAAATAAACTTTCTAAAGAAATATCAACACTATATTTTCCTGGAGAAGTACCATGTGCGCTGGTAACTTCAAATGGATCACTTAATAAATTTTTATTTAATTTACACGCTAATTGTGGGCTAATAAAGGATCGGGTGCTCCCGGAATCCATTAAAATTTTAACATTTGTTTTAGGATCTATTATAAATGGTAAATTACTGCTATTATTTATTATTCCTAATTATTCAATTACATTTCCGAGGCTTTGTCGTCTAAAAAATTGGATTTGTTATTTCTATTATCGTCTCCCGGTTTATTAATAAAAGCATTATTGTCTTTCGTCTCGTCTAGATTAAATAACCTTGGCCTGTTATTCGTATATGTTGTGGAAGTCGACATTGGTGTCGGACTAGGTAACTGAGGCGGCCTTTCTTGTGCATGCTGATTAAGATTTTGCGGGTAATAGCCGCGATTATAATTATAATTATGATTCGTATGAAAATTATTTTCATTTCTTGGTCTCTTATTAGAAAAATTCTGATTGAAATTAAAAGGTCTTTTATTAATTTGATCGTTTGGCGGTCTACCAAATACTTGTCGATTAGTTGGAAGTGGACGCGGATTTTGGTGGCGAAAATTTAGCTGAACCGGTTGACTCGGGAATTGTCGAAATTGAGAATTAAAATTTTGTGAATTAAAATTTTGTGAATTAAAATTTTGTGAATTAAAATTTTGTCTATTAATACTTTGATTAGGCGTTTGGAAATTATGCCTAATATTTAAATTTAAATTTGAAGAATTTTGTCCGTCTAATGTATTTTGAAAATTAATTTCTTCTATAACAAAATTAATAGCTTCTTCTAAACTAACCTAATAATACTCTGCATATTTCCGCGTAGACCTCGTAGGAACGTTTTTAATGCGAGCTCATCGTAGCTGGCTAAATGTACACGTTTTGCGGCATCGGTCATTTCTAAGACGGGTTAAAGAATTTATCTTACTTGAAAGTTTACTCCTC
>OZ018399.1:31304635-31374304 GCA_963969525.1 Ontholestes murinus
TACGGTTAGAGGATATCAAAGGACGTCAACTTCGATATGTTCGCCGTTACGATCAACCAGAGGAGCAGCCACAGTTTGAAGAAGGACAGCGGGTGGTTATACGTAACCATCCGATAAGCGACGCGAGAAACCCTGCTGGATTGCGGCCAAATGGCTTGGCCCATATACAACGATCGGATTTCCAACCACGTTTATCGCGTCAATCGAGGTGGTGCTATCGTGCGCGTTCATTCTGACGACATACGGCCAGCACCGGGAAGAGCCGCTCCTGCCCGCCAAAGACGACGCCGCGTGCCGTCAACTGCTCCTTCGGAATGAGTTTGTAGGCAGCCGACGATCCTGCCCTGCCCGGCGCCTCCACCCTCAACCAGTGATCGCGTACGTTCGTTGAAACAGTGACGTTTTGTAACCGCGAAAGAGACGCTAAACCGCTAATAATATAGACACTCTCTAACCGCCGGGCCTTGTGACCCCGGATAGTGAAATTAAGACATAGACACTCTCTAACCGCCGGGCCTTGTGACCCCGGATAGTGAAACTAAGGTAATAGACACTCTCGAACCGCCGGGCCTTGTGACCCCGGATAGTGTAACTAAGGCAATAGACACTCTCTAACCGCCGGGCCTTGTGACCCCGGATAGTGAAACCGCGATATAGACGCTCTCAAACGACCAGGCTTTGCGACCCTGGATAGTGTAGTAAACATTTAGTGTAGTAAATAAACATTATCACTCTACGGGTTAAGAGTGCCATCGAGGATAACCCGTGACGTCGCGACGGTGATGTTTCGTCCACCGTCTTAATAGGAGAATCCGATGCCGTTCGTCGCGTTTCTCCGACCTGGATTTCACCAAGGCAAAACGTTGCAAATTTAAATGACGTCGCAACACCTTCCAGCCATCCAGTTAGCTGACAATGGGCAGCTCAAATCAACAACCCATTGTGGCGCCCAAAAATATAATCGGTCCATGAGCCATTCTCCGGGATGCCGTTCGTCCCGTCCGGAACCGACAACGAAGGCCAGAGCTCTCGTCATGGGGAACGCCGTTCGATCCCTCGTTCTCTGAGCCAAGTATCCTGCAAATATCCAGTGCCACCGTTTCGTCAGCCGCCAGTGCAGCATGATGGGCACTAAGTCGAGGCTGATCCATATAGAAGAAGCACTTCTTACAACCTCGACCCCGGATCCAGCAGATTTTCCAGCGACCAGTGCAGTCCAGTAGGACCAACAGATTATCGTGCCGTCACTCATAGCAACCAGCAGTAGCAGGGGTTATTATCTTAAGAACCCAGATTCCTGCATGAGACCAGAAAACATCTCGCCCGCTCTGCAAACTGTTTCTACACAGCAGGTTTATGTAAATATTACCTCTACCAATCTGCATGATCGTTTGTCGTATATCACATACATATTAATATATCGTCAATGTATGTCGTTGTGTATATTCCGCGAATCTAGATGGAATGCGAACTTCACTCCTTTTTACGGGGCCGAATTGTTACCGGCGATCTACCTTGATCGTCGATAACAATGCTTATTTATTAATTCAAACCGCGCGATATTTCAAATTCAATTTTTATTCTACTTTTTTTATATTTCATTAATTTCATAAGCATTTTTTTTTTAAATTAAAAATGAGTTACGTTCGTAGCACATACATTGACATATCATATTTTAGACATGTGCATATAGGATGTAGCATGTTAGATTAAGCATCATAAAATTAGGGAATTAGGGGCGTATGAGTAAGTTTCTCGTGAGGATCCGCTGCCCAAGAATAAATTATAAATCCTCATTTATCAACGCAATGTCACGGCCGTTTCGAAAGTGCAGCCCAGCCGGAAACGTGCCAAATGGCCGTTAATTGTTTAGGGTACGGTCCGGCTAAACAATGCGATGCACCGACCATCCGAAATCTGGTACCCAGACAGCCGACTCCCGAAAGTCCAGACATTAAGAACAAAAAAAAGGGAAATCGGATCCGTAAAGGAAGCCCTTTGTAAAATTACGGAGAAATGTAACAAAGGAGCCATTCGTCACGTCCATGACACGACACGTTTCCAAAAAATTATACGATCAAATTGGAAAATCGTTAATTACGCCGCGAATCGACTCGCGACCCCTACGAGGTCTCGAAAATCACGGAGACGACGTCGCGGCCAATAAATTGACATCCCACACGAGGTACTTTCTTAGACGGGTAGTGGATTACTACGAATCATGAGAGACGATACTCATACGCAAATGTATATATAATTAGCTAGCATATGATAGGGTTAAGTAATACAATATTTTATTGCTCTCGGTAACTAACGAGTAAATACTAATTATTCCTCAATCCAATATGGGTACCGCCATCTAGTAGAGGGCGAGTAAACAGTACTCATCCCCTACCACTGGATTTTTCAAAAATCAAAAAGCGCCCTCATAAGCTTTCTTGCAATGACAAAAAATTATCAATCGGCCACTTCGTGCTAATTCCTTAAATAAGTCAGTTGACTTCGGGTTTGTTCCATAAATACGTCGTTTCGGCCTTTTTGTTCGCGATCCGTGATCGGTACCGTAAATTGTTTAATTCTCTTTTGTTAATTATTTTGTTTTGCTCTTATACTAATTTGTGCCCGTGTTTGTTAATCTTTTGTGTTAATTGTTCATTGCTTATTTATTATTGATTTAATACACGATCATTAATTTAATCTTTTTCGTTTGTTTTAATAACGGTTCTCTAAAAACCCTATAAAGTGCCACGAGACCAGTACCGCTGACCGAGGGTAAGTACACCTATTTTCTTTTGCTCTACCATTGACATCTTCGCCTGCAGCTAGTCGATAGTTACTCCAAGGAGAGCCTGGTTTATCTAAGCTATTTTTATTAATTTTATCATTCGGCCTCCCTCGCGTGTAACATAGGGAAGAAGATTGCGGTAAAGTAAAAGCTGTTTTACCTGACACAAATTATCGCATAAATAGTCTGGGTGAAGAAGTACTGTCTAATATTTTACAATTTGAACATTACGAAAGGCAGCTGAAAGTTCCGTTTGTTGTCTATGCTGATTTTGAAGCATTATTATGTCCAGTGGATCAAGTTAAAAATAATATAATGGATAATGAATCATACACTATGAAGTGCTTTCGGCACGAACCATATGCTTTCGCATATTATATAAAATGTAGTTACGATGATTCATTATCCATTTTTAAAAAATATATCGGGAAAGATGCTGCTATTGAGTTTGTAAAGCAATTAGAAGAGGATATAAAGTACATTTATAATAATCACTTAGGAGTAGTGATACAAATGCTTCCCTTGACAAGTGCTGATCAGATAGAGTTTGAAAAAAATATTTGTCATATTTGTAAGAAAATAATTAGTAATGTAAAAGATAAAGTTCATGATCATGACCATTTAACTGGCTTGTTTCGAGGTCCTGCTCACACGGTATGTAATGTCAACTATAAAATTCCAAAATTTATTCCGGTGTTTTTTCACAATTTATCAAATTATGATTCTCATATGTTTATAAAGAACATTGCGATGAATGGTGAAGATGTTGACGTAATTGCACAAAATAAAGAAAAGTATATTTCCTTTAGTAAAAAAGTTCACGTCGCAGATTCACAAGATATAAAAGGTAGAATGAGGCGAGTATTTATAAACTTAAGGTTTGTAGATTCTTTTCGATTTTTATCTTGCTCCCTTGCAAAACTTGGTAGTTATTTAGATGACAACCAATGTGAACAAGTACGAAAATATTTTCCTGACAACATTCAGTTCAATTTAGTAAGGCAGAAAGGAATATTTCCTATGATTTTATGGATTCCTTTGATAAAATAAATTATTCGAAGTTACCAGAACGTGAAGCGTTTTATGATTCATTAACAGATTCTGATGTATCACATGATAATTATAACAGGGCACAGACTGTCTGGCAAGTGTTTAATTGTGAAACATTGGGAGATTATTCCTTAGTTTATTTAACTTCAGACGTGTTACTTTTGGCTGACATATTTGAAAATTATCGCAGTGTTTCATTACAATATTATACATTAGATCCGGCACATTACTTTACAGCACCAGGGTTCGGGTGGGACGCTTTATTAAAAATGACTGGGGTTCAACTGGAACTCCTTACAGACGTCGATATGTTTTTCTTTTTTAAAAGGGGGATTCGCGGGGGGCGTAGTATGTGTTCTCATCGTAAATCCGAAGCAAATAATAAATTTTTAAGTGAGTTCAATGATACGCAACCAATATCTTATATTGCATATTTAGATGCTACCAACCTGTACGGTTTTGCAATGCAATCAAAACTGCCTACAGGTAAATTTCGCTGGTTGAATGCTCGGGAATTAGAAAATTTTGATGTTTTACAGATTGATAATAATTCGAGTACCGGTTACGTTTTGGAAGTTGACTTGGATTATCCTCAATGTTTACATGATACACATAACGATTTGCCATTTTGTCCTGAATTGCGTAACCCTGAAAATTCTAAACATAAGAAATTAGTGCCAACATTGTACGATAAGGAGAAGTACATTATACACTACATGAATTTAAAGCAATGTTTAAATCATGGATTAATATTGAAACGCACCCATAGAATTCTCGAATTTGAACAGAGCAATTGGATGCAGTCATATATTGATTTTAATACGGAAAAGCGAAGACAGTCAAGTAACGCGTTTGAAAGGAATCATTACAAAGCCATGAATAACATTGTATTTGGAAAAACCATGGAAAATGTAGAAAATAGAGTTGACATTCGTTTATTGAGTCATTGGGAGACGCGTTATAGAAAACCAGGGGCGGAAGTATTTATCGCGAAACCAAATTTTAAATCTACCAAAATATTTTGTGAAAATTTAATAGCTGTGGAAATGTCTATTGTAAAAATACATTACAATAAACCATTGTACGTAGGTTTTAGTATATTAGAGTTAGCTAAAACTGTAGTTTATAAATTCTATTATGATTTTTTAAAACGTGAGTATGGCGATAATGTTCGTTTGCTGTACAATTCATTAATAATTGAAGTATTTACTGAAAATATTTACGATGATATCAAAAATAATATTGAGCACTTTGATACTTCCAATTATCCTGAAAATAATGTTCATAACATACTTCGAAACAAGTCAGTTATAGGTAAAATGAAGGATGAATTTGCCGGTAATATTATTACATCGTTTTTTGGTACAGGAGCTAAAGCATACTGCATCAATACACTTTCAGATTGCGTTAAGAAAGCAAAAGGTGTAAAAAAATATGTTATTAAAAAATAATTGACTCTGTGTGATTATAAACGTATAGTGGAAGAGGGGGGAGAAATTTTCAAGAAAATGTATACATTCCGTTCTGATTACCATGTAGTTTTTACAGAACTAAAAAATAAAATTGCTTTGTCTGCTACTGACGATAAACGTTACATTTTACCAGATAAAATTGGCACATTGGCTTGGGGTCATAAACAAATTAAACAAATTCAAGAAGATGAATGTATAAATCAGATATTAAATAAAGAATACGATAGGTTATATAATTAATTTCATGTTTTTAAGTTTTGTATAAATTGTTACCTTATACTTGTTTTCTATGTATTACTTTTGATTTATGTATTGTATATGTAGTAAATAAGATTGTATAAATTGTTCATTACGTATTTATATTAAAGTACATATTTTTGTATATATAATTTTAATGTATTGTATAGGTTGTAAATAAATTGTATATATTTTAAAAAAAGTTGATTTATTTACTTAAAACGAATACACAGGCAATAAAGTTATATAACATAATTACAACACATTTTTCTTCGATATCCAGGAATTGTGTGAGCTATCCAATCCTAACCACTTGACGAGAACTTTATTTCCCTTACGTCTTATTACTTTCTCTACCAAATAAACATCAGGGTGTGCGACTTTCTTCAGTTCCACTTCATAGAATCCTCCAATAATATTTTCACCTTGTGCATCCTGCAGTAGATAGGTTCGCGGCATTGTATTTTGCACTTTAGAGATTTTAAATATTTCGTTTGACCAATTAGGTGTATAGTTTTTGGAGAAAGCTTGGCGGTGTTTACTTATTCTTACATGATCACCTACATTGAATTTCCGAGGTAGTGTATCAATCACTTTTAATGAACTATACACTGTATTCAAAAGATGCTTTGCATTGCGATTATTAACATCTTTCGGCTTCATTCCAATTGTTCTATGTACGCTATTATTGTAGTTGTTTATAATAATTGGTAGTAAGTCCAACCATTTATATGTACCTTGCAATGAAAACGCTTTCCACATCCTTTCCTTGATGGTTCTATTAAATCTTTCCACAATGGAACTCTTTAATGTTGAATAAGTACTGTAATGATTGATATTGTACTGTTTAAGAAATGTTTTGAAGTCTGCGTTGTAAAATTCTTTGCCATGATCTGTTTGAATGTTTTTCGGTATGAGTTTCTTTTTGTCCAGTATTGTTTGCATTGCTCGCGTCACTTCCTTCCCAGTCTTAGTCTTTAAAGGTACTGCCCATCCAAATTTAGAGAAAGCATTTATAACCATTAATATATACTTAAATCCCTTGTTCTCCTTTGAATACGGAATCATTTCAACTAAATCTGCTTGATATAAATCTTTTAGTCCCTTCAGAATAACACGACGCCTTTTAAAGTTTCTTCTAGCCGGTGCATGCAGTTCCTTCACTACGTCTTGCTTAATTTTAGACATTATCAGATTCAATTACTATATCAACGGCCGATGCTGATGCTGGTCTGTCTACAAATCGTCTAGTTATTTGAATTTTATCATTGAGTTTCAATGTTATAAGATTTTTTTTTTAGTTCGGTCCTGTAGGGTTGACCATTAATTCTGACCCAAACGTTGTCTCCATACATAACTACCTTCACTACTTTACCACTGTACACCTCATTAACAAACGTTGAGGTGGCTGCTTTATTTGTAATTTGATAAATCCCAGGTTCTGCTTCGTGGCCAGTAGTCCACAATCCGATGACTTGTATTGATTTTCGCGTTGTCTGCTGCTTTACATCATCTTTCAACTTTTGAAAATGTCTATGTTTTGAAATGCTGTGTCCGTAAAGATGTTTACCAAATTTGTCTACAGACATGGTAGCACCGGTAAGATGTTCACCAAACTTATTAAGAGTCATATAAGTAAACTAACTGTATCCTGGCTGCACACTGAATGACGAGTAGATTCAAAGAATATGTTTTTATACAATAATTTTTGCCTCTTTTAATTCTTCGATTATTGAAACAATTTCATTGTTGTGTGATGAATTTCCTGCATGCTGTGAAGCTATTAATAAACGTAACCTACCTACAAGTTCATTGGGGTCATCCCAATGTTTGTACTCGATAGTGGATCCTGGAATTAATTGCCTTTTCATTGTGTTTTTCTCCAGAGATCCTCCACTCTTTGATAATTTTGGCCACTAAACCTGGGGTCTCTCACCCATTAAAATTGGTTTTACTATTGACACATACTTGTACCTACACATACTCTGTTGGCTGCAATCGCTTTATTTGGATTATATTGTACACGCGCGGCATTAGTTCGTTGCAATATATCTCTGTAGTTTCGGCTATCCATTAAAGTAAATTTTGAAGGTTTTTTCTTAAATAAGAGTTCATACAGTCCTTTTGTTCCCGTATATATCTGATTATTTATCTTTATGTCTCGTCCTTCGAATTGTATTTCAGAATTTCCAACATATAAATTTCCGTCAACTTCATGTACGCCATATTTTTCGTCGCGGTCAGCTTTTGTATGTGTTTTGAAATATATGAGAAATTGTCTTGGTAATTCATCAAATTGTTGTAATATATTTTGCACTTCTGGGCTATTCAATTGTTCTCTAAAACTTTGCTGGGCATGATACATAGGAAGTGTTACTTCCCCTTCATCATCGTCATCACTATACGCATGTTCTTCTTCTTGTTGTTCAAAATCCGTCTTTGAATCATCATGCTTTTCTACAATTTAAGTTGAATTAAATGGGGCACTTTGTATCACTTCCTCATCATCTAAAAAACTAACATCTCCTTTCCGTTGAAGGTTTTCTGCAGTAGGTGTCATTAAGGTATCATCGAGTAATTCTTTTTTCGGTTCGTGGTATATTTTCGAAAGTTTTCTTCTCCTTTTAAGACTGTTTTGGAGATGGTGCGTAGGCTGGTTTAATTTGTGATACATCGAAGTCATTATCATCATCTTCTAGAAATTCACTGGGTTCTAGTCGATTAGCCTCAAGTTTACTTGCTATTTCTTTGAGTGCCTCACTGAGGGGTGAGAACGTAGCTTCAAGATGTTGTTTAGACTCAGCTATGTTTGATTTCAAGGTTCTAATTTTATCACGTAGAGAAGTGCGAGCTTCTGCAAGTTGTCTAGCGACATTTTTGTCCATTGTGTTATCGAAGTACACACTTATACTGAAAGGGTAAAGGAAGTTGTACCCAAATTTATACAATTATAAATTTGTCAAAACCCTTGCGGTATCTCCCTTCCTCTTTACCACAGTCTAAATCAATTACCAATACATCATGAGGATTGACCCAACACGTTTGACAAATGTCCTTAAATTCTTCAAAAGTCATGTCCCCCGTAAGGTGATCATCATATATATGTTTCAAATGCATTGCATCTTGTCGAAAAAGTATTAACAAATTGCTATTATCTCTAATCAACTGCTTTGGAATTGCACTGTAACTCTGGCATAAGTAAAAACAGTCAATATTTTTATGTCGACCGTATGAAAAATAGTCTTTTATTGTATTGTGACCTGTGGGTGGCACATCATCAAATATTACAATGGAATATTCATTTATGCATGTCGGAACTTCTAGGCTTGCGATATCCGAATATTCATAATAACCACATTCTGGAATCGTTTTTATTAATTCACGTAGAAATGTATATTTCTCTTGGTACAATGAATTTGAACATAAATAAATATTTAAATATCTTAACCCATGCCTTGCAATAAGTAGTGTAAGAAGTATGTTGGTTTTTCCGCATGCACTCGGTCCTATAATTAAGCCTCTCTTACATTCACCTCCGAAAAGGTCACTCTGTTTTTTAAATCTCGGATGTTGTAATAATGCATTATCAAAATTTTGTATCGGTAATGATAATTCATGTGAAGTTACACTTACGGGATGCATGTCATCTCACCAAGAAGGTTTTTACTGAACTAAATATGGAATACAATAAACTGGACAATTTATGACCTCACCTAGATATTTTGATTGTGGAATGTAGCTGTTCATTATTAAGAAAAAAAAACACTTTCAATTCCTTATTGTATATTTAAGCATACATATTAATGAACATGTTTGAATATATAAATACATAATTAAGTTGTTCACCCGAAGCAGCGGTAAAAATTAATTCTGCGTTTTATAAATTATAGACTTCACCTACATATTGTGATAATAAGGTTTTATTTTAGGATGGAGGAAACTATTTACACGTTTATTCTTAAACATTTATTTATTAATTTATGAACACATATTTGGTTATTCCAGCTTTTTTTTATAACTTTGGTTTTTTCTCTCTTTCTAAATCAGCAGCGAATATCCGTGGTAACAGGGAACGAAACGTTGACAGAAGTCATCAATGATTATATTCCCTTACATAATCTCTTATTGTTGCTATGATCCTTTGCACGGATTCCTTTTCGCCTCTAATTTGTCTCAATTGCTCTTTTAGGTCGGGCAACAAACCAGTATTACAATTAGACATATTAGCGGCAACGAAATTAAACGATTCAATCATGTTATTTACACGTGTTTCGCTTTCACACAAAGTATCATACAACTTTTGATAAAATGTAAGAGAATTTCGGGTTCGATTTCGGGTTCTGGAATGGATGATACATTCATTAATGATATTTTGGGATGGGAGCGAGTACTGGTTGACGGTGCAGTTTGTTGGGGGTGGGTAATCGATATACTCGACATCGATTCAGGAACCGCCAACAGTCTTCGAAGTACAGATCCTTGCTGTACGTCACTTCTGTCAACGTTTACTGTTCTCCTCCTGTTTCTCATCATGTCCCTCTCGGCACGACGACGCTGCCTGTACTCTTGTTTTGGCAAGTAATTTCCATATCGCCATCTGTTTCGATTAGAATTAGACGACGACATGTAAAATTGCTGCCCGCTTGCCAAGGAACTTACATTTCCCCGCATTGATGTACTCGCAACATTCTCGGTATCACTTGTATCTTTACTAATACTGAGAATGTCAGCGTCAACCATGGCTTGATTCAGTACATCATTACGGGGTGATGTGCATTCTCGTCTATGAGTTGCAGTCAGCCACCTAGCGCCAGGAGTAACAAGATTCAAAAAATCTGTCATTCCGGAATCTGTAAAAAAAAGAAAGAAAAATACATAATTATACTTTTTCATTTATTTCAGTTCCAATTTATGAAAAATTAAATATTATATAAAAAAATACTCACTCGCTGCTGTTTCACCTTCAGCGGCAGAAATGGTTGCGGTCGGTCTGCACGCTCCGTCTGGTACCAGATTTTCGCCGGCCGGGCTTGTAACGGTAACGGTCCGTCTACGCGTTCCGTCCAAGGTAGAATTTACGGCGGCTGGAATTTCTGCTGGCGGCGGCGTGCGGAAAGAACCCAAATACCATTTCTCCATGCTATCGTCTAGCATATCGTATTTCTTGTCTGTTTAGTAATTAACATCAAATTTACATTTGTCTAAATCACGTAGTGAATATATTAAAGACATTTTAAATAAAAAATACATTTCAAACGATTTAGAATGGAATATATGAATATGTTAACGGCATAAAATAGTAGTTATGTAAAGTAGGTTCAACGTTTGTAACACTTACCCATTTTTCGGTTTGTTGTTGTTGTTGCTGCTGCGTGCTGCACTGTGGCTTTTCTATGCGGTTTTCCTCATTTATATAGCACAAGGGGCGTGGAAATGGGCGTAGGGGGCGTGTCTTGGTGGGGGAAATTATTTTTGAGGTCAAAAAGTTGCGACCCTGGGGGGGGGGGGGGAATTTTGTATCCCCACTCCTTTTTTCCCACTCCCATCCCCTCTGCATTGAAGGCGTGTTAAAAGGAGGAGACGTTGGTAAGGAGGAGTGGTCTGTAAAAAGAAATATTGTTCTCCTCTCCTTTTTTCCTCCTTTCCTTTTTCTTTCTTATTTTCCTTCCTTTCCTTCCTTTTCTCCTTTTTCCTTTTTTCCTCCTTTTTTCCTTTTTTTCTTTTGCTCCAATTGGAAAAAGACCTCATTGGTCATTCAATTAACAATAATTGTTAAAGTTTAATCATTAGTTAATAAATAAATTGATTGAAAGAAATATTAACAAAAAAATTAACACTTCTTTAAACTTGGGTTACAGGAATACAAAGAAAACATTAATAGTATACTACAATATCTTTATTAAAAAGCGTTACTTAATTTACACTTTTTGATTAATTTCTAAATGTTTAAAAATACATCCGTGACAATCTTTTCTTGAAGGGGCAGGACCATCGATATGAGTGCGAATGTTGTCTTGGTTATAATGCTGCATACAAGGGAGCTTCTCCTTTAAATCTTGATTTCTTCGATAATGTGTTGGCAATTGATGCCACAACATGGCGACGTTTTGAACGGTCATCCTTTTCAGTATGTAGTTCAGGGGCAGAAACTCAAGATCTTCATCACTAAGACTTGCAGTACTGAAATCCTTTTCGTACTTTTCTATAACTTCCCAAACTTTGTTTATAATCCATTGTCCATATGTTGAACGAATTATCCAATAACCCAGACTTGTCATCATGAACAACACGAATGCAATAGCAAAATTCTACAAGTTCACGGTTTATATATGTACACCTTTACATGCTGACTCCTCCTTCTCGTCCATATCAGTCGATTTCAATAATTACGTATAAATGGAGTCAATTTGTATACATTGGTAAGTGCACACACACAATCACTTGATGTATGAAATGTACAATACGGTAGAGATTTTTGTATGTTGGATATGTTATCACTCACTTCAATTACTGGTTTATCAATTACTTTGCTGATATGCATTGCTTTTTCGTGGCACTTAACATATATAGTACCTATATTACGAGTCAAACTTTGCAAAATTTCATCAAAATTTTCCAATGGCACAAATCCGTCACTCCATTTTTCATCATCAGTGATGATTTCCTGTCAACCAATCGACAGTCCTTTTATCTCTTCTACTTAAAAAGGTATATTCATAGGGAGGTTTGAATATGAAGTGGCTTATGCATCCTTTACTATCATAACTTGCTACTTCTTTGGGTATAAAATGATTCTTTCTTACTTGAAATCCTTGTATATCAATAATAATAAATTTTTTTACTTCCATTGCAAGCCACTTGCACTTCACTTACTAGACACTGCCTTCGATGATGATCTGCACTAAACTGATTATTACGTAAATATAAATACAGTAGTATTCTTACAATAACTCCTTGACAACTTTCGTAAGAGGAGTGTAGTAATACGCTTTATCGTGTAAAATTAGGCAATAAGCTGATGTACCCGCTGGTACAGCCTCTTTCGTATTAAATTCCACTTTGATTTCTACGGCACTTTTATGAATAGTGTCCGCTTGATACATGCAGTCAATTCCTACTAGCGGTGCAACTGCTAAATATTCCTTAGGAGAAAACATTGGTTCACTTTCCTGTACATAGTAAGATTGTTGAAACCTTGCATACATGTCGTATAATATGGCATACTGATTTTTTGTATAATCAACATTAAGATTATCATAAGGGTAACGAATTCCGTTTAAGTATACATTCAAATTATTTAATTTTATATTATCAAACTTTGACATACTCTTTGATACGTTTCCCTTGCGCGCCTTTTGAAATCCAATTATTATAAATCTTGGTGTTTCCAGTTTTTACTGCCCAGGTGTGTTTCGTTGTTTCCGGTAGTGAAGGATACTCATGAATTTCCCAACTTCTGAATGGTATGTGGATGTCGACATTCTTCTCTGTTAGCTTTGTTAATGATAATTGCTCACGAAGGCCCACGGTAACATGAGGAACCCTCCATATCACTTTATCTATAATAAGTTTCACTTTCTCACCTTTAGATGCTTCAGGTTGAAGAATTACATCATTATCGTCGTTATTCCTTATTAATATTAGCTCTTGCCTCACATTCAAAACAACTTTTTTATAATCTTCTGCAAATCCTAATAGTGTTCGTAACGGTACACTAAGACTAAAGTGGCCGTTTTCATCTAATGCATCGCATGTCTCTCCATTTTCTGCCCAACCAGCATTTTCCAATTTTGTTATTTCATTTTTTGTAAACGAAAAGTATCCCTTCATAGTCGATGTGACGCCAAGATTCCTCACAGAGTCAATCTGAACTCCGTTCATTAAATATCGAATATCACTAAACATGAACGCTACTGGATTATTTACTAACTTTGCAGTCTTACTAGCTTCATTTTTTTCCACTTTTCGAACACTCCCTTCTACATATAAATAGCTTTCACCAGGTATAGTATAATTGTCTATTTCCGGAACATTAATTCGTATTTCGTCATTATGATCAAAACTTGACGATCCAAAAGGTTGATGTGTATGATATTCGTAACTTACTATAGAGTTATTTGTTTTTATCTTCTCGGTCACATTTAATATATCCATTATATTTATTATTGCTTCAATAAAGTAAATCCCAAACTGCTAAGATATTTTCTATTTCGTTGTGTTAACGGTTTCACTTCTCTTCTTACACTGGAGGATACCTTACGACTGTCCTTCCATTTATACTTTCCTAATCTATCCATCGTTAATACAGAAGACTCTTTTTTTCTTTTCAATTTTCCGTATATTTTCATAGTGAAAAACGAATCCAACTATTCCACTCGCCTTAGATGTACGCTTACCGTTATTTCCTCACTTCTAAAATTTACTAAATTGTTCGACTGATCCAGTACTCGCACTTTCAATGAACTGATAATTTTTCCCGATACCGGTAAATATATACGTTCCTGTGGAGATTCAATTATTTTGAAGCCTGCCGGTACTTTTGGGAAAAAATGGTACAACACGTGAACAGGTTCTCCGTTATTATAAGATCCACTTACCACATTGCAATATATTTGAATTGCGTTTACTTTATTAATATCAACAATATTATCAGATTCATAATGTCCCTGTTTAAGTATCTTTTTTTTAAATCCGAGTAAAGATCCAATACTATTCTGTTTTGAGAAATCAATCTGCACCGAAGTCTTTACACTCACTTTTTGCGTATTACTATTTCCTCGAATACGGATGAGTACATTAAATTTGTTATATTTATCTAAAATTTCTTTCTCTATGTACTCATTAATGTCCTCTATATCGTAAATTCCCATAGGTAATGTAATTACGTGCGATTTATTATCACTCGTCTTGAAATGAAATAAATTGTTTGTCTCGTCCACATTTGGTATTGAATTAAATGATTCAAAATTCATTAAAGCCATCTCATATTCTTCATCTTCATTTAAATATATTGCCGGATTAAAGTCACAACTCAATTCCGAACTGTTACCACTTAACGTGAACGTATAAGCGTGCGATGTCTTCTCCATGGCTTTCGTTCTATAAGTAAATACAATAACTTGTTACACTTCCTTATTAATGGTTCAACAAGAATTTCAAACTAAGCTGTCCACAATTTGTTTCAGTATTTTTCTGATACTTTCTGTAATTGTAACATATTTCATTTTTACCATTATTTGATAAGAAATATTTTTCTACCTCCTTAGGCGGTCGAAGATCTCCATAACTATCAAAATATTCGACAGATTTTCCACGTTTTTTATAAGCTACCCAATGAGTTCCTTGACCTTCCTCATTATCTAAATTGATGATGCCGCTTTCAAGCTTTCGAATTCTTTTCGGTAATGCATTCCTCATAAACACACCTCTGAAATAAGGTATGTGATGTTTATTCGCATACTTAATAATATCAATATTAGTTAATGGTCTACGAAGGAACTCAGATCTTAGTTTTTTGAATTCAAACCCAAGTACAATCCACAACCCTTCTTATACGGTTTTATGTAAAATCCTGAACCAATTGCTTTAGCTTCCATTACCCTGTTATGTCTTGCCTCTTCCTTTTGTTGCTCATTAGCAGCCTTAGCATCATTTACTGCCTTCGCAATAGCTGCAGCACCGCCACCTAAGGATCCCAAAGCGCCCAATGCCGCAAATAATGGTATTAACGGTAGAAATCCTCCCTGTTTAGGAATAGGTATCACCCTCCGTCTAGGTCTACCAATACCTCTTCTATTTCGTTTTAAAACATTATACGCAATTTTTACAGAACCCTGAAGACTTTTGTCGGGACTACGTTTAATCGCTTTCTTTGCAAGCTTCATTGCTTTGGCAAATGATAATGCACCACCTCTACTGATTTTTCTCCTTCTTTTTATCCTTTTAGTTTTTAGTTTTCTCCGTCCATGTCCCATACCCATTGCAGTTTTTGCCTTCATTAGTCCAGCAACTATTAGCGAAGCTGCTTTCTCACCTAAACTTGCACCACTACTTGTTATTCTACTCTTTGCAACTGTGTATAATTTTTTATCTGCCTCGTGTCGTTCTTTTAAGTTGTCAGATTTACTATAAGCAATATCGTGCACTTTACAGGCTTCGTCCAATACGTTTATACCACTGTCGCCCTTTGCCAACCTCTTTTGCAATTTAGTTCCCGGACCGCAAAAGTTATATCCAGGTAAATGTACTTCGAAGGGAAGTTTATTTATTAATTTGTTTAACAAACCACTACCTTTCCGCTTTAGTTCACGATTGTAACTAACCACGTTTTGACCAAGCATCACTTTTTATACGGGTTCAAACACACAATAAACAAAACGCAATTAAAATTTGACACACTTTATTTTCTTAATTAATGCAGTACAAACATGTTTACTTCATCGTTATCCTTTCTATACTACATAAAATACAACTCGCAGTATCCTTATATACCTACTAACTATTCTTAAATCTATTACAATATATTTTATTTCTATGGTTTTCACTCAAAACATTTTTTGATTCAATTTCAAATCTTTTAATACGTCTATTAAATCTACATCTATCCAACGCACAATTTATCCAATCACTTTTCCTTGCCTCTCTATAAGCGTACAACCAGACATAAAGGACGTGAGTTTTGTTCTTACTTTCACAAAATGTTACGTTTTTTGTTTTCTCCATTATACGATGCATTTATGGCTTGATGTAAATCTAAATCGTACATTATTTTATCAATTCCAGAAGTCATCATTTCCTTAAAAATCGCCACTTGCTCAGAACAGCTCCCATTAAATACAGTTTCTAAGCGTTTTCTCAAATCACCTTCAAAATTTGGTAATAAATCCAAGCAACGGTAATAAAAGTCACCGAAATCTAAATTTTTTAATAACTCTAATCGGAATGTTACAACATCACTTAATTTCCAAACTTCACGAAGACTTTCATACGATAAATACACAGAGTCAGTTCCAACTGTTGCTTTCAAGACTTTGCGATAATTATCAACATAAATAAAAGACACACTTAATTTGTTTATATTTATATAATTATCTAGATTTTTTGTATTGTTTCTGTTAATACAATCTTTAGCTTTATTAAAATCATTCCATGTTTCTGAATCTAGTGTTATGCCTTGACCTCGATTTCCCATTAATCGGATAACAGGTTCAAAATTTAAATCACTGTCCAAACCAACACATATCCACTTTGTTTTACTTTTATTCAAAAAATATGTTACTGGAGCTAGGAGAGGTTTCAAAACATTTTCTTTTTTTCTTTCTGGTGTATTATTAGTACACTGATCTTCATTTGCACATTCTTGATTATTACTTGCAATTAGTGGTTCGCGTTCTTCTTCGCCAAAATCATGAAACGAACAGATATTCAAATTTGGTAACTCCAATTCTGGTTCTTGTAAAAATTGTTCAAAAAACCCTTCCTCTTCTCCACCTTCTAGTCCATGAAGACTGTCCAATGGTTGTTGACTCGACAATTTATTTTCATTACTTCGATTACGATTTGCATCTTTATTAGTCCAAGTTCTCATCGAATACGGCTGGTAGCGTTGCACTAGGTGTAAATTACATAATTAAATATTAGCGCTAGTTACTTTTTAATATTAAGTCATGTACTACTTACTTGCTGTTTTTTGATATTGACTATGAAAACTTAAATGATGCACTGCGAAGTATTTTTAAAATATCCTTACTTTTATACCTACAATCCGACTCGGAAAATAAAAAACAATAATACACCATGACCTCCACCGAACGCGTGTTAATGTCAAGATAAAAATAATCTAATACATATTCAAATCACTCCTCACCGGTGTTCAATGACCCAACTCGTTTTCTCGCATCCGAGAAAAAAAACCACGGCAAACATAATGAGGAGGCAAGTTTGCCCGTCTCTAAAACTTCGTGTCACCATATGTTATCCCATTCGCGAAATACATTTTGTTTATAAAAACATTTGTTATTAATAAATATTTGTTATTAATAAATTGTTATTAATAAATTATTATTAATAATTAATTGTTATTAATAAATTATTATTAATAAATAATTATTAATATAAAATTATTAACAATTAATATTAATATAAATAAATTACCCAAATAAGGTAATGCCGTCCATAGGTATGCTCCCCTATCAAGTTTATTGTCTATATTAGAAGCTATTTACTCATTTAAGGTCATTCACCATTGGACCGTCGTAGGGGTAACATCACACATCGCTCCTACCTGATCTTCTAACATAACCTTAAATTATGGAACCATACTATGACTGTCTAATAAGGTAGCCCTTTATTGGGATCAAGGTCGCAGTTCCAGGCCTCCGACACCAATAAAGGGCCCCCTTACTGGGGCCAAGGTCAAGGGAGGTACACTCAATTCTGGAACCTCCTCTGGCCTTGACTCCGACCTTCACCTCCAGTCGATTCTGGGACCTCCTCTGACCTTCACTCTGACCTTGACCTCGAAAGGGGTCAAGGTTGGGGTCAAGGTCAGAGGAGGTTCTAGAATCGGCTATCTCCCTCTACTACTTAAAGCTAAAGGCGCTGGTTATTGATTGGTTAAATCCATGGGCTTTGGTGCCACTTGTTTTTAGTGCTGTCGGAATTTTAGTAACAATTTTCACTTTATGTGTTTTCATTCGATATAATCGTACACCAGTAATAATGGCGTCAGGACGAGAGCTCTGCTACGTGCTCCTGAGTGGAATTTTTTCATGTTATTCCATGTCCTTCGTAATATTAGCAAAGCCAACAGTAGAAACTTGTGCGTTGATGAGAATTGGACTTGGACTGTGCTTGAGTATATGTTATAGTGCAATTTTCACCAAAACTAACCGTATATCCAGAATATTTAATCGAGGAGTGAAAAGCATTAAAAGGCCCGTGTATACTTCGCCAATATCTCAAGTTGCTATTGCTCTTGGTAAGTATCTTTTTCAGATATATACGTATACATTTACACTCTTATTATTTAAATGTTTCCTTTGAATTGAATTTTATAATACAATTTAACACAGAGTCAAATAAATCAGTTTCTTTATTTAACGAGAATACATGAATGTAAAATAAACTTTAATGAGTTAATTAGTGAATTGAGTTTAAAAGTATTATGTCTATATTTAAATAATTAAAGTTAATAATAATCATAACTTGTATGGAATTCAATTTAAAATGTTGAAGCCAGCTTCTAGTAAATTGTGCCCCACTGTGGCAAATGATTTTCTTTGGCGCCCTAAAATGACAAATAATATGTTTGCTAAAATTGTCGCTCACTGCAGAAGCACTTGCTTTAAGGTATTACTTCCAGATCTATACTCATACATTCCTATGGTGCTAGGATTTTGGATGGTTGCATAAATCCTGCTGGCTTGCGTTGGCATACTTTATATTATACGCTGCAATTGTTGCGTATTTACGTTCATATTGCGCTATATCGCGATTCATTGGACAATAATATTTTTGTTCGATGCGGACATTGGTCTTATACCTAGGTAGCTGGCATTGGGTGCATTATGGTTTTCTTGTAGTTTTTTGAGTCGGTTGTTACTTGGAACACAAAGTTTCCATTCTGCGAGATGTTCTGTCTCCTTCCAATCCCATGGGTCTGTTGTGTGTTTGTATAGCAATCCATTTTCTTATATTCAGGCTTACCCATCCCATTGCTGCCCGATTCGACTAATTTCTCATAGCAGACTCACGGTTTAAATTATTTTATGGCAGTGTAAGTAATCGAGTCTAGACAATACTCGTGTATATCTGGAGACTCGTTATGCACCGTGCCTACTAGCGGTTCACTTAATAATAGATCAGCAATTGTTTTAAGTGAGACTTTCCGATACGTTTCCAATAATAGGTCAGCAATTGTTTTAAGTGAGCCTTTCCGATACGGTTATCAAAATCAAATTGTTGTAAGAACATAACCCATCTTGCCAGTCTTTTTCAAAGCATGAAGCCAAGAAAGTGATTGGTGTGCGTAATAACGTGGAATCTATATCCCTCTGAATAGGATTTAATCTTTTCGATTCTTCATACGATCCCTGAACACACTTTTTTGGTTTTTTAGTAGTATATTTCGGCGGATGACAGTCAGCGACTAGCTTAAGCAATTACCCTCTAATTGCCATCTTGAATTTGTACGAGAGCTGCGCCTATGCCTTTCTCGAATGCATCGGTTTGAAGTGTTAACGGAGTTAGAAATTTGGACTAGCAATAATTAGTGCTTGAATTAGATAAACCTTCAACTGAAATGCTGTTGTTCTGGATCCCACATAAACTTTGTGTTTTTTTAGTAGATTATCATATTTGATGGTGCAGCGGTGTATGTAAAATTCGGCACGAAAAGTCTGTACCAGGAAGCAGTCCCTAGAAAGCGACGTGTTTCTTCACATTCCTAAGTGCACGGATTTTCACTAGTGCTTTTAGCTTATCTGAATCGGTAGTAATTCCTTTGGAAGTAACGGTATGGCCCAGGTATTTGATCGTCTTTTTACCAAATTGGCATTTCGCTACATTAGGACGGAGTTCGGCATTTTTTAGGCGTTAAAATTCTATTCTAAAGTTATTTAGATGATCTTTGAATGTTTATCCCATAAAGCAGATGCAAATGGTTCCAAATTAGGCCCAATTACATTTTTTAACAGCCTTTGAAATATGGATGGTGTGGAATGTATGCCGAATAGTATAACTTTAAATTGAAAGAGCCTGGGATAGAAAATGCTGTAATTACATTGCTTGATGAGATTATTGGAACCTTGTTTTAAATCTATTGTAGAAATGTATTATGTGTCTCTGAGTTTATTGAGTGTTGCTTTTACTTGGGGTAATGGCTATGCATGTTAACTTGATTGGTTGTTGAAGTAAAAACACTTAAGTTTTCAGAACACTTTATTATTGCTTTTTTAACAACGCAACAATTGTTTCGCTGCACTGTGGCTTCTTTAGACGAAGAAATTATAAAAATACAAGTTTGTGTGAGGTTTATTTAGTATTTACCGTGGGGATAAGGAGATTGCGGTATTATTCTTTTAGAGATTGATCTTTAGTAGTGGTGACAGATTAATGTCCGTTTGGTCATTTAGCAGCAAGCATCTGTTTTTTCTTTTATTAATTTCGAAGTTAACTAATAAGTCTAGTGTCTTGCTTTTTCTTTCTTGGCGTAGTATTGTAAATTCTTCATTGAAATAATGTCCTTTGTCTGGCAGGTGGTTGACATATGTGGATGATATATGCGGCACGTTCTTTGATTCTGTCAATGAATGCTCGTCCTGTTTGACCGACGTATGTTTTAGAACAGTCTCCGCAAGTCAACATATATACTCCACTACGTTTTGCTTTGATATCAGAGTCTTTATTGCTTTTTATATAATTACCTAAATTATTATTTGTTTTAAATGATGTCTGCAATTTTTTTTTATTATTTATTACTAATTTTAATGCCTGGTCCTAAACATGTTATCGAAGTAAAATTATTTTGTTTTTCTCTAATCATTGGCTAGATTGAATTTAATATTTGTTGTTTTTTCTTTTTATTTAAAATATTGCCAATGTATTTTCTAGAGAATCCATTCGAGTTCGAAAGATTTACGGTATAATGTGAATAATGTAAAAAAGGAAAATCTGCAGAGTGTTTTTACTTCAACAATTAAACAAGTGAATATGAATTTTCAACATATAACAGCCTCATCAGTTAATATATGCATCCTTAGCTGTTACAGCGTTAACTTTTCGGTAATGACACAAATATTGTCCTTATTAACTAATACTACGGGAGAGCTGCATGGGCTATGTGACGGTTCTATCTTTCTTTTCTTGTCTTTTTATTTCTGCATTAGATCTATTTTATTGTTTACAACATCGAGTAGGCAAGGATTTAGCGGAGGGTGACGTTATTTGACCAGGGCAGAAGTTAATACTTTAATTTCATGTTATATGAGATGAATAATCGATTTAATTACAATAGAATAAAAATAAGAATAATAACAAAAAAGTATAATGTCAATTTCAAAGGAAATGCTGGTTCTGGTTTTTGAATTAAGGAAATTATAGATGTGTTCGTATATATGGTTTGATAAGAATTTTTTATGTGTCTATGTACTAGACACTTCATTTTCACCTTTACTAATGTATTAATCTAGGTTTCTTCTGTTAAAATACACTTTAGTTATGAACTGTTGTTAAATTGAAAATATTCGTTGTACCAAATTTACTTGTGGCAATGTCTAGCTCAGTTAATGCATCGTAAGTAATTGTATCATAAAGTTCTTGTCTTTTTATTTCTGCTGAGCTTTTTTATTTCTGTCCAGAATATTTTACCTCTTAAAGCATCATTTGTCGAATTTCAGGAGGATACATTAGTTGAATATCTCTGTAGATTTGTTCTCTATATTTAATGAGGCAAAGTATATTTTAGGAGCGAATATTTATAGAATTGTTTTTTTTTTATTTAAGGAGCAGTTTGTTTAATTGACTTATTTAGGATATCTTTAAATTAGGTATTGAAGTCAGGACTTATACTAGAGTTGAAATTAATGAATTGTAACAAGTCTGCATTAACTCTTTCTGTGTCACATTTGTTAAAATTATAAATTGGGTTAGAGATTTTGTGTGGGGGATTAGATTAGTCTTTTATTTGGAAGTTGATGGCTAGGTGGTCAGTACATTGATAGAAAACAAGGTTGGCAGAGTGTATAAGTATTTGAATATTCTGAAAACTAAGAAAGACATCAGGAGTAGTGGCTTGTTCGTCATTCATAATAAAAGTGAGTGGAGTAGGGATGCGTACGAAGTTGGAGTTAGATAAGAATGATGGAAGGTGACGTGATTTGGGTTTATTGATATTGAATTCACCAATAATAATAGCGTTATCAAACAGTGAGGCTTTTATAAATATACAATCTTACATAAATTCTATATTGTAAGCGATCAATAGTTTTTTAATAAAATGTGATATTTAACTAAATATACAAATAAGTATATAAGTAAGGTCTAAAGATTTAGTCTAAGTATACTTTATTGAGATTTATTAAATATTAGCAAAATTTAGTAAGCAGATCTAACATTATGTTAAAATTAAAAAATATTTATACTAAAAAAATAAAGTAATATTAAGTATTAGTAAAAACTAATTTGACGAATAAAGCACTAATAACCTTTCTTCACAATTTTATTTGATTAGCACAGTGCTAATCGATTGATAATAATCACTTTGTGTCCGAAATGTACATTTGGTAAATCAAATAAAATTGTGAATAAAGGTTATTAGTGCTTTATTCGTCAAATTAATTTGATCTTCACGTAACTCAAGCAACCAATTTAGTAAAAACTAAATTATCTACCATAGATTCTCAAAAATAATATCAGGAATGGGATTATCTTTGATTCGTTTATTGTCTTTTATAATTAAAGCCAAACTCAGTGATGGGTTCATGTGATTAATAATTTCATTTTTTACATCGCTGCACTCTAATGATTAACCTATCAGGACATCGCACTGCTTTATAAACTGTGAAATATTTATTAGGCATAAAACCGAATTTTTATTAGGTTGAAAATAGGGTCAGAAAAAAATTCACGTGTATACATAAACACACATAATGTTAGAGCCTAACAACATACTACCGATTTTTAAGATTATGGCAATCTGGTTGCGGGATTCCAGTAATTGGATTACTCTCCATTTACATTACACACAAGACACCAAATAATTTTATTTACTATATATATATTTATTAATTCTTACAAATCAATATATTTAATAATACGCCTTAATGTTTATACTATATATTTATATATATTTTTTCATTTTCAGGAATCGTCTCGGTTCAATTAGTTGGAGCAATCGTATGGCTGGTCATAGATCGCCCTGATATAAGAGAGATATATCCTTACCCTTTAACCGCTGTATTGACATGCAGGGTATCTACATTCGCTCTAATAATGTCATTAGTTTACAACATGATATTAATAATACTATGCACCTGGTATGCTTTTAAAACTCGCAAGATTCCGGAGAACTTTAACGAAGCCAAATACATTGGTTTCACAATGTACTCTACTTGCATTGTATGGCTCGCCTTCCTTCCAATATATTTTGGCACAAACAATGACTACAAGGTGAGTATATATTTACTGATTTAAAAAAAAATATAAATCAACAGACCTCCAATAAATTATTTCTCCTCATTGCATGTATAGGGTGCGCCATGGGAAACGGACGTATTTTTGGTATAGGTACTACTAAACCGGAAGAGGTTGGAGAGGGATGCCAAAGAATCAATTCATTGGAGATAAAAAAAATAACTAATCGTAAAGGATATAAATAGAGAGGCCGCTATAACACAATATACTATATAAGTCTAGTATTTGCTTTTCATTTATCACTATATAAAATACGCCAAAAATGCATCGATTCGCTTTTGTGTTGACCCAATTTAATAATAAGACTAAAAATCCGCTACCCCGAATCAAGAACAATTTAGACACATCGACGATAACCACTATTTTCACGACTCTTAAACTGAAAAGCGAGTGTAAATACCGAGAACCGAGAGAAGAAGATATCATGCTATCTGGATTCCTTTGACAATTGAGAGGCTAGTAGAGAAAATACTTGAAGTATTACCTAGAAAACCTTTGAGAAACGCATAAAGAACTTGAAAGATATCTTAAAAATTTATTCGAAAGAAATATCTCCCCTAAAACAATACTTAGGATACATCGCCTCGATTAAATGATATGCAATATATTTTAATTTTAAAAGAGAATAGATCATTCCAAATTATATTTATTAAGTTTGCTTCGATTATATACTTATTATCAATAATATGCCGCAGGTTCATATTCAAGGGAATATGAATTTTCAACATATAACAGCCTCATCACTTAATAATATGCTGTGCTAAACCATTATCAAATGCAAATACAGGTTTCAATGTAATACGGAATGCCAGAAAGCATTTAGAACACTCAACCTAATAAGTTTTAAGTTATATTTAACATGAGGGAAAATTTATGTTGGATAATATTCCATGTAATAAAAAAATTAAACTTTATCAAAACAACAGCTAATTACTATGTGACAAGAAAATAATGAATTGGAGTATTAGTGTCGATGGAGTTTTTCATGAAGCAGAAAATTTATATTATCGACGTACTATTCTTCAAAGGCTACCACAGTTTAAAAATTTAAAGGTAATCTCTGACAAGAAGATCAAGGAAAAAACATATACATCATAACGGACCGCAGAGCAGCAATTTTATCTATTGCAAGCTGTAAAATTACCTAAGCATTAACGCTGGAATGTTGCGAAGCCTTGGAAAAAGTGACTCGTGACAACAAGGTCATCCATGCTGAGCAAAAGGATACAACCACAGCAGAGGTAACAGAAAAGCAGAGAGTTTAGTGAGAAAGCCATCCGAACGAACGATATTCTGACTGCACCTTCCGCCCTCGCTGCTAGACTTGATTACCCTGCTAAAAAATACATCAATCAGATGCTACAAGGAGCGATGAGACAACACACCTGGCTTTTGAGTCTCAAAAACTTCATCGTAATGAACAACTATCCAGAGAAAACCTACGGAAGATTTTAGGGCTTCTAACAGGATACTACAATTTAAGATCGCACCTGAACCGACTGGGACTGCAATCTTTTCTTACCTAAATCCACAATGGGAGAGGGATGTCTAAAGTCATCAGACATCCTAAGAGTCCCTCTTGCTACAGTCCTGGTATTTACCAATGCCTTCGGTTGGCTTGACCGTACCAAGGAATGCGGACTCAAACGGTAGAACGTACAAACGGCCCTCTGGGGCCTAAGAGCAGCAGTACTCTCTGACCTCCTATCGAATAAATCCAGATCCAGATCCAAGGACAAGTAAAAAGGTGGTCGGAAAGCCTCAGGAGCAGACTTTGATACTAATAACCGAGCTAGGATGATTCATAGAAACGAAGATGCTTTATATCATACACAATCCCCAAAATATTGGAAATACAACAAAACAGAATTTAAAAAGAAGTCAAGTAAGGTGCACAACTGTAGAATTAATTCTATATTAAAATTCCCAATAAAATAGAAGGCGGAGTATTATTATATTTTCAAAATAAAATATTAATAAAACTAAGAACTTCGGAAAGCAGTTTATGTATACATTTTTGGCAAGTAACGTACCAGAAAGGAATAAGAAAGCACATATGTGCCAGCAAAACTTTGACAGCCTATTCAAACGCACCGCAACTAATGCTGCTGGATCATTCTTCCAGCAAATAAATACATCATAGACATAATGTATTACCTCAATAAGTAAGGTAATAAACCAAGAAGCATTGACAGTCACATAATTTCTAATTGAGGGGTGGATACGTTGTTTGGTTTTTTGCTTAGAACTGCACTTAGATGAAACAAAAATTTTGAATCTAATCTCTTTAAAATCAACACACCTATAACAACACAGTCACAGTCATATAGTTTGGTGAAAAAAATTAAGAGCACAATCAATCGTTATTTGCCGAAGGTAAGCTATCTGACAAACAGGCCGATTTTCCCATCAATTACCTTTGCTAACGGATTAGTATTGCACGAAACAAGCCGACATATTCCATGGACCATTGTCATAAGTCATTATTTAAAATTTGGTTGCTTACCAGAAGAAAGAATGGTATGGGAAGATTATTTGAGTGATCTGAGAGTTAACAGGTTAGCTATCGAATAAAAGAAATTACGATTTTAATGCGAATAACAGCAGTTATTAAAACGGATCAATAATATAGCTATTCAATCCACAACGATGTTAAGTACTACAAATATCGTAGGGATGGTCCTAATAAATTGTAGAGAGGATCATCAACGCAGGATTCGGGATTTAAAATCCACGTCTTTCTAACGTTTATAATTGGGGCATACATATCTATATTTATCTTAAGGTGTAAGTAATTCTTCGTTACTAAGTGGTAGACCATACTCTTTAGTTGAGGACTAAAGTCTAGTTGAATTACACATCCTACAGAAGCACCTTGGGTGGAAAATTAATTGATCTTCTTAAACTTGTTTTTTAAGACAATGGCATATCGTCTAGACATTTTCAAAATTTCTGCTACATAGTGTCAGATAATAATGGAAAAATACTTCTCGATTTTTGTGCCAATTTTTTGTATTCTTCTTCATCGTTCTACTCGAGAACGGCACTAAATGGGGCAGCAACATGTTTTTCAGTATAAAGGGCTAGGCAAAAAGAAGACTTCTTGGTTTACTTCGAAGTAATGTATAAATCCGGTACACTATGTCGGACTTTTTATAATATCGACACTTTGTCATGCATTTAAATCACTCTGGATCTATTTTATTGTTCACTCAGTCAAATTGCTCTCATATTTTTTTAAGGTCTTCTATCTATCTAGCTCTTAATCCATAATAACTCGAATTCCAATAGATGGCAATAATTGTATAATAATACTCCGTCTATAACGGATTCATATTCAAGAAGACATAATAATTAATGTGAATGACTACTAGATAATTACCGTTAAATCTTCGTCTGCAACGACTTCACTTGAAATTATATATACTAAATACTGTACTTTCTCCCTAAAAATATTTATGATATGATAATATTTTTAGGGCTAATTTCCATGTAGTCATCATTTCCCGATTATATCGTCGAGATATACCAAATATGTTTTCAATTCAACGAAGCCTCTCAATATTGCTTCAATATCTCAAGCACATTACACACACTAAATAACGTGACATTGAATTGCGATAATCCTATCCCTACCTCTACTTTAAAATATAAATATAAATAAACTTCTTTAATTTATCACTCTTGGGTAAACTTAGGTCATACATTGTCGCTTTTTCTACTTGTGAAAGTGAATAATGAATAATCTTATAACAGTTTGTTATAATATATTGCCATCAAATAATAAAAACTACCCATAAACACGATTTTTTACCTGATTTTTTAAATACAATCAACTAATATATAACAATTTATCTTAATGATACCTCGTTCTGAAGTTATCAGCTATGTAATTAAATGTTCCGCAATGTTTTTGTAATTTAATTTGTGATTTTAAAACAACACAGCTCTAATAACCTTGATATTTATACTCTCTTTTTTGCAGATACAAATAGTAAGCATGTGCATGTGTTTAAATATAAGCGCAACTGTCGCCCTCGGTTGCTTGTTCACGCCGAAAGTCTACTTGGTTATCTTCCAGCCCTACAAAAATGTGCGTCAAGGCAACGGTAATCAGGTAAGAATTTTAACTAATGTTATTAATTTATCAAAAACCTTTTATTAATACTAAAATTAAAATTACAGATAAGACGTATGATTAAAGTTATTAACAAATTTTAAAAAAATAGGTGAATAACGTTTGGTGGTTGAAACAATTTTCTGGATTATTGGATGCTGATACACGTGGGCTTATCGCTTCCCCACAAACACATGCACTAAACTATGGCAACCGCTATTTTGTAATTGGGTTTTAGGCCATTACACTCCATTCTTAAGACTCTTTTATTAATCAAAAATTGAAAATTACATTTTCCTCGATGTTCTTCGTAAAGATGCCTAAAGTGGTTCCAAAAAGGCTTGTTATATTGTGCCGGTCGTTCGAATCGCATGATCTATTACAGTATCCTATTTTTTTTTATTAAACAGCATTTAAATACAACCTAAAACATTATATTTCCTGTTATTGAAATTAGGATTTAGGCGAAGGTGCTCCAATGACGAGTGCAAACAGCTCATTGATTTTTTATTTAAGTTTCGATCATATTCACGTAAATTTCGATCAGCAACATTTAATTCGCCTAAATTTTAACCGGTAAATTTAAATTCTCTGAAAGATATTCACAATAATCGATTTTTTTAAATGTAAAGTGTAGAAATTATTGATTGTTGATTCATCATTACCTGCAAACACGCGTGTAGTACCTATCAATGGGCTGCATTTTCTTTCTAAGTTAAAAATAAATAGATTGTTTGAATAAATTCGATTTGGGTACTTAAATTTGGACAAAAAGTTGTAATTGGTCATTATTTTGCTACTGTGATGATCTATTCATTATTTCATATTTTTTGTCATAATATTTAATGGGTGATGATTGTTGCAAAGTTTGATTTTTATTTCAATTAAATCCGAACATTCTTGTTTAATTTGAGACACTTTTTGCGGTAAATTGGTCCTATTTTAGCGTGGACCCATTATTCTAAAATGTTTACTCGTAAAAAAAACATAAATTCTGATCTGATTCTTTAAATCAAAATTTAAAGAATCATTTAGCGTTTTTTAAATATTGGATTGATCTGGCTAATACTTAGTGGAAATCTATTAAAGGATACTAATCTAGTCATCATTAAAGAAATAATAACTCTTCTCAAAGAATGTTTAAAACAAAATTACTTACTATTCAGTAAGTAAGCTCGAAGTATTTATGGATTAATTAGGATAAAACATTTCTAAAAACCCACCATTCTAAAAGTGCATTAAGTAGTATCGATGTGCGCACTATATCCAAGTTTGTTTTCATGGCACCGAGCGGAATCTAAATAGCTTCTTAAACCACTCAACTTTAATAAATAAAAATATTAAGTTTACGTCGGAAACGGAAATCAATAAAAGCATTAACTTCCTGGATTTACCTATTTCTCATCCCACTAACAAACATGAATTCAATATCTTCCATAAACCTACTCACACAGACACTACCATTCATATAAAACCTTTCCATCCACTATCACACAAGCTAGCGGCATATCACTCTATGTTACACAGACTAATCAATATTCCCCTATCACCCTGACATTTTAAAATGGAATTAAATGATATCCTCATAATAGCACAAATAGCTTCCCATAGAACTTAAATCTAAACATTTAAAGAAGCAAACACAAACGTATAACTTATGCCTTATTATTCCTAACGACAAATAGTAACACTAAAGTCAATTAATCAATTTTTACGTATTATGGCAAACTTAAATGTTTAAACATACTCGTGGCATTTAGGACATCCCGCACCCTTAATAGTTTTATTAATAACAGAAAAGATAAAACTGCTGAAGGCAACAACTCGGGAATGTATTTACTAGATGTTCTTTACTAGATTGTCCCCGTGTTTGCGTTTGTTAAACAGGACGCAGCTTTATTAAACGCATCAAAGAATACGTAAAATGTTTTGAACATTATAAAACTAACTCTACACACACTAACCATTTAATATTTATTTATTTATTTATTTACGGATAATACATTTTTTAGAATTTGAGAATCTAATTTAAATTAAAAATACTTATATTACTCACGGTACTAAAATGACACAGAAAAGCGAAAAACAAAATCAACGTGAAACAAATAAGTATAATAATTCAAATGCGGTAAGAATCCGAAAATAACATAGTAAATATATATATAAACTTAAATAAAACAATGCTATATTTGCACACATACAATAAAAATAAACTATCAAAAATCAAGTCAAAATAAACCAATATATAAATTTAAGGCTGTATTTAAACGATATAAAAGACGAATTATAAATAAGAACTTAAGATTTGTGCATAATTTATTGCAGCAATTCATTATCCTACTAATTGGATTATTACATCAATTGTTTTTAGTATGGAACTCGAAAAGGAAAAGTAACACAGGTTTTTCTTAAAATCTTGAAAGCTAGTATGGACAATTTATTATAACATTTAATATAAAATTATGAAAACATTTCGCGAATATACAACAATGCGTCTTACTAAAGCTACAAAACAAATTACTTGTTTAAATAACTACTTCTCTGGCTAATACCTCGACAGACATTGAATGATACAAAAGTAATTTCTGTGTTACAAATAGTACAGCTATCAAAGCAACACTAATTTGAAAGAAATTATTTTTGTTGAATAAACTAATAAATGATAAAATGTACTTTAGACTGTTTGAAAGTGAATATAACAAGAAAAGTTATAAACAAAAATTGAATTTAAACTGATTTCATTAAATTAAACTAAACTAAATTCAATTTTTGTTCATAACGCATAAAAGGCCATGGCAAAAATATTTCAATTAACTGTTTGCCTAGAAACCACACGTCCTGTTGCTGCAACTGAGGCATCTTGCAGTTGCCGCAAAGTGTCGTGACGATTACGTATCGCAAGCAGTTTTAGGTACCGTTCTTGATCCCCTTTTATAATCCTAGGCCTACCAGAACGTCTCTGTCGCTGATAGTCATTTTCTTCAACCAACTTCTCCATACTCGCATTACAGTTTCGAGTCTTCGGGCTATTTCTCTCAAACTGAAGTTTTTTTTTATACCATCAATGGAACTTTTTTGAAAATCAATTAATTGATCAAGTCGATGGGGTGCACGAATTCTAGGCATTTTAGAAAGGTTTTTCAATATACTGTAGATCTCAGAAAGGATCAGAGTAGAACAATTGACTG
The DNA here is from genome assembly GCA_963969525.1 of Ontholestes murinus. Taxonomy (NCBI): domain Eukaryota; kingdom Metazoa; phylum Arthropoda; class Insecta; order Coleoptera; family Staphylinidae; genus Ontholestes; species Ontholestes murinus. The sequence goes on from OZ018399.1 coordinate 31,335,677, forward strand.
GTTATTTACATTATAAAATTGCTTTATTTTTCGGATAAGTGTAAAAATCGAACACAAAAATTTAGATAACGCAGTAAAAACGTTATAACTTTTTTTTCTTTCTAAGGCGAATAAACTGTGCTTATTTGTAGCTGGATTAAACCACATCTAAGGGGTGTTGCATTTCTTTTGAGCTCCAGTATATATTGCAAATTGTTATTTTATTATATTCAACCCAATGCACATTTAGATGTCTGTTTTAAATTTGTGTTGCCTCTCTTCAATTTTATACAATTAACCTTAGGCGACCCGTCGGTGGTCGGCTTTGCTATTTTTGTTTTCACTTAACTTTATTTTAGTTATCTTACATCCAGCTTTCGCCTTTTTTTGTGGCCGGGAGGTGGAAAATCTTTTATAGACTGAGTGTGGGTGTCCCCAGAATTATACTGGTATACCCACTAAAAACCACCTCCCCAAGTCGCTTTGACACCCCGCGAAACCGCCGTCTGGCATTACTTCACGGGGTGTAGGGTCTCGTCTGCGTCGGTGATATGTGCGTGTGTATAATGAGTGTGTGTGTGTATGCCACCCCGCGAAACCGCCGTCAGGCATTAGTTCACGGGGGGTCAGTGTCGTTATGTGTGTGTGAGTGTGATGAGCGGGTGTGTGTGTGTGCAATGAACGGCTCGGGTACGTGGGGTCGCTGCTCCCAAATGGCTGTGCACGTTAACCACCCCTGCGGGACGCTTTCGCCTTTTGTCTTCATGTTTGTCAACACTTTTGTAACTTTGTCATCTCACTCATTATTATTTTATCACTCACTATTCCTTACTAATCTCCTAATGTAACGGAGCCGATATATTGGCTGTCGCGTTACATAAATATATATTTTTGTAATATACGTGTTGATAATGTAGTCATGCATGTGTCAATGTTCGCCAAATTTGTGGGCTTTAATTTGCATTTAGTAAATCGTATGCCATGTCGTTTTTTGTCACAGACGTTGCATATGCCTAGAAGAGTTGTGGTTGATGTGGTAGGCAAGTGAACACCTTCACATTTTCCACATTTGTTGGGTTTTTTTGCAATTTTTCGCAGTGAGATTGTATTGGTTACATTTATTACATAGCAGTAATAGCGGCACCAGATCAAGGTTTTCAACTACAGGATATATTTTAAACAATGAATGTGAATTTATTTAATCATGGTATCATTGTGGTGCCCGCCTCTGCTCCAACCTATACCTAACAATCAATCGAGCGGACACCTGCATACATGTTACTATATAATATATCGAGCGGTTGCCAGACTATATAGCCAAGGTTTCGCCTGGCTCGTGACAATCGTGGCCAGGCTTTAAATACACTAAATAAATAATCTCATAATAGTTACTTACCTTTGCACCTGCTGCTTCGTCGCGGGTCATCTCTCCATTGAATTGGTATCTACACTAATTGGTTTCGCGCCGATAGCGTTACGTAAGGATGTTGCATTGGGTGTCAACAAACAATTGAACTAAAATGACGACAGCTATGGATTTAACAAACGTAATATATTAATGAAAACATAATTCAGAAATCTTCACATAGCAATAGAATATATATAACAAAATTGAGTGAAAAGAAATGGACTCATTTTATACAAGCTTAGTCGACGAGACATATTAATGAAATAATTATTCAACAACCATTTTTTTTATCCTCACGAGGTGGTGTCGCTTAGCGTCCCTGCACTGCGGTCTCCGTGGTCCTTTTGTGCGTCTCGGGCTGTTTTACTCCTTTTGAACTCCTGTATCTTCTAAGAAGTCCAGGAGTTTCTGCCAGGGGATATTCCTTAGCTGTTCTATGGAAGCATGCGTTCTTGTTTGTATGCTTTGCAAGTGCACAGTAGGTGTTGGGGAGTTTCCTCTTCTTCCAGACACCCACGGCATAGGGTTCTTTTCTCAATGCCCAGCCTATGTTTGTGCTTGTTCAGGTCACAGTGTCCAGTGACTAGTCCTGTGATTTTTCTTAGTTTCAATCTGCTCAGTCTAGACAGCTTCAACATGCTGTCAGCTACCGGACCATCTAGAAAGAGTCTCGTATGTCTCATTCCATTTTGGTTTTGCCATGCCTTTTTGCGCTCCTCTGCTAACTTGCGTCGGATTATTTCCTTTCCGGTTTCATGGGGTATACCGAGAGCGGGTTCAGGTCCTATGAATTCACCTGCTGCTCCTTGTTTAGCCAGCAAGTCGGCCCCCAAGTGTCCAATAATTCTTTGGTCCTTGGGTATCCATACTAGCTGTGTTTCTCTTGTTGTCGCCAGTGCCTCCAGTCTGTTTATGCAAGTCATGACCAGCCTGGACTGCACTATCGGTGAGGCTAGCGCTTTTATGGCTGCCTGGCTATCTGTCATAATGGTAATTGGTCCTTTTTTAAGTCCCGACTCCATTAAGTGATGAGCACACCAGTCAATGGCGGCTATTTCGGCCTGGAAGATAGAGGCATGCTTTCCCAGAGCGAATTGTTTGCTCCGGTTGCAGCCTCCATAGATACCAGCCCCGGTTCCTTTAGTATTTTTGGCCCCGTCTGTGTACCAGATGGTTCCTTTACTCGTTCCCGGGTATGTTCCATTTATCCATTCACTCCGCTGTGGTATGATCGTTTTACATCTGAGGGATGGGTGTACGATTTTGGTGAAATCGGACCTCATTGTTAGTGTCTCTTCTTCTTGTAGTACTTTAAATGTTGCCAGTGTTGATGGCCCCATATTTAAAGTATGTCCATTTATGTGCATCCTATAGGCTGCCTGTCTAGCTTCCATCATTACAAATAAATGTAGTGGTGGTAGCCATAATATGTGTTCCATGGCTGCCGTGGGCGTTGTCCTCATTGCCCCAGTGATTAGCAGACACGCCTGTCTTTGCACTCTTTCGAGTTTTACTGCTTCTCCCCAAACGAGCGCCACGTATGTCACTATAGGTCTTATGACCACAGTGTATAGCCATTTGGTCATACTGGGTCTCAGTCCCCATGTGCGTCCTACCATTTTTCGGGTCGCAAAAAGTCCTCTCATGGCCTTTTTGCTGATGCTCTTTAGGTGGAAGTTGAAGTTCAATCTGGTATCAAGTATGACCCCTAAATATTTTACTTCATTTCATACATACGTAGTGATTTTATGTCATTGGTTTTTCGTCGCCTGGTAAAAGGGACGATCGCCGTTTTGACCGGGTTTACAGTTAACCCTTCATTCCTGCACCATCTTTCTACGGTATTTAGTGCCTTCTGCATCAAGTTTGATACAGTGGTCCCAAACTTCCCGCTTACTAGAATGGTCACATCATCTGCATACCCCAGTGGATATATGCCCTGGCTTTCGAGTAGCAGCAGAAGGCCGTCCATGACGAGGCACCATAGGAGCGGCGAGAGAACACCTCCCTGCGGGCACCCGCCAGCGACTAACGCTTCTGCTGTTTTTCCATATAGGGTAGTCGTCACAGTCCGACTTCTGAGCATCTTGTTTACCCATTGTCGGACTTGCGGGTTAATTCCTCTTTTCTCCATTGCTGTTGCTATGGAGTTAAAGGTTGTGTTGTCAAACGCCCCTTCAATATCCAGAAAGGCCCCTAACGCAACGTCTTTGCATTGTAGGGTCCTTTCGCATCTGCCCACTAGCTGGTGGATTGCTAGCTCGAATGACTTTCCCGCTTGGTAGGCATATTGTTGACGGTGTAGTGGCGACTCCTTTAAAACTCCTTCCCGTATGTGCCTGTCTACTAGTTTTTCTAGTAGTTTTAAAATAAATGATGACAAGCTGATCGGTCTGTAAGAATCACGCCCTGGCTTAGTTATGAATACCACCTTTACAGTCCGCCAGCTGCTTGGGATGTATGAAAGGGCAAGGCTTGCTCTGAGGATATCACATAGTGGTTTCCTCAGCGTTGCTATGCCCTTTTGTAGCATGATAGGATATATCCTGTCAGGACCTGGTGATTTGAATGGTTTGAACGTGTTAATTCCCCACTCAACGTCACCTGGTCTCATTATCATTTTCGCTGTTTCTCAGTCCCGTTTTGGAGCCCCTGCGTTGGGCTCGCTTAGGTCCTCGGAAACAGGGTTGTCAAGTATTGCAGAACCCGGGAAGTGCGTCTGCAGTAATACCTGCAGGGTCTCTTCTACCGAGTCTGTGTACTTTCCATTTTTGGTCTGCAGTGAGCCGATGTTCCCAGCATGATCTTTGCTGAGCGTATTGAGTAGACGGGAGCTTGTGGGTTCAGTTTCTATGTCCCCACAGAATTTTTGCCAAGATTCCCTCTTGGCTTTTTTAATGGCATTGTTATTTGCCGTGAGGGCCGTTTTGTACTGCGCCCATTCACCGTTTCTCTTGGCTGTATTAAACAGTCTTCTGGTGCGTGCCTTAGCCCTATCAAGATTCTTCTTCCACCAGGAGACCCTGGTTGAGGTAGGTTAGGTAGTTCTTGGGCAGCTTGCTTCAAACGCAGTATTGATAGAGTCTGTGATGCTTTGCACCATGAGCTCTAACTCATGCGTTGTTCTCGCTACTGTTGGACAGTCCCCGATTCGGCTGGCTAGTACCTCTTTGTATAGGTCCCAGTCAGTTCTCCTCGGGTTTCTGTTTTGGATTTCAGATGCTTCTTCTGATTCGATATCGAATCGTATATATCGATGATATGAGAGTGATGGTTCCTCAAATACATGCCAGTGTTTTACCATTTCACTTGCCTTGCGAGAGGCAAGTGTTATGTCAATTACTTCGCTTTGCACCGCGTTTACGAACGTGGGTACATTTCCAATATTTACTATTTCAATGTCATTCTCTAAGATAAAATCTAATAGTTTCTCACCTCTTGGATTGATGTCCGTGCTCCCCCATATAATGTGGTGCGCGTTGGCATCGCATCCAAGGATCAGCGGTATTCCCTTGTGGCTCCCGCTGTGTATCAGCCGCTGAATCTCATCTGGCGGCGGTGGTCCTGGTTGGTCGTAGGGAAGGTAACCGAATCCGAGTATAAACTTCCTCCGCGTTCCCCTTTCCACTACTTCCAGCCGTGCTGCCACTAGGTCTCTGCAACATACGTCCCATAATGGCATTAAATTAAGTCCATGTTTTGCTATTATACATGTGCGTGGGTTACACATTCTTCCCTGTATGTTTAACCCCTTTACTATTCCCTTGTGAAGCCATGGCTCTTGTACAAGTGCAATGTCAATATTTTCTCTTAAGATATATGCACTGAGGGCAGCAGATGCCGCCTTACAGTGGTGTATATTAATCTGTAGTAATTTGAGCATTACTTACCCTTCGGCGATGCGGGCAACGGACTGTCGTCCATTGCTCCCTCTCCGGGTACTGGAATTCCTTCCATTGCTACCTCTTCGGTCTCCTCAGGTCTGCGGACGGTTTTTGCAGCCAGCGCCCTGAGGGTGATGGCTGAAAGGCCGAAGTGCAACTTCTTCCCTTCGCTCACCTTCCCCCAAGAGACTTTGTCCATCAGTATGATGTACTGAGTTCCCTTGGGGTCCGGTTTTTGGTTAACTACTCTCCAGGTATCGGTGCTTACGTTGTTCTGCACCGATATTCTTTTGAGGAAGGTGGTTGCCTCTATTGGTGGTCCTGGAGCCCACGTTAGTACTCTCCTGGGTTCCGGTAGGTCCTTCAAATCAATGATCTGAAGTTCCTTTTCGTTCCCCAGGAGATTCTTCTTCTTGGCTATGCTCTCGAGCCATGTCCTGGTTGGAAGGTCGGAGCATACTATTCTCAGGAATCCCCCTTTATAGGTGCATTCCTGAAATTTCGGTGAGGCTTGTCCTTTCACCGTAGCATCAATGCTTTAGATTATCGAGGCTTTGATAGCCTCGGCTTCCTCTGCATTTATGTTCGTCTCTGGGTATCCTTTCGGTATTCATAGCGCGCGCTATTCCCGTCAGTGAGCCACTAAAGGTTCTCTTTGCCGGAGGCCCTTCGCCCCCTTTCAGGGTTTTTGCCGGTCTCTTTTGGAGTCCCGGAGGTGTGCTGTCGCTCGACAGGTTTCGCTTCTGCGTCCCTGACGAGCCGGGTGCTGACGCTGGTGCAGGGCGTCGGGAGTGCGACCCCTCCCCTAACGCTTGCTCTCCCTGAGGTAGGTTACGCTTAGGCGTCCCTGCCCTCTGGTCGAGTTTCTCTCTCCTCTGGTGTCGTCTGGCCGCCCCCGAACGCTGCTTAGGTCGTTCAGGTTCAGCCGTGGCGGCACCTGGGGAGGTAGGGTTCTCCGAAGAGCCCCCTATGGTGGTTTTTGTTTTTGTATTTTGGTGGTCCATTATTGTTCCCACTAGTGCGGAGGAAATAAGTGGTCGCTGTGCGCAGTGCCCCGATACGCACAGAAGACTCAACTACGTTGGGAGGTCGCCCGGTGTCCCAACGGAATCGTTCGCGACACTTAACCCTGTGCCATGCAGCCCTAGGCACGATGTCTTTACGCCGTAGCTTGGGGGAGTTGTTTCGCGGCAGCTGGTTTAGGCCCGTCATGCGGGGGTGACTCACCTGCCCGACCCTATGCCAGCTACTGGCCGATTTCTCGGCCACGCTCCTATCCACCACCCAGAGACGCGCTCGGCAGCCTCTACCTGCAGCTGTCGGCCGACTCCATTGCTGGTGCCGACCGATTTTCCGAGCAACAACCATTACAACCCAAAAGAATACATGTAGAAATATAAGTGAACAATGATAAACTCTACATTTTACACAATGGTTTAGTCATTACCTGTCATTGCCAAATATATCACCCATTTGGATAAAGAAGTCAATGAAATAAATAATAGTACTCGAATGAAGTGAAAAATAATACTTTTGAGTTGAATTGATAACTAAAACTTTATGAAATGATCATACCCCATACGTTATTTATACACTTATTTATTGATTTATTTATTTATATATTGTCCCTAATTATTTCTTTTAATTTTATTAATACGTTGTTTTTATTAATTTTATTTATACTTCATTTTAATTAATTTATTCACATTGTATCTCTGTTGCTTTTATTTTGTATGACATGTGTAAACATGTGTAGCACGAATAAAAAATTGAATTGAATTTAATTGAATAATTAATATTTCTCGAATGAAGTGAAAAATAATAGTGCATGAAAAACTACATGTTCCCATTCGCGAAATCTCTTGATCCCCTCCGCTTGTTTTTTAGAAATTTTCCTACGTCATTCTTGAGAAAGACAAAGAGAGTTTAATTCGTAATCGGCTTTAATTGGTTAAATTGCACAAACATTTATATTATTTAATTAATGAAATACTTGCTAAATGTGATTGAAAATAACAATAAATATATACTCATTTTTACCTACGTATCTGACAATCGGCATTGGCCATGAATTAATTTCCTCCAGTAATACAGGTAGCGTAGAAAACCGCTTAAATACACATTCATTGATAATGCGCTAAATACATAACATACATAACACTAATACTCCGCCGGCGATAGTCCATTATCTCCTTTCTAAAAAATAAACGTATACTTAATAGAAATTTATGATAATGAACAAAATTTGATTAGGCAGGTTTTATCCGACTGTTAGTACCTTTCACACACGTAATTAATTACACAATATTTTTTATACTCCTTACATCATATGACGACAGAATTGTGAGCAATGTGGATTTAAGAATAAGCCCAGTCGAGTAGTGTAACTGTCCCTTGGCTGTAAGTTTGCATGTTGGGGTCGTGATGGATTTTGTTTTTGATTACTAGATTGTATGTGTGGGACTGTTTGTCTGTCGATTACATGTGTTGGCGTACCTGTTGGAGTGTTGATGTTGTGGCCCGTACTTTATTCGGTGCATATGTTGATTTCGCTCGCCCGCGGCCTCTCCCTTTAGTAAGTAAATTCTCCGTTCCTTTCCGTCATCACTTGTGTAACTTGCCGTTGGGTCTGGAAAAGCTCCCAACAGGGTTATTTCCCTATGATTGTGTAGATTTCTATAATTCGTAGCTGCGAGTACGAGTAAACTCATTTAAAGCTAGCTCTTTCCTTCTGGATTTGTGGATATCTGTATGTTTGGATTAATTTTCACTCTTATTTTATAAATTTCAACAAGAATAGAGGAGCATAAAATTTCTGTAAAACAGGTCATAAAATTCGTTAATTAACAGAATAGAGAGAGAAATTGTAAATGTATCTCATTTGAAATTCGATGTATCTATCGCGTTTTCCAAGATCCCAACCGAAGATTGAATGCAACTAATGATAGAACACATCTATAGGAATATTGTAAACCCCATAGTAAAATCAAAACTAAGCTTAAATATAATTATTTCATTTTTGATAATAAATCCTATACCCTAAATAAAGATCTAACAATGGGTTCGCCGCTTAGCCCTTTGCTCGCCAAAACAAAATATGCAGATAATATATTTGTAAGGTAAGATAGTTTAAACAATTTGTTAATTTAAGTATTTTAATTTATTCATATATAACTTTTATAATTGAAATATAAACTAATAATTCTATTAATCTTCCTAGCAATAATCTAGAAGGCCAACTGAAATTTAACAGTTACGGAAAACGCATATACATATCTTCGATTTCTATTCTATATCACTTGCGACATACAAAAAAATACAAACGCAGAAAAAATAAATTCACTCAATTAAGAATTTTATTTGGTACTTAAAAACGTATAAATATAAATCTAAATTCAAATTGATATTCCTCTTGAGAATTATTTGAAGGATCAATAAGGCTATGATGTGGATCTAGTATTTAGAGGATAAGTGTTTCTTTTAAGAAAATACGTTATTATGTCAAGTAGCCAAAACCGGGCAAGACCAACAAACTTACAGTAAAAATGGGTAATTTGCCAATGTGTAGATTAGAACCAGCATGGCCATTCATTCAATCTGAATTCGACTATTGTGGCCCTATTTTAGTAAAGGAAGGTATGGGAGGGAGAAAACGTACAGTCAATGCATATATTGCCTTATTTATTTGTTTTGCAACTAGTATCGCCTTAGTTGGAATTGGTGAATGATCTTACGTCAGATTCATTTCTAAATGCACGGATACGTTTTATATCACGAATAGGTAATATTACACATTTAATGTCAAACAATGCAATTAATTTCTAGGGGCAAGAAAACAATTCAATGTTTTAAGTTTTTTTAAATAAGGAATTTGAAAATAAAATAATTAGTTTAAAATGTGAAAAAATAAATTGCTCATTTATGCCACCTAACTTTGAATGAATCTGGAAGGCAATATTAAATCTGATAAATTACATTTCAAGAGAATAGTGGGAAATTAATCATTAAGCTATGAGCCTAGTACTAACTCGCTTTGAAGCATGCCTTAACTCCCAACCCACAACCGCAATATCCAGTAAACCTAATAACCGCATGGCTCTCTCTATGTTATATCAACAAAAAAAGTGTTTAATTTAAATATTAAAGATGTAGGTATATATATAAGTAAATTTGGAAATTTTTGATCAAAATTTATATTTTTAACATTTCTTAATCTACCCCCTACCCTGATAAGTTCAGTATCATCTAGGAACAGGTCTAGTGTAATAAAGCTAATATTTTTGTTTTGTTAATACTTCTTTAATACTGATAATTCATTGCTAAATGCCCTGAACCAACCTAATAAAATTTATTTTTAAATTGAGTGGATAATAGACCTACACGTCTATTGTTATTTTGGTAATTATATATACATTTTAAACTCTTTCTACCTTTAATTTAATTTGATGAAATTAAAAAACTTAAAAATTATTTTCATTTACCCTTTTTTTGATAAATTTGTTTTGTGTCAGTACAGTAACGGTTAATAATTTACGTTTTTCTGATACTATAATGGATTTTTTTAAACAGAGGACCTTCCCAATATAACTTGTAATTTTTTTATTTTTTCGCAGTATGCCCCTAGAAATAATGTTCGCCGGATTATCAGAACTTCGTAAATGGTACCAGTCTCCACTATATGTAAATGTTTGTATTTCGCCTACTCTATTGGCTATAAATATTTTCCATGTCAAAACAATTGTAGAATCAGTGTAGTAGTACCTTTTGTCTATAGTAATATTTAATTTATTTGTGATTTGACTGGATAGTTGGGAAAGTAATAAGGCTATTTGTTTGAGTGGTGCAATCCTTAATTGGGTACACAAAAGATTAATTTTTACTAGGTTATGTGAATTTTTTGACTTCACATAAAGTGCTGCACCGTAAGCTTCTTAATTATTAAGGATGTGATTTGTTAGCTAGCAAGTTTATATTGAAATATATTAGGTTTAGATTATTGAATGTTAATAAGCTGTGCGAACGTCTTCGATAGGGGAGGTGGGAAAAATATTGGGAGCAGTTAAGTCAAATATGACTACAAATATTCAATTTTCCTGAAAATTATGCATGTGAATCTACGTTGTATCGGTTAATAAAACGGTCACGAAGTTTTTTCAATAGTACATATTTGTCAGTATTAGTAAGACTATTAATTTCTTAATGTGCTCGTCATCTATGACTGATGATTTTTCGTTGATGCAATGAATTTTAACGTTTGGAATCACTTATAATTATTACATCAATTGTGGTGGGCTTCCTGTAGATTATATATTTAATACTGATAAAACAGTGTATAACTGGGGCGAGAAATTCTCACAACAGCGCTCAAAAATTGTTGACCAACAACGGGCCGGCCGGCCGGCCGACCCGTTCAGATTGCGACAGATGCAGCAATTCGACAGGTGGACGAGATGGTTCGAACTGACTGGCGGGTAATAATAAGCAGTATAGCAACTGCAAAAGGGTGGTCTTGTGGTTTGGTCAATGAACTTTTCCACGATCGTTTGAATTTCCGAAAAGGCTGCGCTCGGTGGGTACCTTGACAACTGACTCAGAAAAACAAAAGGAATCGAATAGGCTTATCCTTGCAACACATCTCTCAGTACGCTGATAAAGGGGATGGTATGCTTAAAAGGATTTTTACTGGTGATGAATCATGGGTAAATCACTATCAACCCGAAACAAAGCGTGATTTAATGCAATGGAAACATCAACCTTGACCGCCTATAAAGAAATTTAAGGTTGTGCCCTCAGCTTGTAAGATTATGCTTACTGTATTCTGCGATTATCAAGGAGTGCTCTTAGTTCATTTTCAGAAAAGAGGTGAGAACGTTAATTCTAAATTGTACTGTGGAGTTTTATTGTTGCTTTGCGATGCAATTCAAAGAAAACGTCCAGGCCTATTTACGAGAGGAATATTGCTGCATCACGATAATGCTAGGCCGCATGCGGCCCGATTAAACCAAGCGAGAATTGAAGAATTAAGTTGGCAACTTCTTGAACGTCCGGTTTACAGTCCCGACTTAGCCCCAAGCGACTATCATGTGTTTGGTCCACTCAAAAGGCATCTTGGCGGCAAACATTTCGAGGGTGAACACGATCTGTAACAAGAGGTATGCATGTGGTTCAGACGGCAGCCCAAAGAATTGTATGCAGCAGGTATTAAAAATAAAACTGGTTTTAATTTATTATTTTTTATAACACCTTATGCGATCCTTTTGCGACCTAATTACAATTTCACCAGATCACATGATCGTGATCTTGTCCGCTTAGCGCTAGTATTAGAACTGGAATATCTTAATCTAATCATCGACGGTGCAGCCGGCTCGCAATCAGAAAACAAATAGTAATGGTCAATGTATAAAGTTTACCGATAACATTGGGAAGACAAGTGTTGTAATGAATTATTTACTTTTCGCCTGAATATTATTGTTGACGTCTTGGCGACGACGGAAAATATTTACTTCCTTATAATATAATTTGGGAGAGTTGTTTCCCAATGATATTTTTCTCAGACAAATGAATTCAGATTACAGTACGATATACAGTATTATTCAATTAATAATGAATAAAATCTATCTTTGCAAATATGAAATATTTTGTAAGTAAAATTAAATAGTACAAATGAATGAAATTGATGATTGAATATGGGTATGTTACATGTCCATTTCATAGAGAGAATAACGAATAAATAATTAAGATTGAGAGTTATTCTAAAGGAATGAGATGAGATGGCAACGGCGTTATAAAACAGAATGAAGCAGAAGGTAGCAATTGACAAAAACATTCTGAATAGATGTAGGCATAATAAAATAATGCAATGTTGTACATTATACTAATTTAATAGTAATAAATAGCATTAAAAATTTTTAATCCAAAAATATTACAGAAATAATACATTACGCTAGCTTACAGTTTTTGGCCCAAATAAAATAGTGAGTATATAAAAATAATCAATTTTAGTTTATCTGCATGGACAAGTTTTTCTTTGTTGAAATTAATAGGGGAGATCTGTCGAATAATTTTGAAAGGAGTTTATTTGAAATGCCTGGTTTAAAGTGTTCCTTAAATAAATAAAAATTATCTCCAGGTTTGAAGTTTACAATATTAGAATTCTGGTCGTAGTAGGTCTTATTGCGGAGTTTCGAGTTTAATAGGTGATTCTTTGCTAACTCATGTAATTTTCGACAATTTATGTTCGTCCAATTAATCATCATAGGTATACCTAAACTCGACTCAGCGTTTTAGGCTATGGTATTTCTGGTTAAAATCCGCATGTGCGGACGTGTTGTGGGAAAACTGAGGTCATTTTCCCAATCATGTTTGAAATCACAGTATATTTTATTTTAGGTAATCTGCGATTATGAAATGGCTTCACTCTAAAGCGCTGTTTGCCTGGGTCTATATCCACGTGTTTCAATTAGAAAAAAAAAATTCATAGGTTTTGAGGACGTTACACAAAATACACCCCGTGTTCCTAGCGAGTTTATTCTTGCAACTTTTGCAAGAACTAATATAATTGGCAATATCTCGTTTCATATTTTTCCATTTAAAGTTTTATTTTATTCGGAGATCGGATTATCTTTGATAATTTGAACAATATCTTTAGGTCCTGGGGTTGTAACAGAGTTGTGGAGAATATTCAATACTAGAATTTCTGGAAATCTAACGGACTTTAAATCTTTATAATATACATAGAATTTAAGAGAGGTCTAGTCTTTGAAGGTAAAAACGTCTGAAATATTAATTTATTTCGATTGAAATGTAGCGAGGTGGTCTGTGAATTTTAGGAAGTATGACTTTAGATTTATGTCGTAATTGAAGTCTAAATCTGTAGGTAAATAGAAATTGCAGTTACCTCGACAGCTCCATATATTGTCATTATTTTCAGACAAGTATGAGTTAGAAATAACAATGTTATTTAGTTTATTTAGGAAGTCTTCATAAGAAATATCTGCATCGCAATTGGTGGTATGTGGAGAAGTAGTTGCAGGATGTTGACTCGGTTTCGGGTTAGCATCGGGTTTATCTACAGAAAGAGGTTCAAAATGATTGACATTATGGTTAATGTGTAGAATTCTATTTAGGGAATTGCCAAAAATTAAATATATTTTACATGCCTTTGCAGACATAAATGCTCATATTCAGCTCATAAGCTGCAATTTTAATAATGTCGTCGGTTGCGCATGCAATGTGGTTTAATAGATCTTCTTTTGCTTATGAATGAAACAGACACTTGCCTAAGAATGGTTATTATAATAGGGTAGATCTAACATTTTCGCAGCTACCAATATTAGGTAAGAGAAAAATAATAGTGATAAAAACAATTTTAATCACCTGGAACCGGTATGATAGATTTTGGTATATCAGGCTCCAAGCATAAGGAAGATAAGGAATAATTACTAATTGGTACAGAGTTTGGAATTGTAATAAGGGGTTCGTGATTTTAAGTGAGCTAAGCGACACAGGTATCTAGAATGTTTGTTGGGGGATAAATTGAATCTGACTTTAGGAAAGCTTCGTAATTTCTGGCGAATATAGGGAACTTTGGAAGACATAGGTTTATAGTAAAAGTATAAATTGTTATATAAAAGTGGACCTGGAATATAATTTTACCAGGTCTAGAATCACCTCATAGGAAAGACGGTCTACACCAAAATCAATTTTTGGCATGGTTAAATTGAAATTTTATTTTTGTTACAGAATATTTGTAAATTGGTTCATGTTTTAAACCAGTCTTCTACTTTTACTAGGTAATATAGGTACCATCTATACTCTTGAATGAATGTAATTTTGCATTTTGAGATTTTAGATCATTCAGTCTACTTGAACCGCATTTTTATTAGTTATTATCTTTTCATAAAATTCAAATTGAAAATGGCCCCAGACCTACGATCCAAAAGTGAAGATTTTATTTCTTTTCTAAAAAGTGAGGAATTTGAGTCTATTCTTAAAGAATCGGTGGAACATCATACCCAACAACTGAGTAGTGAAATCAGTAAAGTAAAAAAGGAAATGAGTGAATTAAAGAAACATATTAATAACCTCAGTGTAGAAAATAAAAGTGCAGTGAAGGATAAACCACAAGAAATAGAAAAGAGAAAGAATTTAAAAAATGATGCGGTAAGCAAGATAGTCACATATGCAGAAACTATTCAAGAAAATGCCTCAAACATTCCACTCCAAGGAAGTAAAGAACATTTAGACGGTGTATGGGAAACAAAGAAAAACAAAAGAAGGCGGAATAATCGAATTCACGGAACAAATAAAAATGTAAGTGAGATCGAAAGTGGTAGAATATACTCACATTTTCACGTATGTAAGCTGCATCCTAAACTTAGTGAAGATAGCTTAACTAAGTATCTGAAGGACAACAATTTTGACACTGTTAAAGGCGAACGACTTACTGAATCCTGAACTCTGGCCAAAAAATACATATATTGATACTGTTTTATTTCATCTCAAGAAAAGATGGGCTCGGAACCATCCGTTAAGTCAAATAAATTCACAACCTCAAGTACAATAATTGTTCATCAAAATGTGCAGTCGATTGGAAATTGCAATGACATTCTAAGTGAAGGATTAAACAAAATCAACTGTAACATCGTCTGTATAACCGAACACTGGAAAAACAGAGAACAATTGGAATCAACAGGAATTGAAAATTTCACCTTATCGGCAGCTTACTGTAGGAAATATAATCAGCATGGAGGCGTTGGAATATACACCAAAAATGGATTGGAATACCAAGAACTTCACAATGTAACTAACATAAGCAAACCATATATTTTTGAATGCACTGCCATTAATGTAAATAACTTTATCGTTTCAGTATTATATAAGCCACCCAACTCTTTTTATACTTGATCAGTTTTTAACATTAATAAGTAAAGAAAATAAGCTATCATTTATTGCAGGGGATTTTAATATTAATGTTCTTGTTAACACACCACATAAACATAATTTTCTTCAAGCACTTAGCAGTTATGGATTTTGTAGTGTATTTAATGAACCAACAAGAATCACGCATATTTCTCAAACATGCATTGTTTGTTATGTTATATATTTGTTAATCTGTTCGATATCTGTGTGGGTAATATAATAAATATGCACTTATCGGACCATTTAGGAGTAAAACTTGAATTTACTCTGAACACAAAAACTATATACAGAAAAAATCGAAAAAGAGTATTTAGTGAAGACAATTTAAATAAATTCAGTAGAATTTTTAGCGCCGCCATGGATAAATGTTTCCCAGTAAAATGCTTTCTAAAAAAATCAAAACTACAAAAATGACTCCTTCTGATGAACTTTTAAAATGTAAACATGGGCTTGATTTACTTTATATAATATCACGATATGACACAAAATACTTAAACTTGGAATGTAATAAACGAAGTCAAAGGTAAACAGTCAAATTCAAATCAGCCAGTCAATATTTCAGGTACTTCAGAAGAAGTAGCAACAGAGTTTAATTCATACTTTCAAAATATCATCTCTCAACTAACTGTCAATAAAAATCAAACAACTTACTCTGATCATATTCAACCAAATTATAATACTATATTCATTGAACCCTTCACAGAATGCGAATGCTACAACATAATAAACACATTAAAAAACACTTTATCATGCGGAAGTGACAACATACCTAGTATTGTACTAAAGCACTGCGTAATAGAAATAATCAAACCATTAACTCATATTCTTGAATGTTGTCGGTGTTAACTTGGTGGTACATTTTAATAAGATAATTAAAACACTTTAACTTTGTTTTACCACAAAATTTTTTCTTTAACTCATATAATTAATAATTCTTTAGTACATGGCATTTTTCCAAATGAACTGAAAGGCGGAATAATAAAATCCATATTTAAAAAAGGTAAAGCATCTGAAGTTGAAAATTACAGACCAATTAGTCTCTTGCCGGTTTTTTCTAAAATTTTTGAAAATGCTATGATTAATAAAATCAATGATTTCTTTAATAAATTTAAAATAATAAATTCAACTCAGCATAGATATCGTAAGGGAAAATCCACATCCATTGCAATAAATAATTTTATGAGAAGAGTAATGAATAACTTAGAAAACAAGGACCTAACACTCGGCATTTTTATAGACCTATCAAAGGCATATGATTGCATTGACCATCGCATCTTGCTCTCGAAATTGGAAAAATACGGCATTCGCGGAAACGCCCTGAAGAGGTTCGAATCCTATCCGAGTGACCGAACCCAGCGGGTGTTTGTAAACACCAACAATGGGATCGGGCAATCCGAAACATCTTTCATAACTACCGGACTACCCCAGGGAAGTTTGACGGCCCCCACACTTTTCCTATTGTTTATTAATGACGTCATGGATACAATTGCCAACAGTAAACACACCGTTATCAATTATGCAGATGACACCAATATTTTAATATGTGCTGATAATATAAACGACCTAATAATGGAAGCTGATTCGGTATTCACATCAGTGCAGAAATGGTTTTCAAAAAACAAATTAATAATAAATGATGAAAAAACAAATATTTTAATAGTTAATAAAAATGCAACCAATCCAGCAAATTCAATTAAATCAATCGTCTTAAATGGAACATCTGTAAATATTAACCAAAGTGTAAAATTCCTTGGAGTACATGTAGATAGTAGAATTAACTGGAATGATCACATAAAAACAGTAGAAAGTAAATTAAACTCTATAATATTTAGTCTAAGAGAGCTGACAAAATACTTGAGCCAATCTGTTGTAAAAACCGCAAATATGGCCAATTTTTATAGCATTATACGATATAAATTAATTTTCTGGGAAAATAAATCCTCCGCGCAAAAAATATTTATTTTGCAGAAAAAAGCGACGAGAATCATATTTTCTTTGAATCCTAACCAATCATGCCGAGGGCTATTCAGAAAAAATAAAATAATGACAATGAACATAACTTACATCATGGAAACTATTATATTTTATCACAAACACTTAAAAGGAAATGATAGTAAATCATCAAAAACCGCAAATATGGCCAATTTTGATAGCATTATACGATATAAATTAATTTTCTGGGAAAATAAATCCTCCGCGCAAAAAATATTTATTTTGCAGAAAAAAGCGACGAGAATCATATTTTCTTTGAATCCTAACCAATTGTTACCGGCGTTCAGTTTACCTGAACGTGGTAACAAATGCGTAATTATATTTTAATCCATTTTTACGAGCTACCCATTGCTCCTAATAATAATTTGCATAAATTCCGCATTATTGAAATAATCCAAACGAGATAATTTTCCAAAATGTGCAGCTGCCAGTGCCGAACAATAAATCGGACCCTTTTTCGGCGAACGAGGATAATTACCTGTTTCAAGAATTACCATGCCAACGTGACAAGAACAAAGCCGCGGTACCTGAGATCACCATATAAAACCAGGCCCGACCATCGCTCTTCACCAGTCGTCTGCCATCAGCAGCGGTGGTCAGCGTGGTCGGTTCCGCCGATTCAAGCCTCTTGCTCTTGTATATATTGTATATTTTTCTATGTCTATTTTCTGTCTATTCTGTTGTAATATATTTTCTTCTTCTCCGGCCCCATGTTTTAATTTACACACACTTTCTCTTGTTCTTTACTCTGTTTCACAGCTAGCCGGTGCCCCTACGTTGACGTGGCGTGGAAGCCCAAGCAAGTATCACCAACGGGAAACTGTTTAATCGAAGCCTGCGGCTGCTAATCGATGGTGAGCCTCGCCAGGGACCCCTGTGCCGCCTCCAGTGCGTGTTGGTTCCAGAAAGTACCGCCGGTGCTACTTCCTTGCCAGTCCGTCACGAGGACGTCTTCCGCGTCCCACCGTTAACATTTGGCTCCCAACTAGTGGCCGAGTAAAACTCACCCCCTGACTCATGCTCTAATTCCTTTTACTATTTTTCATCTTTTGTAAATTAACCGTGATTCCGAGTCACCCGGGGCCGCCTTCCAGTATTCGCAGGGCAAGAGGCAGTCCACCAGGTTTCACTGAAAATGACGTCAACCCGATTCGACTTTCAGCACACTGGCTACAACCACCACCGTCAGCTTCAATCCAGCCGCCTCGTGCTTCACCACAACACCGGCAGCTCCGACGGATTGACTGACGACACACCAGCTCCAGCCACCCCGCGCTCGATGCCGTGGCCGCCACAATGGAATGGTTCACCAGGTTCCAGCTCAAGCCGCCCCATGTACATCGTCGACGTTCGACGTGCAGGCCCTACTTGACTGGAAAAACATAACGGTCTTGGTTCGCGCCGTGCCAGTGCACCCAGGATGTCAGCCCATCCCCGGCCGGACCAGACGTAGCAGCCCTCAAGCCATCCAGGGATGCCGAGATCCGGTGTGGGACGACCGAATCCCCTCACACCTTAATTTCGGGAGGATCTCCACACAAAGCCAGTGTTGCCTACCACGACGCCAGATCCGATGTAGGATGTCCGAATCTCCCTGCATCTCAACCACGGAAGGGTCTGCAGCGTCATCGGATGCAGTGCTGTTTATCACCAATCGACAACAGCACCGAAGACGTCCACTGGCAGCTATTATTTTCATTTCATGTCTTTTTCAAAATTATCTCGTTTTCCGGGGCCGTTTGTTACCGGCGTTCAGTTTACCTGAACGTGGTAACAAATGCGTAATTATATTTTAATCCATTTTTACGAGCTACCCATTGCTCCTAATAATAATTTGCATAAATTCCGCATTATTGAAATAATCCAAACGAGATAATTTTCCAAAATGTGCAGCTGCCAGTGCCGAACAATAAATCGGACCCTTTTTCGGCGAACGAGGATAATTACCTGTTTCAAGAATTACCATGCCTACGTGACAAGAACAAAGCCGCGGTACCTGAGATCACCATATAAAACCAGGCCCGACCATCGCTCTTCACCAGTCGTCTGCCATCAGCAGCGGTGGTCAGCGTGGTCGGTTCCGCCGATTCAAGCCTCTTGCTCTTGTATATATTGTATATTTTCTCTGTCTATTCTTTCTGTCTTTTGTAATATATTTTCTTCTTCTCTGGCCCCATGTTTAATTTACACACTTTCTCTTGTTCTTTTACTCTGTTTCGCAGCTAGCCGGTGCCCATACGTTGACGTGGCGTGGAAGCCCAAGCAAGTATCACCGACGGGAAACTGTTTAATCGAAGCCTGCGGCTGCTAATCGATGGTGAGCCTCGCCAGGGACCCCTGGGCCGCCTCCAGTGCGTGTTGGTTCCAGAAAGTACCATCGGTGCTACTTCCTTGCCAGTCCGTCACGAGGACGTCTTCCGCGACCACCCGTTAACACAATCATGCCGAGGGCTATTCAGAAAAAATAAAATAATGACAATGAATATAACTTACATCATTGAAACTATTATATTTTATCACAAACACTTAAAAGGAAATGATAATAAATCATCAACTTCTAATACAAGAACAAATAATTATATATATATATATATATATATATATATATATATATATATATATATATATTTGCTCGTTCGCAAACCGTAGTAATCTCACCAATTCTGTATCCTGTCTCGTGATAGGGTGCTGTGGTTTAGCGGTTGTTAGCATGCCATGCCCGGGTTTAAGCAGTTCAAGCAGGGGGTGCAGTGGTGGTGGTTATGGTACGTGCTACTCGTCCCTGACTGGTGGATTTTGGCTGGCCTTCTACTACTTAGCTTCCCTATACCTTGGCTGGAGACGGATACTGGAGCTGATTTCAGCGAACCTACGGATTCCAAGCAGCAGCAATCATATGTTCAATAATGAGGCCCTAAGTGGCTATGCAAAAAAGACTCTACGCAAGCGCAAGGATTAACGGGAATTAATTAATTAAATTGATACCGATGGTCCTCCTGATCAAAGGTATCAATTTGAAAGTAGGGCTCCTTCGTCCCTACGAGTTAGTTTATAACAATGAATGATGAATGAAATTAATACAATGAAAAGTAAATATGTGAAATCAAAAGGCTAAATAATTAATTATTAAATTGGTACTAAATTAATGTAATGATCATGAATGTGAAAAGAAACCAAAAAAAGAGTACGACACATGGCTCTACGGTACACGACAGTAACGTGACAGAACAAACCAAGCACGAGAAAATCTCAAAAATTCTACACAGGACTAACCCGCGGTACAGAAGCGCGTTTCGTAAAGAAGGAACACTAATTTATGCACGAACAACGTGGTTCTGCACGCGCGTAATACAAAAAAAAAACACATCACCAACAATTACAAATTTGGCGAAGCAGTTGTGTGTGTGCCTGCATAAGTAATTATTATTTAAATAATGTTAAATGTTACCTGAAGCCGTAACTCAGTTCATCTAATTCGCCTCAATAACTAAATAACAATCGCAATTCAAATTCATTATTCTAATATCGCTCGGTACTTACCGGACACACACAACCGTCCACGCCGGAGGCTCGACACCAAGAGGCCGAAAATTTCGCCCGTTCTTCGCGCTGCGTCTCCGCATCTCGAATTTCGGCCCGCAAAAATAAACCATAGGCGTAGCAATGGTACGGCCAAATTACAAACAATTAACGAAAAATATGAACTTTGCCATTTAAAAAGTGACCGTTACAGGCTCTTAATAAATGCTTGCGAAAAACAGAAAATTGAAGGTTGGAAGCATAATGAGAATGGTTTTTCGCTAGTCCACAGAAATGTAACCAGTTTTCTTTAAAGTTTTTTTTGACTAAAATTTGGAACGAATTTTCTATAATATCCGGCCAGTTCTAAGAATGATTTGGTGTGTTTTTGATTTTGAGGAATTAGAAAATTTTAGCATTTTAGCTTTTCTGGGTAGTTTTACACCTTTATCTTTAAGTGGCCCAGGTATAGTATTCCTTTTCTTAAACATTTGCAATTTGAAGAAATGGTTTTTAAGTCATGAAATGATAAATGTCACGATTTTTCTTAATATGATTCTGCCAAGAATCTCAGAAAACAATTATGTCGTCTAAGCAGATTAAACAATGATCTAATTAGGCTAGAGCCGTATTCATGTCAAGTTGGAAGGTAACAGGGGAATTCTAAAGTTCGAAGGGCATACGATTTAATTCACATTAGTGCCGGGGTTTTTCGGGACAACCCAAAACGGTGCATTCCATAGATTTTTAGAATGTTTAATTGTATTTGTTTTAATTGTTTGTTCTTTTTGGTATGTGTGTGTTATATCTTTTGGTAATGGTTCGAAATAGCTGTTATTTAGTAAGTCTTCAACTTTAACTATGTATTGATCATTTTCAGGATCGTAATAGTGTTTCCTTTATCAGCTTTGCAGATTATTAGTTGGGCTTTATTCCTTGTTGCCAGAATTATTCATTTGATTAGGAATTCATTATTATAGAGTGATTACAAACATAGTTTGATTTTTGTGAGTTACGTGAAGATAAATTTGATTAAATTAATAAGCACTAAAAATCTTTCTTCACAATTTTATTTAAATTCACAGATATATATATATATATTTCGGACACAAAGTACTCAGTATTAAAACATTGATAATGGTCACTTTGTGTCCGAAATATATATCTGTGAATTTAAATAAAATTGTGAGGAAAGGCTTTTAATGCTCATTAATTTAATTAATTACAAACATGTTTTAAAATAAATTCTGATACGTCGACGAACCTAGTATCTTATGTGCTACAAGTAAGTACTTGTTGGTATTTTAAAATTTCGTAACATAACTAACAATTCCTTGTACTAAAGCATTGATGTTTAAATGAGTCTTGGAAATAAAGATTTGGTATTTATTTTCGTTATTTAGAAATATGCATGAAACGTTTGGCATAAAGGTACTTATTTGCAGTTTACATTTATAATTCAAAAAATGTTACGCTGTGCAAGTTAAGTTTTTTTGTGTAGTAAACGCGTTTAAAAATTTTGAATTGCAAATCCAGAATAATAAAAAATTCGCACCAAGATTGAATATAAAAATAATAATACTAATAGTAAAAAACGTATTAAGAAATAACAATTAAATTTCTTGGGTAGCCGACAGGTTATTGTTTTTTTTTTTTTAATTAATTAATGTGAAACGCTAATCAATTATTTTTTAGGGGGGAGCCGATCGACCCGCATACAGTATGAGATTCGCTGGGCCTCGGTCCCAAACTGCTCAATCAATGACCAGTAATTCCAGATCTTCTCCAAAGTTTGGCCAGAAACACGCTAATGGAGACCCAAACGCACTTCCAAGTCCCAGCATTGAAGAGAGTTCTTTGTCATAAATGTGATGGAAGATTGAAGACTGTTATTTTGCCTTTCTTTTTGATAGAAAAATTGTATTTTAAAATTAGTACTTATACATTAGCAGTTAAATGATAAAGGTGGCTCTTTTTAATTTAAATAAAATAATTCCATTTCAAGCATACAAGAATAGATTATTTTATAATAAACATCTCATAATTTTAAATATATTGACGATGTTTGGCCTATTAAATTTAACAAATATGATGTTTGTAATTTAGTAAAACTTCGTAGACTGATACTAGTCGTTTGCTTATTTTATAGCTATTAGTAAATAACATTAATAAAAGTTAAACATATGTCTTGTTAGAATTTCTAAACACGATATATTTAATGATTATAAAATTGGTTGTTTAGTTATTTCAATTTGAATAGCAATTTATTTTCCATGTGGCTATTTTTAAATTTTGTTATTTAGTTGATATGTACACTAATTTTTACAACTCCAGTTGTCACAACTTATACAGGTCAAGTTTTCGTTTTAGTTAGATTTAGACAAATAATGTTTTTTAATTTTTAATTTTGGGTGTTTACTAAAATTATCTTAAAAATAATAACGTACCTAACATATAGGACTGTTTTTGGAAAACTAAAAAAAAATCACAAAAAAATGTTCTTTAAATTGATCAATATTAATTAAATTTACCTCTATTTGAAAGGAAATTATTTTTTATTTCAGCATTGAAGAAACAAAATGTGATCAAAAAATTATGTATATACCTAAATTTTTCTTTATTTCATAAATTAATATGCCTAAATACGGCTTAGTAAGAAAATAACTCTAAAATATGTTTTTTAGATAAAGTAATTAACATATACTCCATCCGTTGGATCTTCCGTCCTACGTCATGAAATATCGCTTGGAGAAACGACACAAAAACATTCAGTCTGATAAAGTAAACCAAATGCGTTAGAAAAAGAACGCACTGTAAAACTTTCGTCGTTTTTGAAGCGATAGTTTGTGACGTACGACGGAAGATCCAACGGACAGACTATATAAGCGAAATCTGTTGAACGATTTTCTTTTGGCAAAACTTTGCTAAAATAGCTAAATAAATTGTGAAAGCAAAGTAGAAATACATATTGTGAGAAAAAATTAACTAAAGATGAATATTGATGTTTTAGAAGATAAATAATTGATTTATTCATGAAAATAGTAACTGTGAATATATATATAGAACACTTAAAATGTCTTTAAGAGATCGTTAAGAAGTAGAAGGTATTTTTGCTACCATTAAAATGAATTGAATAACAATAGTTATGTTTAAAGTGTAATAAAAAATATAAAATCATTATATTTTTTACATTTTACTATTAATAAATCTTTGAAAGATTGTAAATGTATAGATTAATTTCAGTCTTTAAAAAAGTAAAGTGAAATTAAAAATAAATAAGGGAATCTAATTATTTATATCAAAATATATAACTGTACTATAAATGAATGTACATTTTAGATTTTGAACGAGTAAAATATGAGCTCTTCGTGCATATATGTATGTACATAAGTAAATATGTGATATGAATGCTTTTACCAATTAAAAATTAAGTACTATGTGTGTCATTAATGTTTGTTTTATCTATTTCAACAAAGCTAATGTACATACATATTATTATAGAACTATATGTTAAGACAACTAAATATCTTTATAAATGTTATTCTTGGAACAGGTAATTATCCTCGTTCGCCGAAAAAGGGTCCGATTTATTGTTCGGCACTGGCAGCTGCACATTTTGGAAAATTATCTCGTTTGGATTATTTCAATAATGCGGAATTTATGCAAATTATTATTAGGAGCAATGGGTAGCTCGTAAAATGGATTAAAATATAATTACGCATTTGTTACCACGTTCAGGTAAACTGAACGCCGGTAACAAACGGCCCCGGAAAACGAGATAATTTTGAAAAAGACATGAAATGAAAATAATAGCTGCCAGTGGACGTCTTCGGTGTTGTTGTCGATTGGTGATAAACAGCACTGCACCCGATGACGCTGCAGACCCTTCCGTGGTTGAGATGCGGGGAGATTCGGACATCCTACATCGGATCTGGAGTCGTGGTAGGCAACACTGGCTTTGTGTGGAGATCCTCCCGAAATTAAGGTGTGAGGGGATTCGGTCGTCCCACACCGGATCTCGGCATCCCTGGATGGTTTGTGGCATCCTTGAGGGCTGCGACGTCTGGTCCGGCCGGGGATGGGCTGTCATCCTGGGTGCACTGGCACGGCGCGAACCAAGACGCTGGTGAACCAGTCCATTGTGGCGGCCACGGCATCGAGCGCGGGGCGGCTGGAGCTGGTGTGTCGTCAGTCAATCCGTCGGATCTGCCGGTGTTCTGGTGAAGCACGAGACGGCTGGATTGAAGCTGACGGTGGTGGTTGTAGCCAGTGTGCTGAAGGTCGAATCGGGTTGACGTCATCTTCAGTGAAACATGGTGGTCTGCCTCTTGCCCTGCGAATATTGGAAGGCGGCCCCGGGTGACTCGGAATCACGGTTAATTACACAACATGAAAATAGTAAAAGAAGTAGAGCATGAATCTTCAGGGGGTGAGTTTTACTCGGCCACTAGTTGGGAGCCAAATGTTAACGGTGGACGCGGAAGACGTCCTCGTGGCGGACTGGCAAGGAAGTAGCACCGACGGTACTTTCTGGAACCAACACGCACTGGAGGCGGCCCAGGGGTCCCTGGCGAGGCTCACCATCGATTAGCAGCCGCAGGCTTCGATTAAACAGTTTCCCTTCGGTGATACTTGCTTGGGCTTCCACGCCACGTCAACGTATGGGCACCGGCTAGCTGTGAAACAGAGTAAAAGAACAAGAGAAAGTGTGTAAATTAAAACCATGGGGGCTGGAGAAGAAGAAAATATATTACAAAAGAAAGACAGAATAGACATAGAAAATATACAATATATACAAGTAGGCAAGAGGCTTGAATCGGCGGAGCCGACCAGGCTGACCACCGCTGCTGATGGCAGACGACTGGTAAAGTGCGATGGTCGGGCCTGGTTTTATATGGTGATCTCAGGTACCGCGGCTTTGTTCTTGTCACGTAGGCACGGTAATTCTTGGAACAGGTAATTATCCTCGTTCGCCGAAAAAGGGTCCGATTTATTGTTCGGCACTGGCAGCTGCACATTTTGGAAAATTATCTCGTTTGGATTATTTCAATAATGCGGAATTTATGCAAATTATTATTAGGAGCAATGGGTAGCTCGTAAAATGGATTAAAATATAATTACGCATTTGTTACCACGTTCAGGTAAACTGAACGCCGGTAACAGTTAGTTACTTTCTTGTATAGAAAAATTGTGCCTATAAATTTGTATTTCTTGCAAACGTAATTTATGCGACTAGCATAATTTGTTTGTACATAATATATCATTATCTCTCATCTTACAAACTATCTAAACATAAAGAATCCGCTTTGGTAATAGTACTAATTAATGTATTTGTTTTATAACAGGTAAGATATAGTTTAGAATTAAATAGAAATGTCAATCCTAATAGTATTATGTCGAAACAATCAAAGAATGTAATAGATAGACTAAGTGTTATAAAATTAATGTAATTAATGTAAAGTATTATAAATAAATGTATATCTTGGTAGTAAATATAAATGATTATTATTTAGAGATTGAGTGAATGCAATAATAGATGTTATAGAAGTTTTTATAAGTAAAGCATAATTAATTAAATGCAACTAACTGTAAAAAAAATCAAGCACTTGTAGCTTAATTTTGCATTAAATATAAAAAACATAATGGTAAAAGTTTTCTTATTTAATTTACAATTTACTTATTTATTCGTAATATAGTACATTTTTTATTTACTCTTCTTCAATATTATCAACCATCATATCTCAATATCGAATATATGTTTTAACGCAATAAAACTTAGATGTAATTCTATAAATATGAAATAAATTAAAGTATATTTCTAATAGAAACATATATCTACAAAAAAGACAACAATGCTTTTTTCATTTTACCTAAAATCAATGAATTAACTTTTATTTTTTAATCAAGTTAATAATAAAGCAAAAAATAGTAATGTCAAAGATCTAAACATGTTGGTTTTTACATTACTAAATTTTGTCATTTTCATTTAATAAATATAAACTAACAGTGGTTCGAATTTACTTACTAAACTTGTTATATTAAATAATCTTGGAATAATACACTAACACTTTCTTCACAAATAGCTTTTGTTGTTGCTAGATGTACAATTTGAGTACTCATTATCAATAGCTTAAAACTAATTCAATTTACAGAAGTAGCGGTGTCTTAATACCCAAAGGGATTATTGGGAAATAACGTGGGTTAAGGAATTACTGAGAAAGATTAAATTAATGTCAGTCTGGACTAATTTTTAAATCTAACAATGGGGTTAAATCAAAATTGAAAAATCTGTTTCTATGATTTTTCTTATCAATGGCCTCCAAAATATTTAAATGGTATTCTGAAGAATGTTATTGTAATTTTGCATAATTTGTCGATTGCTTAAGGCCTATGATATAGTATATTGAGTAACTGCTGTTTTTAGGTCTTATTTTTTATGTGGTAGACATATTCCAATCTTATTTTTAAGTTCTTTGTGTTTTTTTATATAAATTTTATCGCAATGTTACAATTAATTTTTGTAAAAACCATTTAACGATTTTATATGTAAGAAAGTCTAGGTTTTAATATATTGTTGGGTTAATGAATTTTTAGTAAACAATCTAGTTTTGGTATATTTAGGTTTTTTTCATTTTTTTCTTAGTAGTTTTTTTTTAAATCAATTAAATATGTTTGAGCTATAAGACCAGATTCTAATAACAAATGGACTTCTTCA
Source organism: Ontholestes murinus (assembly GCA_963969525.1). Classification (NCBI taxonomy): domain Eukaryota; kingdom Metazoa; phylum Arthropoda; class Insecta; order Coleoptera; family Staphylinidae; genus Ontholestes; species Ontholestes murinus. The sequence goes on from OZ018399.1 coordinate 31,363,095, forward strand.
AAGTCTTCTAACAATTATAATTGTGTTACCTTTCTCTGATATTAGGTAGAAACCATCTTAATGTTTTATTGACTTTCTTATTGTTGCTAACAGGTGAAACCGTATTTTTTGTATTCAACAATATATACAGGGTGTCCCGTTAATGTGGGGAAATAGCTGGACCATAGATTTCTGGGTTCAAAATATGATGATTTAACACAACTTATCTATATCCAAAAATTTACCGTTAAGCCGGAATTTGTATTCAAAGTTTCAAACATTTTTATTTCTTTTGTTTTTAACAATTGAATGCTTTATTCGATTTATATATGTTTGTGTATATGAGTCTATAGACGAGAGAAGAGAAAGTGCTATATATAATTTTAAGTGGCTTAACTAAGTTATATTTTCACCTTAAAATAAAAACATTCTTGCTATTTGATTCAAGAATACCATTGATGGACAAGATGATTAAAATTGGGCTTAAGGTACTACCCTATGGTACACTAAGTTTTAACTCCATTAGTTCTGATACAAATTTATTGGTTCTTGTAGAATGACTCGCTGATTATGATGGATCAAAAATTATTTCAGCCATTTATCTTGATTGATCAAAAAGAGACTTTATGTTTTTGATCAATATCCGATAAAATTCTATTTAGTAGAGCTAATATAACATCTTGAGTTCAGGTATGCGAGCTGAATCTAAATTGGTTTTTATTAAGGATGTTATTTACAGATAACAAAATGATTAACAAAATGAGATTCTTTCTCTTTTCTATTTTTGAGAAAACAGATTGAATTTGGACACATTTCTTGTCGTTTACATTATTATAGGTATATCTGCAATTTTTAATTTTTAGAGAGAAGCACCTGCTTTAAAATTAAATAAAAATATAATAGTAGTAACATATATTTATTGACAAATTTTTTGTACATATTTGCATTGGAATAATGAAGAATGAATGAGGTGTTAATGTATTAATTTGTCAAAAGGCTATCGACCAGAGGTCTTTCTGCCTTAAATTTAATATTTTACTTTAGGGAACACAATATGGTTAATTTTGAAAATAGCTCTGTTACACTACTCCCTTCCTTTGACAAAAAAATCGAACCATATTTTGTTTTGTTACGTCTATTATTTAGACCAATAATTTTGTGACAAATTAAGGTGAACAGTGCGTTGTTGTTAGAGTTTATATGTCTATATGTTATCGTTAAAATTAAGTCATTTTAATTTCAAATTAGGTACAAATAACGATTTTTGTTTCCATGTGTAGCGTTTTACTTCAAATGTAAGATTTGTAGGTTATGTACTACAATTTATAGTAATTGTAGTACATAACCTACAAGTCTTACATCTGAAGTAAAACGATACACATGGAAACAAAATTTAACAATAATATAATTAACACAAATATAATTTATCAACCAATACATTAGTGTAGTTGGAAAATCGATAACTTTCACAAAACGAACTCTGGTTCTCGTCCAGCTAGAGCCAATTTATTTTTTAATTTTTCTAATTTATATGAAAAATAAAAGTATTCAATATTCTAATTTAATTCAATCCTTTAATATTAACACACATTTTATGTTCATTTCTATCGAAATAACGTTTTTCCTGTTCCACAATCATAGTTTTTAATTACCTTAATCATGAATACATGTACATGTTGTAATACGTCAGATGAACAACATTCGATGGTTGATTGCTGTGTCTGCAAAAACCACTATAAATTTTTGTGCTAAAGCTCGTAAAATTAACTCCAAATCAGGCCTAACTTGGACGTGCAAAGAATGTATATCGCTGGGTGTCGGCATCAATGAACTAAAGCGCGCTATTATAGATTAATATAATTATTAATAAAGAATTACCTGTACTATCTGGTGATTCGCAAGTGAGTGAAACTTTAATCAAGCTGATTGGTGGTAATTTATGTGAAAAGTTGCAAGAGGATAACTCTAACCTATGTGAGAATGTAAGTCCATACATAACTGAAATTAAATATTTAAAAAAGGAATTGGAGTTAACAAATACATTAGTGGATCAAATGAAAAACAATATAAAGGATCAAGAAAAGATAATTATGTTGTTGGAACAAAATCAAAATGTGAGTATGGATAAACACAAAAAAAAAATGTAAACAAATCGAACAACACCGCAACAAACCAACGGAAGATTCCCCAGACTACGTTTGAGGATAGGCAACCAATCTCGCATAGTATCAATGAATTAAATGTAGAAAAATTACCCACCGAAAATATTCCGGAGAGTGCAAGTCAACGGCATTTCGACACGGAAAATAATGTCGCAGAATCAGTTTCACCTCATCGTCGACCGAATATAATCAATGGCAGTTCAACAAAGGTGATCGGTTTTAAAGGAGCGAAAATATACAAACATTTTTACTTAAGTGGATTAGATGTTGATGTAAATATAGAATCTGTACATTCATATCTTGAATCCATTAATATTCAAGGAGCTAAATTAGAACGTATGACTTCCAATAGACCTGACGAATATACATCAATGATGCTCTCAGTTCCAGAAAATTATGCAGACGTAGTAACTAATCCTGAATCCTGGCCAGTTGGTGTTAAAATAAATCGTTTTTTATTTTACCTGAACAAAAGAACCGGCAAAAATTTAAACAAACAAAATTCAATAAATTAAAAAAGCATACTGATATAAACAGCGCATATTGTAACCAACATGTAACTCATGATTTGCTATTAGTAAATGTTAGATCATTAAGTGAAAATAAAATTGATCAAATGTTTATTGATTACTCCAAACTTGATTTAAAAATAATGTGTTTAACTGAAACGAGGTTAAAAAAGATCATTTAGCTGCATTATACATTTCTTCCTATGTTCAAGGGGCAAGTTACAGCAGACAAGGTAGAGGAGGTGGTGTAGGGATTTGGATAAAAAATGGCCTTCATTTTAAAACTCTGGATATATCAAGTTATTGTCGAGATTCGATATTAGAGGCGTGTGCAGTAGAATGGATTATCAGCGATAATAATACGGTAATAATTATCAATTGCTATAAACCACCATCTACGAACTGTGATCAATTTATATCGTATCTTTATAGTTTGTTGGTACATATTTTTAAACCTAATATCCCAATTATTTTAACAGGGGATTTTAACATAAATTCATTAATTAATACACCTGAACATAATATACTATGTGACATTCTACAAACATTTAACTTAAAACAAATAAACACACAACCTACCCGGGTAACGTCAACCTGTGCAACATGTATTGATCATATCTACATAAATAATTTCACAGGTATTTGTACTACTTTAGACAATGTTTTTTCAGATCATAAAACAATTTTGGCGAAATTTTCCTTTGAAACCATAAACTATAATATACCATTTAAATCTCTGTCAAGAAATTTTTGTGAAAGTAATTGTATTAAATTTTGTAATGATATAGCATCCGAAACATGGGAGGAAATATATTCTGAAATTTCTTTAGATGCCAAGTTTAAACGTTTCCATACAATACTACTCACTTACTTTCATAAGCACTTTCCACTAAAATTGAAAACAAAAGAACAAACTAAAAAGTCATGGGTAAATTAAAATATTCGGGTATCGAGTAGCAGCTTACGAGATTTGTATATTTTGAAAAAGGAATTTCCTGCCTTAAATAACATCTATGCAGACGCTAAAGTAAAACATAAATCTCTAGTTAAACTAACAAAGAAAGAATACTACCAAAATAAAATATTAACTTCAAGTAATCTTTGCAAAACTACATGGAGAATAGTAAAAGATGTATGTAACATTGGTAATAAATATTCTAAGAATATTAAACTAAATATTGATCGATAATCCCAATCATATTGTTGAAAAATTCAATAATATTTTCAAACAAATTCCTTTAGATATTGTTAACAAAATCCCATATACACCTTTCAAAACTGACGTACCATTCAATATTTCTTCTATATTTTTAGCACCAACAACAGAAAGTGAAATCAGTAGTTATATCAAAAAAATGAAAAATAAGTTCTCTGCGGGTTCAGATGATATACCAGACTTAATTATAAAACTAATATCAAACTTTATTACAGCCCCATTATCATATTTAATCAATTTATCGTTTGAACTAGGATATTTTCCTCGCAATTTAAAGCAATATATTGTCACTCCAATATTTAAGAAAGGCCAAGAAGAGGACACAATGAATTATAGGCCTGTAACGCAAATTATGGCAATTGCAAAAATATTTGAATATAGTATGCTTAAAAGAATTGTTACATTCATTGATCAACATAATTTTTTAACAGATAATCAACATGGTTTTCGGGAAGGCAAATAAACAAAAACTGCTATAAACGAGTTCTATAAATTGATTACAGAATATCTGGATGGAGGAGAGTATCCAGTAGCAATATTTCTTGATTTGAGCCGTGCTTTCGATTGTGTCAACATTAATTATTTATTGGATAAATTATATAACTATGGAATCCGCGGCGCACAGTGTGCCAAAACCGAGCGCGAGCACCAGGGGGGGTTTAGAGGAAAAAAAATTAAATTGAAAATTTCGAAAAAAAAAACATATCCACTCGATTGTAGATACATGAAACCCTTTAGATCTTGGATATTTATATTTTTTAACCCTCTATATTATTCGCAATTAACGCTTAAACTTGATCGATTTAGAAAACAACGATTTTACGGCATTTCATGCGCAATGTTAAATAATTTATTACACAGGTTGTAGATGTACTATCAATATAATATTATACACAATTGTTTACAACATAATACTGTACATTATGGTTAAAAAATCATGTCTCTAAATGTTATAGAATATAAGTTAAAAAGTTTTGAATATGAATAATATTTTAAATATAAATTTTAACTTTAGATAGAGTTATATAAAAAATTCAAACTCGATGAGGTTTGGGAGTATCACAAAAAATTAGTTCAATATTTTCTCTAACTGCCCTCAAATTTTCGTATCTCCACTCCTGCATATTTTTGGTCTTTTTGATTTTTATATTCGGCGCTACCTTTCAAATTTGGGTCGAGCGAACCCGTATGCAGTATTGCGGAGTCGAGCGCACTATTTTCAAGCAGCACGCATAAACATAAAATAAAAACGCACTTAAAACGCACTTGTAAATATTCAAAAAAATAGGGCTGTTACAGAAAACCCAGACAAATATTTCTATGACAGTGTTAATCCTCATAATTTGCGATTTTCTGGAAAAAAAAAATATTAATCAGAATATTTATAAAATTTGTCTGATATTGTAGAACGAAATTATTTATTTTGTAATCTCTGATTTACTTACTTATTTAAAATGGAAAATTGTTAGTATCATCATCAGTCAATTCGTAGTCAGTGCCATTTGTGTCCATTTCACAAATAATAAAAATTTTAGCGTCGGTTAGTAGTTGTTTTTCATAAAATTAATTTTACATCGCTTCTCAAACACGATATGACACTGAAGAGGAAGAAACTGATAAGGATACTTAATTGTCTATAATATAATACTGTATATTATAAGTAAAAAATCAAGTTTCTAAACAATTTGGAACGAAAGTTCAAATTTTTGAACATGAATAATATTTTAAATATAAATTTTAATTTTAGAAATTGTTACATAAAAAGTGTCAATTCGATGAGGTCTAAAAATATCACCAAAAATTACTTTAATGTTTTCTCTAAGTACCCTCAAAATTTCGTATCTCCACCAGTGCATATTTTGGTCTTTTTAATTTTTTTTTATTCGGCGCTACCTATAAAAATTGGGTCAAGCGAAACCGTGTTTAACTTTAGAAATTGTTATATAAAAAATGTCAATTCGATGAGGTCTAGAAATATTACCAAAAATTACTTTAATGTTTTCTTAAACCACCCTTAAAAGTTCGTATCTCCACCGCTGCATATTTGGGATGTTTTTAATTTTTTTATTCGGCCTATAAAAATTTTGTCGAGCGAAACCGTGCTTAAATTTAGAAATTGTTATATAAAAAATGTCAATTCAATGAGGTCTAGAAATATCACCAAAAATTACTTAAAGGTTTTCTTTAACTACCCTTAAAAGTTCGTATCTCCACCTGTGCATATTTAGGGTCTTTTTAATTTCTTTATTCTTCGCTACCTATAAACATTGGGTCGAGCGAAACCTTGTTTAACTTTAGAAATTGTCATATAAAAATTGTCAATTCGATGAGGTCTAAAAATATCTCCAAAAATTACTTTAATGTTTTCTCTAACTACCCTCAACATTTCGTATCTCCACCGGTGCATATTTTGGTCTTTTAAATTTTTTTATTCGGCGCTACCTATCAAAATTGGGTCAATTCGATAAGGTCTAGAAATATCACCAAAAATTGCTTTGATGTTTTCTTTAATTACCCTCAAAATTTCGTATCTCCACCAGTGCGTTTTTGGGTGTTTTTATTTTTTTTTGTTCGGCGCCAACGTAGAAATCACATTGCTTGCTGTTTGAGAATAGTGCGCTCGACCCAATTTTATTTGGTGGCGCCGAATCAAAAAAATTAAAAAGACCCCAAATATGCACCTATGGAGATACGAAACTTTAGGGGTAGTTAAAGAAAACCTTAAAGTATTTTTTGGTGATATTTCTAGACCTCATCGAATTGACATTTTTTATATAACAATTTTTAAAGTTAAACATGGTTTCGCTCGACCCAATTTTTATAGGCCGAATAAAAAAAAAGACCCTAAATATGCATCGGTGGAGATACGAACTTTTAAGGCTAGTTTAAGAAAACATTAAAGTAACTTTTGGTGATATTTCTAGACCTCATCGAATTGACATTTTTTATATAACAATTTCTAAAGTTAAACACGGGCTCGCTCGACCCAATTTTGATAGGTAGCGCCGAATAAAAAAATTAAAAAGACCAAAATATGCACCGGTAGAGATACGAAATTTTGAGGGTAGTAGGAGAAAATATTAAAGTAACTCGCTTGCTAGTCCTCGCCTCGTGCAGACGTATGCTATAGAGTTCTTTAAATAAGTGTTTTCGACGCGCTACAATTAATATAAGTGACAACCTAATAAAATGGCACCTACCTCTGACTCGGAAGAGGAATTTAAAATCCCTAAAAAGAGGGGAAGAGGACGACCCCGGAAATACTCCGAAACTTCTGACACATCGGCAATGGAGACGACACACCAGACAAAAAAGCAAACCACAATGAACAAAGATGCCACACAAACACCCATGGACACTGACACAGCCACTTACACCAAAACACAAAATTACAAACACACTATCCATTTATCCATTTCAACACCACAAAAGACATTAGCCGTATCCAAATGGTGCAAATCTGGTTTACGCACAATTTCGACAATAACGTACTATTAATTAAAACAAAACACGGATTTATTGTCAAAGCAAATTGCGAGAAACAGAGGTTATTAAACGATCTCAATACACTAAAGGCCGAAAAGATCATAACTAAACACGCGGTCGAATCTTCGGCCGCAAACACGCAAAAAGGCGACCACGCGGCGGCCGCATCGTATCATCAAGTCGGTCGAACTAGAAATAAAGGACACGATGATAAGCGATCATTTAAACGCTATAGGAATTTCACACCGATTCTGCAAACGAATTATTTCGAAAAAAACAAATGAACCTACTACCCTAATTAGAATAATCACCGCCTCCCACGAATCGTACAGTCGCCTGCTACACAATAAATTACCATATATGTGTAAAGTATACCCCGTGGTGGAGAGCTTAGCACCTCAACCGATACCATCCCCATGCAGTAAATGCAGTCTATTCACCCACAAAACTGCAGATTGTACCAACACAATTAAATGCTCTAAATGTGGAGAAGCACATTCAACAGCTACATGTACAACAACACTCCCGGAAAGATGCTCATCGTGTAAAGAAGAGGGACATGCAGCATGGTCCCATAAATGCAAGAAACGACCAACCAAACCTATTGAGGGAATTCCAAACGTTAAGATCCAGCTTACTAACCTAAAAACAACGGACATGGACAGGTCAGTAACCAAACATAATCGCGTTCATAAACCATTCTCACTTCATGACTACATTCTAGACACATACGCCACGGAAATTAACAGGCCCTCAGCCGTCGACCGTAATGAACTCCTAAAAAAACTTCACAGAAGGTTCATTAATTCATTCGAAATCGACGTTCATGCTTCATTTTCAGGCAACCGCATGTTTATTGTGATGTTTGACCTTAAATTCCCCGATGTCATCCCCACTGTCCTTCCCGCCACCGGTGTTTACACAGGTAATGTTCAGGTTAATAATGGCTAATATACGTGTCCTTTATTCCAACATTAATTCCTTACGTAACAAATCCCATCTGCTCGCCCATTTCCTATCCAACAATCCAATCCATATAAACCTCCTCGTTGAAACTAAAACTAGAGAGAATTTCAATTTCAATAACTGGAAGAGTATCCAAATACCTTCCTCAATAGCAAATGAAAATCAACGAGGAGGTTCCATCGCCTCCTTTCACCCATCCATATCATTCGGAAAAGCTAATCCACCCCGTATCAATAACCATCTGAACGAATGTCTTCATTTTTCGCTTTCCCTGACACATTTCACCCTTCACGTCTTCTTAGTCTATATCCATCCATATTCCTCTATTGACGACACAATATTTATAAAAGCATCTTTATATGACCACGCAATAATAATCGGCGATTTTAACGTCAATAGCAGGAAATCCCGTCAAATCCAATCATTTCTCTCCAATTCGAATTTCATAAAAATCTCAACTCCCCCAACCTTCATCATGAGTGAAAGGCAATCATCAACCCCCGACCTAATCCTATGCACATCCAATATCCGCCACTTAATTCACTCCATAAAACTAATCCCAGACCTCTGTTCCGATCATCTATCCATTCAATTTGATTTTAACACCCAATGTCATCCTACTCCAATTCCCCCAGAATATATCCTTCACTACCAGAGCTGCAATATTAACAAAGTCATCAACGACATAACTTCGACATTTGATTTTACACAAGACATAAATCCTAATATTATTTCACGTTTCTGCTTATCCCTTTCAGAAATTATTATATCCCACACTCCTAAATTAAAAAAACAATATTACAAATATCCTCTACCCAAATATATTCTAAGACTTTTGAAATATAAAAGACAATTATACAGAGACAGTAAATTCTACGAAGACAGTTCAATAAAAAACAAGTTCAACACATTAAATAAACACATTAAAATATTAATCTCAGAATTTAAAAAACATAAATGGCTTGAAGCTTGTCAAAATATTAATGAGCAGAAAGGAAAAAATTATTGGTCAGAAATTAAAAAACTCACCAAATATAAAAAATATGACCATGCTGCTAATATAAAGGACCCAACCGACGGATCAACGCTGACAGACGAGACATCTATAGCGAAAACATTTGCAGAACAGTTAGAAAAGACGTTTCAAATCTCAGACAGCAACGAATACGACAGCAACTTTTATAGAACAGTAACTGACTGGTTCAATTCTTTCGATAAAACCCCCTTACCCCCTCCAACCGACGATTCAATAGACGAGACAGATTATTACACACATTTGCACTCTGGTAAAAATTCCTCTCCAGGCCCTGACAAAATTCCACGAATAATCCTTAAAAAACTTTCCCATGATATCCATATGTTTATATTAAAAATTTTCAATTACTGTTATTCCCACCAACACTTTCCCGATGAATGGAAACAAGGCATCACAATATGCATCCCCAAACCTGGCACTGATCCCACACTAGTACCCAGCTATCGTCCCATTATGCTCCTCCCTGTAATTGGCAAACTTTTTGAATCCCTCCTCAAACAAAAACTTCTTCAAGCATCTAAAACCCATATCCCAGATTACCAGTTTGGCTTCCTACCTCAAAAATCAACCACTCTCCCTCTATCCATTCTCACCTCCAATATACAAACCAATCACCTTGAAGGTAATAAATCAATAATCCTCTTTCTAGATTTTCAAAAAGCTTTTGATTCGGTTTGGCATATTGGCCTCCTTTATAAATGTTTCCTCATAAATATTCCACGCCACTTAATAATCCTTATATACAAGTTCCTTTCCAACAGATCCAGCCAAGTAAGAATCAAACAAACATTATCCGATCCATTTCCAATCCACCAGGGTGTGCCCTAAGGCTCTCCCCTGTCTCCCCTCCTTTACAACATTTTTTGCCACGACCTATACAATCCTAACCCTACGCATTTTGATCCCTTAAATTACTCCCTTCTCTTTGCCGATGATACCACCCTTATCGCCCATGCTCCTACCCTCCAAGTTGCCCAACATTCCCTACAAAAATCATTTAATGCCATTCAATCCTGGTGTTCCAAATGGCGTATAAAAGTCAATCCCTCTAAATCCAAACTCCTAATTCCGCATCACAAAATTACACCACACTCCCCCTCCATTTCCATAAATAATACCACCATTTACCCTACCTACTCCTGTAAATACCTAGGCATCCTGTTCGACTCCAAACTCTCCTTCAAAGCCCATGCACAAGCCATAAAGGTCAAGGTCAAAACCAGAGCTCGACATTTTCGAGCACTTACCTACAAAGACAAAGGTATTTCTACTAAAACTGCAGTTAGGATATACAAATCCATATGTCGACCTCTGATAGACTACGGTGCAATCCTCTTCAACCAAATCCCTCCCTCCACTCTCCATCACTTTAATGTCGCCGAAAGATCAGCCCTAAGAACCCTCACCAAACTTAGACATCCCATTAACCCCCTCCACAATCCCTCAAATGAGCTCCTTTATGAACACACCCAGATTATTCCTATCTCCCAACGTATATATAGCCTCAGTTGTAAATTTGCTAACAATCCTTTCAATGTAACCCTTCTTAATAAATTTTGCATTCCACGAAATCCCCTTATCCCACCTAAATTTAAACACCCTTCAGTCACCCTACATCAATTCATTAGTTCGAATCACCCAGACAGTTAAGCTAGCTAGCAAAGATATTTATTTTTCACACATAACTTAGAGTCAAGACAGGGCAGAAAGACCGATGGTCGATAGCCCAAACGGACAGACTAACACATTATATATCATTTGTAAATGTTTTAATTTTGTAAATATCTATGTTCGAATAAAGATGTTATTCTCTCTCTAAAATTTGACAATACAAAACTACAATTTCTCAGAAAATT
>OZ018399.1:31374504-31423715 GCA_963969525.1 Ontholestes murinus
GTTTATTTGCTAGTTGTTCGAGCAGGAAATAAACAAATTCAACAAACGCGGCATCCTCCTCAACGACCAACTAGACGTTAATAATTCCCCACTAATTAACATATAACTTTGACTCCTCTCCCCACTTCAAAATATTAGAATATAAGATAACATTGTAGTCTCGAACAACCATTAATCATCTGCCTGATGAAGCCACTGTGTGGCGAAACATATGTCGCAGTTCCGACATTAAAAGTAGTGAAATTACAAAACAAGTGTTTTATTTACCTTATATATATAATGGAATTTCACCAAGTATCAGCCTCGTCAATTGAATAAATAATAATAATAATAAAGTAATATGTAACAGTTAATTGTTAAAAATTATGTAGGGGTTATGACTAAATGGTACTTCCTTAGTAAAAATTAATTAAATTAAAAATTATGGTCGGATTAAAAGAAGCATCAATATAAGTTTAACCGTTGACTAAAATATTTCAATCAACCGCGGCGCAGTACCTATATAACAAAATATAGGATAAAACATAGAATAAAAACAATTAAGGGATTGCCAATATTGTAAAATAAAATGAATAAATAAATAAATCGAGTAAGAATTAAAATACAGAGAAATATGGATTTGTATAATTGTAATTATCCTCATAATATACAAACGATTTAAAATTGAAGGTAGTATACTCATCCCAACTGTAGAATGCATTTTCAATCAAGAGTCGCTTAATGGTTTCCTTAAATGTATTTCCTTGTAAATCCCTTATGGTTCTGGGTAACACCTTCAAAAATTTTAATGCGTAATACCTTACGCCAGTTTGTGAGTTGACCAACCTAATTTGATTAGGATAGACATTACCATTTTGTCTAGTCTAGTGGGTAGTTATACTTGGATGGATATTGTATGAGTGTGTTTTTTGATATATAATAAGCATTCATATATATATACAGGCTTGGTAAAGTTAAGAATTTAGAGTCGATAAAAGCTCGTCGACAATGGCCCCAGACAATTAGCGTAAGACTTTATTTGAAACTTCGTTTGTGAGAGAGCGTAGAACATATATATTTGTACTTAATTTGTTTGCGAGTGCTTCCCAGTGCGTGTTCCACGACAAATTAGCCGCGATATGAACCCCAAGGAATTTTACCGTTTTAAAATCAGTTTTTTGTCTTTTTTTGAGAGAATTTAGTTTCAAACGATTACTGGAAAACAATTCTGATGCGTTTGATTGTGTTTCAGAGTGTAACTTAGTAACAACATCCAGATGTTTTGACTCACTTGCTACTTTAGTATCATCAGCAAATAATACCCTATATGTGTAAGGCATTGTAGAGGGTATATCGTTAATAAAATTTAAAAATAACACCGTTCCCAGAATAGATCCTTGGGGTACACCACAAGCAATTGGTAGAACAGATAATATGGTATTCTGTGACAATACATATTGTGTTCTACGCGCAAGGTAAAATATAATTAATCTGCAGCTATCAGGATGTATGTTGTAAAACCTCTCCCACTCCTCCACTTCTCTTTTATCTTTCTGCTTTCCCTTATTACTCATTACACCGTTTCTGTTACTTCGCGCGAATCTCTTCGCCACCCTGTGGTGGAGGCGCCTTTAATTACTCACCAGCGAACGGGAAAGTCCTGGCCAAAAAAATATATATCCTCGTGAGTAGTTCTCGCCTCTCTATATACTCTGCTTAAGTTCCGTCACCAAATGACGACGGATGCCTTTGATATCGCTGGATGCAGAAATTTTGCCCCGCCACGAAGTTTGTTTAAAAATCCGTTTTATCACCTGCTACAGCTATTCAATCCTTCCACACACTTACCTCCTCTATGCTGATATATGCTGTAAACTGTTCTTCTAGTTTGGTGCACTTAGAGCAAGAATTACCCACTTAAAATTATACTACTACCAGATTAGATTAGATGTTGTATGGGTGGCACCAGCGCCTATTCCACCGCGACCTTTCCAGGTCTATTGTGGATCCCTGTTAGTAGATTAGAATAGCCGGTACGGGGTCAGGAAGTAATCCCAAGGTCACTGATAAGATAAGGGCCGGATGTTGTGGTTTCATTTCCGGTGTCGACCGGATGTAGGCCGGATGTAAATAAGGCGTTTACACAGGATGTAGATAAGAAAATTCCAGGAATTGTAACGGTTTTTGATAAGATAAGAAAATTCCAAGAAATACGTCAAGCATGTTTAGACAAATTCTTATCAACATCCAATGATAATCAAAAACTAATCTTTACCACATCCACATAATCTTGAATATTAAAGGCTCCAAGCTGAAAAATTATTCAGTTTATTCAGAACACGCGTTACAGCAAAAACAATTATGGACAACGTATAAATAAATATTGATTATACCCCGAATTCAGGCCAAGGGAGTCCTAAACATATATACAAAAATCTGCGAGAGTGTGTTGGTGGCTGTGATGAGTTGTACATATATTTTCGTGATCGTGCATATTAAATCCTGGAAGAACTGATGGAAATAGATCCTTCTAAGGCATTGCACATTCTTTTGACTGGCATTGAATAAATCAGGTTTATAGACGAGGAATTTGGTTGGACACATGAGTGTGTGCTGGAACCCTGCTCTGGATATATTTGTAACAGGTTAAAAGATTCTTACATTTATATCATGTGGAACCATAAAAAATTTCATTTCGCGATTCCTATAATTGATAACGATCTGTGTCGGTTGGAATATCATTTGGTACTTAATGCAGATCGTCGAGATGAGGAGGAAAAGCGCCGAGTTGAGGAGGAAAAGAGGGAACAAGATAATAACAGTGACTGGTAGCCATACCCCACCTTCTTTCTATAAAAATTCAAATACATGGTGGGAAATTTAAAAATAATTCGTTTATAATACATCCAGTATATTATAAGTGCACTATCGCGCGAATTTGACATAAGAGCCTATGAGTGCGAGTAGTTCTCTTCTGGTATTGAAAGAGTGAGATGGAGATAGTGGTGACAGTGATACCAACTAAATTCATAACGTTTCAAGTTTCATAATTGTCGACACGTATCGCTCATTCCGTTAAAACACCTCGAGCGAGATGAAAGATTTTAAGACTACAATGGACAAAGAGAAGTTTCTACGTAAATGTCGAAATATTATTTCGAGGAAAATTAAAATTTTAGAACAATCGATCGATCGTCTAAAGAAAGAATTGGAGTAACGTAAAGGAATTAACCGGCTGACCACCCATTTAGAAAAAAAGAATTTATCTGAATAAAAAATTATCTGGAGGATGTCGATTAGATTACATAGAAATTAATATTTCGACATTTACGTAGAAACTTCTCTTTGTCCATTGTAGTCTTAAAATCTTGGGGTATGGCTACCAGTCACTGTTATTATCTTGTTCCCTCTTTTCCTCCTCAACTCGGCGCTTTTCCTCCTCATCTCGACGATCTGCATTAAGTACCAACTGATATTCCAACCGACACAGATCGTTATCAGTTATAGGAATCGCGAAATGAAATTTTTTATGGTCCCACATGATATAAATGTAAGAATCTTTTAACCTGTTACAAATATATCCAGAGCAGGGTTCCAGCACACACTCATGTGTCCAACCAAATTCCTCATTTATAAACCTGATTTCTTCAATGCCAGTCAAAAGAATGTGCAATGCCTTAGAAGGATCTATTTCCATCAGTTCTTCCAGGATTGAATATGCACGATGACGAAAATATATGTACAACTCATCACAGCCACCAACACACTCTCGCAGATTTTTCTATATATGTTTAGGACTCCCTTGGCCTGAATTCGGGGTATAATCAATATTTATTTCTACGTTGTCCATAATTGTTTTTGCTGTAACGCGTGTTCTGAATAAACTTTTCAACTTGGAGCCTTTAATATTTAAGATGTATTAAGATATATTTGGATGTGGTAAAGATTAGTTTTTGATTATCATTGGATGTTGATAAGAATTTGTCTAAACTTGCTTGACGTATTTCTTGGAATTTTCTTATCTTATCAAAAACCGTTACAATTCCTGGAATTTTCTTATCTGCATCCTGTGTAAACGCCTTATCTACATCCTTATCTTATCTACATCCGGCCTACATCCGGTCGACACCGGAAATGAAACTACAACATCCAGCCCTTATCTACATCTTTATCTTATCTACATCCGGCCTACATCCGGTCGACACCGGAAATGAAACCACAACATCCGGCCCTTATAATATCAGTGACCTTGGGATTACTTCCTGGCCCCGTACCGGCTATTCTTATCTACTCCTGTTTATCTCAGATGACCAGCTCTAGCTTTGCCTCTTTGATTAGTCCTATTAGCCCTGCCAGAGGGGCTTGGGTATAAGTCTCCACGCTTGGGTTTGTAGTGCCTAGCTTTTGATATCTAATCCTTGCTAGACCCTCGCAGTGGCAACGAGTCCTCTTCTTCCTCTAGGCAGAATCTGCATGATGCTTCTTTCACCAGGCCTATTTTGCTCATATGTTTGTTGAGCTTGCAGTGTCCTGTTATCAGGCCTACTATTGTTTTGACCATTTTCCTGTCTTGGTTCAGGAGTTCGGTCGTGAATTTTGGCGATTGTTTCTTAAGGAACTGTTTCGCCTGTCTCTGTCCTGGTGAGTTCGTCCACCATGTATGGGCCTGTGTCTCCACCCTTTTTTTATGGATCGTTTGACTGCGGTTTTGGAGATTCCGCAATAGGGTTCCGGGCCAATTACTGCTTTTGACGAGCATTGTTTGGCCAATTCGTCTGCTATGTCATTCCCCGGATATCCTCCGTGTCCTGGGACCCATGTGATTGTTACTTTTTTGTGACAGCCAAGTTGGTTAAGAGCGCGTATACAGTCCCATACTAGCTTAGATTCGACCTGTGTGGAGCTTAGTGCTCTTAGTAGCGCCTGGCTGTCGGAGAATATAGCAATTGACCTACTTTTGGTGTCTTGTCTTGCTATTTCTCTTGTGCAGTGGTGAAGAGCTATCGCTATCTCACCAAACGAAAATTTTAATAGAAATTTGACGACAGACAAATATGATACAAGTATCTCTCTCGCTCGCTATCCACTAGAAAAAAATACTCTTATTGGAACCCTGAAGAAAAATAAACTTGAAATTCCACCAGATTTTCTTCCTCATAAGAGTAAAGATATTCAGACCAGGTTATTTGGATTCCAAAAAGACAAAATCACTACTTATGTGCTTAGAACGAATTCTGCGGTTATATTGACAAAATTACACCACACAAATAATATAGATCCCGCATGAAAGAGCATTTGACATTCCTAACGAGCCTTCAAAACTTACCATCAGAAGTGCTGGCATTTTTGAAAATTAATTATGGAATGTTACGGGACAGAGAAAAAATCTTAGCATCAATGAAATGAAACATTTTTCAGACATTTACATGTAAGCTTCACTCTTTAACAAAACTTGTGTATGTTGATTGTGCAAATATACCAATTCTGTCCAATTCAACAAATTGAACAGAGGCGATTATCAACATAGGCGGCTCGGCGTACGATAGATAAGCGTTATCGATCGCTTGCAGTATCCTGTTATCAGGCCTACTATTGTTTTGACCATTTTCCTGTCTTGGTTCAGGAGTTCGGTCGTGAATTTTGGCGATTGTTTTTTAAGGAACTGTTTCGCCTGTCTCTGTCCTGGTGAGTTCGTCCACCATGTATGGGCCTTTGTCTCCACCCTTTTTTTTTATGGATCGTTTGACTGCGGTTTTGGAGATTCCGCAATAGGGTTCCGGGCCAATTACTGCTTTTGACGAGCCTTGTTTGGCCAATTCGTCTGCTATGTCATTCCCCGGATATCCTCCGTGTCCTGGGACCCATGTGATTGTTACTTTTTTGTGACAGCCAAGTTGGTTAAGAACGCGTATACAGTCCCATACTAGCTTAGATTCGACCTGTGTGGAGCTTAGTGCTCTTAGTAGCGCCTGGCTGTCGGAGAATATAGCAATTGACCTACTTTTGGTGTCTTGTCGTGATATTTCTCTTCTACAGTGGTGCAGAGCTATCGCCTCTGCTTGGAACACCGTGGTGTCCTTGGTGAGACTGACAGAAATCTTTGTCTCGGGTTTTGTGCCGTATATACCTGCTCCTACCCCTTTGTCGGTCTTTGAGCCGTCCGTAAACCACCATGATTCTGCTTTGGTAGGTTGGCCTTCGACCCAGTCCTCTCTTTGTGGGATTAGAACCTTGTATTTCTTTTCGAAATTGTATTTTTTCACCATGGCATCGCTAGGCATTGCTGTAATCGCGTTAGCCTTCAGCTCGTCTGCTAGCCATTGGTGCGTTTTTCCGTGTGATCGGATTATGGGCGCCTGTCCTTGCATCAGTCTGTATGATACGGACCTGGCTTCTCCTTGAATGAAGATGTATTGTGGTGGTATGTTCAGGATGGCTTCTAGGGCTGCTGTTGGGGTGGTGCTTAGGGCTCCTGTTGTACTGAGACATGCTAGTCTTTGTGTACTGCTCAGGAGTCCTATCGCCCCCTTTTGCTTTGTCCTAGTCCACCACACCACTGCTCCATAGGCTATCATGGGTCTTATCACCCTGGTGTAGAGCTATAGAGTCAATTTAGGTTTTAGTCCCCAATTTTTCCCGCACATTCTGCGACACCTGCCCAATGAAATTGTTGCTTTTTTGGTGGCTTTTGTGATGTGTGGTCTCCACGTCATTTTGGCGTCAAAGGTTACTACCAGGTACTTTGCCTCCCCTACGAAGGGAATTTCCGTACCCGTAGCTTCAGTGGCTTTAGGCCTTGCAATGCTCGTCTTTTTGTGAATACGACAATTTGGTTTTTTGTGGATTGATTGTCAATCGCTCCTGTTTGCACCAATTGTCTACTATGTTTAGGGCTTTTTGTGCTCGCTCCGAGACAACTCCCGCGAACCGGCCCCTGATGACAATGGCTAAGTCATCCGCGTACCCTAGGCAGTTGATGTCCTCTTTGGACAGTTTTCCTAGAAGGTCATCTACTAGTGTAGCCCATAACAGTGGAGATAGCACTCCTCCTTGTGGGCAGCCCCCCTGCCTTAGCCTTAATGGTATGGCCCCCCAAAGTGGATATGATTGTCCTTTTCTCTAGGCTGGCCTTGATCCATTGGCAAAGGCTTGACGGGACTCCTTTCCTTTTTTGTGCCTCCACGAGAGAGTTTGTTGTGAAGTTGTTAAACGCTCCTTCTATATCCAGAAATGTGGCCATGGCTATATCTTTGTCTTCCATTGACA
The DNA here is from genome assembly GCA_963969525.1 of Ontholestes murinus. NCBI lineage: Eukaryota > Metazoa > Arthropoda > Insecta > Coleoptera > Staphylinidae > Ontholestes > Ontholestes murinus. Next base: position 31,381,750 of record OZ018399.1, read on the forward strand.
TTGTGATGAGCCTGTTTAGGTCGTCCAGCGCCGAGTCCGTTGACTTACCCGGCTGATATGCATATTGCCTGTTGTTGAGGGGATCTTTTAACAGTATCTCGTCCCTTATGTACCTATCAATCAGTCTTTCCATTGTTTTTAGTAAGAATTAAGATAGGCTGATAGGTCTGTATGACTTTGGCGTTAGGTCAGCTATTCTGCCTACCTTCGGCAGGTAGATTACCCTTACGCTTTGCCATGATTTTGGTATATATCCCCATGCCAGGCAGGCTTTGAAGATTTTTGACAGGTGCGGCACCAATTCCTCTATGCCCATTTGTAACAGAATGGGATAAATCCCATCCGGTCCCGCGGACTTATAAGGTTGGAACCTGCTGATGGCCCATTTAATTTTAGTGGGTCTTGTGACCTCAGTGGCTAATCTCCAGTCCTTTCGGTCGGGCCTTTTAGGTCTTTGGCTGGGATTGTCTGGCTTGTTGTGTTCTGCCAGAATTGTTGAGGTTAGAAAGTGGACTTTTAATAGTTCCTTGAGACTTTCCTCTATTGTTTCTGTGTAGGTTCCTTCCGGTTTCTTGAGGAAGCCTACCTCTTTGGCAGCACTGACGTCCTTAGCCAGGACTTTGTGAATTCTAGAGCATGCCGGAGTGTCGTTAATCTCCTCGCAGAAATTCCTCCACGAGTCCCTTTTGGCTTTTCGGATTTCTTTGTTATATTGAGTGAGATTTCTTCTGTAGGTGTCCAAGTCCTGGTTGTTTTTGGTCCTATTGAATAGCCTTCGAACCTCGATCCTCATCTTTTCGAGTTTTTGGTTCCACCAGACTGTTCCGCAGCCCCTCTGCTTGGCTGTTTTTTCCGGGCAGTTTTCCAAATAAGCCGCCTGATGGCGTCATTGATTTGTTCCACTGTCAGCTCTAGCCCATCAATCTCTCTTGTCGATGCTATACCTCCCTTGAGAGCTTCTCTGAGGGACTCTTTATATCCTACCCAGTTCGTCTCTCTTGGGTTTCTGTACTTGTTCGTCATGAGGACTACTACGACACATCAACCATCAATAATAATTTAAATTTTACATTTTCTTTCTTATTGGGAAAAACAGTGTTAAAACGGGCCATGAAAATGGATATAAACTGATCAGACCAATTATTTATGCTTCGTAATTCGTTAACAAAATTCCATGACTCTTTATCCAGTAATTGGAATAGGAGAAATTTACCATGAATGGTAATGGGTCGAATGATTTTAAGTTCTGTTTTATTTGTAGGTGAATATACAACCATTGACGAAGTATTTGATCACCCTTGGAAAACTCAATCCAGATCCAGAACCGTCAACGAAATGTTGCATAAAGTTAGAGGTCGTTGTAGCTGGATTCAATATATTCCTAGAAAACCAGCTAAATATGGAATCAAAATGTGCGTTGTCTGATGCACAAACTTTTTATACTTCCAGTATGGAAATTTACTGCGTAAAGCATCCAGATGGCTCATATCAAACTTCCCTTTTGACATTGTGAAACGATTCATTAAACCAAACAAAAATTCTAATAGAAATTTGACGACAGACAAATATTATACAAGTATCTCTCTCGCTCGCTATCTACTAGAAAAAAAATATTCTTATTGGAACCCTGAAGAAAAATAAACTTGAAATTCCACCAGATTTTCTTCCTCATAAGAGTAAAGATATTCAGACCAGGTTATTTGGATTCCAAAAGGACAAAATCACTACTTATGTGCTTAGAACGAATTCTGCGGTTATATTGACACACAAATAATATAGATCCCGCATGAAAGAGCATTTGACATTCCTAACGAGCCTTCAAAACTTACCATCAAAAGTGCTGGCATTTTTGAAAATTAATTATGGAATGTTACGGGACAGAGGAAAAATCTTAGCATCAATGAAATGAAACATTTTTCAGACATTTACATGTAAGCTTCACTCTTTAACAAAACTTGTGTATGTTGATTGTGCAAATATACCAATTTTGTCTAATTCAACAAATTAAACAGAGGCGATTATCAACAGAAGCGGCTCGGCGTACGATAGATAAGCGTTATCGATCGTCCAAAGGCGCACTCATCGGATGTGACGCACCAGCGATAACGGAGTTCGCCAGCGGCAGCGCATTGTCTCTTGTTTAGATACCATGTAGATTAGGCATTTATGTAAATAAGAATTGTATATAAATAGTGTAAAATTTAGGAAATAAATCAGAGTTAACCAACTTTCACTGCGAGCTACTTGAATCTCACGAAGAGCCTAAAAACCTCAGAGTGCAATTCTCCTTTAAAATAAGTAAACTCTCCGCTGCCTTACAACCAGTGTAAACTATCATCAATAGCAACCAGTACCTAGGAGCCACACAGAAGCTCCACTTGTACCGAGCGCCCGTTCTCAGCGTATGCAAATTCTGGGTAAAAAAATATTTTTTGTGTTTTTGTTTTTTTTATTAATGGTTTTGCAAAAAAATATTTTTAAGCTCAAATACTATTTTACTTTAATTATTAATAATTACCAAACTCTGTGCTATCATAAAATAGCGAATATTTGTGGTAAACTGTATGACGTAAAATTTACGGCGCGCGCTCGCTCATCTTAAAAGTATATGCGCGCCCGTTGGAAGGCTAAACTTAAGGTTTTGTCGTTACAAACTGGTGAAAAGCTTTTGGTAAACATTCATAAACCGGAAGTTGTTTTTTAATCGAAGCGTTTTTTTAATTTTTTCTCGACATTTCACTAAATTTGATAAATATTTCATAACTTTTCAAACAAAAGTTAAAGTACATAAGAAAATGAACTAGTTTTATTAAAACATATTTTACGCAAAGTTCTTAACTTGTGAGAAAAAAATTAATAAGTTTGACTTTTTTTAAACTAATTTGCATTGCTGTATGTTAAGTGCTGCTAAGTTATTTTTATATCTGCTTTATCAGTTTACTACATAATATTCACTTTCCTCAGTTATGTAAGACAGTTAACCAATAAAAAAAAATCGAATCCCAAAAACGAAAATAGATTTTTAAGTAAAACAAAATGAAGAAGAAATACCTTTTGGGTAAATATCTTTCACTAGAAGCGAATATTTATTCAAGAAAGTTTATAGGTTTTTCCAATTTGCTTTCTATATATTTCAAACAACACTTAATGGTAATGGTCTAAAAAGTCGAATCTGCTTGCTGACTGTTTTCAGACAAGTTGTACGGCTGTGCGCCGGGGGTACAGGGCATTGTCCCAAGATGGTATTGGGCCCCTAGCGTGGGAGCTTCTGGGATAAAAATCAGGTCCCCGACTTGCTTTCTCCCCCATAATAGGTTTATTTCGATCTTAAGTTACGGTTAACGTCTCCAAACTGCCTGATTGAAATAAGTGTGTATACTGAGGCAACCAATGATAGTGTCGTGGATGATATTGACACGGTCATATCTATAAAGATCTACTATTTCACAGAGGTATTGGTTCCTCGAGCTCCAACGATGAGTTGAAGGATTAGAACGTCGTTGTTGGGGAATAATCCTCCCGCAGCTTCCCTGGTTGGCTGATTATCGTAAATTGTTTGCTTGTTACTATAACTCGTTTCAAACATTCTAGGTCCCTCCAATTGATGTCTGTAAAAATAGTTACTTGACCTTTTAATAGAATAAGGTCGGGGATCTTTAGTGTCCTGTCTGGAAGTCTTAGTCTTTCTTCCTGTTTTACATTCTACCCCATGCTGATTTAACAAGATGGATGAATCCTATCATGTCTCTTGATCCTTTGAAAATGAGCAACCTTGCCACACAACTCACTCACTTGGGGGATATGTGGCAGCGATACTACCTTCCCACCCCACGAATCGATTTGCTCTTCTATTAGCAGGGTGGCCCTTCGTTGGTAGTAGGTTAACCCTGAGTTGCAATGCTTTGCAGTAGGAATTCTACCAGTTTGTAGGAGGATTATCAATATATTTAGAATCTTCAGTTAGCGCGCTGTATCGTCTCAGACCATTTTCGGATCATGATTTTTGTAAGCTTTCGGCTTGATTGTGTGCCGAATCGATGGTCGTGGGAATAGTGGGAATATAGTGCTTTGGGTACAATTTACTGAGCTTAATGCGTAGCCATTCAGTTCGCTTAAAGATGGCATTCCTGGGTTTCCCTCAATGTTGAGAAATCTTTTATGTGTGATAGCAGGTACGCGCTCACGGAACTGAAAAATCCCCATTTCGCCATCTTCAGTAGTAGCATGGATCAGTGCCGAGCAATATGTGCTCGGTAGGTGACAAATTTTTCTCACGCAACGTCTTATGGTTGATGGAATGGGGCCGAGATGAAGTATGATGGTGGTGGTGAGCAGGTATAGTTGAAGAGTAGACATGGCCTGTATGAAGGAAGAAAGGCTTCAGTCCTGGGACTTTAAGGAGCACTGAGGACTATCCTGAAAAGGACAGCTGCCCTTTCCTTAGCGCCCCGCCCCAAGCCTTAGTCTTAGGGACGAAGAGAATCTTCACCCTAAGTTAAAAGACTCTCACCTGCCTGATATTATCACGGAGGTGGCTTGCGGTCTTGTCGAAAGATTGGTTTACTGTATATCGTTATCGCGCGCGACCCCTCGCCCAGGCCCGGCACGTCAGAGCCAATCCTTATCCCAAAGTTACGGATCCAATTTGCCAACTTCCCTTACCTACATTATTCTATCGACTGGAGGCTGTTCACTTTGAAGACTTACTGCAGATATGGGTACGAAGGATACTCGACGTGGCAGTCTTTGGATTTTCAAGGTCCGAGGGGAAGATCCGGACACCACCGCAACTGCGGTGCTCATCGCAAACAATATCGCCATGCTAGAGGATTTCATGGAACTCGAACGTTTATACAGAAAAGAAAACTCTTTCCGGATCTCTCGACGGCGTCTCCAGGTCATTTGTAGATAGCGCATGCCATGGTTGGTAAAAGCATTTCCTCCTCATTTCGAAAGAAATAAGAATCGGTGATGCCACAGGCCCACAAACTACGTGTCATTATCGGTAACCATTAAAAAATAAATGTATGGTTTCATTCTTTCGAACATAATAAAAAAATATCATTTCAATAGTATTGAATTTGAAATTGTATCATGCTTAGAAAAATGTCCTTTAGTTTATAGAATATTCTGAATCTATGGGGGCGATGGTGACTGCAACGACGGTGATAGATGGTGATTGGAATCAGGGTTTGGACGCAGTGTAGTTAAAATGGAACTTTCAAGGTGCTACTAATGATTAATTATGAATTGCCCATAAATACAAAATATTCTAATGGCTGTATTTTAAGCAAGATCAACTTTAAATTAAAATTAAACGGGCACATTTTGGTAAAATTAAATGTGTTTTAAACCCATTAGTTTATAGAATATTTTGTATTATTAAATTATTAAAAAATTAAATGTATATATAGTTTCAATCTTTGGAACGCAATAAAAAATCTAATTTCAAAAATATTTGTATGTAATATGTGTAATAGTTGTATCATACTCATGCCTCCCTAGCTAGCTGATTTATAAATATAAGATATTCTATAAATTAAAAATATGTTTTTAAATACGGCATATGGTTTGCCCGTAGTATTTTATATGGCATAAAACTTTTCTACAAGTGAATATTTAATTCAAAATAAATTATACTTGGCTACTGGCATAGATGTTATACCATCACAAACCAGAAGATATTATTGTGATCGTATTTTTTTTAAATTCGAAATTTCATTTCAACGGAAATATACAAATTAATTTATAAGTACACCAACTTATGTTTTTACAAAAGGGGAATTTATTTAATTGCTGCTAACAACGTCTGTACAGTGCTGGAGCAAAAACTAGACTAACTAAGGAATTAATAACAAATCTTACTATGAGACATAATGAAACATAATACCTAAGATAAATCTACGCTAAATATTACAATTACGCTAATGCAGCATGCATGTGCATTAGCGGCCACTTAATTATATTGAAACAATTATTAATAATTAAATATAAATCTACGCTATATAACTCCTCCACCCTTAGACTCAAGCATCCCCTGGGAGGCGGAGACCTTGAAAGTTTAGTTCTTGTGGGGTGCCAGTTGTATCACGGAATTTGCGATGTTTTAACTATCTTCACTGTGATATAACTAATACCGATTAACACACACACATAAAGTACAACAGTCCAAAAACTCGGCGTGAAGATTTAGGTTGTATCTTGTAGTGGGGTATTTCCTGGATTAAGGAGATGTCTTCTAAATTCAGCTTCCACAGGTTGATGTCGATTTCCGTAAAATTTATAGCTTCCAGTTTGTTGAGACTTGTGCAGTAATTAAATTCGAAGGACCAATTATATCTGAATAAGTTTGACTCGTATATTGAACACTAATTACAAAATTTACAATTAAAGATAAAATTGTCGCGACCGCTCTGACTGAATGTTCGTTCTGGTCTCTTCTTTTTTCTTCTTCGGGGTTGAGGGTGGCGAAATTATCACCTCCCCGCGCACCGCTTTAAATTCCACGATCTTCTTAAGCTAACCAGGACCGTATGCCTGGCAGCCAGATGTCGAAAACACATATTTTCACTCACGCACTTGACCGTTGAGAGAAAATACAAAAAAGGACCACCGTAACGAATTAGAGTTGGGTTGCGATAGTTACAAAATCGCAACATCCTGCCCCCGTTGAAATGATTAATTTAAAAAAATATATGTGTTTACAATAAACCTAATAAACACTTTTACAATTAACATCCCATATTCTTATTATGTGATCAGAATATGTTTGTCGTATTATTTTTTGAGTATTTCATTGTCTGGGTTAAACGGAAATGCGAATAACTTAACCGCGGGACGCACTAAACTGTCGTTCGTCGTTTTCACCGGTACCGCACGCACTATACCGTCCCTTCCTGGGTGAATTATTTGCACACGGCCTACGCTCCATCTATTTGGCAAAAATGCTGCTGCATACGCGGTACTAGCTGCCAGCGTGATAGCCTTCCAATTTGGATGTTTTCTAAATTTGGCTCGGGAAGTGCTCCTAAGTTTCCACCAATAAGAAAGTGGCCAGGGGTTAAGAATGATAAATCATTAGGATCATTAGATAGGGAACATAAAGATCTTAAGTTTAGGATTGATTCGATCTGTGTAAGAAGGGTAACGAATTCCTCGCACCTTAAACTTGCACCGCCTGCCATTTTATATAATATGCGTTTTGTCGATTTAATTCCTTCTTCCCACAAACCACCAAAATGGGGTGCCCGAGAGGGAATAAAATTCCATTGTATACCGTCTGTACTCAAAAGTGCCTTTAATTCATTTTGTTGTTCTTGTCAGAATGAGTATAACCTTTTTAATTCATTGTTTGCACCAACAAATGTCTTAGCATTGTCACTGTACAAGTCAGTGACCATTCCACGACGTGAAATAAATCTTCGCAAGGCAGCTAGAAATGATTAAGTCGTAAGATCGCTAACTATTTCTATATGTACCGCCTTGGTCGACATGCAAACGAAAAGAGCAATGTATTTTTTAACAAATTTTGCAGTTTTTCTAATACCGTCTTATCGTCTCTCTGATCGGTAATTCGGTAAATTACCCATTATAAGTTCCCCCGATCGTGGACCTGCCTTGAAACAAACAATGCATTCACGTATTTTTAACAATATTTTTACCGGAAATAGGCCAAAACTTTGTTCTGGTAGCCGCTAGGCTTCCCTGCCGGCCAATATGAAAAAGTTTTTGGTGGTAATGACGTATAATTAGTTTGGTAACTGCACCATTTTTCGGAAGAATTATAGGGAATTTAGCGTCATAAAGCAATTTAGAATATCTGAGTCTTCCACCTACTCGAATAATTTCTGTTTGGTCTATGAAAGAATTTAACTGCATTATGTTATCTACTGGTTGCTTTGCCTTCATTTGATTAATTACCTTAGAAAAAGAATTCATTTGAGAGTCCTTGATTATTAGAATATCTATCTTATTTAACTCACTTACATTAAGTTCGCCTGAAATGTTATCATTTCGATGTGATGTATTATAAATGATACGATTAACCCATGCAGTAACGCATAAGAGCGTTACATACTTATTTAATCCACAATATAAGTAGTACTGGATCGGTTTGAATATATTCTTTGTGTAAATTACTTAACGATGAAAGATCCGTTTTCCACGGCAAAACAACATCTACCTCTCTTTGCACCGTTTGATCAAAATGATTTTGACATTCACTTTGTTTTTTCAATTTTAATGTTTCGTTTGCCTTCACATCCTTAATTTCCCGGAAACGCTTAACATTATTATTTAATACTGAGAGAGTAATAGAGTGACAGCTTAGCTCGACTTGCGGGTAGTACGCAGATACCCGACCACTAATTACCCATCCCAGTTGTGTATCTTGCAATCTTAACCCTTCTTCATTTAATACGACATGACCTGATTTTAATAAATTGTTATATAATTCTACTCCGATTAAAAGATCTACTTCTGCAGATTTAAAAAATTGCGGATCTGCTAATCTAATATGATTTGTAATATTAATATCTTTGATAACTACTTGCTTAATTAAGAGCTTATGCGTTATTTGATTAATTGCGAAACAATATACATTAGACAAAAATTCATTAATCGTTGAATTAATACCGAGGTATACACATTTTTGAGAATTAGTATTGTTACCTCCGGCAACACTGAAACCGTGACGCGCCTTAATTTAAGTTTTTTAACAATGTTGTGTGAAATTAAATTTATTTGGGAACCTGGGTCTAATAAGGTTCTTACTGTTTGTTTTTTATTTCCCTGACTGATTTCCACTAGGTTAGTTGCTAATAAAACCGTTCCTTCCTTTTGCGTGTTAATGTGTAAAGTACTACTATTGCTTGGATTTGTTTCTATTGTTTTAAAATGCAATAGGGTGTTTGCGGTTTATTACATACTTTACAGCGCCTAGACGATTTACATTTCATAGCATTATGTCCCGCCTTTAAACAATTCCGACAAAGTTTTTTCAAACGGACAATATCAGATCGTTTGTTTATGTCGTTAAATAAATGATGCGCTTGCGAACACACGTAGCAAGACAATTAATTTATTACGGAATGATTTTTGAAATTATCGACATTATTAGATTTGCTAAAAATTGACTGTAATGATTGGAGCCTTTTAGATAAAAATGCAGTTAACTCCTTCACAGTGGGCATTTCGGTATTACCAAGAGTATTTTCCCATTCTAACCTAATATTTTCAGGACAACGCATTATAATTAGATTGACGAACCAATTCTCACAAGTAATTGGACGCTTTAACGCGTCTAGAGCGTGTACGTTTTGTGAGATTATATTAATTAATTCCCTATAATCTTTCATACTCACTTTTTTGATATGCGATAAATTGAGCAATTTATGAATGTGGCTGTTCTCAATCAACCTTTTATTTTCAAAGTTATCGCGTAGTAATTGTAACGCATTTAAATAATTTGCTTCTGTTAACTCCAACAACTGAACCGTCTCTGCTGCTTGTCCTGTGAGTGACGTTTTAAGATACTGGAATTTTTCTAAATTAGACAGACTCTTGTTATCACCAATTAATGAATTGAATGCATCTTTGAACGAAAACCACTCTCGGTAATCACCACCGAATATAGGTTGATCGAATTGTTTGATTTCATTACTTTGAGTGTTTGTATTTTTTATTATTTTTTTCACTTTTAGCCTTAATTCTGGAGCGGTTTTATAAAGTTTTAAATCAAAACTAAAAAGCTCAGGAAATTCTTCATCAAAATGTTTTAATTCCTCATCACGAAATTCTTTTATTGATCTTAAAACTTCCTCCACCATTTCTAACATTAATTCCGCATCTACTGTTGCTGATTCTAAATCGGACTTAATCATGCCAATTTCGGTTTCTATTACTTGGCGGTGTCTGTTTAAGGCGCGAAGAGCACGCTCGCTCTCTTTTGTAGTTTGTGCAGTTGACATTATAAAGGAATGACATAGGAAAAGAAGAAGGAAAGGCCTACCTTATCAATACGCTTGTTTGATAATTGAATAAGCTGATGGACTGCTGTGTTTGTCCTGTTGATGTGAGATTCTGAGGGCACCGGCGGCTTCCATGTGCTGCACGAATGCTGCTTCTCCCAGGACTCGAACTTGGCGGATCGGCGACGCACGTTTAAAGGGCACCCAGCGGCTTTCTTTTGCGTTGCAATGCTGCTGCTTCGAACCACGATAACCGCGATTTTCGTACGGTAGTTACGATGACAATTAGTGTTTGATTTGACTCCAAACTTTTACTTTACTTTGCACTGATTGTCCAAAAAAACTCTTGGACATCCGGTTCGAATTGACCAAAAAATGTTGAGACTTATGCAGTAATTAAATCCGAAGGACCAATTATATCTGAATAAAATATAATAAAATATCTCTCTCTCTTCTTCCTTTCTTCTTCGGGGTTGAGGGTGGCGAAATTATCACCCCCCGCGCACCGCTTAAAATTCTCCGAACTTCTTAAGCTAACCAGGACCGTATGCCTGGCAGCCAGATGTCGAAAACACATATTTTCACTCACGCACTTGACCGTTGAGAGAAAATACAAAAAAGGACCACCGTAACGAATTAGGTTTGGGTTGCGATAGTTATAAAATCGCAACACAGTTTTAGATGTAAATAGTTGATTACAAGGAGGCGTCCAGATTTAACGTCTTGATATTTGATTTCTTGGCCTGAAAGAAGCATGGCACAGTTTTCTTGTTTGATTAGATAGATGCCAATTAAAATTTTAGTTTCAGTTTGTTGTTTACATCGGATTTTAATTTCTGCTTGATCTGGGAACACTGCCAGGTATTCGTTTATTTATGGTATTATTTCCATATAATTGGATATTACGTGCAGTGTTGTGTATTTGCAGTAACTGTTGTTTCCACTGGTAATTATATTTCGTTAGCATTCTGCTTTGTAGCTAATTATTAACGGGTGTCCAACAATTATTGCAGTCCCGGGTGGCGTTGGAAAAACAAAACGTAGGTCGATTCTTACATGTTGCAAATAAATGAACTGACATTTTTAATGCACATTTAGGTTATGTTTGACAATTAACATGTCAGTTCATTTATTTGCAACATGTAAGAATCGACCTACGTTTTTTATTCCAACGCCACCCGGGACTGCAATAATTGTTGGACACCCGTTAGATGGCCAGCACATTGGTAATGTTTTGAGGTTTTTGTACATAAGTGGTTTAGAGAAAGAATTTTATTTCAGTTAGTTGACTTTAAGACGTACTTTACAGTAGGGATGATAGGAACAAATTCAGATTCGCGTACCGTAGGAATGGGGTACAAATAATATAACTCGAAGTGGCACTCAAAGTTAATGGGTATAGATAAGAAATAATTAATTCGAGTTCGCTCGATTTTATAAGTAACTTCTTTTATAGATTCAAAGTTAAGAATATTTTCAATTTTTATTTCGAAAGGAAGGCTTTATGATACTCGGTTACAATGTATTTAGTTTGCAAAAAGTTAGAGAGTTTTCAATACCTTGCATTATGTTAAGAATTTCGTTGTAAAGAATGACCAGTTGATTGAATATCTCTTTAGCAAAGAAAATATTTTGGTGATCAATCGTCTTTCAGGATTACGCTTAGTTTCATATTTTTTTTTATTTTAACATGTTTTAATTGTGTGCAATATTTTGTACAGCTCTATTAAATTTCTCGGTAATTTGTTTATTCATGCTGTATTTCATCTGTAATTGTTTTTGAAGATAGTTATGATTTTTTTCTAAATGGTTTAAGATATTATTAATTCTTTCGCCATATTTGGCATCTATGTTTCCAGAAATAGTTTTAATAACTGTCCCAAGTCCATCAATTAATCCTCGTCCACTTTTATTTTTATTAAGTGCATATAATCTATTTTATGAATAAAATCATTTAATTGTTTGTCCAATTCATCTTAACTACTCGTACCAAAGTAAAAATTGTCAAGCTGATCGACTTTATTATGCATATTTATTTCTATACGTGAAAGCGCGTTCGCATTTTTATTAAAAATATTTTTTTGTATATAACATTATAATCGTACTCAGCAAGTTTTAACTGCCGCCGAACTAATTTTGAGTTTGGTTCCTTAATGGACATAAGCCATTGGAGAGGCTTATGAACACAAATAATTTGAAATTTCCTCCCAACAGGTTGAAATATTTAACGGCCTAAACAATTCGTCAATCGTCCGACTCGCGTAAGCAATCGAAAATTGGAGCCTAATGCTCCTTAAGATAACACAGCGCCGATGGCAACATTGCTGACGTCTGTTATCAAATTAAATTCTTTGGAAAAGTCCGGAAACTGTAATAATGGTTCGTTAATTAATAAATGTTTGCAAGTGTCAAAACAATTTTTATATTCCGAATTATTAATATCAATTACTGCATCCAATACTTTTTGCGCTACTTTCTTGATGGATCTTCTAATTGGGTAAATTTGAACACTTGTTATGTTCCATAATTTTATTTTCAGTTACCTGACACGTGCTTCGATATTTACGATCATTCTCAAAGTGAAAACTTTTAATTATCTCATGCTGGTTGTTTAATACGTAATCCCCTTTGCTAATTGCCCTCCTAAGCTCTAATCCTTCTAATAGGTTTATCTTGCGACCTTTTCGGCAAATATGGATCGGTTTAATTTCTCCCATGTGGTGTCCTGTATTCTTACTAATCCGCTAATCCTGTCTTGCCAGTTTGATTTAAAATTGATTTATTATTTTCTTGTAACATAGTTTCGAAATTTCTGCCTGTTTGTCCTTATATATTCCTTCACAATTAACACAATGCATTTTATATACTCCTGATCTTTTTAACACATTTTTTGATTTTATTTTATTGTTTATTATTTTTTGGCCTAGATTATCTTTATTAACTATCACTGTTTTTAAATTACATCGTCTTAATTATTTTTTAATTTTGGTACTCGTATTCTTAAGGAAAGGTATTGCTGCAAATATGCTGTCTTCATTTCTGCCTTAACTGTATAGTAGGTTTCTGTTTAATTTATTCTTAATCCGTTTTATAATTTTGTAAACTGTGTCCTTGGAATAACCATTATTTATTGCAATTTTTATTATTGTCTCTAGTTCTTTTGTATAATCCTCCTCGTTCAATGGTATTGATAACATACGATGAATGTATGAGTTTAATGCAGCGTGTTTGATCTGAGTTGATTAGAATAAGTCGTTTGGTATATTTGTATTTCTTGTGGTCGGTTCTATGTATATCATATATTGTAGTTTGGTGTTTTCTCACTAATCACTAATCGTGAGATCCAAAAAGTTAATTTTCCCATTTTCCTCTTTCTCCATGGTAAATTGTATGTTCTTGTTTAAACTATTCAATGACTTATAAAATGATTCTAATTGCCGTTCTGTACCTCCGCATATGCAAAACACTTTATCTACGTAGCGACGCCAATAGATAATGTTCTTCGTCCAAGGATTGTTCTTGTGTAATATTTTTTTCTCATATGATTTCATAAAAATATCGTTAAACCAAAAATAACTTTGATTTAGGCAAGTCTCAATGATAATAACGATATCTGTCTCTCGATGACAAATTTTTGAAAGGGATTGTTTAACATCTTTTAGGTCCGGGAGTGGCATTGCAGTAAATAAATTTTTGACGTCAAATGAAACTAGGATGAACTTTTTGTTGAATTCGAGTAGTTTTGTAGTATTTACGAATTACGAGTTTTTAATGGAATATTCTGATTTGCAAGGTATCACTTGTGAAAGTTTATCCTTTATGTATGAACACAGTTTGTATGATAAAGCTTGACAATATGGCACCACTGGTCGAATGGGTACTTTTTCTTTATAAATTTTCGGCATTCCATTTAGAATCGGGGCCCTAGGGTTCATCTTCTTTTAATTATCTTAATAATCTTCTCCATTTATCCTGCTCCAAAATGTGCTTTGATTGTTTTATGGCTTCCGTAATTTGTTTTTGGAAACTTGGAGTCAGGTCTTTTCTCAGAACTTTATTAAATGTTATTTTCGGTTAAATATGTCTCTAGTTTTTAAGTTTATTTAGTATGTATTCTGTTCCTTCTAATATCGTTATTGTATTGCCTTTATCTGCTTTGCATATTACTAAGTTATCATTTATACACTTCTGTTTTATGCTCTAAATGGTTTCTCGGTCAGTATTTTTTGGGCTTCGATTTCTGTTCTTGGATAATTATATTAGTTAATGGTATTTGGTCTATTTTATCTGTTATTCCTGCTCTGTTTATACCAATATCTGCATCTACCGCAAGTTCTTCGAATTTATTCTTGAGGTTAAATGATGTAGGGGAGTGTTTGAGATTGAAAATGTGGATTGTGTGTGTCGAACGTACTTGGTGTATATTGCTCGATATTAGTTTGTCTAATTTTCTCTTTTGTGTTATGTACTGTTGGTGTTAACATTCGTTGATGCGTTCCTTGATGTCGGTCAGAAAGCAGTCGAGAGTAATGTTATCTAGACGTTTTGTTCTATGTGAATAACTTTCAAGTGTTCACTTAGGTGACAACGCCTTGAGTACCATTTTCTATTTTCTAATCAATCCAATGGGTGGTATTGCGTCGACGGGCGCAATATCCACAAAAAAGTTCACCGAGCGAGTAAATAAACGAAAATGTCACTGTACCTTTGTCCATGAATATTTCGACACCGGCACTTGCGATTCGTTAGTTTGAGAACGGACACAGCGCAGGCGAAGGAGGCACAGATTTTACACTCTTTCTTCACAAGTGTCCAGTGTACGCGATCACGATATTGTCTTCTAAAAAACCACGGTACAGTTTTTTTGACGTACACACACGAAATCCGTTTTTCATCTCCTGGCAACGGAGCAAAATAGTGAAGCGGCCGAACATCCCGCCCGCCATGACTGCTTGCGGTCATCATTGAGAAGGCAGAGGACAAAGCTTCACCAGTGGACGCGTGTAAACCCCCGTGGCGGTGTTAACTTCGGCAACCCGGACAATTCCATCCGGTCCGGGAAACGTGCGAGTGATCCGACCCAAAGGCCAATGCAGTGGCGGGGCATTGTCCTCCTTGATGAGTACGAGGGTCCCGGATACGATATCGGATTCTGGGGATATCCATTTGGAGCGTTGCTGTAGGGTGTGCAGATACTCAGTTTGCCAACGCTTCCAGAAGTCATTCCGAATGCGTTGGAACCGGTTGCCGGGCATGTGAGGAAGATCAGAGACAGGTGCGGCGTTGAGGGGCCGCTGTATGAGAAAATGACCAGGTGTAAGTGCTCCGAAATCACAGGGGTCAGAAGACAGCGGACAAAGGGGGCGAGAATTGAGCACGGCTTCGACTTGGGTGAGAACGGTAGCGAATTCTTCGTAGGAAAGCAACTGTGTTCCGACGACCCGGCGGAGATGGTGGTTGGTGGACTTGACAGCGGCCTCCCAGAGCCCTCCGAAGTGTGGCGCAGAAGGTGGTATGAACCGCCAGTCCGTACCCACAGAGGCGGCACTGGCAGCGATGCCGGTTTGATGCTTTGACGAGGCGAGGAACCGGGATAAGTCATTAAGTTCCCGATGGGCACCGACGAAGTTCGTGCCGTTATCACTGAAAATAACAGTGCTGTGACCTCGACGGGCGGCGAATCGACGGTATGCAGCGAGAAAACAGGCGGTGGAGAGGTCAGAGGCGAGCTCTAGTTGCACAGCTTTGGTGGTGAAGCAGACAAGAGCGCAGATATACGCCTTCGTAACACGAGCACCTCGGATGCGGCCGGTAGTGATATTAAATGGCCCGGTGTTATCAACGCCAACTCGGAGAAATGGTGCTGAGGCGCTGATGCGCGTAGATGGTAGCGAGCCCATAGGCTGGATAACGGGGCGAGGCTTGCAGCTAAAACAGCGGTTGCAACGAGCGATCCTGCGCCGAGTAACATTCCGACCATCGAGGATCCAAAACGCCTGACGAAGAAGAGCGTGAGTAGCCATGGCACCCGAGTGAAGATTGCGTACGTGGGCATCATCGATGACAAGGTCTGTGAACGGATGCACCTTCGGTAGTAACGCTGGATGACGGTGTGTGAATGCAAGATCAGAGGCAGAGAGGCGACCGCCTACACGTAGGATACCGTCGTTATCAAGAAACAGCGCCAAACGGCGTACCAAGCGAGACCGGGTATGAGGATTTGCCGCTTCGGTGCGCTCGACGGTAAGAGAGGTGAGCTGCACTTGGAGCAGGACAGAGGTTAAGGCGGCACGAAGCTCTTGGCTAGTCAGTGGCCCGCATTGGCGATTCTCTGGCGGTGTTTTCACGTTGGTGAAAAAGAGGCGATAATATGATACCACCCGCTGCAAGCGAGTAAGAGTAGAAAAACGACACTCTAGTCCAAGAGTCGTTTGCGTCGCAAGCAAGCTTTGAAGAAGGGGGGCGCGTTCCTCTTCTACTGCCTCTGGTAAAGGTACGTGAGCAAAGCTACTAACAGGCCATAGATCGGGAGGTTCTTGCAGCCATTTAGGTCCGGTCCACCATAAAGAGTGATCACGTAGCTCACCTGGCAACAATCCACGTGACGCGCAGTCAGCCGGATTGTCTTCGGAAGCAACGTGACGCCAACAAGAAGATGGTAGAATTTCCTGAATCCCAGCGACTCGGTTAGCCACAAAAGTTTTCCACCGATAGGATTCTCCAACGATCCACGATAGGGCGACAGTGGAGTCGCTAAAAGCATACACGCGATGAATTCTGATGCAGGAGAGCTGAGTAAACAGGGAGCCCATTAATTTAGCGAGGAGATGGGCGCTGCAGAGTTCAAGGCGAGGGATGTTAACCCTTTTTAGAGGAGCGACCCGAGACTTGGAAGCGAGAAGGGCGACATAGGGCGACCCACGTTTGGGAGTGACTCGCAGGTAGACTACGGCAGCGATTCCCAGTTCAGAAGCGTCGCAAAATCCGACGATGCTGACATCCGTGGAGGTCTTGCAGCCTTCCAGATGACGGGGGATAGAGATATCTTCAAGCAGCGGGAGCTTTATTTGGAATTGCTGCCACACTTCGGCGATAGCTTCAGGGGGCACCTCATCCCAATCTAGCTTCAGGAGCCAAAGACGTTGGATGAAGAGCTTAGCTCGAAACACCACTGGGCCCAACCAACCGGAAGGATCGAAAATTCGCGCAGTTTGTGGGAGGACTCGTCAATGGCTAATTGTTGAATTGTCCTCAACGCAAGGTATGGAGAGGATGAGACGCCGCAGGTTACAGTCTAAAGGCGGTAAGTGGTGACTAGCTCGTCAGGAGAGAACCGCCATAAGATGCGCTGCAAGTCTGGCGGTACATTTGGCGAATGCCAGCAGTGAAGTCGAACTGGGCGATGCGAAATCGGGTGAGTAACGACGAGATTTCCGCTTGTAATTTCGGACCAGTTAGGAGAATGTCATTGAGGGACTTTCCAGAGGAGGTGGGACAGGAGGCATTATATACAACCCGGATTTTAGATGGAGGATCATCAGGACGGTAGACCGGGTGATAAGGGATATAATACGTGACCGCTGCTGCTTGTTCTTCCGGAGGCACCCGTTCCATGTGATTACTGACCAAGTAATCCCGCATGAATTCGTGATAGGCTCCATGAAGCTTCGGATCACGTTGCAGCCGAGCCTCGAGGCGATGAAATTGGCGAAGTGCCACATTGTAATATTGACCCAGGTGTTTATCTATCAACGGCAGCGCGACACAGTATCTGCCTGCTATGTTACGGGTCGTAGTGGCCATGAAAAGGTCCTCACATTGTTGCTCAGCCGGAGTTAGTCGAGGCTGACAGGTGACTTGATCCAGCTCCCAGAGGCGAGAGACAGCGTCGGCGAGAGAAACTGATGGCATGTTAGGTGGCATCATGACGCTAGGAGAGCAGAAACTAGAGAGTGCGCCAGTCGCGGGGACGACGGTCATTGTTGGTGATGTAGATCGCTCTGGACGCTCTGAGGATGTGTCGATGGCATCCAGGGTACCACTCGTATTATATGTCGCCTCTTGGAAAGCAGAGATGCGGTGTTGCCGTCGGCGAGAAGGGGTTGCCCCTTCATTGTCCCTCACCGAAGGATGGAAATGGACACGGCGAACCGGAGGCGGGTCTCCGTAGGGTCCGAGTAAAATCCATCCAAGAGTGGTTTCAAAGGCACTCGGTGATCGGCAACGTGGCCCTATATGACCAGGACGATACAATAATGGGAGGACGTCTGCCCCGAGCAGCAGATCGATACAAAGTGGGCGATGAAAATCTGGGTCAGCAAGGGCTAGGTGGCGAAGGTGCGGCCAATCCTCTATGAGTATTGGCTGTGGAGGTGTGCGAGCCGTGATCCGAGTGATGACACAGAACGTCACGGTCAGGCGAGGAGGATCTCCGTCGTGCAGGATAGTGGTAGTGGCCGTGTGACGAGCAGCGGGCAAGTTGACGTTGCCCAGGCCACTCAAAGGCAAATGGTCCGTCTTAAGTGGCAAACGTAAATATCTAGCACACTCGGTGGTCATAAAACTGGTACTGCTACCGGAATCCAGCAAAGCCCGTAGGTGATGGGTGCGGCCAATAGCATCGACAGCGACGACTCGGGCTGTCGCGAGCAGAACCTGGCGAAGTTGTGCGCGACATGATGCTGAGCGGTGGCGAGTGGTGGTAGGCAATTCTAGTCAATCGGAGACAGCGGATGACGCCGAGGACTGGGAGCTCCGCCGTGGTAGTCTGCGGTCAGGAGGTTATACCGCCGCCGTGGATACCGCTGCTGGTGGAGAGCAAGACCTGGGGACCTGAGGCGGCGACTTGTTGCGTGTGCTCTGTTGATGTGGCATGGCTAATCGACGTTGTTCGGTGGATGGGTACATGCAGCAGTCTATGGTGCGGTTCCTGACAGATGTGGCAGGAGCCAGTGGAGCGGCAGTGGGCTGCGATATGGAAGGCACTGAGGCAGTTCCAGCATAGACGAGGGGACACGACCGCAGTGCGCCGATCGGTGACGCATAGCTGCTTGAATCGCACGCACTGACGAATGGTATGCTGGGTAGAAGAGCAGAATTGGCACTCCTGGCCGTTGGGCCGCTGATGGAGTACTGCAGACCTGGCCGGCGACGAATTCCGCAAACGGTGAGGGGCTGTCGGGGAATGAGGTCTGGATGACTGGCGAACAGGTGACCGAGAATTAGACAGCGATTGACGGCGAGTCAATACAGATGGCAGTGAACTAGTTGCGGTTCAAACGCGGTTCTTGTCGGGCTATCCAGGTTGTTCAAGGCGAGGGACAGCAACAGAAAATTTGAGAGATTTCCCAACGGTAAGGCGATAAGCGCGCTAACAGCAGTCTGGTGTACGTCCAGAAACCGACGCAGCTGAGAGGCGGAGTCGGAGGTGATGGGAAGGAATCCCGTGATATTGCCAAAATACATGGCAGCGAGCCGCCTAGGATTGTGATAGCGGGCCTTTAGAGCTTGGTAGGCGAGCGGGTAATTCTCTGCTCGCATATCGAGATCAGCAATGGTGGATAAAGCCTCGCCACGCAATGACGACTTAAGGTATTGCAGTTTCTGAACTGCAGGGACGGAAGCGTCATCGTGTACAAGAGACTCAAATAACGCGATGAAAGCCGGCCAGTCTTCCAGGAGGCCGCTAAATGACGGTAAGGTGATACGAGGCAGCATTGACGGGGCCGTGGACAGGCGAGCGCTAGGAAACGGATCAACCGACTGGTGCAACGCAGCACACCTGGAGCGAATGTCGCATACTACGTCGCTAAAGGCGAGTTCGGAAGGCGTAATCGGGGCTTGATCCTCTTGTGGAAGTTGACTGTTCAGATCACTGATAAGGTCCTGCAACTGTTCAAACTTCTCCTCATATCGGCAAATCTGAGCTTCCAACACCGGCAGGGAGGCAACATCAGCGGCGGAGAGGGGGCGGATTTTCTCAAGTATATGTGAGCCGCTGGCGAAGATGTTTGCGCGTTTAGCCACCGCGGCCTCGAGCTGCTGCTTAATTTTTGCGGTCATTTTTTATTTATAAGTGTTGGCGAAAGTAAAGCAATTAATTTATTAATTAATTGACGAATGAATAGAAACGAAAATCAAAACACAAACGATGAGTGCGTGGTTCGTTCAGGTGAATAAATTATTATTTAATTCACGTACGGCGAAATTAATTGGGAACTGAATTGACTTGCAGGCGTTTGGTGAGAATTGAGGAAAATCGACAGAATCTAGCTCTTATGATGATTATTATTGAATTCAATTTATGAATCAATAAGGATTTGCAGATAAATTAATTTCTTCAGTTCGTAATTAATATATTTCTCGGTTTATCGATCTCAGAGAAAATGTAACGGTGAGTAGTCGAAATATCTAAAGGTCCCTGGTTTCGGCACCAAAATATTGCGTCGACGGACGCAATATCCACAAAAATGTATTTAGTATAATTAGTTTGAGAACGGACACAGCGCAGGCGAAGGAGGCACAGATTTTACACTTTTTCTTTACAAGTGTCCAGTGTACGCGGTCACGATATTGTCTTCTAAAAAACCACGGTACAGTTTTTTTGACGTACACACACGAAATCCGTTTTTCATCTCCTGGCAACGGAGCAAAATAGTGAAGCGGCCGAACAGGTGGTTTCCTTTTCTACTGCTCGTTGGGCTTCTCTTGACTTGTTGCAGCACTTGATTTTCATGATCGTATGTGTAATTTTGAACTTGAGACACTGTTTATTAAAATATATATGATTAAAACATTTCCTTATCTTCAATTTAGCTAATTTCAAATCACTTATGTTTTTAATATATTAAATACTTTTTGCGCTACTTTCTTAATGGAACGAATTTTTTAAAGTGGGTAAATTAAAGCACTTGTTATGTTTCATAATTTCGAAACGAGGCTACAAGAATATAAGAAATCAATTCTAAATCAAACTGGCAACACAGGATTAGCGGACCATTGTAAGAATACAGGACACCACATGGGAGAAATTAAACCGATCCATATTTGCCGAAAATGTCGCAAGATGAACCCATTAGAAGGATTAGAGATTAAGAGGGCGATTAGCAAAGGAGTTTACGTAATAAACAACCAGCATGAGATAATTAAAACCGACAACATTATTAACGCAGTTATTTCCACGAACTAACCAATTTCTATAGTATATATATATTGTAACATTTCAAAGATCAATTTAGTTTACACTTTGAGAATGATCGTAAAAGATCAAAACACGTGCCAGGTAACTGAAAATTAAATTATGGAACATAACAAGTGCTTTAATTTACTCAATTACTGCTTTTTTCTTAAGGTTTCGTTAATTTCGCGAAATATTTGATTAACTTTCGATAATAACCGAGGTGCCGGAGAAATCCTTTGATTTACTTGGTGGTCTTACGTATTAGATAATTTTGTATGGTTTTAACTTTGTCGGGGTTTGGATGAACTTCGTCTGGTGCCACAATATGCCCTAAGTATACTACATCTTTTCTCAATAATTTTTGTCAATTTGAATTTTTAAATTGGAGTCACGTAATCTGCTAAATAATTCTCTAAGCCATTCTACATGTTTCTATAGGCTGGTGCTGAATATAATGATATCATATAAATAAACTGAGCACTTTTCATTTTGTATGCCCCTTAAGATGTTGTCAATAACCCTCTGAAAAGTAGCGGGTGCAATCCTGAGATCAAATTCCACGCGTAGAAAAACTCATAATGTCAATTTTCGGTGTTAAACGCGGTTTTCTGAATATCGTTTTCCGCCATATCTATCTGCTGGAAACCCTACGCGAGATCAAGATTGGTATAATATTGGCAACGGCCAAGTTTGTCGAGCGTCGAGCAGGTCGGTGATATTTGGTGAAGGGTACCGATCACCGATGGTCTCGTTTTTTGACGCTAATCGATGACAATACACCACTTGCGATTACCCGACGCATCTAGTTTCTTCGGCACGACCCAAATTGGCGATGACCAAGGGCTATGAGAGGGTCTAATAATTTTTTGGTCTAGCATTTGATTTATTAGTTCTTGGACTTCTTTTCTGTGTATTTGCGGGCAATTGTAAAATTTAGCATAAAAAACTCGTAATGTCCATTTTCGGTGTTAAACGCGGTTTTCTGAATATATTGATCAGTAGTATTTATATTGTGCTTAATTTTATTGGTAAACAATAATATTTTATTATCTGAATGAAAAATATCTGGAAATTCATAATAACATGTTTCTCTTCATGTGCTCTGAACGGAATTTTGGTAAATCGAATTTAATTTCCTTATACGCGTAATTATTAGGATTAGGTGTATTGGATCGGTTCAACAACAGCCGGATATTTTTGTGTAACATTCACATTAAACTCTGTAGGGTTTATAATTGTACAAATAGCTTTATAATTCTTAACATGAATTTTATAATTTCTAATGTATTTATTATTTAGTGTATGGTATAATTACGTCACAATTTTTTACGTTTGCATCTTCTATTTTAGTCACTTGATCACACCTTGCCTGTACTACTGTAGAATTCGTACTTGCACGTTTATTAGAGAATCTTAATGGTATGTTACAATTTGGCGTTATTAACATATTTTTGTTAAAGTCTGCAGTGGCTTTCAAAGCGCACAAAATATCAAGTCCGAGTAGGACGTTCAAGCACGAATGGAAATCGAATAAGTGAAATTTCATGTTCACGTTTTGTTTTAAGTTAAAGAATTTTTTGAATGAATTGAGGCGCCATATGCACTGGCTAACTAATTATTCCATTTTATGTTATTTTTAAACAACTTATTAGCTACATTCGGATTTACGAATTAATGAGTGCTTTCAGAATCTATTAAAAATTTAGGTTTGTTTTCGGGGTCAATTATATGTGCTAATTGACCCCATTCATTGAATTGATTCTCCGAGGCATCTGTGCCTAAAAAAGTATCATGCCGTCCATTGACTGAGTCTTCGTTTAAATTTAGAGTGGTCATAGTTGACATAGGCATAAGTGTTTGTAAATTTTGGACGGGCCTGGACTATTTTGTGTTATTTTGATAAATTTGAAGTTAGGTCGTGGACTATTAAATTGTAAATTTCTACTCTCACCGAATGGGGGTTTTGTGATATGTTTGTCTGGTTCTGGTCTAAATCGATGGAAGGACAGAGTTCCACCGCACGTAGACCCCAGTGGGCCCTTTGTGCGTCCTCCCATCTGAGTCCTCATTCCTTGCCACGGTCAAGCCAACCCAGGGCAAATGCCAGGACTGCAGCAAGAGTCACTCTGAGGATGTCTGATGGCTTTAGACCTCCCTCTCCAATTGTGGATTTACCTAGGTTGGATAATATGAGGCAGTCTAGAAGTACATGCTCCGCGATTTCCTCTTCTGTTTCACACCCCCTGCAGATAGGACTAGATTGTAGTCCCAGTGTGATCGTAAATTGCAGTGACCTGTTAAAAACCCTACGATCTTCCGTAGGTTTTCTCTGGACAGTTGCATACAGTATCTGACCGTTTTGGTGTTCATTGCGATGAAGTTTTTTGAGACTCTACAGCCAGGTGTGTTGTCCCATCGCTCCTTGTGGCAGCTGATTGATGCAGTTATCACTAGGGTACTCAGATCTAGCAGGGATGGCAGCAGGGAGGAGTTAGATCCGCTTACCGTTTGTCTGGATGCCTTCCTCACCAAACCATCTGCTATTCTGTTCCCTCTGCTGTTGTTGTGTCCTTTTACCCAGCATAGAGTTACCTCCTTATCACGAGCCACTTCATCCAGGGCTTTGCAACATTCCAGCGGTAATGCTGAGGTAATTTTGTATGTAGAAATGGACAGCATTGCCGCTCTGCTATCCGTTATGATGTATATGTTTTTTTCTCTCACTTTTCTTGTCAGCGATTGCTTTTGCTGCATATAGTATACTCACGAATTCCACTATTGTTAGTGTGTTTATTATCTTACTTATAGCAGTACTGTTTTTTAGGGACAGGTTTTTGCAGAAAATGTCTATACCAGCCCCTGCTTTCGTTGACGACTTATCAGTGTATATGTGGATGTCTTTATGTTTGCTTCCTACACCTGAGTTTTCGAATCTCAAATCTATTTGAAGCTTCATGGGAAAAATGTATTTTCGAAGGATATTGTCCACCGGCATCATAATCTCGGGATTACTTTTCCTTAAATCCTCTAAGATTATGTGGTGTTCACCTCCTTCGTTGTTTAGAAGCCATGTCTTTGTTGCTCGAAGCCTTATTGTCGCCGCTGCTTCCTGTTCTCTGATAAATATGCCCAAGCGTGACAGGTGCAGAAGGGCTTCACAGCGGCTATTGGTGTTGTTCTCATGGTTTCTGTCGCGCTCAAAGGGGCGCTTCGTTACCACGTTCCTTACGGCTGATTTTGTGGTCGTTTTTGGCCACCATATTATTGATGCATATGCCAACATTGGCGGCACTATGGCTGTGTATATCCATAGAGCTACCTTTGGAGGTAGTCTCCATATTTTCCCCACAGCTCGTCTGCATTGCAAGATGGCTATGTATGCTTTCTTAGATCTCTCCGTCAAGTGGGCATTCCAGTTTAGTTTTTTTGTCTAGAAGAATACCTAAGTATTTAACTTCATATTTCCGGGTGATTTCTTTGCCCCGAAAGCTTGGTGGCTTTAAATCTTTTAATCTTTCTTCTTCTCGTGAACAGTACCAGCTCCGTTTTTGTCGGATTTATGGATAAACCCTGGTATATGCTCCATTTGTTTACTATGTCGAGAGCATCTGACATACATTTCGCTAGCATACTTTCCGAGTTTCCGGAGTGTAGGATCGTGATATCTTTGACGTATCCTACCGTGTAGAAGCTCTGTTTATTCAGTGCCTCCAGTAGCTCGTCTACGACAAGGTTCCATAGTACGGGAGACAGCACTCCTCCCCGTGGGCAATAATTGGGGACCCGACATACAATTTTCGAGTCGCCTATTGAAATTTTGGCTGTCCTCGATTGCAGAATGTTAGAGATCCACTGGGTAAAGCCACCGGAACTACGGACGTCGCGCTGCGAACACCAGGGCTACCAAAGGGATATAGCTCCCTGGAGTGAGTTGCGCACGAGAAGCATCCAGACAGGAGAACCTGTTCGGTGCGCCTGCGCGCCCCCTTCCACCAAAGGACCTCACCCTGCCGGCACTCTGATGGGACGACTCAGCCGTTGTTCCTAGGAGCCTTGATTGAGGTGAGCTAGTCTCTACCGCCCGTCAAGGAGAAATCCGGACGAAAGCGACTTGTTGCTCAGTACGCTAGGATTCCTTCAGCCCCCGGCACGGGTCGCCACGCACGACACAAACACGCGGGTGACCATAGCTTATCAGTGTGAACACTGAAGCCACCTTGTGCCCGCCACAGTAACTAGGGTCCAGAGGTGGTGAGGCAGGCAAAAATCAAATTGTATAGTAAATAAACTAAACTAAACTAATGGGAATAAATTAGCTTAGAAACATAAACAAACATGTATACGATTCTAGAAAAAATTAAACATAATGTACACAAGTGGTACGTGTGGTGTGACCTGCGTTTGCAATGTGAATTGATGTATACGAAATTTGTAAACTTAGCAAGTTCTGGACTCGGTTATTAAAGTCTAAAGGGGACTTGTTAATGTTTTGTTTTAGTAATGTTATCTCGTAGTCCAAACTGTATTCGTCACGTTTATCTTCGTACGCGTTAAGTAATGCATTTTTCAAATCGTTCTAGTTCGTGAATACGTTGTAAGAAATATTAACAGCTGCTTCACCTTTTATTTGCGCTAAAATTCTTGACATTAAATACTCGTTTGCCGGCCCCATTGATACAGTGGTTAGCGCACCGACTGTAGACAGAGGGGTCGTCGGTTCGAATCCGAGCTCAGGCATGGATGTTGTAAGCGTCATCCATTTTCAAATATAATTTGAAAAATTAATTACAAACAATCGATTGTGGCTAAATAGTTTAGTAGCTTAAGACAATTTCCCTACATCATTCACCACCCCAACCCGCAATTCCATCCAACATCCTCCCATTATATAAAAAATACTCATTTTGAAATGTGTCACATCGACCGTATTATAGAACCTAGTGACTAATTTCTCGAAAATATCTAGAAAGAAGCTCAGTTTTCCCATTAAAATCGGGTATCATATTTGGATTTTAGTACGTTAGATGTTGTTAAAATATTATTACTTACTGTATTAATATTATTATTACTTCGCACTGCAATAGGCGATATTGAGTGATACCGACGTACCTGTTTGCCGCTATGTTATTAAGATACGCGAATAAACTTCTAAAACATTTGATGTAGTAACAAACATGTATTTTTTTCCATCGGAGTCTCGAATACGATGATTCGATACGGGAACTCCTTGGGACGGTGGTAGACCTTCGCTGCGATACTCAGGCTGCTTGGACTTCGTCGTTAATGCTTGGAGGATCCTCTTGAGTAGCGGGTTTTTGGTTGATTCCGATAAATTTGTTTAACCGAAATAAAGTAATATTCGTTTAACTGCGACAGTTAATTTATAATTATAACTAGACTAACTAAGGAATGAATAAAAAATCTTTCTAGGAGACCTAAGATATACTTACCCTAAATATTAAAATTACGCTAATGCAGCATGTACTTGCATTAGCGGCCACTTAGTTATATTGAAACACTTATTAATACTTAAATATAAATCTACGCTATATAACTTACATTTTAAGGTCCTAACTGTGTGTCTGTCTTCGGACCCTGTTTCTTTCTTAAAAATTACTAAATATTTTTACTGAAACGGAACATAAGCTTCATTTGATAATCTAAAAAATTGAAAACTTTTAGTAAAATTTCGTACACAGAGAGTGAGTATATGTATCCTTAACCATTGATTTTTTTCATAATTAAAATAAGATATGAAAAATGTTAGTAACACATTTTAACAAATATTGAAGGCTTCTAAATTTAATGGTTGTCGTTAAACTTTTTATTTTTGAAAAATATAAGATAATTTTAGTTGTTCTTTTATCTATAATAATAAATTCATAAACATTATTTCAAATTTACATTATCAAAGAAAAAGAAACATGATGCTTGCATCACAATTTTTGGCCATTTATTGTATTTTCACTTATAGTTTCGAAAATATTCGAGGTACTAACATAAAATTCTTGTGAACACAACTGCGCTCGAAATGCAATGATTACAAATATTTGCTACCTACAAAATGATAACGAAGAAAAACTTATTATTTAATTATTTATTATGCATATATTACGTTTATTGCTATAAATATTCGATTTTATTTTTTCTAAATTAAGTTTGAAATTGAATTTTAAGTAATACATTATTTTTATAATTATCCACCTGCAAATCTTAATTTCAAGCTATACATATAGTCGAGTGGCCGATAGCTGACTATGACTCATCGCTCTATATTGAAGGAATCAGACAGACGTTCCATCTTTCATTCCATTCTGCTCCACTCATCTTAGGATGATGATAGAACGAGATAGATATTAATTTCTATACGGTTCTTAGTACGAAAATGCACAGTTCACAGTCAGCTCTCGACGGCTCGACTATAATACTAAAATTTGTGTGGCTTATCGACTTAGCTATTTAGTAAAAATAATGAATTTACGGTTTGCCCCGGACATTCATGGTGCGGAATCAGATCAGAATAAGCGACGTGACGCGCGAGAATACAATATAATGAAAAGGAAAGCACCTAACAAGGGGAAGAACAGGAGCCAAGAATGTATTCGAGTAGAGAAAATAACTGAAAAGGAATTCGATAGAGAAGAAAATAAAAATAAAAAAATATACAGGGAATTACAAAGAACCACATGCTGGAGAAGACTTCATATAAACGTATGCTACGTCAAGTTCCAATACACGATTGCTAGGTGCTAGTAAAACATACTTTTGTTCTGATTTTTTACTTGCCTCTAATTTTTGACCATCTGAGAAAGATTTAAGGCAAATTGGCCATGGTGCGCTCCGGTATTTATAGAGACTTATTAACGTGAACAGAAAGTAAAAAATAGATTCTACATCACCGACACAAATATTCAAATATCGTCATGAGGTCCTTGTGTTCTACATTCTATTTCGTCGAACAATCGATCATTGTAATCAGACGACTGAAACTGTTCGCGTAGACTCCTCACTAATTGCATCAATGCATTGCCACTAAATAAATCTAATGCTGAATGAAATAGTGCTACCTTGCTAGTATTTCTGGCTACACGAAGTTGTTGGACTCATATACATGCCGCTAAAGAAATCTGTTTAGGCCCACCGTTGAAAGTGAGATTCTATTGATGAAAGGATACTGACTTAATCGTACTGTTAGCTTGCGAATAAAACTCTTGTTCCTCCTCACACTCGCTACATGATGCATCATATATCAATATTTCAAGTTGCCTAAGTTTGAAGCACGTCCACGTGGTTAGGTGATTCCCTCAAAAATATTATAAATTAAGTAAATGTAATTCGACACCTAACAGTGGGTAATAATAGGTCAATTAATTCTTGATTTAATGTATTTGAGTAAATAAAAGTCACTCTGCTCTTGACATCAGTCGCTAGCGCTTCTTCACGCGAATGCGGGACGTTAGTGGCGCTTCTCTGTGACGCCACGAAATGGCTCTGACTAAATGGGCCCTTATGTTCCAGAACTAAAAAAATAGGATTACTGCCTGATTCTTGATTTGATTTATTTAAGTTATTTTACCTTCGGCTCCATTCTGACAAGTACCTTAAATTACACTGTGTAAACAAATTCAGCAAATTAAGAGTTATGCCCCAGAAGAAAAAAATCCGGGATGACTGACTTATTCTTGATTTGATGTGTTTGCGTCATTTAACAAACTTTCTGCTTCATTTGGACGTGATACTTAAATTTCATTACATACACAAATGCACCAAGTCAAGAGTTATACACCAGAACCAAAAAAAAATGAGATGACTGATTCTTGATTTGATTTATTTTAGTGATTTAACCTTCTGCTTCATTCGGACATGTACCTTCAATTGTATTGTAGAGACAAATACAGCAAATACAGAGTTATGCTCCAGAATAAAAAACGGGATGACTGACTGATTCTTGATTAGATGTATTTGCGTAATTTAACAAACTTTCTTCTCCATTTGGACGTAACCCTTAAATTTAATTAGATAAACAAATGCAGCAAATTAAGGGTTATGCCCCAGAACCAAATAAATGGGATGAATGACTGATTCTTAATTTGATGTATTTGAGTGATTTTATAGTATAATAGTTAATTATAGATATACAGGCATTTTTTTATTTTTTTTTAATGCACATCGAGATTTTTTTTGGATGATATTTGATATTGTCAAAATTTTGAGTTTTTTAATTTCGACATTTTCTACAATCTATTGTAACTATTATTATTTTATAATTATAGACCAAAAATTACAATACTTAATACTTTTAAATAAAACATATTATTTCTTTATCACGTTTAATATTTTTGAAATGAAATATTTGTAATTAATATTATTTAAAAAATAACTAATTTTCTTCAGATTGTCAAATAAGCTTATATGCAAGGCTTCATATTAATTCCTGTGTTAGTTTTTGAAATACATCGCACACAGACAGACTTTTATGAAGAGAAGAAATAATGATGAGCCAATAATGTTACTTTTACTGATTTGATGGTACTCGTATAATAGTTGTTTATATTTATACTTCCTAGGTTTATTTTTAATTTAAATGATATATTAAATGTTCATCAGGTGTTTTGTAGGATCAAATGATACTGACATTTAAAACGTGAAAATTATGAAAGATCGAAATGATAAATTATACTTCAGATCCTAATTATCTTTATCGTCAGTTTACTCTGAAGCTAATGAAATTTCGCAATAGTCTTTATAAGTTGCCCATTTCGGCATTCTCCACAGTTTTTCATAATATTTGCTTGATTTATTTCGATTTAAATTTGTATCATGCTTAAAAACCTATTTTAGTTGGGATGGAACATTTAAATAATATGTTGGAGTATAAGTGGATATAAGGTCTTTCAGGCATGCATGATTTTGTAAGCACTATGGTGCCAACTTGAGTGCTTGCAATAGAGTAAGTGCTTGAAATGACAAATATCCAAGTATGCTTTTTCTATTACACATGCATATCCCAGAATGACCATTTTCAATCATTTTAGAAACTAGAGTGTCTATGCTTTAAAAAACATAATTTATATAATTTACAAACACTAGGTCAAATGTTTAGTCTACCATACGAATTGTCAGTTCCTACTTACCCATTTTTATAAAGTGCAAATGCATAAAAAATAAAACATTTTACTTCAAATATGTTTAATATTATTACTTACAAATCTATTTAAAATTATAAATATTGCGTTGAAATTATTGAAACCTGGCAGACATAAATGAGACTTGTCTGGACCACCAATACAAAATATTACAACTTTTATTTCTTTGTTTTTCAATGAGAATTTCAAATGGCCTGAACGGAATCCGTATGTATAATAAATTGCATGTATCAATTCAATGTCATTTAAGCGGCTGCGCGCGAGGACAGGAAAATTCGGAAAAGGACAGGAATTCATAGGAAAGGACTGATAAAGACCTATCCTGTCCTATCCAGCTCAGTCTTCTCCTATCTTGTCCTGTCATGTCCTCTCCCGCCCTTTCCTAGCCTTTTTTTTAATAGAACTAAAGCGTCCACCACCACAGCCGATAAATCAGCAGGGCCTATTCACCTCCCACTATCTTACGTGTGGAAGGCTTAGCTGCGCTCTAGCGAGCCACTCCTCTGTACTGGAGCACCGGCAGTGTCACCCTTGGCATTCCTCCTTTGATGCCTACCTCTGGTCTCTGATTCACATAGGGACTGTGCTATACCGCTTCATTCCTCTTGATTACTCTTCTTACAAATGTCGCTACCGCAAATCACTTCTTCGTTGATTCGAGCATGTGGCCGACCAATGTGTTTAGTTCCACCGGCCCTTGGTACACCACCTCGAGCCATTTTATGATTTTAATGTTTTCCCTTGTTACACTGGTGATGATGTCATCTACATATATGTATAAGAACGGTAATGAAAAAGGTAACTTTTTCGCTGATGTTGAAATTAGATTATGCATCACAAGATTAGCTAATATAGATGATAAGGGATTACCCATAGCACATCTAAGGTTTTATGTATAGTGTTTACCTTTATAGGTGAAATAGTTGGAGTCGAATATGTAAGTGATTATTTGCTTAAAACATTTAATATATATTTCAGTGTGTACTGGTATTATATTCCAATGTTTTTCAATTAACTGTGTTACTAAGTTTTTAGAAATATTAGTAAACAAGGATGTTACATATAATGATATCAAGGTGTGATTTTTAGGTATTTTCATATCTATAATTTTTTCCGCAAACTCAAAAGAATTTTGATTGTGTAATGAAATTCTGAATTAATTTTATTTAGGATTTTATTTATATATTTGGCTAATTTATATGTAGGTGTATTGATACAAGAAACTACTGGTTTTAACGGTACATTAGATTTGTGTGTTTTTGGAAGTACATATATTTTAGGAGAAGTTGAGATGATTATTGTTAATTTTTTGTATTTATGATCCTCAATAATATTTTTATCTTTAAGTCTGATTTTGTTAAAACCACTCTAAAATTACCTTTGTCTGCTCAAGTAACACCTAAAATCTAAATTTAAAAAAATTGGTTTCTCCGAATGCTTTGGATTCATTATTTAATTTACAATTTTTTAAGTGAGTCAATTGGTTTTTAATAGCATTTTCACAATTATTTCTAACATTGTCTTTATCAATTTCCTTTGGTAATCCATCTATAACATATTTGACATCTTTAATAAGGTTTATATGCGGAAAATCTGTAATTGTGTAGTTAAAAGCCTAGTTAGGTCCATATGATAAAATGTATTTAATGGATTTTGGTAAAACTGTACCTGTAAGGTTCACAATCCAATTACTTTCTGTTGTATTATCATTGTACAAGAATTGTTTTAATTTGTGATTTTTTTGATATAGTTAAATTTTGTTTTATTAAATTGTTTATTATATATATTTAATAGTAAATTATTATAGGTAAACATTTGGTTTAGAGGTAACATCGATTTAATTTTGTTCAAATTAGTGTTAATATTTGTTCTAATTTTACAAATCTGCCAATGTGAGATCCTAATTTCTAAATTTAAAATTTGTTTTTAGAAGTTATTGTAAATTGTATCTATTATTAACATAAATGGGTGAGAATTATGTTCAATTTAATATAAACATTTAAGTTTGTATTGTATGTGATTAGGGGTTATGTTATGGAATTGCGCTAGTTTCAATTTTAGTTGTGAGGTTCTCTTCATGTGGACTGTTGTTCTCTGTCCAAACTGGTTACCGACATCTTTGAAAAAACCCATAATAGCCTGAGATGAATTGTATTGTCGGTGTGGTGATTTTTTCTTTGAAATATTTAGTATTTGGTATTTAATAGTCAGCCACAGGAAGGTGTTTTTAATGAAAACAATCTGTTTCAGCCTATGGGCCGACGTTAAATTAAAGATATAAAATTACCTGAAAATCACATCTTGATATCATTAGATGTAAGATCCTTGTTTACTAATATTTCTAAAGACTTAGTAATACAGTTAATTGGAAAATAATGGAATTTAATAACAATACACATTGAAATGGATATTACACTTTTTAAGGAAATAACCACGTTCATATTCGACTCCCAACAATTTCACCTATGAACGTAAACACTATTCAGAAAACCTTAGATGTGCTATGGATAATCCCTTGTCATCTATATTAGCGAATCTTGTGATGCATAATCTAATTTCGACATTAGTGAAAAAGATACCTTTTTCATTACCGTTCTTATACATATTTGTAGATGACATCATCACCTGTATACCTAAAAATAACATAGACAATATTATTAATATTTTTAATGAATACAACACACATTTGAACTTCACTATAGAAGAATTAATAGCATAGCTTTCCTCGATACATTATTAATAAGGACAAGGGACAATACTACAATCACAAACTGGTATCAAAAGGAATATGTCTCGGGCAGGATACTTAATTACAAATCTAATCACCCGTTACATCAAAAAATAAATACAATTATTAATTTAGAAAACATAGAGCTATGAAATCAAGTCACTCATCATATGAAAAAGAAAACTTAAACAAAATTAAGGACATTGCTCTAAAAAATAATTACCCGAGCAGAATCATTAACAATATTCTCTCCAAAACAGGAAAAATAATTCACATAACAACAAAATTAAAGACCATTCTTTAATAAAATTACTTTGGATGCATAACTTAACCAATAAACTTTTGAAATTACTTAACAATGATAATTTCAAAATAGCTACTTACCCACGTAAAACAAAAAAAAAATGTTTATTAAATTAAAAGATAGAGACAGTGTTTTGAATATATTAGTTGTTGTTTACTTAATTCCTTGTGGTTGTTGTGAAAAATATATATAGGTACAACTCTTACCGGCGCTTTACCGGAAGCGCCGTCAACCGATTCATTCAGCATTTAATTATTATTTGTCATAACATCGGCCCCACATATCATAATATGGCGTCTTGAAAGCGCGAATTCTCCAAATTTTCGGTGAATCCACTGAAAAGCGATTGCGCCGCCTGCTCAGGAACACCAATTTCGGAATTGAAAAGCCGTCGTGTTGCCTATAGCGAATGCGTAACCTCGCTGGAGGACAATGCAATGACCAAGTCCTAAGAACTTAATACCTGGAACAAATGCCCGAGAACGTTCGAGGAATCTTAGCCGTCAATAACACGGAAGATCTCGCTACCCTCGCACTCCAGGCTGACCGGATGTACGACGTGGTCCAGCCACAAGTCAGTGAGGTTGCAAACAACCACGGTTCTCAACTCAGCCCGCTGGCCGAGGTGAACGAGCTACGCGCAGCCGTGCGTATAAATAGAAAAATATAACAATGACTTTTAAAACACATTCATAATCTAAGTACTCAGTATTGTAATATCATTTCATAATATAATTACCTTTAAAATTAATTTATGTATGCAGTTTATGTTTTAGTGTTGAATTCACATTCATTAGTTAATATAGATTAAGTTTTAATGTATTAATTAACTTCATAGTTATAAATATTGGGTTATGTCTCATTTAAATGTATTTAAATCATGTTATATAATATTATTCAATTTACAAATATCTCATATAATACGGCATTTTTTTTTATTTGTACAGATTTTATTTTTAATAATTGATCCTCTTATTCAATGTCATTTACATTCATATTAATAATAAAAATCAACTATTACTCATATTTTTGATAATTAATTTAATCGCCAACGTATTAATAGTTGTATTGTTATTTCAAGTTCACCAGATCGCCATGTAATGTCAGGGCAAGGGGTGTAAATAAAAGTTGATTATTTAAAATACATCTTGTCTATTCTGGCGATACGTTACAACTGATTATTCATTAATCGATTTTACATTTATCGCGCAATGTCCGTGTTGCTAAGTGAGTAATAATTATTCAGCATTATGGGCCTGTAATTTGTTCCAATTTGTTGTAATAGTTTATTGAACTATTAATTGCAAACCCATCAATAATTATCACTCACTACATATATACGCAAAGTACATAAATTTTGTTAAAAATAAAATCGAGCGAGCGAACGCAATCGGAGAGTAAAAAATGTACAACTTTTTTGCTGAGAAACCTCCAGTGCTCAGTTTGTGTGTATTCGTGGCACGAATAATTTCATATATCAAACAATTATAACAATTCTTAATAATTCTTCTAAAATGTTTTAAATAATAATACCAAAACAGTAATATTTTCTACTTGCAAATTTTCAATGATACGTCCTCATAAGAGACTACCGGTATAATTAATAATTACAAAATTAATAACAATTATTATTAATTAATAATACATATTATTAACTAATATTATGTTAGTTATATTAGTATGCATTGTTGTATTTGTTGGTATATGAAATTGAAATACGGTATAAATGGGGCACTGAACATGTATTATTGTTTATCCGTATCAAATTTCATAGGCAGAAAAAGTCGGGAATTAGTCATTCCCGATAGCGAGTATGCCGCGAGTCGCGCAGACAAATGTAAAATCGTGTTATCTTATGTGCGGGCATATGCGGTGACATATGCGGTCGCAAGTGCGCGCACGTCAGATGACATGTGCGTTCGCACTTTCGCGAAACTCGCAACACTGATTCGTGCACATTATGAATTATACCAGCGACCTGTGCACACAGATATTCAAAGCATTTAAAACAATATTAGTTAAATGTACAAATTTAACAAAATTCCGTTTTGAACATAACTTGAGATAATTGTTAATTTCTATTCATTTAAGTGTTTCTAACTACACAATGTTTATTGGATTTTCAATATTATATTTATTTAAAAAGGATATGTTACAAGATTTTTGTTTTTATGTACACTTCATTAATCAATTAATTCATTTAACTGTATTTTAGTAAGACACATTTTTCGTTTGATATTTTTTTCATTTTTGTATGTATTTTATAATAAACAAACGAAATGTCGGCCCATAGGTTTAAAAAGGTTGTTTAATTAAAAACACCTTCCTGTGCCTAACTATTAAATACCAAATAATAGTTATAGTTACACAGGCAAGTTTTTTTTAATTTAAATGTACATCGAGCTTTTTTTTTATGATACTGACGTTTGAAATGTCAATTTTTTTTTTAATTTCGGCATTCTATACAATCTATTGCAACTATTATTTTTTCATAATTATAGATCAAAACTGACAATAAGTAATAATTTTAAATAAAAAATGTTTATTCTTTATTATCTTTAATATTTTTGTAATGAAATATTAATATTTAACAGTATTTAAAGAAGTAATAATGCTGGTATATTATTAGTTGTTTATATTTATACTTCCAAGGTTCATTTTCAATTTAAATTATATATTAAATGTTCATCAGGCGTTTTGTAGGATCGAAATACTGACATTTGAAACGTGAAAATTATGAAACATGAAAGTAACAAATTATACTTCAAACACAAGGTCAAATGTTTACTCTACCAGACGAGTTGCACGTTCCTACATAACCATTTTAGTAAAGTTTAATTTTTTTTTGGGTAGAGGGGGGAAAATTCTTTATGAACACCTATCATTGTCCTCAATAATAGGTAGTGTGGGACTACCGGTAGTTTGTTCTCTACCGTCTACCCACTAAAAACCCTCCCCTTCTTCTCTTCGAAATACTGCCGGCACATAGTGTGCCAAATCCGAGCGCGAGCGCCAGCGGGGGTTTTGAGGATAAAAAATTAAATTGAAAATTTCGAAAAAAAAAACATATTCACTCAATTGTAGATACATGAAACCCTTTCGATCTTACATATTTATATTTTTTAACCCTCTGTATTATTCGCAATTAACGCTTAAACTTGATCTATTTAGAAAACATCAATTTTACGGCATTTCACGCGCAATGTTAAATAATTTATTACATAGGTTGTAGATGTACTATCAATATAATATTATACACAATTGTTTATAATATAATACTGTACATTATGGTTAAAAATTCATGCCTCTAAATATTTTAGAATAAAAGTTAAAAAATTTTGAATATCAATAATATTTTAAATACAAATTTTAACTTTAGAGAGAGTTATATAAAAAATCCCAACTCGATGGGGTTTGGGAATATAACTAAAAATTAGCTCAATGCTTTCTCTAAGTACCCTTAAAATTTCGTATCTCCACTGCTGCATATTTTGGGTCTTTTTGATTTTTTTATTCGGCGCTACCTATCAAAATTGAGTCGAGCTAATCCGTGTGCAGTGTCGCGGAGTCGAGCACACTATTTTCAAGCAGCACGCACAAACAAAACTTAAAAACGCACTTAAAACGCACTTGAAAATATTAAAAAAAAATAGGGCAGTTACAGAAAACACAGACAAATGTTTATATGACAACGTCAATCCTCATAATTTTCGATTTTCTGAAAAATAAAAATATTAATCAGAATATTTATAAAATTTGTCTGATATTGTAGAACGAAATTATTTATTTGGTAATGTTTTATTTACTTACTTATTTAAAATAAAAAATTGTTAGTATCCTCATCAGTCTATTCGTAGTCAGTGCCATTTGTGTCCGTTTCACAAATAATTGGCGTCTGTTGGTGGTAGTTTTTTATAAAATTAATTTTACATCGCTTCTCAAACATGATATGAGACTGAAGAGGAATAAATTGATAAGGATACTTAATTGTTTATAACATAATACTGTATATATAAATATCAAGTTTCTAAATAATTTGGAACAAAAGTTAAAATTTTTAAATTTTTATTTTAGAAATTGTTATATAAAACAGAGTTCTAGAATTCTAGAAATATCACCAAAAATTACTTTAATGTTTTCTTTGATTACCTTTCAAATTTCGTACCTCCACCGGTGCATATTTGGGGTCTTTTTAATTTTTAGTAGTTAAAGAAAACCTTTAAGTAATTTTTGGTGATATTTCTAGGCCTCATCGAATTGACATTTTTTATATAACAATTTCTAAAATTAAACACGGGCTCGCTCGACCCAATTTTGATAGGTAGCGCCGAATAAAAAAATTAAAAAGACCAAAATATGCGCCGGTGGAGATACGAAATTTTGAGGGTAGTTAGAGAAAATATTAAAGTAATTTTGGTGATACTTTTAGACTTCATCGAATTGACACTTTTTATATAACAATTTTTAAAATTAAAATTTATATTTAAAATATTATTCATGTTAAATAATTTGAACTTTCGTTCCAAATTATTTAGAAACTTGATGTTTTACTTATAATATACAGTATTATGTTATAAACAATTAAGTATCCTTATCAGTTTCTTCCTCTTCAGTGTCATATCGTGTTTGAGAAGCGATGTAAAATTAATTTTATAAAAAACAACTACCTACAGGCGCTAAAATTTTTATTATTTGTGATATTGACACAAATCGCACTGACTACGAATTGACTGATGATGATACAAACAATTTATCATTTTAAATAAGTAAGTAAATCAGATATTACAAAATAAATAATTTCGTTCTACAATATATTATAAATATTCTGATTAATATTTTTTTTTCAGAAAATCGCAAATTATGAGGATTGACACTATCATAGAAACATTTGTCTGGGTTTTCTGTAAATGCCCTATTTTTTGAATATTTACAAGTGCGTTTTAAGTGCGTTTTTATTTTATGTTTGTGCGTGCGGCTTGAAAATAGTGCGCTCGACTCCGCGATACGGCATACGGGTTCGCACGACCCAATTTTGATAGGTAGCGCCGAATATAAAAATCAAAAAGACCAAAAATATGCAGCAGTGGAGATACGAAATTTCGTGGGCAGTTAGAGAAAACATTGAACTAATTTTTGGTGATACTCCCAAACCTCATCGAGTTTGAATTTTTTATATAACTTTATCTAAAGTTAAAATTTATATTTAAAATATTATTCATATTCAAATTTTTTTAACTTTTATTCTATAATATTTAGAGACATTATTTTTTAACCGTAACGTACAGTATTATGTAATAAACAATTGTGTATAATATTATATTGATAGTACATCTACAACCTATGTAATAAATTATTTAACATTGCGCGTAAAATGCCGTAAAATCGTTGTTTTCTAAATCGATCAAGTTTAAGCGTTAATTGCGAATAATATAGAGGGTTAAAAAATATAAATATAAGACCTAAAGGGTTTCATGTATCTACAATCGAGTGGATATGTTTATTTTTCGAAATTTTCAATTTAATTTTTTTTCCTCAAACCCCCCCCCTGGCGCTTGCGCTCGGATTTGGCACACTGTGCGGCACCGTCTCTCGACATTCTTCAACAGCATCTCCTTGTCAAAGTCAGCCGGGCTGTCTACCCTGCCTCCTCCTCCTCCTCAGCCTCCCCGTCTTACTCTTCTTCTCATATCTTCTGCGTCCGCGTCCTTCCTTCTGAGAACCGCCTCAGCAAACTCCTTTACGGCTTGCCACTTCTCCTCGCTATTCAGCATGTGGTCGACCAAGTTATCTTCTGTCCCCCAGCACCGCTCCCAGTTTCCGTTTATCTTCTGCCCATCTGGGGCAGTGCGTCAGCGTGTGGTTCGCATCGTCTACCGTTGTCTCGCAATATTGACAGTTACTGCTCTTCGCCTTCTTGATCTTGTGCAAGTAGCTTCCGAAGCACCCGTGCCCAGTCAGCATTTGGGTCAGAAAGTGACTTGTCTGCCCGTGCTCTCTCCACGCAGGGCCTCACCTGTGGTATCAGCTTTCTGGTCCAGGCTCCTTTTGCTTCGTCGTCCCATCTCTCCTGCCACGCTCTCATTGCAGTTTCCCTTGCTTTGCGCTTAGCCTCGCCCTTGGTCGTTAACCCCCTTAACTTAGCGTCGTGCACCTCTGCGCGTTCTTGCAACGCCAAGTCGGCTGGTATTGTTCCAGACAGAACCTCGACCGCGTCTGTAGATACCGTCCGGTATGACCGTGTGATACGGATCGCTCCTGTTCTTTGCGCTCTTCGCAGCCGCATCACGTTCCTGACACACCGCAGAATTTGACTCACGCCGGGGCTGCGTACATCAGCTTAGCCCTTGCAATGGTTGCCAACAGTCTGCGTCGCCCCTCCCCCGGGCCGCCTCAGCTGCCGTTGTCGCCTGTGCGTAACATTTGGGATTGGCTTCGAGCGTCACTCTCAGGTATCTTATCCGCTTCTTAACCTTCACTTCCTGGTCCCTAATCACGATCCTCTCCCGCGGTTGGCGACCCGATCGTTTTTTTCCGGAGCTGCTTCCAGCCCGGTCTCCTCCAGCCACTGGATGACCCTCTCAGCGGCCTCATCGGTGGTGTATTTGAGGGTGTCCATTGACTCGCTGCATTCGACTAGTGCGAGGTCATCGGCGAACGCAATCAGTGTTGCATCTCCTGGGAGACCTATCCGTAGGATTCCCTCGTACACTAAGTTCCAGAGTGTTGGGCCCAGTACGGACCCTTGTGGTACCCTTTGCGTTATTGGCACTTCTACCTCGCGCCCTTTCTTCTCATAGGAGAGGCTCCTGTCGCTGAGGTAGGCCTCCATTATGTTCATGAGGTAGTTCGGAAAGCCTCGCTCTTCCATTGCGTTAAGGACCGCTGGCCAAGGCAGGGTGTTGAACGCGTTGAGTACGTCCACCGCCACCATCACGCAGTGTCTCTTTTTCCTCAGCGGCCCGGAATTTGCTCTCGCCGCTATTTCTTGTACGGCCATGATGGCATCTGTGGTTGACCGTCCCTTCCTGAAGCCGTATTGCCTCGGTGACAGTCCACCGGATCTTTGGATTTGTTCTGTCACCCTCTCGGTCAGCAGCCTTTCCAGAACCTTGCCGGCTGTGTCAAGGAGGCAAATGGGTCTCCAGGCCTGTGGATTCTGGGGTGGTTTGCCTGGTTTGGGGATGAGGGCCAGCCTGGCCCGCTATGCCGTCGGGTCCCGGGGCCTTGCGTTTTAGCAGCCTGTTTATTGCTTCCAGCAGCTCCTTGGTTGTGAATGGGGCTGCTTCGTTTGGCTCTGTCTCCCTTCTAGGTCTCCTTAGTACTCCGTTTCTGCGCGTGTTGTTCCGCCTGGGACCATCCTCTCCGGCCCTGGCTGCTTGGTCCTCAGTTTCTTGGCCACGATTTTGTAAGCCAGCTCGAACGGGTTGCTCTCCACTTCTTCACAGAGTTCCTTCCAGCAGAGTTCCTTTCTGCGAAAGATCTCTCTGGGATGTGCCTTCTTGGCTGTATTCCAGTGCTCCAGTAGATCTTCCAGAGGGTCATCCCTTCTCCTAGCCCTGGTCACCTGCCGTCTTGCTCTGTTAGCGGCAGCTCTGGCTGTTGCCACGCTTTCGCCCCACCAGTGGCTTGCCTTCCGCTGTTATGGTCTCTTCTTCGGAATGACTTCCTCACAGGCTGCTTGGACGTGTCAACTGTCATTTCTGCCCCCAACCCATCTGGCAGTTGGAGTAGTGCCACTCTCGACGTCAGTTTTTCGCAGTACATCCGCCCAATCGACCAGCCTTCTGCTGCTGCGCGTAAGATGGTATCGTGAGGGTCCCTGATCGCCATTGTTATGTAATTGTTGTCATTGAGCGACTCAATTTCTCTATGCACCTGCCGTGGATGAGGGGCATGAGGCGCGCTGATACCAGGGTGACATCCACTATGGATGTCTTT
The DNA here is from genome assembly GCA_963969525.1 of Ontholestes murinus. NCBI lineage: Eukaryota > Metazoa > Arthropoda > Insecta > Coleoptera > Staphylinidae > Ontholestes > Ontholestes murinus. The sequence goes on from OZ018399.1 coordinate 31,423,013, forward strand.
CGAACGTTGGTGCGTTTCCTGTATTTGCCACGTGCAGGTCTAGGGATGCGGCCATGTTTAGCACGCTTCGTCCTCTGTCGTCTGTGTTCTGTGACCCCCATGCAGTTGCCTTCGCGTTCAGGTCTACCCCCACGATCACGTGTCCCCGCTGTCGTCGTAAGCTGTCCTCCAGCTCCTGCATCCAGGCGTTGTAGACTGCTCGCCTGCTGTTGGGGGATATGTAGCAGCTGTAGAATACTGTGTCAGCTACTGCTAACCACACTATCCCTCTAGCAGGCGTGTATCAGCCGCACGCTTGTTGTTTCATGTTTCCCCGCATCTGAATCGCTGCGCCGTCCGGTGCATCCCTCATCCAACTCCCGTCCAGTCGCGCGTTGTTTGGTTCGCTGAGGAGGATGATGTCTGCTCCGCAGTCCCTGGCTGTCGCCTCCAGCAAATCTTGGGCTGCTCTGCTCCGATTTGCATTGAGCTGTATTAATCTTACTTCAGGGATATCTTCCTGCTGCGCCACTTCTGTCCTTCCAGCAATGCCAGCCGCTCCCCTGGTCTTTTTGGCCACTGGCTTGAGGCAGCTCTTAAAGGTACCGCATTGGGCTGATGCTGCCCTATGTGCTTCGATCTTGCAGAGGGGACACTTTGGCCTCTCTTTGCACGCTGCGGCCTGGTGGCCACCTTCTCCCGCAGTTTCTGCAGAGCTTGCACG
>OZ018399.1:31423915-31513915 GCA_963969525.1 Ontholestes murinus
TCGCGTACCTCTAGAACATAGTTCCTATGGTCTTCCTCGTGTTACAACGAATGATATGATATCAAACACGACATACGTACCGCTCAAAAGTAACTTGTCACCGTCCACGGTTACACATGGTACGAGTTATAACATACTTAGCCGCGTACGTTATATGTGAGTTATGTACATAAACATATTAGATAGTTAGTATAGGTTTAGGGCTTGTATATATATTAGGTAGTTTTAGAATTGTACATAATAATTAGTAACATTACACATGGCGACAATGACATTAATCCATGTTTCCCGAATATGAGCAAACATATAATAGCTTATATATGTGTATTTTATTTATTTGAAAATCGGGAAACCTCTGGATTAATTAAATTGAAAACCTGACATCAAACCCGGTCATTGGTAGGGGGCGCATATATATATATATATAACCACTTCGCCCCCTACCCGGAGTTAGTTAATGTCCAGAGTTAGTAAGTGTTCGTCCGGCAGTTAGTTTGTATCCGTCAGTGATAGTCAGTGTGTGTTTCTTTGTTGTCAGTAAGTTATAATAGGTCAGTTAATTGTCGAAAATTAAATTAGGTTATATCTGTATATTTCTTTTTGTTTTGTTTTAATCATTAGATAATTTTTTTGTTCCGTTGTTTTTTTTTAAATTGTTTTTAATATAAATAAACTGTCAAATTATTTTTCTTATATTTGCATTTTATTTCATTTTAAAACAACACAATTTAAACATTAAGGAAATATACATTTATTAATAAAGAATTGGTGGTTCTTGAAGAAGTTATCCGGGTAAGTGATTTTTATTTTAAATTAACTTGAGACTGTGTGGTATTCCCTCTACCAATGAGCTACTAGGTAATCAAGGGGATCTGATTGTGCACAACAGGCCAGTTCACTAATTCAATTAGTTTATACGTCCATAATCGGGGCAGTTAGCTCTTAGCAGTTAACTCCTTCATCTTCCCCGTTGATAACTCGTGGTAAGGTTACTTCTTATACCCATAATGTTCTGGAGGCTTGCAATCATTTCCGATTTAAAAACTTGACCTCTATCTGATAGAATTCTCATTAGGCATCCATGACGATATATGAAATTTTCCATCAAAAATTTGGCTACTGGCTCCGCTTTACCGCCCTTTATTGCCGCGATCTCTGCGTACCTCGTTGCGTAGTCGGTTGCCACAATAATCATAGTTTTTCCCGATATGCTCCTCCTAAAGGGTCCTAGTAGGTCAATTCCGAATTAATCAAATGGTTTCGCTACTTTTATTGGTTGCAGTAAGCCGAGAGGTTTCCTATTTTTCATACCTTTTCTTGCTTGACAATCTGGGCAACCGCAGACGAATTTAATTATCATTTCTCATGCCGTCCCAAAAATATCTTGTTGCTACTCGATTTAGTGTTTTTGTGACGCCAAAATGTCCAGCCGTGGGTTCAGAATGGTTGCTATAGAGGATGTCAAATTTTAAGTGACTTGGGATACAGAGCAGGTGTTTATTTCCTGATGATAATGCGGAATTTTTCTTATATAATGCACCGGTATCTATCACATAATTACGAGCTCTTCTTCGCATCGCGGGCGTGCCGAGAGTATTGGAGGGATCTAATATGATATTGATTATTTCTTGTAATTTGTCATCTTGCTTTTGTTTCTTTATGATATCATCTGCACTTAATAGATATGTTGGAAGTTCGTTTGGCATTTCCTCATCAGCTGTTGTTTCTGTTTTGACGGGATGTCTAGACAAACAGTCTGCGTCCTTGTACGCTGTACCATTTTTATGCACAACTGTGTAATTATACTCCGACAATTTAATCGCCCACCCCGCTAGTTTTCCAGTAGGATCCCGACAATATTTTAACCAGCATAGTGCATGGTGATCCGTTACTATAGGGATGTGCCGCCCATGAACTAAATGTCTTAAGTTACCGAGACTCCAAACAACCGCCAGTGCTTCCAGTTCGGAAATAGTGTAATTTTCTTCAGCCTTTGTTAGGGTTCGGCTAATAAATGCTACTGGGTGTTTACCGTCATACTTTTCTTGCAGTAGGATTGCACCAATTCTGTATCCGCAGGCGTCTGTTCTTAATTCGACATCTTCCGTTGGGTCGAAGTGAATCAAAACAGGAGCAGATGACAATGCATTTTTTAAAGTATCAAACAATGTTTGTTGAGACACATCCCAAACAAAACCTCCCTTTTTTGTTGCGTTATGCAGGGGTTGAGCAATCATTGAATAATTTCGAATAAATTTCCTGTAAAAATTGCATGTACCCAAAAAGCTTTGAACGTCTTTTGTGTTTGTGGGTACTGGGAATTTTTCGATTGCAGCATTTTTTCAGGGTCAGTTTTAATTCCTTCTTCGTTAATTACAAATCCGAGTACTATAATTTCCTTCTCCAATAAGATGCATTTAGAGGGTTTTAATTTTAAATTCGCTTGTCGGAGTCTCTCAAAAATGTGTTTTAATTTAACTATATGATCCTCAAAAGTTTCGCTAAAAACGATGATGTCATCTAAATAAATATCGGCCAACGCTTGAAATGTTACATAATCCAACCGGTAGCACGTTGAATTCGTATAGGCCATTATGGGTACAAAACGCTGTCATTTCTTTGCTTTCTTCTTTAACACCCACTTGCAAGTAACCGCTTAATAAACCGAGCGTAGAAAAATATTTGCTCTTGCCAAATGAATTTAGGACGTCTTCTATTAATGGTAAAGGGTACATATTTTTCTTAGTCACGGAATGTCACGAAGACCGTGGCAATTTGCTAGGCTTTATAATCTTATTTTGCAGCATTTTCTCGATTTGATTTTCAATAACCTGTTTTTCTTTGTAAGATGTCCGGTACGGTTTACATTTTATAGGTTTCGTCCCTGGGTTTAGTTCGATCTCATGTACTTGAAGGGTTGTAAAGCCTATTTCGTCATTGTCGTCGTCGAATACGTCGGAAAATTGAGCGATTAATTCATTGACTACGCTCATTTGATTAATTGATAAGTGGCCTGTCGGTATACGTTGGTTTTCTAAGATATTTCCATTTGGATCATCCGCTAGAGTAAACACGTTGTTGATTTCATTGCCTTCTTGCAAGAATCCTATTGTGGATCCTTCCAGAATCTTGTATCAACGAATGCATGCGATTTTATTTTAATTTTAACAACGTTGTTTGTTGAATCTGCAATCTCAATTAACTCTAAGTTTTTAGGGTTTAAAAACTGGTAATTAGGACGCAGTGTGTTTTCCCTGGTCTGGTGGGTATTTTTGCAAAACTGGTGATGCACTGCCCTGCTTCCACGATTAGTGTTTCCGTCAGCGTAGCTTTAATTTCTTGAGTAGGGTGATGATCAACGTCAATTTGCATAAGCTCTTCAATATCTCGGTTTAATTGTTCCATGTACTCATTTTGTTTGTTTACTTCTTCTTTCCTATCAATAAAAACTAATGAATTATCAACGTAATTTATCACGGCGCCATGTTATTTAGGAAAATTATTGCCTAAAATAAGTGGTTTTTTAATTCAAGGGCTGTACAGTGGGTTTTTAAATTTTCTACCGTGACTGTAAATGATGCTTCTCCTAAAGCGTGTGTAATATTGTTATCCGCCGTACGTCATAAGTGCTTGTTTGCTTTGATTCGTTTAAATTTTCTTGCAAGTTTTTCTGATATTATGTTTTGACAAGCCCCTGTTTCGATTACAATTTCCGTTGTTATATCATTAATTTTTCCGAATGTTGTTAATATATCTGATTTGGTGTGGTACGAGTTTGTGGTATAAAGGGCGGCACTGGGCAATTTTAGTGACGCCTCTCTTCGTTTGGGTAGCCTCTGTTGTATGACTTGTTTTCGGGAAGTGGTGTAGGTGCCCTACATGATCGTGCGGTGTGTCCAGGTTTCTGACATCGGAAGCAAATTGGTCTACCATCAGTGGTCCTTGAAAATTGCGATGAGTTTTGTTTTTTCCGTTGGGCCGCGGTAATTGAAAATGCGGATTTAAAGCGTTATTTATCGAAGGGTGATTGTTGGGGTGATAATGAGAATTTTCTATTGCATTTTGTGTTTGCGAATGATTGGTCGGAAATATGTACGGGTTATGAAAAGGGTGTGTAGGTATGCTAGCATGCGTGTTATAAGTATGGTGGGGGACGAGGGGATCAGGTTGTTGCAGGAAAGGATTCGTATTTTGAATAAAGGGGTTGCAACCGTATGATAATCTTGCAGTTAGTGTCGCTTTCTGAATGTCGCTCATTTTTAACACTACTTCTTCTAATTTCGCTTTGGTCATGCGTGACGAACGTAGCTCTACATATTTTTCTAAGTAGATGGGATGCAGTCCGGCCAAAAAATAATCGATTAGTCTTTCGTCGCTGACCTGTCCTAATTCTTCGCATAATCTACTCACATCATCGTAGTACATTTGATTATCTTCGTTAATACCCTGTTTTCGACAAGCTAATTTTAATTTAATATCACCCATTGAATCGTCTCCCCCAAACTCTGCAATAAAAGCAGCTTTGACATCCTCCCCTGTCTTATCGAAGATTATTGGTTGTGTCCTAAATTTTGCGTACCAAAAACATGCTTCATTTGTGAGGAAAGAGCCGAAAAAGTAAAGCCGGTATTTGTCATCCCAACCATTTGAAAACGAGGCTTGTTCAAAAAGACGAAGAAATGATATAACGTTGTGAGTCGCGGGGTCAAATGTTGGGGGTGTTGTGAATTTCGGTTGTGTGGGCGTGAGAGAGGTAAGATTTGCGTCATAAACTGTCGAGTTGGCCATTTTTTGTGATAGTATTGTTGTTTGCTTCCGGAGTTGGTTTGCACTTTTTGGAAATTCGGCGGTCGCTGTAATGTCCTGGGCTACGAATTGAGGTGGGTGTATTTTTGTTGTATTTAAATCGTCACTTGAAATAATTGATTCTGCCGACTGCGTTTCCGACTTAGGACCAATTGTCGATGTTTTCTTGAATAAATACGATTGGTTCTAATGGTTGACTGTAGCCCGTTTTTAAAATAGCCGATGTATTGATATGAATTTTCTGTTCTTCGGGTACGGATTTAGTGGGCGTACGCGCGGTTTTATTACTACCGGTAAATACTTCGCCAGCGTTTGTATCAAAAATTTCTGTACTTCTGATAGTCGGGCGAAACTCAGCGAATTCCTGATCGAATATTTGTGCTTGATAGCGAGTGTTGTAATTTGGCTTCTTTTTAGACATTTGAGTCAGAGTTAATGCATTGCATTTAATTTACACATAGTTCGCAAGGTCGCGGTTTCTTCTTACAATTGTAACACTCGTTAACACACAGCATGCACGTATTTATTACACTTATGTTTTCTATTGCCCTTGACCTCAACGAATGCAATACTATTTAAATTATTATTTTTTTCTACAACACATTAAATATTAAAGTTAATACTTGATGCGCTGCACTCTTGATGGAAACATATATTAATATTGGGTAAATAGTAACTCTTGTTTTGTTCCATATTGTTTTTATTTTCATTTACTGACACGTATTTCGGTCTTCGCAGACCATGAAAATAAAAACAATATGGAACAAAACAAGAGTTACTATTTACCCAATTCATTAAATATTAAACTATAATTAAACGGGTTTGGCGCCTCCACCACATGTCGCGTGGGGGTCGTCGCGACTTCGATATCAAAGGCAAAAGGTAGGATTATTGACCAATTTAATGGAAAATGGGAGGTTACTTACTTGACGAAGAACAAGATGCCAAACTTTCAACTTAACTATTTATTATGACACTTAACTAGACTAACTAGATGTTGGGACAACCTCTTTGACTGCCAGCTAATTCGCGACTGTCCGTCCCCGGCGGCCCCACAGATCTTCCTCGATTTCCCTAATCAGCATAAAAATTACTTATTAACAATTATCGAGGAAGTCCTTGAATTCCGCTGAGCACGGGCGTACATACTCGCGGACAGGAAGCGACATGATATTTCCTGTCTCAAATAACCCCTGTCCGCGACAATATCATCCCAGAAATTGTTACAACTTATATGATTAACGAAATTTGATATTTTGGCGAAATTGAATAATCTTTGTCGTATTTTATCTGCATTTGATTGTTTATTGCTTTTGGGCTACAATAGTTTTTGGGCGAGGTGATCAGACATGTGTGTCTGAAATATATAAGTATTGTAGTCACCATGTATGTTGGTTAAAGTATTATCAATCAAAGACGATTTTATTTTTGATGTACGTGTTGGGGTTTTTATTGTAATACGAGCATTGAAAGTTGACAAAATATTCTGAAATTCATTTGATTCTTGTGTTTTTCGCTTAAGTTAATGTTAAAATCAGCCATTATAAATAATTCGATTTTTCAGTTGTGAGAATTTTAAAAAAGTACATGAAGTTTAGTAAAGAATATGTTATGCTTATAATTAAGTGCCCTGTAAATTACAACACAAACATATGTTTCTTCTTTTGTTAACCACTCGATGGCTGCGCATTCAAAATTATCATAATACCTAAAATCATACATTCATAGTGATTTTTTGACATATCTTCAATTTTAAGTACGAAATAGGTTTAAGAAATAATAACACTTTGCTAGTATCACGAATTTTTACACTTTTTATTGTGACTAGTTTCGTCCTATTCGGACATTATCAAACGAATACAATAAATTACATTTACAATTCAGTACTTATATATTAAGGTGGCGCAGGTAAACACTTTTACAAAATCGCATTAAATAATGGCGTGTATATTAAATCTGTTTGGTCGTTCATTAGGGGGTTTTCCGGATTAGATTTGTTTTTATGGATTTCCAACGATTCCAGGTAGTCGAGTCTTAGGCCTTTTTCAGCGAAGTGTAATATTTCTAACGGATTTAAAACTGGAACGTGGTTATTGTCGAGCATGTGATTCGCGTATGTTGAATTTTGTTTTTTGTTGACATATGAGTTGAGATGTTCTTTAAGGCGAATATCAAAATTCCGACCAGACTGGCCTATATAAACTGAAGGACATGAGCCGCACTTTAATTTATACACCCCAGATTTTCTTTCATTCTATCAATTTTTTGTTTATGATTAAATATCAAGTTGTTTAATTTATTCTCTATTTTGAAAACTACTTTAACATCGTGTTTTTGAAGGTGTTTTTTAATTTGGTTGCTGATTTTACCGTAATATGGAATGGTGACTATTTTCTTAGTATCTATTTTTGCGGGTTTTCCGTAATATAACAGTTGCCTTGATTGCTGTTTATCTTTTTTATTTATTAGTATATCGATTATTTTACTCGAATATCCATTATTTTGTGCTAGTTCTTTTATAATTTTGATTTCTTTTTCCAGTGCCAGGGGGGATAAGGGTAGTGACCGAGCTCTATGGAGCATTGAATTAAAGGCTGTATGTTTATATTGTATAGAATGTTGTGAATCAGATGGGGTTAGGGCATCAGTGAACGATGGTTTTCTGTAAATATCAAAATTTAGTTTTTTGTTTTTATTGCTGTAGTGTTTCTTGTTAGGCGGGATGGGGGTTTTTATATTGATTTCAATTAGACACATTGATATATGAATAATGTCAATTTTATTACTGACAGTTGAACTTGTGCACATCAAGTATGCGTATGCACACATATGCGATTACATATATATAAAAATATAGTCGGAAATATATTCGAACATTACAATTGCTAATAGTTAGATCTAAGAAATTGATGCTTCTGTTTTGTTCTATTTCCACTGTAAACTTTATTTTTGGATGTAGGGAATTTAGGAAGTTTAAAAAGGAATGAATTTGTCTATCGGTGCCATCGAAACAAACTAGAATGTCATCGACATATCTATACCAAAATTTTAAATGTTTATTGCCTAGCGGTGAATCTAAAATTAATTTGGTTGAGGTTTGAGGTTTTCCATGAAAATTTCTACTAAAAGGGGGCTAAGTGGTGATCCCATTGCCAGGCCTTCTGTTTGTTTGTAAATTTTATTGTTAAAGGAAAAATAATTATATTCTGTAATTAGCTCTAAGGTAGTTATAAATTCATCTATAGTAATCGGGTTAATATGTTTATTGATTAAAATTTGTTTTGTTAATTGTAATGTTTCTGTGAGGGGGATGTTTGAAAACATGTTACTTACATCAAAAGAGATTAGTTTATAATGGTTATGCATATGAAAGTTGGAAAGTTTTTGAGTGAGAGATATTGAGTTTTTTATAGCATAAGGGTCTGCAAATCCTGTTAATGTTTTAAATAATCTATTAAGTTTAATAGCTGTTTTATGAGATGGGGAATTATTACTTGCGGATACTGGTCTGATGGGAATTTTATCTTTATGTATTTTCATAAGACCATATAGTTGAGGAGCCCTGGGGTTCATGGGTATGAGCTTACGGTGGTCGAATTCAGAAAAAATGCTTTTGCAACTTTTGATTAAGGTTTTAAGTTTACAAATGAGTTTTGAAGTGGGGTCCGCTTTTATCTCGATAATATTATTTTCATTTAGGAAGTTATTGACTTTGTTATTATATTCTGATTTAGTTACAATTACTATAGTGTTGCCCTTATCTGCTCTAGTTACGACTAATTGATTAGTTTTTATTTTATGCTGAATTGATTTTAACGGAATATATGTGGGGGATGTAGTTGGCACTGTATTTTTTATTGTTTTGGCAATTTGTGTTTTTGTTAAATTACTATTATTTATTCCATTTAGTGCAACTGCTGATTCTATAATTAATTTTTCTTTAAAGAATTTTGGGGTAATTGGTGGGCAATATTTATGTCCTTTATATAGTAAATCTAGTTCCGCTTTGTTGAATTGTACGTTAGATGTATTTACCACGCGCTGATGAAAAACGGCACCCTGGATATCCTTGTGTGTAGTCTTCTTTTCTTCTCTTAGTCTTCGAATCTTCTGTTTTTGTGCGATAGATTTTTGGTGCGTCAGCAAGCTGACTTTAGCTCTAACATGGTCGTCTAGAAGGTCGAACTCCACCGGATGTAGATGATGAGCTAATTCTGTGTGCACTACTTTTATGTAAGAGTAAACTGTGTCACGCCTACGGCCTAGATTATTTAAAACATTAACAGGATTTGCAGACCCTTATGCTATAAAAAACTCAATATCTCTCACTCAAAAACTTTCCAACTTTCATATGCATAACCATAATAAACTAATCTCTTTTGATGTAAGTAACATGTTTTCAAACATCCCCCTCACAGAAACATTACAATTAACAAAACAAATTTTAATCAATAAACATACTAATCCGATTACTATAGATGAATTTATAACTACCTTAGAGCTAATTACAGAATATAATTATTTTCCTTTAACAATAAAATTTACAAACAAACAGAAGGCCTGGCAATGGGATCAACACTTAGCCCCCTTTTGGCAGAAATTTTCATGGAAAACCTCACCAAATTAATTTTAGATTCACCGCTAGGCAATAAACATTTAAAATTTTGGTATAGATATGTCGATGACATTCTAGTTTGTTTCGATGGCACCGATAGACAAATTCATTCCTTTTTAAACTTCCTAAATTCCCTACATCCAAAAATAAAGTTTACAGTGAAAATAGAACAAAACAGAAGCATCATTTTCTTAGATCTAACTATTAGCAATAAAAACAAAAAACTAAATTTTGATATTTACAGAAAACCATCGTTCACTGATGCCCTAATCCCATCTGATTCACAACATCCTATACAATATAAACATGCAGCCTTTAATTCAATGCTCCATAGAGCTCGGTCACTACCCTTATCCCCCTTGGCACTGGAAAAAGAAATCAAAATTATAAAAGAACTAGCACAAAATAATGGATATTCGAGTAAAACAATCGATATACTAATAAATAAAAAAGATAAACAGCAATCAAGGCAACTGTTATATTACGGAAAACCCGCAAAAATAGATACTAAGTAAATAGTCACCATTCCATATTACGGTAAAATCAGCAACCAAATTAAAAAACACCTTTAAAAACACGATGTTAAAGTAGTTTTCAAAATAGAGAATAAATTAAACAACTTGATATTTAATCATAAACAAAAAATTGATAGAATGAAAAAATCAGGGGTGTATAAATTAAAGTGCGGCTCATGTCCTTCAGTTTATATAGGCCAGTCTGGTCTTAGAACGACCTTCCGGTTTGTGATAAATATGTCCTTAGGTAGTCTGCAATTCTGTAAATAGACGCCACATTGTTGAGTTTTTTTTTCTTTGTCTTTATTATTTTTCCTAAGGTATTATTTGGTCTATATGCCTCATTAATATTTATTTTTTATAACATTTTTCCGATTTGAGTAATATTTTTTCCTGTAAATATTACTGAAGTATAGTTTTCCGTAGCATTGTCTTTTGTAATAGGGTAATTGGAATAAATTAATTTATTTCTTTGGTTTTTGTGTCAAATTTTTTCTATTATTGACCTTTCAAACCCGTTTTTGTATGCAATTTGAAATATAATTTTTAATTATTTTTCATAATTACTTTGTGTCATTGGAGCTGCTAATAACCTTTGTACCATACTATGATAAGCAGATACTTTGTGAGTTAGGGGTAATTGGATTTATAATTAATTGTCGTGTCTGTGTCGGTTTGTGAAAATTCGAAAAGTCGTGTTTGTTATGAATTATTTTTATCGTTAAGTCTAAAAATTTAATTCAATTATCTACTTCTATTTCTTTTATAAATTGTATTTTTTATGTTCTAAGTTTAATAAATGTAAAACTGAATATAATTATCTGCCTGAGCCATTAAATGCTAAAATCACATCATAGACGTACCTATACTAATAAACACATTTCTTAAAAGCCGGTAATTGAGATAAAACCTCTTAAAAGTTATCTATAAATACCTCCGCATCAGGGGGCTTAGTGGGTTTCCGATGGCTAGGCGCTCGTCCTGGCAAAAACATTTATTGTCAAACTATAAATAATTCTGCGACGGGCAGATTTCTTGGAGGTTTAGATTCTGATTTTATAAAGGGGTTTGTATTATTTATTAGTCTATCTTTAAATATTGTGAAAACTTAAAATAAAGTCTGACAATATAATTAAAATTTAAAATGTTAACATTAATTAAAAACAAGAATTAACACTAAAAGTTACATTTTAAAGGTTTTTTTTGAGGTTTAGTTCCTAACCATTTTGATTCCTTACAAGTACATTGAAGAACGTCTCGAAAAACTCAGCAAATAGAATTTTGAGATAAATTAAAACGACACATTTTAAGTATTTAAAAGTTAAACGTAGACTGAATTAATAAATTTAACATGATGTAATAAGTTTGGAGAATAATTACTGAAGGTAGACAAACACAAAATGGTCGGTTTTCCGCTAGTTAACTGTAAAAAGAGCGATGAAATGTTCGACACATCGAAATTTCATGATAATAAACGCAGAGTACGATTCACGCAGGAAAAACCTAAACCCAGGTCCGAGAAGTTGAAGAGGGTAACCGACATATCAAATCCCTGAGTAACATTTGGGAATGGAAAAAAACACCAAAATCCATTTAATGCAAAATGCATATCTCTTCACTCGCTTCACACATTTTAGTCCACACAGGTACCACCAACGTAATCCCTGTTTATCCGACCGGCCCAATCATAAGAAGCCACACACGTGCCGCCAAATGTTAACCGCCAACACTGCAGGTATAAATAGCGCAGTTCATCGCAGTTTTCCAACGAACGCCGCCTAAAGAAGACCAATGCGACTTGGTCGGAACGATATTTATTTGTTATATTATACATACATATATATTTTCTTCTTCCAGACACCCACAGTGACTAGCGTGATGTTGTTTAGTTTTAGTCTAAATTGTACCATTGTTCTTGCTGTATACAACTGTTTTAAGAGAATATATTTAGTTAAAGTTAACCGTGTTTTGTGTATCAAACTATACCTAAAACATAACAATTTTAATCTGCTCAGTCCTGACAGCATCAGTCTGCTGTCAGGTACGGGACGTATGCCTTTTGGTTGTGCTATGCCTTTTTGTGCTCCTCTGCTAACTTGCGTCGTATTAGTTTATTTTCCAGTTTCATTGGGATGCCGAAAGTGGGTTCAGGTCCTGTCAATTCACTAGCTACACCTTCTTTGGCCAGCAAGTCGGCCCCCAAGTGTCTAATAATTCCTTGGTTCATACTAGCTGCCTTTTTCTTGTTGTCGCCAGTGTGCACAACTTGTTTATGCAGGTCATAAGAAGCCTGAACTGAACTATAGGGCTGCCTGGTTGTCTGACATAACAGTAATTGGTCCTTTGTTATGTCACGACTCCCTTAGTTTATGAGCAATTATGATCAATCTTGGTATCGGGTTTTTAAAAAGATTTTTTAAAGTACAACGACGTTTATTTTCCTTACTGTTACAAGGTTCAGAGAAGACTGCCGAGATTTACATATGATGAATTCAAAATAATTAGCCCAGGGCGCAAAACGTGATAAAATTCGTATTCCGTAATCGCAACGCGGTCGCCGCAGGTAGCCGCGATCATATGTTTTTACGGGAAGATGCGTTTCCTCCATGTAACACCTCCCTCATCAATGGAAAGACTGCCCTCAGTCTTTTGTTCCGGTAGTTGCAAACCGGCGCTTGAGCGGAACGGACGTGTCTAATCCCTCAAGCAATTACCTGGCGAGCACTTTTCGAGCGGATTATAACGAGCGATTGTGATTGTGAAATGGCGACGAAAGGCGAGGAGTTTGCGGTGACTGTGTGTGAGGCTAAGGCGAAAATCTTAAAACTTCTGCCTGAATCATCGGCACATATTAATGTGTCCGATCGGAAGGAAGTAAGGACAAGCGTAGAAACCATGGCTTCTACAATGTTGCTGATGTGTGGCATGTTGGTCAACATGCGAGAACTGCTGAACGAGACCGAGAAGAAAATGGAGGAATTAAAAAAACGAGCTAGTGAGATGCCGGCGAAGACGAGTGACAAACCTGTGACGCGTAGGGAGATCAAATCTTCCTATGCCAATACGGTGAAGAAAAACGAAATAATCGTTATGTGCGGTGACGATAAACTAAATAATGTGCAGCTGAAAAATAGAATAATGACAAGTGTTGACCCCGTGCAACACGAAATCGGAATCGCGAAAATGACAATGATGAAAAATGGCGGAGTAAAAGTTAATTGTGCGGATACAAAAGACCTCAAGAAATTCACGGAAGAAATTAAGAAGACGGACCTAAAAGTGAACAACGTCCAAAAACGAAAGCCGTGGATGAAATTGTTCAGAATTGATGTGAGTGCGACTGATAACTCAATTCTGGACACTATATTTAAGCAGAATTCCTTTGTAAGGAGTCTGTTTGATTCCATTGAGGAATACCGGAAGGAGGTGGTTGTACGCCGGCACATTAAAAACCGTCGCAACCAATACCAAAAATGCGTGGTTCTGGAGGTACCAGCATCCCTCCGAAAATTACTGATGGACAACCCAGTAAAATTCGGTTACGAATGCATTTTTGCGGAAGACTGCAAGGACTTGTTGCAGTGTTACCAGTGTCACGCTTTTGGACACAAATCGGCGGACTGCAAAATCAAGGAACAAGTGTGTGGTAAGTGCGGCGAAAACGGCCATGCGTTCAAAGAATGCAAAAGCCGTAAATTGTGTTGTGTAGTGTGTAAGCGTCATAATGACGCGAATAAGGATGGTCGCAAACTTGAAACCGACCACGATGCAAAATCAAGACGCTGCCCCTCAATGAGAAGGTACGAAGAAATGTACGCCAGCACCATCGATTATGGGTACTAACCGACCCACAATCAAGGGACACGGGGTAAGTGATTCTGTTTCCGTGGTGAAGTGCGCACAGATTAATTTGAACAAGAGCATGTCAGGGGTAAATTTACTAACGAAAATTATCGTAGATGAAGGGATAGATATATGTTTTGTCCAAGAACCCAACATACGCGGGGGTAGAGTAAGAGGCTTCACCTCACAGATGGATGTTTTTTATAAAACGGGGAATTGCCCGCGGACCGCAATTTGCGTAAATACTATAACTTCTAATGGGATAATCTTAACGGATCTATGTTCGGAGAAAATAACGGTGATTGAATTTCAAAAGGGTCAGACTAGAATTTTTGGAATATCGGCTTACCTACCATGCGCAGGTAATAGACGGGATGAAGATTACGAAGAAGCCATTAGTGAGCTTAGACGGGTACTAGAATCATTAGAAAACAAAGGGGAGATTATCTTAGGCGTCGACGCGAACGCGAAATCCGAATTATGGGGTAGTCCTTCGGAGGACAGGCGCGGTAGAATTTTTTCGGAATTAATTGAGGAGCGCGAACTAATTGTTCTAAACGCGGGTAACATACCAACGTACGCCGGCCCGGGCGACCGAACAAGCTTCATTGATGTGACAGCTTGTTCCGTTGACATCGCCGCGTCGGTGAGTGGTTGGACAGTAGATACCGAAAACGAAATTTCGGACCATAGAGTAATTAGGTGGGAAATAGGAGGCGCGATTAATGATAGGAAAGAAAACTGCGGATTCTGTACAAAAAGGGCGAATTGGGAAATTTTTGACGGAGTTCTAGACAGGCATAGAGATCGCATTACTAGAAAACTGGGTGATCAGTCACGCGAGGGCATTAATGACGCGGCACAGGAAATTAATAACCTAATTAGAGAGGCGTGCGTAGAAGGAATACCGAGGATTAGGAAATTCGCGAGATCTGTTCCGTGGTGGACGAGGGAAATTGATAACGCGAGGGCGGATGTAAGACGTTTAAAACGAGCATGGAACAAGGCGCGAGGTGATTTAGAAAGGGAAAATAAAAAACGCGAATATTACAGTAAATTCACGGACTATAAGAAATTAATTAAAGACACGCGACTAAGGGAATGGAAACGGTTTTGTACCGAATCGTCTAATGAGGAACCGTGGGGGTGCGCGTATAAAGTAATTAGGGGTAGTAAACGACGGAAAATAATTTCGAATGTGAGATTAGCGGACGGGACATATACAAAAACAATACAGGAAACGTCGGCGGCACTACTTAATAAATTATTTCCAGGGGATAACGCGGATAGTGACAGTGATTCGCAAAGGGTAACTCGCGAACAGGCGACAAGGGTAACAGGGGGCGAAAATGATTGCGACCTCACACACGAAGAGTTAGATAGAGCAATTAAAGGGATAGGCGCGAAAAAAGCACCGGGACGCGATAAATTAACAATTGACATAATCAAACGGGCGATGGGAACGATAGGCGCGGAGATTTTTGAGTGTATGAGATCATGCGTGAGGGAAGGTGTCTTTCCAGCTTGTTGGAAAGACACGGATGTTAGGTTAATTCCAAAAGCGGGGAAAGAGGACGTCGCGGACATGGGGAGCTACAGACCCATATGTCTGCTTCCCTGTCTCGGGAAGATCTTGGATGATATTCTAATCAAACGCATTGAGTATCATCTCGAGACAATCGGTGAGGCGGCCCCTAATCAATATGGATTTACCAAGGGCAAAACAACGGTACACGCGGTCAAAAAGGTAATAGATTTTGTTAACGAAGCGAAACGGGCAGGGGATTACAGCGCGGTCATTTCTTTAGATATCGCGGGGGCGTTTGACCATTCGTGGTGGCCAGTCATTATAAACGAAATGGGGAGAATGGGCGTGTCTAGAAACATAATTAAATTAGCAAGGGATTTCTTAGAAAATCGCACAGCGCGAATAGATTACGCGGGTCAATCGGTAGAAAGAGAAATAGAGAGAGGTTGTCCGCAGGGCTCGAAATCAGGACCGGGGTTTTGGAAAATTGTGCACGCTACACTTTTAAGGAAAGCAATTCCGGAAAATTGCGAACTAATTGCTTTTGCCGATGATACTGTACTTCTGGCACGGTCAAGACTGTATAAGGGACTTAAAAACGTGGTTAATTCAGCTTTGGAAATAATTGACAAATGGGGAAAAGATGTTAAACTCAAATTCAACACGGAAAAAACGACGGGACTTTTCTTTGGGAAACCAAAACAAGCGAGACCAAACTTTAAAATGGGAGATACATTTGTTCATTGCGCGGAAAGTATTAAATATCTCGGAATAGTAATCGATGAAAAATTAAGCTGGCGGCAGCATGTCATATATATCTGTAATAAAGCGCAAAAAATTTCACAACAACTGAGGGTGGCATGTAAATTAACGTGGGGATTAACTAGGGACGCGATGCGGACAATCTACCTGGGCGCGGTCGAACCGGCTATCAGGTATGGAGCGGCAATATGGGGAAATAATTTAAAATCGAGGGAAATTAAGAACTTGCGATCGGTACAAAGATGCATGTCAATAGGCGCGGCAGCGGCATACAAAACCGTTTCAGCGGACGCGGCATTAATTATTGCGGATTTAATTCCGATAGAGGAAAAGATTAGGGAAATAAGCTTACGATGGCAGACGCGAAACTCAGGGGTAATAGCTCGCGAAGAAGGGAATGTTCAAATAGAAAAGAGAGGAGTAGTTCATAGACATCCAACTGAGAAACGCGGAATAAATTTCGACATAGTAGACGCGGATTTTTAGCCGGAAAATTTAATTTACACAGATGGGTCAAAATCGGAACATGGTATCGGAGCGGCCATTGTAATCTATAAAAATGCCGAGGAACAGGAATTCGTTAAATTAAAACTAGGCGCTAAATGTACAGTCTTCCAGAGCGAATTAATAGCAATAAGAGCCGCGGTCAATTATATTACACAAAAGGAGAATGGTGTGTGGCACATAATATCGGACTCTAAGTCGGCACTTCAAGCGCTTAGATCGATGCGAAAACCGACTGAATTAATGGTAGAGATAGAGCGAAATATTTGGGAGGCGCGAGGGAAAATAATAATATTCCACTGGACGCGGGCACACGTAGGGAACACGGGCAACGAAAGAGCGGACGAACTCGCGAAAGAAGCCACGCGGAAAATAGGAACATGTGACTACGACAGGGCACCGTTCTCCTATGCAAAACGCGAAATTAGGAAAGACGCGATAGCTAAATGGAATAACGGGTGGGCAAATTCGGTAAATGGGCGAGTAACATTTAACTTTATTAGATCAGTTGAGGAGAGGCGGGAAATTTTAGAATGGATTACACCGGAAATTACGCAACTACTAACGGGACATGGGAATTTCGGTAGCTATCTTAAACGAATAGGGAAAACGGATTTGGAAGACTGTACATGCGGTAATGGGATTGATAACGCGGAACACGTTATGTTTTCATGCGAATATACACGGGAACGAAGATACAAGGCGGACTTAAATTTAATTTCAGTTGGACTTAGGTGGCCAACTAATTACGACGAATTGACTAGTATTAGGCGCGAAAGTAGATTTTGGAAAACGTTTAGTGTATTTGCGGGATCAATTGAAATACTAAAACTGTAGGGCTGGGCTAAATTGATTTGCTGTTGGGGAGTTGTCTGTGCGTGCGGTGTGAGGAAACAGAATCACTTAAATACAAATGGCAGGTTATAAATTGCTGAGGGAAACGGGCAGCGAGAGAAAAACTTACCACACTGAAGAAAGAAGAACGAAGAGTACCAAGAGAAGAGGACGTTCCATCGCAGAAAAGGATCACACGTCGTAGAAGAAAGAAGAGGACGCCTCGTCGCAGAAGAAAGGAAGAGGACCACCAAGACGATGACCAGGAGGACCAGGACGAAGAGGACATGGGAAGTGGCTATTAGCGTCAATTAGCGGAGTACTTACGACCGGAACACGGAAGGCTCCTGTGCAGACGGCATAATTCTTTATTTTCTTTTATTTTTCCATTCTATTATTATTTCTCTGTTCTATAATCTTTCTCTGTCTATAATTTTCCTTCTTGTTTAGTGACGACGATAATTTAGCGGATAATTTGCATGTTAGCGTATAAGAGTAGACTAAGGGGAGTGGGTGAAATAAATAAACTAATAAAGGGAATTCTGTCATCTAATTATAAGCGGGGATATGTGTGTATGTATGTATGTATATATGTGTATGTATGGATGTATGTATGTGTGTGTATGTATGTGTATATATATATATATATATATAGGGTGGAATAAAGATTAACAAGACGAGGGAATTTTATTTCAAACCCAATGACCTGCGGGAGGGTAGTCTAAGCTAGTTGTAATTAGTTTTAAGATGCTATACAAATGTAATGCATAATAAATAAATAGTCTTTTGTTCCGGATTCCCTTTGTTTCTTGAAGCGGATTTACAAATTAAATGATTTTTCAATTTATACAATAAAAAGATTACAATCATAAAAACTAATAAAAGAGTGATGTACTGCGTAACTTGATATTCTATTTTAACATCTGATGGTTTAATTTCGTTAGAGTTTATTAATTACAATATCAAAACTATCATCAATAATTTGGTTTAATATTAACGGATCTGTCAGGTTTAACATAGTGACATTGTTTGGTATTTGTAATTTTAGTAATTTTTTATTCATAGTTACAATATTAAATTCATTCTTATGATTTGATTTCTCAAATTAATAAAAGACTGATATGGTAATTTAATCAAAGAATTTTGTTGAAGCTCTAGAATTCCTTGCGTTTTACATTTATAGTTTAAGTATTGCGATTGATTTATAACTATTACAAAATTATCCTTAAATTGAATAATATTATTATTTACGGAATTTAGTTTAATTAGCGTACAATTTTCAACACTATTTTGCAACAAATTAGTTATACAGCTGCTTCTAGATTTCGGTTGTAATTCAATAGAAATTATATATTTGTCCTCTTAATTCACAAATGTCTCTACACATCCATATTCGAATGATGACAGTGCCAAATTTTTACTTTCCCTTTATGGTATATATAGAGGGAGTATTGTTTTCGTGATTTTTTTTTTAATTTTTTTTTTTGCGGAAATATTAGTTTTGGGGTCGCCTGAATCCATTTCACTGATTTCTGGAAAAAAAAAATGTGTGTCTATGTGTGTCTGTGTGACTATTTGTGTCTGTGTGTCTGTCGGTGAACGCTGTATCTCAAAAACGAAACATCCTATTGAGATAAAACTTTAAACCTAAGGTTTTATCGTTAAAAACTGGAACAGAAAAGCTTTTGGTGAACATTCATAGACCGGAAGTGGATGATTACTTGAAGCGTTTTTTGTTTTTTTGGTAATATATATAAATATATAAAACAAAAGTTAAAGGAGATAATAAACTGAACAAGTTTTATTTGAACATTTTTTTCATAAAATTCTTAACTTTTAAGGAAAAAAATAAAAATTGAAAATTTTGAAATTTTTTGCTAATTGCTAATAAACTATTGAAGTTACATGAAACGTACATAAAATAATTGTAGAAAATTAAAAATTGAACAAAATATTAAGAATAATGTTTTTACGCAAACCTTATAGTTTTCGAGAAAAATATAGGGAAAGTATTATGATGGCCACATCATCATTTCTTTACCTATATAGAATATCTAGGGGAAGTATTGTTTCCGTGCATGGAAATGACTGTGGGCGCTATATCTCAAAAACCAATGATCCGTTTGAGCAGAAACTTGAAACTTAAGTTTTATCATTAAAAACTGGAACTGAAAAACTTTTGGTGAACATTCATAAACCGGAAGTGAATATATTACAGTAATAAAATAATAAATAGTTCAAATGTGCAGAAGGAAGTATGGGCATTGGTACGTGAAGAGCTAAATATTAAACAAAAGGCTGACAAAATTGTCTTAACAAACGATGCAAATAAGCCAACCTGTAATAGTGCGGAGATTGCCGATATTTTCGTAAATTATTTTTCAACAGTTACCGAAGATAAACTTAAACAGCACTTCGGGAATAATTTATCGATCGCCTTCACGACGTCCGATATTAAGATGCAATCTATGTATCTCCACCCTGTTAATACATCCGAAATATATACTGTGATGCAGAATTTACGAAACTGCACAAGCGGTCAGGATAGAATTCCAGCAAAGGTATTAAAATTCGTTGCAACCAAGACCATGGAACCACTGGAATATTTAATCAATAATTTGGTTTAATATTAACGGATCTGTCAGGTTTAACATAGTGACATTGTTTGGTATTTGTAATTTTAGTAATTTTATATTCATGGTTACATTATCAAATTCATTATTATCCTTAAATTGAATAATATTATTATTTACGGAATTTAGTTTAAGTAGCGTATAATTTTCAACACTATTTTGGAACAAATTAGTTATACAGTTGCTTTTAGATTTCGGTTGTAATTCAATAGAAATTATATATTTAATTGATACTGGTAGAGCTACACTCTTGATGGAACGAGATATGTAAATTCAATGGGGTAAAACACTTGTTAAGTTCCATAATATTTTTATTTTCACCTGACACGTGTTTCGATCATTCCTGATCATTTTCAAAGTACAAAATAATTAATAATGAAGTAGTGTAAGCTATATATATATATATATATATATATATATATATATATATATATATATATATATATATATATACAAGTTTATAATTAGGACAGTCCCGCAATTATTATATTATGCGCTTGCATTAGTTCATGTTCGTTATTAAGGGGATTAGCTCCACCCCTAATAGCTTTCTTGATCTCCAAACCCTCCAGGAGGTTAAGCTTTCGGCCTTTTTTGGAAATTCGGATCGGTGTAATCTCCCCCATGTGATGCCCGGTCTCGATACAATGTCCCGATAATCCCGTTGATC
Source organism: Ontholestes murinus (assembly GCA_963969525.1). Classification (NCBI taxonomy): domain Eukaryota; kingdom Metazoa; phylum Arthropoda; class Insecta; order Coleoptera; family Staphylinidae; genus Ontholestes; species Ontholestes murinus. The sequence continues at coordinate 31,444,626 of OZ018399.1, forward strand.
CTTTTCGGTGTGCAATTGTTCATTAACCCTAATTTCAAAATTCCTCCCCGTTTGGCCTATATATATATATATATATATATATATATATATATATATATATATTCCGCTGCAATTTGAACATACTATCTTATAAATTCCTGAATTCTTAAGGTTGTCTTTTGATTCTATTTCATTATTTACTATGTGTGATGCTAAATTTGATCTATTCACGTCTATTGGTTTGATGTTATGTCTGCTTAAATGTTTTTTGATTTTACTGCTAGTATTTTTGATGTAGGGTATAACGGTGTAAAAGCTTGCTTCCTCCGTAGTTGGGCTATATAATAACCCACTTTTAATTTTCCTCTTTTTGTTTTTGAGCAATGTATTCACTGTTCGTGTGGTGTATCCATTTTTCCTGGCTATGTCATGAATGATGTTAAGTTCCTTCAGGTAGTTCTCTCTAGACATTGGAATTGTGATGAGTCGGTGTAGAAAGGCATTAAGAGCTGAATGTTTAATTTGGGGCGCTTAGTATGAATCTATTGGTATGATTGTGTCTGTGGTGGTGCTTTTTCTGTGTATTGAATATTGTAGTTTGTTCTGATGTGTGTGAACTTTTAAATCCAAAAAATTAATTGTACCAATTTCTTCCGTCTCCATTGTGAATTGTATGTCTTTGTGTATTTTGTTTAATTCTTGTAGGAATATGTTGAGTTGCCTTTGCGTACCTCCCCAAATGCAAAAAATATCATCCACATATATGCACCAGAAAATAATATTGTTTGTTCGTGAATGATTACCTTCTTTTTTAAAAAGTTCTTGTTCAAATCATCTCATATAGATTTCTGCAAATAACGGTGATATATCTATGTATCTCCATCCTGTTAATACATCCGAAATATATACTATGATACAGACTTTACGAAACTGCGCAAGCGGTCAGGATAGAATTCCAGCAAAGGTATTAAAATTCGTTGCAACCGAGATCATGGAACCACTGGAATATTTAATCAACCTCTCCTTCAAAACCGGCGTTTTTCCCACAGCTCTAAAAAAATCGAAAATCCACACTATATTTAAAAAAGAAGCAACTACAAGTAAGGAAAACTACCGCCCCATTGCATTATCAGACGTAATATCTAAAATTTTGGAAAAGACATTTATAATAAGATTAAACAACTACATAGAAAAGTTCGAATTATTGAATAAAGCGCAGCATGGTTTTCGTAAAAATTGTTCCACAGAAACTGCCAGTGTTTGGGAGAGTGCGTAGCAACTGTCTTTTATGATTTCTCGCGTGCTTACGACACAATCGACAGCAAATTTGTTCGTGACAAACTGTATTCTCTTGGCATACGGGGCCCTCCCTTAGATCTCATAGAATCTTTTCTAACTGACCGCAAAATGTTTTTGCAAATTAGTGAAATAAAATCTAAAATGTGCAACTCAAACAAGGGGATTGTGCAAGGTTCGACGCTAGGCCCTCTACTTTTCCTATTATATATAAACGACTTGAGTGAACATGTTAGTGGCGGATATATTATTAACTTTGCCGATGATACAGCGATCGTTGTCTGCGCCGAAAACGAAATTGAACTTTTAGCTAAAATAATTCAAACACACAGTGAAATTAGCGGCTGGTGCTATAGAAACATTATTCTATTAAATATTAATAAAACGACTACAATACAATTTTATAATAAAAACCGCCAACCAATAACTTAGGAAACAACTCAGTATCTGTGAAATATCTAGGAAGTTTTATCGACGAACAGCTAACATGGGCCCAACACACCAGTCATGTGACTTTTAAATTGAATAGGGCGTACTATGCAATCCTGAAGCTAAAATATAAATTCAACCAAAAGACGCTATTAAACTTATACTTTGCATTAGTATATTCGCACATATCTTATAACATAATAACATGGGGTGGATCTGACATATCAAGAATCTTTGTTGCCCAAAAGAAGATTCTACGGTTAATCTTCGGGCTGAAAAGCAACGAAACTTGTCGAAAGATAGTCAAAGAAAAAAACTTACTAACTACAATAAGCATTTATATATATAAATGTGCCATGTACGTTTATAAAAACAATAACCAGTTTATCACAAATCGGAATGTACATAATTATCCAACAATATACCACTCAAATATTAGAACAACACCTCACCAAACAAAACTTTATGAAAAGACGGCAATGTACTCATGTGCAACAGTATTTAATAAGCTCCCTATATATATCACCGATACTTCTGATATAAAAACATTCAAAGCCAAACTAAAAACCTATCTAACCGAACATTGTTTCTACACGTTTTCTGAATTTATGAATAGTGGTTAACCATTGAACGCGCAATGGACAATTAAAATTAATTATATTTTAAAACTAAATCTACTCTGGTTTGTTGTTTGTACTAAGTGTATTATTTTATATATTGACCTCCTTTGGTATATTATCATTTAACTGTATTTTAATTATAATGTAGATACTGCTTTTATATGTTAATTCTTATATAATTGTTGACGCTCACATCCACTTCATATGTATATGTTCTCTATGTAAATGGTGGCTACGTGAAATAAATATGATATGATATGATATACTCGAGGCCATTTTTTGTTTTTTTTCGATATTTCCTTTAATATACAAAATATTACAATTTTTTTCAAATAATAGTTAAAGGTAATAAAAAACTGAACAAGTTTTATTCAAAAATATTTTTAATAAAATTCTGAACTTTAGAGAAAAAAAATTAAAATTCAAAATTTTGACATTTTTTGCCCATCGCTAATAAACTATTAGAGTTACATAAAACTTGTATTAAAAATAATTGTAGAAAATTCAAAAATGAACAGATTATTAAGAATAGCCTTTTTCCGTAAACCTTATAGTTTTCGAGTAAAATATAGGGAAAGTACTATGATGGCAACATCACCATTTTTACAATTATCTTTAATTACGCTCGACGCATAGGGTACCTTTACAATTTTATATAATATGAATTCTACGTTTTCGATTACAGGAAAATCAGTAATTATTAACATTTTATCAATATCAAAATTAATTTTTATCGGCAACAATGAATAGTAATATTGATTATTTTTAAAAGGAATAATTCCATTTTGGCAAATTTTGTTTACATGTTCTATGGTGTTAATCAGGTCTGAATACGATAACAGGTGTGGGTGGATTTGATTTCTTTGTACGAAAAGAATTGCATTTTGCATGTTATTAAAGAACGTTTGAACCTCGTGAATATTAATTTCGAATAAAGTAATTAATTCTAATAACGTAACATACTTATTTACGAAAGTTTTAATTCTATTAATTTTATCTTGGATATTACTATTAATTTTAACAATTTGGCATTCTATTAATTTTAATAGAGAACTTTATTCTTAGCTTTTTGAATATTTTCTGTAACTTGTGCATTGATTATTTTAGTTGCTTTATTTCGCTCCTGGATATAGTCTTCTGTTAGTTTATTATCAGTTTCATCAAAAGGTTTGTTTGTTTGACTATAAATTATTTAAAATGGTGTAAATTTCGTGGTTGTATGCAATATTTTGTTATAATTGATTACTGCTAAATGTAATTGTGTTTCTAGGGTTAGATTTTTGGATAGTAATTGTTGATTTTATTGCTTAGTTCTAATCGTACGGTGTCATTGAAATTGTGTCGAATAATTCGTAAAATGTCGCGTTTCATGTTTTTATTTTTAAGGGGTTAGGCCACTCTAGACTAGGAAAAAAAGGTCATTTTCTAGATTTTTTTAAACAAAATCTAAAAGTCCTATTAAAATCTTTAATAGTGACCTTTTGTGCATATGGTTTAAGTTTAGTACGTCTTAAATTTCTCCTGACAAATACTGTTTAACCTACTTTGATTGGTTCGATGTCAATAGGTTTTTTGTTTTTATTGAACTTTATTCTTAGCTTTTTGAATATTTTCTGTAACTTGTGCATTGATTATTTTAGTTGCTTTATTTCGCTCCTGGATATAGTCTTCTGTTAGTTTATTATCAGTTTCATCAAAAGGTTTGTTTGTTTGACTATAAATTATTTAAAATGGTGTAAATTTCGTGGTTGTATGCAATATTTTGTTATAATTGATTACTGCTAAATGTAATTGTGTTTCTAGGGTTAGATTTTTGGATAGTAATTGTTGATTTTATTGCTTAGTTCTAATCGTACGGTGTCATTGAAATTGTGTCGAATAATTCGTAAAATGTCGCGTTTCATGTTTTTATTTTTAAGGGGTTAGGCCACTCTAGACTAGGAAAAAAAGGTCATTTTCTAGATTTTTTTAAACAAAATCTAAAAGTCCTATTAAAAACTTTTTTATATATCATTATTGTATGCACATTGAACTTTATCTCCAATTTTTTTTTAAAAGAAAATTTTTAAAAATGACGTAACAAGATAAAGAAAATGGAGGTCCCTCTCGGAGCGTAGGGCAAAACGGGCGAAAAGATCCTGGAAACAGCAATGGACCTAATAGAAAAAAGTAAATGTTTTCTAAATCTCTGATGTATACTCTAAAAAAATACGGCCCGGATATTGAAAATTTTGATTCTAAACAAAATGGCGCACGTTTGAAAAAAAGTTCATTTTTCGGGCTTAAATCCTCGTATAAAAACGTTCATAAAAAAGGAATGAAGCACTTTAAAACAAAAAGCCCTCGTATTTTTGTAGTATTTTTTTTATGTAAATTAAGAAATAAACAGATTTAGACTGATTAATTATTTCATATTTGAGATTTCTTTTCGCCCGATTTTAAAAACATAATTTCGAGAAAAACGCGATTAAAGTTTTGACTCATAGTTTTTCATAGAAATAATGCATTTATCTCAAGTCTGTAATGCCTGCGACATAAAATTAACCTTCCAGATTCATTTTCTTATTGTCCTGATCCTTTCTTGTTGATTTCTGCGCCATTCGAGCCTCTTTTGCAGCATCAGACAGCGCGCGCTCGGATAACTGGATGCGGCGCACGTCGCAAAAATCGTAGCAGTTTTGGTTGACTTTTATTCCCAGGACCTGCATAACTTTTATTATGCTAAATAAGCCGTCGTTGAATATACATATGGCATTATTAGCTGCAATATCCAACACCACTTATCCACTGAAAGTTGATTTTGGAGCCATCGACCAAGCAACGGAATTGAAACCAACCGATAAGCGTTACCAAGACGAAGAATGACAAAAAACCGCGTTTTCTCCACGACCCATCATCCAAAACAATAAATCCGTGATAATTTTTAGAAGATTGATTTTGCTCTCCTTTTTCTGCGCTTTTTTTACTTATTTTGCACACAGTTTCAGTCGCTTCACCAATTGTTTTGAAAATTTTCACCTGTCAAATACTTCCGCGCGGCTTTAAAATATATTTTTCCATATTCTTAAGACTCTCAACATTACTTTAAGCCAAAAAAAAAATAATAATTTTTTTCAAAATTCTAGAGTGGCCTAACCCCTTAAAGTAAATAGTTGTTTTAATTTTCGGTTGTATAATTTCATTTAAAGCTTTCTTAATTTCGTCTTTATTGTAACTTATTGGAATATTACAGTAAATTCTTTGTTTAGTGTTTTCAAACAAATTTATATGTTTTATAATAGCATTATTTGTAGAATTATGAGAGTCGAATATAATTTGATGTTTTGCTAAATTGATTATATATACAATAATCTTTATTTGGACACATTTACAATACATAATAACATTTAACATACAAATAAATAAATGATGTTAGTCCGTCAGGGCTATAGACCTGAGGTCTCTCAGCCCTAAATTGATTATTTTTTCATTATATGGTATTTCCATTTGTAATTCTCCGCGTGAGGTATGAATCGTTTGTGTTTCGTCGTTTTTTTTTTGTCGCGTTGTAAATTAAGAAGAACATTATTTTGTTGGATTATTTTAGTACTGGTTTCCTTGGTATCTTGCTTTCCTTCTTCTTGTAATCTTGCTAAAATTTCATCTAAGCTTGATAAGTCTTCTTCGGTGGGACCTTCTTCTGTTTCAACTAAATCTGACATAAAATCTATTTCATTTACGTAATTTTCTGCATTTTTTGATTCTCGACAATGCATCTGCTGCTTTGTTATCTTTTCGTTTTTTATAAATAATTTCATATTCGTATTCGAGAAATTTTAATTTCCAACGAGTTAATTTTGCATTTGGTTCTTTCAAAGAAAATTACCAAGTGATTGGTTTGTGATCCCAATTATCCCAAGACAATTTCTTCACATATATGGTTTAAAGAGGGTTGACAGATTTTTTCAGAATTTTTTGCGCCTCCTCTACGACTTTATTCTAAGTTGCTTTAAAGCAATCTTGGTGTTGAATAACAACTATTTCGTGCAGCTGAAAAAAATGTTTCAAACAAATAAGTAGCTAGCTTTATAAGTAAAATATTTTATACTCGGGCAGAAATAAACTGAACCTTTAAAATAAATTGTTTATTTACCAGTATTTAAAAAAAATACTAACAAATATTTGAAGCCAGTTTAGATAATAGCAATAAAACATTGTCATTCGAAAAGTAAATAAAAAATAAAATAATTAAAATGGCTCGAAAATTATCAGCGAGAGCAATGTTACCATTCCAGATGAGTATAACTTTTAAATAAAATAAAGGAAAAGCGGCAATATTGCCTATACTGGCGCTCAGTTCACACTAAACATTAAGTTGCTTTAAAGCAACCATGGTACTGAAAGGGTTAACTGTCAAAATAACCGCTGGTAATTCTTTTTCTATCGTACTGTATTTTGTTTTTGCTTCATTAAGGGTGCGTGATGCATATGCAACGGGCAGATTTTCTTGGGATAGAATTGCGCCTACCGCTTCGTTAGATGCGTTTGTTGTTAGTGTAATTTCTTCGTCTAATTCGGGGTATTTTGAAACTGGATCGTTACAAAGAAAAAATTTACATTTTTCAAATGTATCAATGAATTCTTGCGTGTCAATAATTGTGGTGTTCTTTTTAAGACATTTTGCTAAAGGTCGAGTAATTTGCCCAAAATTTTGAATAAATTTTCTGTAAAATCCTAACATACCGGGAAAATATTTAATTTCTTTTGTGCGGGGTATTGGAAATTTTTTATTTGCATCAATTTTAATTGGATTTGGTTTTATACCATTAGGTGTAACAATATGGCCTAAAAATTCAGTTTTTCGTTTAAAAAATTCGCAAGTGTCTATGTAACGTCGTGGTGTAAAAAAAACGCACATTTGAATTAATAAGTATAATGAGGGCTTCAGTTTGATGGTAACGAAGACAAATTGTTCGATTTTTTGGAAAGAGTCGAGGAGCTTCGCATTTCCCGAAATGTATCTGAACAAATGTTATTGACCTCAGCAACAGATCCCTTTATTGGCCCTGCCTTGGTATGGTTTCGTGGTGTTCGGGGAAAATTCCAAACTTGGGATGATTTAATTACCTGTTTGAAGGAATATTTTTTGCCTTGTGATGTTGAAGATACACTCTGAGAGGAGATTCGTGCGCGTAAACAGGGTCCCCATGAGAAAATAATAATATACTTTTCAGTTATCGAAAACCTGTTTAGACGCCTTAGCGTGCCCGCTTTAGTTGAGATGAAGATTAAGATTTTCAAGAAAAATATTTGGCCCTTCTACCATTCCCACCTAGCTCTCCACGATATACCATCTATCGAAAAGTTATGTGAAATGTGTCGTCGTCTGGAGAATTCCTTCCCATCTAACAATCAGTCCCGTTTTGCGCCGAAAGTGGCCTCATTGGATGATGAAAATACTCGTACCTGCTGGAACAGTGGTAAAAAAGGTCACCTGTACTCTGGTTGTCAGGAAGAGCGTCGGAAGTTCTGCTATGGGTGCGGTGCACCTAATCGAACTCGTTTCAGTTGCAACCGGTGTTCGGCAAACGACTCAAGAGGAAGATCCGACGCCGACATCTCCCATTCCAACCAAGGAAAACACTAATAAATGCCACCTCATGGAATGATTGGCTTTCTATTGTGTCTAAATTCTGTTGTAGACATAAAACGATTAATTTAGTTAACCATTCAATTCCTAAAGCAACCCCACTTTTTGTAGAGAAATATCCCGATAACCGACCTTATATTAGAGTGTGTGTATTTAATGTAACATTAACCGCTCTTTTAGATACCGGAGCAAGCCATTCTGTTATTGGAAGTCCTGGCTTGCCTATTATTGACCAATTTTCACTCGCATCGATACCTTACCCATCAAGCAGAGGCAATACCCATTGTCACCTTATATGCTTCAACATCTGTACCGTGAAGTTAAATATATCGAATCTTTAGGCGTCATACGAATATCTTCTAGTCCTTGGTGTTCACCTATTTTTTGTTAAGAAGTCTAATGGTGAGATGGGTTTTTGTTTTGATGGCAGGAAATTAAATTCGGTAACCAAGAAGGATGCATACCCGTTGCCATTAGTGGATCACATCCTGAATAAGCTTAATGGTGCTCAATATTTGTCGAGTCTTGATTTAAAATCGGCTTTTTGGCAAATTTCTCTTGATCCAAGTTCTTTTGAGAAGACCGCTTTTGCTGTACCGGGGAAGGGGCTTTATGAATTTGTGGTCATGCCTTTCGGCCTTAACAATGCTCCCCAAACACAGCAGAGACTCATGGACCGCGTCCTTGGTCCTGATTTGGACCCGCACTGTTTCGTGTATCTTGTTGATATTATCGTAGCGACTCCTGATTTCGAAACTCATTGCAAGGTATTAAATAAGATGTTCTCAAGGTTGCAAGAAGCGAATCTGACTATCAATTTAGATAAGGGTGAGTTTTGTCGTGCTTAGCTGAACTTAGTTCATCCCACATTTCTCGTCCTTGACAGCCCCTATCAGTGCTGTGATTAAGGGCAAGAAAAAATCCTAAGCGATCCAGTGGACACCCGAAGCCGAGAAATCCTTTGAGGATATAAAGATGGCCCTAGTTTCTGCTCCAATCCTCGCTAATCCAGATTTTGCCAAGCCTTTCTGCATACAATGCGATGCGTCAAATGTTGGTTTAGGTTGTGTGCTGACTCAGGAAAATTTTGATGGAGATGAGTAATATTGTGCTACGGAGAAAGAGTATTTGGCGGTTCTATTTGGCCTTATGTTGAGGGTACTCACTTTAAAGTTTTAACAGATCATGACTCGCTACTTTGGTTGAAGAATCTAAAGGATCCTACTGGAAGGCTTGCTCGGTGGGCTATTAAATTGCAACAATTTGACATGGATATCGAGCACGGGAAAGGAGCATTGCATGTTGTTCTAGATGCACTGTCACGTGCTCCCCTTGTTGTGAATTCGATAGAGGTGCCGGCTAAAGCTTGTGAGTCAGATAGTTGATATTTGAAGATTTTTGATGCTGTTCGGAAATGTCCTAACAGGTATCCTGATTGGTCTATTATTGATGAAGATCTTTTTAAGCGAGTTCAAAGGAAAGACGCCCTTGCTACGAATTATTCTGCCTGGAAAATAGTTGTTCCCCAGGCGTTGCGGACCGATATTTTAAGGTCTTGCCACGATACGCCTACAGCTGGTCACTTCGGAGTGTACAAGACCCTAAATCGTGTCCGTGATCTGTACTACTGGCCTCGTCTTCGAATGGATGTCAAGAAGTACATTCGATTTTGTCAAGTTTGCGGTGCCCAGAAGGAGCCCACGAGTGGACGCCCCGGAGAAATGGGTAGACCTAAAGATGTTTCGTACCCTTGGCAATTAATTTCATGCGATATTCTCGGTCCCCTTCCCAGATATAATAAAGGAAACTCCTATCTTTTGGTGGTAACTGATTGGTTTACTAAATTTACATTACTTAAACCGTTGCGCAGTTTCCGCGGCAATTTCTGAGTTTTTGGAAAATCAATTATTCTTGGTGTTTGGAGCTCCTCAAATTATTTTATGTGATAATGGTACGGAGCTTTGAGAGAAATGAACTCACCTGCTTAACGATACGGTTCGTAGAGAGGTATTCCCGTACCATTGATACCACAATCAGATCGTTTGTTGACGAGTTAGATCACAAAACATGGGATGTCGAGATACACAAGATCGGTTACGCATTACGTACCGCCAAGCATGAGGTCATCGGCTTCACTCCTGCTGATTTGAATTTTGGACGTTACGTACCGCTCCGTGGATTATTATGGAAAGGTGTTGAACTTAGAAGATGTAATGCTGGGAGCGAACTCTGAGCAATATGCTCAACACTTGAAATCGTTATCACCATTATTTCAGAGAGTTAGAGATCGTCTCTTCGATGCTTTCCGACGTAATGCACATCATTACAATTTGCGAAAACGGCCGGCGGTGCCATTTCAAAACGGGGATTTTGTGTGGGTTTGGAACAAAGTTCTCTTTAATGCATCGAAAAATTTTGCCGCTAAACTGGCGCCTCGATTTAAGTTGTGTCAAATTAAGGAAAAGATTGGTCACTTGACTTATTCTTTGGTTGATGGTGCTAGACGACACGTAGGCCGCTGGCATGTTAAGGACTTTAAGCCACATTTCGGCCATGATCCTCCTCATGTACAGGATGATTAAAAAAAAGAAAAGAACCCTTTTGAGTCGGACTTTTCTTTACCAGGAAAAGGGGGTGTGTGACCGTGACATTTTCATTTTCGTGAATTTGTGTTTAAATGTTTAAAGATCGCGCTCTCGTTTGCAAACTTCACGATTGTTTTATGTCCCGCGAAGCATGCCGTTTTTTTAGTGTGGACGCCATTTTTCCGTTTATTTGACGAGTGTGAATGTGCCGACGTTTTGGATGGTTTGGTCTTGAGAGTACAATTAAATTACAGCACACGATTATCAACAACGTTATACACTAGCGGGGCCACACAAAATCTAAGGTAGAGTTCTTTATTAATTATTCGTGTGTTTAACATACGTTTTTTTTGGTCTAAATCATGGGCCCCAAAAGTACGGCTAGTTTATGAAGATCGAGTGTCCGGGCTGGTCACCCTGATCTTTGCAAGCATTCTCTCCAGTAATCGCCTACTTCACGGTGTCCGAATCCGTTTGGCTTGGTAGAAGTGCACGTGACTTCTGAGGAGGAGCACAGAGAACAGGCCAGATTTAATTTTTATAGTATTTAACGTTATTATGCTGGGGATTTAATATGTAATGTTTTATGAAGGAGGCGACCTGTTATTGTATTTTTTTATCGGATTGACATTATGTGACCCGCTGAGATTTAGTTAACTGTTTGATTTTGCGAATTTCATTTTGAGTTTGTAACTACTACAAGTATGGTTTTATTATTTGCTTTTGTACCCGGTCGTTATTACTGTTACACGCGTCAAAATTTAATTACTTTCCGTCTAATAGCGCAATGGCCATTGTTCTTTTCTTTTTTACGTCTGTAATGATTTCTTTTACCCTTATTTAATTTACATGAAATAGCTCCGGAAAAATTCTTATTAGATGTGGTTCCTTTATTTTTGTTAATTAATTTATTTTTCAAATTTTGTAATAAATCTCGCATCAATATTAAAACTGTTTAAATTTTTAGTTGAATTAAACAATTAAGTTAATATTATACTTGCTTCATACTTGTTATACACCATTTAACCGGGTTTAGTAATTTTCCCAGTGCGTAAATCTCTTGAGGGGTGATAAATAAAAATTACTTGGCGCCATAAATAAATCGAACCTTCCCAACCACGAGTTAGCTTACATCAGGGATTTTCTTGCACACAAATAATTTTTTGTGAATAATAAGCTATTGAAGTAAGTGACGTGAAAGGCATCAAATAATATAAACTTTACAAAAATGTACAAGTAAAATTCGTAAGAGCCGATGTTGTTTGCTTGTTGATGTTTTAAACTGATATGTCCTTTTCGAGCGCTGGTTTCTGTATACCATGTAAAGGGGTGGAGTTTGTTAGCTCAAGGCTAGGTGATGTTCTGCAAACAAAGATTATTGGCTGCATAAACTCTCATATGCACGACGTTGCCAAAACATCTCGCGCACGTCTTTGCACGGATGGTAAAAATACCCTTTATAACCCACGGACGTTATTATCGCATTACGCGCACAAACATATCATAAAAATAGGGTACAAACGTACAGATCTTAGGATATGATTTATACTCGCAATAATATATAATTCGGGGAAGGATTTTAAGCCAGTACATGCACCCCGTGCAGGTAAGGCCATAACATCCTCCGCCGTTGAAATTAGTTAATAAAAAAAATTAAATCAAAGTTATGAATAATAATATCAATATTCAATAATTCGAATAATCAAATATATACATAAAAATAAAAGATTAATAATAGACAATTGATTTAAATATAGTTCACATGCGGAGTCACAAAGCCTTATTGTTGAGCGCACAACACTATTATTACAACAAGCTGCTTATCTTCCAAAGGTTGATCTCTCGACTGCTTCCATTTTTGACGCCATCTGGCCCAAAAAAGCTTCTGGATACGCTGCGCCAGCTGCCAACGTGAGTGTCGGCTCATATTGATATCTTCCAAATTTGGTTCCAGAAGACCCGTAAAACTGCCTTCACCTAGGAAGTGGCTGGGTGTTAGAAAGGATAAATCATTTGGGACATTGAACAAAGGACAAAGGACAAAGGAGCTTGGAATTCATTATGGCTTCAATCTGAAATAATAACGTCCAGAACTCATCCTACGTTATACTAAAATTTTTATTTACGCAATCATGAGGTAAATAATAATTGCTCGGAAATTAAATGAGCTTCATGTGCCCCAAATAAATATACTTATTCATGAATGAAATATATTGTTGTCGAAATTCTAAGTTCTTTGGAATTTGTTTTCCAGATTAAATAATCGCATTTTCGCACTGCCGAAAGAATCACCGAATGTAGAAGGATCGGCTTTGCACTTTAGCGCGGCAATAAAACGACTATTTACATCCCGTTCTACTGATTTGCAAAAATGTTCTTCGCATTGTAGTTCTTCCTTTGATTTCAACGGAATTGCTGGCTCTATATTAACCAACTTCCAAATCGCTTGATGTTAAATTAATTTTGAATATATAACCTAATGGCGGTTTAAATTTGTGTTTGGTTGTGCATAAGGCACCCTACCACTAATTGTCCATCCCATCGGTGTATTTTGTAAGGCAAGTTTATTATTAATAATAAAAATACGCTCAGATCTTAATAAATTGAAGAAAAGCTCGACTCCTAACAACCTATATATGTCTGCCGGTTTATAAAATTCGATTAGTATTTATGCACTTATTGACGTGCATTTGTAACTCTATTTACTGAAAAACTATGAACCTTTGAATTAAAATCGCTAAAATATTAATTGATGAGGCCGTTATTTGTTGAAAATTCATATCACTTGTTAAGTTATAAAGTAAAAACACTTTTTTAATTTTCAAAACTTTTATTTGTTGGAATTACACGCAACAATTGTTTCGCCACACTGTGGCTTCTTCAGGCGAAGAAATGGTAGCGGTACAGAGTTGTGTATGATTTAAATACTAATTAGGGTGGTGGGAAGGGGGTTGGAGGATTTTTTGTTTTATTTTTAAAATTGAACATATTAAGTAATGGTGACCTATTAATATCCGTTTGGTCGTTTAGGAGGAGGCCGGTGTCTTTCCTCTTGTTGATTTCTAAATTTTCCAAGAAATTTAGTTTCCTTCCCTTTTTCTGTTGGTGGAGTATTTTGTATTCGTCATTGAACGAGTGTCCTTTTTCTAGTAGGTGGTTTGCGAATGTGGAAGTCTTCTTGTGATTAATGTATGCGGCTCTATGTTCTTTTATTCGCTCAGAGAATGCACGCCCTGTTTGACCCACGTATGTTTTTGTGCAGTCACCACATGTCAACATGTATATCCCACTACTTTGATTCTTAATATTAGGATCTTTATTGTTTTTTATTAACATTCCTAAATTATTGTTTGTTTTGAATGATATTTGTATATTTTGTTTTTTTTAAAATGTTTGCAATTTTTAATGAAACTGGTCCTGTATATGTTATCGAAGTGAAATTATTAATGTCTATATCTTTTATTGTGGGGTAAACTGAATTTAGAATTTCTTGTTTTTTCTTTTTATTTAAAATATTTTTAACGAACGTGTTATTAAATCCATTTTTGTTAGCTATTTGATAAATGATATTAAGTTCTTTTTGGAAATTTTCTTCTGTCATGGGGATATTAATTAACCTATGTATCATACTGTTGTATGCAGCTAGCTTGTGAGATTTTGGATGGAATGAATTATTGTGAATGGTAGTATCTGTGTGTGTAGGTTTCCTAAAAATTGCAAAATCGTGCTTATCGTTTATTTTTGTTAGTGTGAGGTCTAGAAAGTTAATGGAGTTATTGACTTCTGTTTCCATTGTATATTTTGGTGTAAACTGTTTAGTGTATTTAGAAAAGTATCTAATTGTCTATTTGTCCCCGTAAATGCCACTAGTATGTCGTCCACATATCTATACCAATATATACAGTTTTTAAACATAGGGAGTTTTGATATTTGTATCTCTAAATAATTCATAAAAATCTCTGCCATTAGGGGGCTTAGGGGGTTTCCCATTGCTAAGCCGTCTTGTTGAGTGTAGAATAAATTATTAAATTGCAGGTAATTTTGTGTATTTACTGTGTTTAAAAGGTTTAAAATTTCCGAGATTGTAATCGGGTTAACTTTATTGTCCGTGAGCATCTTTTCTATTATTGTTAAAACTTCGGAAGGCGGTACGTTTGTAAATAAATTTGTAACATCAAATGAAACGAATTTGCTGTTCAAAGGTAATTTGACATCTTTAATTTTATGAATTAATTCGATACTGTTTTTTATTGAAAACTTGGAAGTAAAATTTGTATGTTCTGTAATGAGTTTATTAAGTTTTTTAGCTATTTTTGTACAAGGGGCATTTACGTAGGAAACCACTGGTCTTATAGGATTATTTTCTTCATGCAGTTTAATCAAACCATACAATTTTGGAGCTTGTGGATTCATGCTAGTGAGAAAATATTTTTCTTTTTCAGAAAATAGTGATGTGCATAGATTAATTTCTTGTTTTAACTGTAATTGAAACTTTTTTGTTGGGTTATTTTTT
Source organism: Ontholestes murinus (assembly GCA_963969525.1). NCBI lineage: Eukaryota > Metazoa > Arthropoda > Insecta > Coleoptera > Staphylinidae > Ontholestes > Ontholestes murinus. Next base: position 31,459,677 of record OZ018399.1, read on the forward strand.
AATAGTATAAACGAATTTGTGTTTAGAAAAAGGTTAATTTTATTAATGTAATCTGACCGATGTATTGCAATAACAGTATTACCTTTGTCTGCTTTCGTAAAAATGATATTAGATAATTTTGATTTTTCCCGTATTGATTTCGCTATTTTTAGTTCATTATTAAAAATATTGTATGTCCTGTCTGTATTCTTTAAACAATTAGTTTAAACAAACAAAACAACATTCTATATTATTCGAGATGTCGAGAACGAGCCAATACATAAATACCCTAATATTGACAGTCTTTAAGGAAGGGAAAAGGTGGGAATATAATTAATGCTGAATAATTAAATAATAATGATATTAATAAATTGAAATGGCAATTAAAATTTATCTGAGTTATAAAAGGCCCCACACGTTGTGCGCCATTTGTGTAACCTCACACTGCTTACGGCTAGGGTTAATTCAGTGGTGCGGGGTTCGTGGGTTCGTACTCATATATAATATTTTATTCAGCCTTTAACCTGGGCGCCAGCCACCGAAGTGACAGAATTTGGGGAAACGTGTCAATATTAAGGTAGTAACAAAAAAATCACGAATATTCAAATTAACACTATATATTAACAATAAGAAATTAACGTAAACGTGCAATTATATTATATAAACAATTATAAAAAATGAATTACGGTTAAATATGCAATAAGGAAAATGGAATTCGAATAAACAATTTAATCTATAGTCACTAAATTGCAAAAACTAATGAATGAAACGGTATCCTCGGTAACAGGGTTCGTAGGACGGCTGTATTGGCTCGTTCGCAAACCGTAGTAATCTCACCAATTCTGTATCCTGTCTCGTGATAGGGTGCTGTGGTTTAGCGGGTGTTAGCATGCCATGCCCGGGGTTAAGCAGTTCAAGCAGGGGGTGCAGTGGTGGTGGTTATGGTACGTGCTACTCGTCCCTGACTGGTGGATTTTGGCTGGCCTTCTACTACTTAGCTTCCCTATACCTTGGCTGGAGACGGATACTGGAGCCGATTTCAGCGAACCTACGGATTCCAAGCAGCAGCAATCATATGTTCAATAATGAGGCCCTAAGTGGCTATGCAATTTCTAACAATAAAAAATACTCTACGCAAGCGCAAGGATTAACGGGAATTAATTAATTAAATTGATACCGATGGTCCTCCTGATCAAAGGTATCAATTTGAAAGTAGGGCTCCTTCGTCCCTACGAGTTAGTTATTAACAATGAATGATGAATGGAATTTAATATAATGAATAGTAATATGTGAAATCAAAAGGCTAAGTAATTAATTATGAAATTGGTACTAAATTAATGTAATGATCATGAATGTGAAAAGAAACCAAAAAAAAAGTACGACACATGGCTCTACGGTACACGACAGTAACGTGACAGAACAAACCAAGCACTAGAAAATCTCAAAAATTCTATACAGGACTAACCCGCGGTACAGAAGCGCGTTTCGTAAGAAAGAAACAGTAATTTATGCACGAACAACGTGGTTCTGCACGCGCGTAATACAGAAAAAAACACATCACCAACAATTACCAATTTGACGAAGCAGTTGTGTGTGTGCCTGCATAAGTAATTATTATTTAAATAATGTTAAATGTTACCTGAAGCCGTAACTCAGTTCATCTAATTCGCCTCAATAACTAAAGAACAATCGCAATTCAAATTCATTATTCTAATATCGCTCGGTACTTACCGGACACACACAACCGTCCACGCCGGAGGCTCGACACCAAGAGGCCGAAAATTTCGCCCGTTCTTCGCGCTGCGTCTCCGCATCTCGAATTTCGGCCCGCAAAAATAAACCATAGGCGTAGCAACGGTACGGCCAAATTACAAACAATTAACGAAAAATATGTACTTTGCCATTTAAAAAGTGACCGTTACAGTATGTAAAAAAAATAAGTAATTCAGGGCGTGGGTATAAAACGGATACTAAGTTAGGGCGCCACTTGTTATCAAGGATCTTTTTGGCTCTGGATAAAAGTGAAGAGAACTTCTCGGAACAATAATAATTAATTAAATTAGTTTAATTTTTGTTCCTGCCTTGACAACTGCCTTGACAGTTCAGAAAAGAGCACTAGGACTAGTCACAAAAGATGTTCGCGAACAAGTATTAATAATAAAAATAGAAAGAAAAGTAGTCGTTGTATATGTATATTGAATTTAAAAATAATATGACACGGAAAAAAATACAAAAATTATACTAACACTTACACAAAAAATGAAACGTTAATTTACAAATTGGCCACTGGATCTCGACGAGAAAGAATAAATTTTAAAACTTACGTGATAATTAGTGGATCAACGATTTCGCAAAAGAGACTGTTTTTAAAAGAGACCTTACGCTACTGAGCAGGCGGTATTTATTCGGTCGGTGGTCATCCCTCTTCCTTTCACACCCCTCTAGCGACCGCCGAACTCTCGTCGATCCACAAAATTAATTGTTACGTTACTAATTTTTAAAATAATTTGATATTACTAATATCAATATGTATGTGCGAAGATTACGTACCGGGGCATCCCCTAATTATCGCGCTACCTGTACAAGCCTAATTAATAATAGTATTATCTGAACCTTAATTCCAATCTCCCTAAAATAGTGAGAGCGCCAATATTTTTAGGCTCGGAGAGCAAAAAAAACTTAAAACTAATAAATATAAAATATTCTGATTTCTCATTAAAATAAACACAAGCAATTGTGTATGTATTCCGTTCACCGGTGCTCTGCTCTCCTCCTTAAAATTGAATATTTGGGGAAGCTAATTTTCAATAAACAATAAAGTTTTGAAAGGGGATACGAAATTTAACTCGATTTTAAATAATTAATTGATTAACGGTTAGCGAAAAATAAAATTACATTGTTGGATTTGTAAAGTCGTGGATTGTACTTTATTTATTATTTACTTGTAGGTTCTTTCTTTTTGGGTTTGTGATACTAGTGATAATGTAAACACCAATTACTGTTACAGTTGGAATGCGTATATTTCTTTTCTTTTTTTTACAGTTTTGATGTTGACGCTGGGGCGAACTTTGTCAAATTGAGATAAAACTAATTGTTTCCATTAATTCAAAATTTCAATTAGCTATTTGTTTTTCCCAGAGTTATCTGCGCCCGCTCGGCTCCGAAAAGCAAACATATTTAAGAAACTGTAATTATTGCAATTATCTCTGGAAGTGAATATTTTCTCTAATATGGTAAATAATATGGAATTCGAAACAACAAGAAAACATTTGAACTAGACTAAATAATTATGATAAAAATTAATGATAATAAGAATTTGCAATCCAAAGATAATACAATATTACAAAACAATTTCAATTATTAAAATATTTTAAATATAAAGAGTAACTATACATTACATTTCCCCCCTTAAACAACTAAAAAAATAGAGCATCTCAATGATATATTTTTTTTCCAATAAAAAGACATAACCAAGGGAAAATATGTAAGACATGAAAATACATATTTAGCATAAGAGAAATACCCAAAACATGAAAAATATACATAAAGGAAAGATCAAATATAGAACCATGAATCATGAAAATTAGCATAAAAATATATATAAATAAAATATCACAATTGAAAATCAAATTCAAAACTCTTCAAAACTCACTGCACTAACTGCTGAAAAAGAACACAATACATATGTAATTGAAACAATTTTACCAACTAGGAACCCATACAAGTTATTAATTTACAAAATAATATAAATCTAAATTGGTATTATATATAACTATTAATTACTTTAAAAATTTTAATGAATAATATGACTAATCAAAAATTATTTTACTCTTAATCTAGCGACAGCAAGTCTTGCGCTCCTACGCGGTTGTGCTAATTGCGGTGCTATTTCATCTACAAAATTTTCTTCTAATGCAGGCCGAGGTCTTACATTATTTAATTCAACAATTTCTGGCAGTACACGAGGGCCAGGCAAAGCAAAATTTCGAATTAAACGACAACATTTAAGTAATCTTAATTTAAAAAGAATAAAAGTGACAATAACAATTGAGACTATATAAGATAAGAAAGATGCAGTTGTGTGAAAATTAAAATTCATGTTTTCTAATAAACTAGATGCTTTTTCATTTAAGCTTTTTAGTTCATGGCTGGCAACATTTAAATCATGTAAATCCAACCTATTAACAGGGATTTTGTCAATATTTACAGATCCTAATTTATTTAATGATTCTTTATTTATTCTGGAACAAAAGCCAACTTCAGTTTATCGAGATGTATTATTTTTTCTTTATTTTTTATTTTAATTATAGCATTTACATTAGAAATCATTTTAATTATCTCGTAGGGACCAATGTAATTAGGGGTTAATTTCCTACTATCTCCAACTTTTGTTTGTTCATTTAATACATAAACAAAGTCTCCAGGCTTTAAACTAATAGGACGAGCTTTTTTGTCATAATAGCCTTTATTTATTTGTTTTGATTTAAGCAAATGTTCACGAGCAATTTGATGTGTTTTCTGAAATTTTAATTTTAATTCGTCTATGTAATCATCATAGCAATATTTAAATTCGGGAGGCTTGGTAATGCTAGATGGAAGTTCTGGTTTATAACCAAACATTAGTTTATACGGGGTAAATAAGGTGGATGAATGAACAGAGGTGTTGTAACAAATTCTATTTGATTATCTAGATAATGTTTTAAGTAGTCGGTTAATGTTAAGTGGCTTCTTTCGAGACTACCATTAGATTGAGGTCTATAAGCAGTTGTGAAAACTTGTTTAACATTTAAAAGTTTGGACATCTTTTTTATTAAATTTGAACAAAAATCTCTACCTTGGTCGGTTAGTATCAACTCAGGTAATCCAAATTTACAAACAAAATTTCTAACAAAAATATCAGCAATAGTAATAGCTTCATGATTTGGAATTGCATTGTAGCAATGCTATTTTCAAATATACCGGGAGATTGTTTTGATCGAGGGCGGCGTAGAAAAAAGAAAAAACGCGACGCGGCGTGGGCGACAGTTTTAGTTGAGGTTAGGAGAGCAGCGAGAGTTTTGGTCGCGCAAAGAGCGGCAGAGTTTTTGGTTATTTAAATCGGGAGTCAGATTGGCCGATTTTGCTTGGTGTTTGCCGATAGCATGCATAGTTTAAGTGCTGCTAATTGATCGAGGTCCTTACCGGAGTTTTGAGCCGTGAGCGCTTTCTGGGAGCCCGGTAATTATTCCCGAAGAAGCCATTTTTCGTCGCCTTGCCGTCGTACCGTACGTTGTTTCCGTCCCGCTGTCCCGCACAACGCATTTGGACTCCGTCGGAACAAGAGACGCTGAGTGAGTGCATGCTGACTTTGAAGCAGATAAATTTTTCTTTAATTATTACAACGTTGAAGAGCTACAAAAACATTTATTGTGTTCCCGTATACGTCTCAGTACGTTATTACTGAGTGGCGCCCATGTTTAGTTATGGACATTGTCGAATTAATTTTGTTTTGTTTCGGAATATTTTCATTTTTCAATTTTTACTAGCATAAGTTATTGTTTATATATTGTTTTCGTTATTTGTTAATACACTTTGTTCAATTCTATAAAACGGATTTTTCATTTACTGAACCCACGCCCAGCCCCGCAAAAATTGAGAGCCGGGAATGTTACAGCATATGCTTGCGAGAACTTTGTTAAATCATCCTGAAGGGTTAATATGAATTTATTACCATTAACAGTTAATGTCAATGGACCTACAATATCCAAAGATACCTTTTCTAACGGTTTTTTAGAAGTTGTGGTTATTTCCATAGGCATTCGATTTTTCTTTCTTACCAATTTATTTTTCTGACACGACCCGCAAGTTTTAATATAGTTGAATATATCTTTCTTCATACCTTTCCATTTATAATTTCCAGAAATTCTTTTAAAAGTTTTATGGAATCCTGTATGACCAGAGGTTAATGAGTTATGATTGTCCCTTAAAATTTGCTGGATTTGGTCTGCATTTGGATTAATTAATTTATTATGATAAATATTAATTGAGATTCCGGTTCCTTTGAAAATAAATCTAATAATAGATCTTACTTTTTCCCACTTTAATTTATCAAACTTGTCCCCAATTTTAGGGATATTGATATGTTTTCTATCATGATCTAACAAATTATCCCGTAATTTAACAAACATTAAATAAATATCCTCATAACTAGGCTTATCCCAAAAGTTTTCTTTATAAAATAAATAGTAGATAATATCCTCATTCATTTTTATGTACATACAGTCAAAAATGTTATGACTTTCCGTTAAGATAATGTCTTTATGGCTGTATTTTGAAAAAACCGATTTAACAATTTCATTACTATCATCCAAATCAAGTGGTACAAAAAACGCTAAATTTCCTTTACTGTCGAAAATGTCATCGTGAAACACTGAAATATTGGTACAATTAATTATAGAACTTTCAAAACATTTAAAAAAATCTTGATATGACGGATTACTTGAATTATTTTTTCTGCTATTTACATTAAAAGGTTCAAAATGATTGTTAGGATGATTTATATGATACACTGAATTTTTAGTATCTCCAAAAATGAAAAATTCGTTATTTGATTTATGAACACACAGACAAATATTAAAATGTAAAGCCGTAATTTTAGTTACATCATCGGTAGCCCATTCATTTGGCTTAGAAAGGATATTTTTAGCATCTTCAGGTGATAGACACGTTTCAATATGTGGTGAAGATAGCAATATTGATTTTAAATGGAAAACAGAAGTTAAGTGTGGCAAAAAATGTAATACACAATGATAAAAACAATTTCCATCAGAAGAGACGGATTTAATAGATTTTGGCAAGTTTGGCTCAAGACAAGAATGAGAAAATTTATAATTATTTAATTCAGATAAACTAGAAGAGGCACTTGTGGTTTGGGGAATTTGTATTTTTATATTATTACAGTTGTTGGTACTTTTAATTAGACTTAAATCTTTGCGAGGTACACAAATTTTAACAATAAATTTACCTTGGAATATATATTTAATCATCATCGTCAGAAACAATGTTATAATCTAATTTATCTAAACCACATCCTAGCTTAGGCATAGCTAACTTTAATATATTATTACTTTCACAAAATGATTTCAAATTTAATAAAGTTTTAAAAAGATCCTGATGAGAAGGTTTTTCAAAATAATGTTCTTTTGTTATTAAATAAAACAAATATCTATTCTTATTTTTTAAAATTGCAAATGAATACAATGGGGGGTTTTGAACCTTTAATTCATCCAACTTCCCAAAATTAGTTTTAAATTGTAAAGCTATTCCTTTCCCTAATTTAAAATCTTTACTGATACAATGACATAGAGAAAACTCATCTCCGACCTTGAATAGAGCGCCTTCAATTTCCTTGACATTATTATTAATGATTTCGTTTTGTTCCCTTAGGTTTAGAAAAACCTTATAATCATTTTGATTTTGAACATTTAAACATTCGCTCTGCAGAGATGCAATTTTAATTTGAAATTTAACTGGAAAAATAAATTTAATCATATCCAAAACAATATTAAATTCTAGACCATCGTAACTACAATCGAATTTTGATAAAGCCAACTGATAAATTTTTTTATCATTGCAAAATGTCTTTAAATTATTTAAAGCGATAAACAAATTCTCATATGTTGGTTTATTAGTAGAGTTTTCTTTAATTATTAAATAAAATATAAATCGATTATTCAAGTTTAAAAATGCAAAGGAATTTAAAGTAGCTTTCTGTTGTTTTAAAACATCAACATTCCCAAACTTGAATCTGAATTGTTCACCAATTTCCGACACTAAATTTAAATCAAGGGACGTGAAGTGACACAAACTATCGTCTTCCATATCACATAAATTTCCAATTTCCTCACAGACATTGACATTTTCAATTTTATTCAATTTTCTAGATTCATGAAAACTAATAAGGTCGTGATTAACAGGAATTCTACTCAATGCATCAGCATTTTTATTGATTCTACCAGATTTATACTCAACATAGTAATCATATTCTTCTAACACAAGTCTCCATCTTAATAGACGAGAGCTTGGATCTTTCACGTTGTTTAAATATTTCAAAGCTATGTGATCAGTTATTACCTTAAACCTTCTTCCAAACAGGTATGGTCTAAAGTGTTTCACTGCAGAAACAATTGCCAATAATTCTTTAGAAGAAACGTCGTAGTTTTGTTCGGCCCTGCTCATAGTTAGACTATAAAATGCCACAGGTAAATTTCTTTCTTTCGGTCCTTGTGAAAGAACGGCTCCAATAGCGTAATTTGATGCGTCCGTGGTTAGAGTGAATTCCTCATTGAAATTTGGGAATTGTAGCACGGGGTGCGTACACAAAATTTCCTTTAAAGTTTCAAATGCATTTTGTTGTAAACTAGTCCATTGAAATGTTTCCTTCTTCCTGAGGAGTTTCGTGAGAGGTTGAGCTAATTTACTAAAATTAGGCACAAAACGTCTGTAGTATCCAGCGAGACCTAGAAATGATTTAATCTCCTTGACATTTTTGGGTACTTCAAAACTTTTAACACATGAAGTTTTCGCTGGATCAGGTTTAACTTCGTTTTCGGTGATGAGGTGTCCTAAGTAAACAACTTCGTGTCGCAAAAAATTACATTTTGTAGGCTCTATACGTAGATTATGTTGATCAATTCTCTTGAATACCTCTCTCAGATGTTTTATATGGTTAGGTAAACTGTCAGAAAAAATAACGATATCGTCCAAATAGACGAAGCAACGGTGATTATTCTGTAAACCAGATAGAGCGATATTCATCAGTCTTTGAAAGGTGGCAGGCGAATTTTTCAAACCAAATGGCATCCTATTAAATTCAAAATGTCCTCGTGGGACGCTGAAAGCAGTTTTAGGTGAATCGCGGGGGTGCATTTCAATCTGGTGAAAACCTGAGGTAAGATCCAAAGTGCTGAAATATTTCGCGCTTCCTAGTTGGTCTAAAATTTCTTCGATATTTGGCAAGGGGTAAGCATCACCTATTGTTACATCGTTGAGTTTTCGGTAATCAACCACCAAACGCCATCTCTTATTTCCATCGGAGTCCGGTTTCTTAGGGACGATCCATAAAGGAGAGTTCCAAGGGCTTTTGGATGGTTTAATTATTTTTTGCTTGAGCATTTCATTTATTTGTTCATCAACAACCTTTTTTTGTGTTTCAGGATATCTATACGTTTTAGTGTTAATTGGAATTTCATTTTTAGTATGGATTTCGTGAAAACCCAAGTCAGTTGAAGTTAAAATATCACCTTCGATATAGAATAAATGATTATAGTCAAAACAAAGTTCTTTTACACAATTATACTCTTCGGAGTTTAAATGGTCTAGTTTAAGCGTGTTAATTAAGTTTGTCAACCTATCTTTCTTTGAATTTACTTTCTCCACGTCAGGGGTTAATTTAAAATTTAAAATTGATTCTTCGGCAAAATGTAGAGAATCTAAAGTAGCAGAAATATTTCCTAAATTTACATCATCACATGTTGTATTTAAAACTGTAGTGATGGCATAGCCATCAACAACTTTAACTGCGCTACTGCTTAAATATACATTTTTATAAATTTCCCTTTTATTTATAATGCCGTCTTTAAGTTCGGGATTATTTATTCTTACGGAAATAATTGTCTCACTCCGAGCTTTTGCAATTAACGGCTTATTTGCATGAGAGTTAATCTCGTTTTCATCAACGGAATCTGAAATTTTACTGTCATACAAGTTATTACGAGACTTATTATTATTATAATTCGCGAAATGGACTTCGTTATGTTTATCAGCAAGTTTTCGATTTTGGGAATTTAAAGGTCTGTTATTTATATGCAAATGTAAATAATTATTTCCTATAATTAGTTTTCTTTGTTTGTAACATAAAGAACTATTAACTGATTGTAAAAAATCATTTCCTAAAATACCATCTTGTTTTATAGGAAACGAATCATGAACAACATGAAAAATATGGGGATATACATTATTATTAACAATGATATTAAATGTACAATAATAAATTGATTTAAACGGATTATCTGAATGATTAATGCCTTTTAGGGTTATAATTTTATCTTCATAACAAAGTACATCAGGTTTTAATTTGGATAATTTAATTAATGAAACTTCCGAGCCTGTGTCTATTAAAAATGAGCAAGGATCGATCAATTCAGGGATATCTAAAACGGTGTGAGTTAAAGATGCCTCTAAATTTACTGTAAAAATGTGGCTTGAATTGTGTTCGCTGCCCGCAGTGTAGCCACCACGGCGGGCTGGTTGGAGTTTAAAGGATTTGCTGAATTATCACCAGCGTATACATAATTTGTTTCACAAGTATTAATTTGTCGATTTTCCAGGGAATTATTAAAATCTCGATGGTTTGGTCTATAATTATTATTTTGTCGATTCGGATTTTGTTGAAATCTAGTTCCAAAGTTATTAATAGAATTTAGAAAAGGTTCATTTTGCTGCCTAGAATTTGAATTAAAATTTCTGCGATTATTTGAACTATCGCTAACTAACCGAATTTCGTTTTTTATAACAATCACGAACTACGTGTCCAAACTTTTTGCAATAATTGCACTAAATTGAAGATTTAGACAGTTGGATCTTATTATCATTATTCAAATTATTGTGATGACAGTTACGAGTAAAATGTGAATTTAAATTACAAATATGACAAAATTTTGAAATATTAAGGGCCTCTAATTGACTTCTAGTAAAATTAGATTCTTCTTCACCTATTGCGAGTTGAATTGCTTCTTCGAGGCTTTACGGCCTCATTGGTTTCAATAATGTTTTTAAATCAAGTTTTAAACCATTAATAAACACGGCCAATAATTGTTGATTTGTTAAATTTAATTGAGCTTCTTGAGCTTCTTTGGTTAACTTTCTGTTTAAAGATTGAATCAACAGATCTCTGCAATTTTCGATTCTTTTTGAAAAAGCTCTAACATCTTCGTTTGATTTTTGAAAACATGAATTTAATTCAGCTAAAATACTGGCATAATTAGTTTTTAATGAAAAATTGTTTCTTAAGAATTGTTTAAGTTCGTCCCATGTATCAATTACTCTACTTCTAGTTCACCCAAAATTTTATTTTTTATTGGAAGTAAAAACTGACCTTTTAAATTTTCGGGTATGTGTTGCAAAACTTCGGTACAACTATTAATAAAATCTTTCAAATTATTAGTAGTGGTATCAAAAGTTACATTTAATTGATTACTGTAATACGTTAACGTAGCGATATCATTATTAGATTCCATTTTTATCTTTTGTTGAAGAATGTAATTTTAAGTAATAAAATATTTCAAAGAGAAATAGAGAGAAAGAAAAAAATAATAATATTGTTATACGAAATAATTGGTTAAAAATAATAAAATTGCGTGAAAAGGTTCCCAGTGTAGTAAAAATTATTTCACTTACATTAAGACAGCCGCCAACATTCTCGCGGTTTCTTGAATTCTCGATGATGATCCTGGCTCCGAAGTTGATTTGCGTGGACGCTCACAGAGGCCTAAACCAAGGGCACGTCAGTGGGGTTGTTCAGGTGCTCTGGGTCCTGCTATGGGCTGAAGTGGGCTCGCGGAGTCCTTGTCCTAAGGCACGTCAGTGGGGTTGATCTGGTGGCTCCGGGTACTACTGGGGGCTGAAGTGGGTTCGTGGAGTCCTTGTTATAGATTTCGTTCTTGTTATAGATTCCAGGGGGGCATGTCCCCGATGAGAATATTACGTTTCACTAAATTGGTTGTGGATTACACAAGTATCACAATTTTTCAAATTTCCCAGAACTCCGAATTCGACTGCGCCAGTTGTAAAGTCGTGGATTGTACTTTATTAATTATTTACTTGTAGGTTCTTTCTTTTTGGGTTTGTAATACTAGTGATAATGTAAACACCAATTACTGTTACAGTTGGAATGCGTATATTTCTTTTCTTTTTTTACAGTTTTGATGTTGTTGGACTCAACGTCGTTACCAGACTGCTGCAAACTCTCTTCTACTGACCCCAGCCGGGGTGTTTCGTTAAAAAAAAAAACATATTTCATAGAGGGGGCACGGATGACGCTGGGGCGAACTTTGTCAAATTGAGATAAAACTAATTGTTTCCATTAATTCAAAATTTCAATTAGCTATTTGTTTTTCCCAGAGTTATCTGCGCCCGCTCGGCTCCGAAAGGCAAACATATTTAAGAAACTGTAATTATTGCAATTATCTCTGGAAGTGAATATTTACTCTAATATGGTAAATAATATGGAATTCAAAACAACAAGAAAACATTTGAACTAGACTAAATAATTATGATCAAAATTAATGATAATAAGAATTTGCAATCCAAAGATAATACAATATTACAAAACAATTTCAATTATTAAAATATTTTAAATATAAAGAGTAACTATACATTACAGATTAATAAACAAATAACTTTACACCTTATTGGGTGCAAATAAACTGTTTATTTTTAAATTAATGTAATTATATTAAAATGAAAACTAAACGCAATGTAGTTACTTGAGTACGTGAAGGTTAATATCACTTAATTGAAACACAGTTATATTCCTTCACTTTTTATTTTTTCACTGCTAAATGTACATTTCGGGTACACAAAAATCGGGGCAAACAAACGTTTTTTGTTATAAAACACATACTAGCAAATGGTTGACATTATTTTACAACAAGTGACATTTGTTTGTTCCGATATCTTTTCAAAGCGCACTAAATTTATACAAAAATATATTAATAATATTAATTATAATTTTCTTCTGGCATAAATATCAAATTAAAATCGACATGCTGGGCATTCAGAAAAATAATTTATAGTATAAAAAAAATATATGCAGCCATTTATAATTCTAAAATTGATTGCCATTTGTTAATGATGTTAATTTTGAAGAAATATATTGTTAATGTCATTTCATAGTATTTAAACGGCCATTCAATTTGTTTTTAGTTGATTCAAATAAATAACAAAGTTATGGCGTTGGGCGTTTTTTATCGAACACCCGGTATACCTAGATAGATAATAAGGAAAAACCAAAAAGTAATTAACACGAGAAAAACAAGCGGTATCTGTGAACGCGAGAATTAAAGATTATTCTGCATCTGTCTGAGAAGGGTGTATAATAGGGTTAGTGTGGATTTAATCAGGTAGTAAATTCAATAGCGGGTTTGTTAGTGGGCTTAAATAAAAAATTTAGTAATTCATTTTTGTTTTTACTCATTTCTATAGCTTCCAACATGTTTAAATGATAAAAACTCGATTCTTTTAACAATGTAACATTATTTATTGAAAAAGTATGACCAGTTGTCATAGTGATGTTGTATAATGAGAAATTGGGTATACGCATACAATTTTTATATCAAAAAATGTATGTTATTATGATTTGCTAATAATGATTTATCTCAGTTTATATATTTTTCTTAATAAATATTAGTTTTTTTTTGTATCAATTACTTGTTTCTCATTAATCACTTGGTGAAACATAATGTTAATTTTAATTATAAAACCTAACTATTTGTTTATTTGTTTAACAAATGCACTTTAAAATTATAATATTTTTAAAATTTCCGACGTCGCTACGAAGTCGACCGAAGATCGCGTGACGTCATTATCTCTGCTACGATTTAAAAAAATTTTTTGGTAAGAGGAGAGGAAATCCTGCATGGGCACCCTTATAGTAAGGTAGTGTCGGACTCTTACCGACTAAAACCTCTCCTCGGCGATCACTGTTCTGTGACTAGTCCAAGACCAAATGGTCTTCTCTAGTCTGGTCTCATGCGAATTGATCGCTAAGAGTGGGGGGATATGATTTAAACGCAGTGTTTAGACGTCGTTCATTAACATTTTATTCGTTTGACAGAGTTTTTTAAAGTATACTGTGGTAATTTGTCCAGAAAGCAGATTTGTATGTATAGATATAATTGGAAGATAAAGTTCGCAATGAATTGGAAAGACAATAAAAATTAAAAATAAATAGTGTGGATTAATATTAAAAAACCAGCATCCAGAATTTGGCGCTTCGCCCGATAATATATCAAATGATGCAGTGATTGAAATTAAATATTCATCGTCTTTAAAATGCAATGCACAATTATATTCACAAAGGGTAATGTTAAAATTGGAAATTGGTTATTTATGCTTTGCATATCCTTCATTCGAAACCAACAACAAAATAACAATAATAAAAATTAATTACGATGAAAATTATTTCATGGATGTATTAAGAAAGGCAAAGATATTTTGGGAAACAATTATTTTTCTAGATTATTAGACACTGTTTTATAATTTTTAATTTTACTTTAATAAATCTATTAAAATTAACAAAAACAATGGTATTACAAACAATTTATAAATATTTGTAATTCTATTATTTTTAATTAAAAATTTACTTAACCACATGCAATAATCACCATGTAGTCTAGATATTTTATAAGTTTATTATTTACACAAGCATAAGATTTTAATATTTTATATTCCCATACCCTTCTGATAACCATTTCTGCACGAATAATAATAAATTAGAATCAATAATAAATGTAGAACAACAAAATACACTTATTTTGTTCTCTCTCGTTTTTTTAATGTTAAATGAACGCCATATGAACTGCTATGAAAGTTTGTAACAGATCTCAAAGTGGATAAATACTGGATATTAAATTGAAGAGGCTATTACTTGGTGAAATTCCATTATATAAGTGATAAATAAAACACTTCGGTATTGAGAATTTACACAATTTAATGTCGATGCACTGCGATAATTGTTTCGCCACACAGTGGTTTTATCGGGCAGATGATAAATAGATTTTACGAACTACAATTACTACTTAAATACTAAACTGTGTATTAGGTGATGGGGTGTGTACAAATGTGAATATTTAACTAAAATAAGGTTTTACAAATTTAAAAGTGGTGAATTATTAACATCTATTTGATCATTTAGTAATAAACCGCGTTTATTAAATTTATTGATTTCAAGTTTCTCGAGAAGGTTTAGTTTCTTGCTTTTGTCACAAGTGTGCAAAATCTTAAAATTGTTATTAAAAGTGTGATTATTGTCGATTAAGTAGTTGGCATATGTAGACGTTTTCTTATTGGAATAACTTTTTTCATGTTCGGAAACTCGTTCCTCAAAGCTGCGGCCTGTTAGTCCAACATATACCAGGGGGCAATCACCACATTCTAGCAAGTGGATAAATACGTCACGAACCCTCCATCTTGCAATCTGGCGATTTCGCGCCAACTTAAATTTTTTAAAATTTATATATTTTTTAGGATATTTTTTGTTTGTTTTGTTTTATTTAACTTACTATGAATTATATAAAGTTAATTTTAAATTAAAAAACAAAAAATACGCGTGTTCCCAATTGCTGACTTGAACTTTAAAGAACACAAGTAGTACATGTGTTCTTTAAATCTTAGGAGTATGTTTCTTTTTGTTTGTCCTATGTATAGTTTATTACAATTATTGCAATTTACCGAGTAAATCCCTGAATTCAGCAATTTGTCTTGTTTTGTGAATGTATTGCCTAATAACATTTTAAGTTACGTATTAGTGTAATGTACCGGAATGAAATTGTATTTTTTGAAAATTTTATGTATATGTTGATTAATTTTAGGTTCATGTATTATTTTTATATATTTTTTATTGTTATCTGATTCTAAAATATGATTTAAACTTGTTGTTGATTGGATTTTATGTTGTTTATAGTGTCTATTAATTACTTTTTGAATGGGTTTATTGTTGTATCCTAAAGAGTTGGCAATTTTGAAAATGAAGTTGAATTCTTTGTTTCTATTTTCCTTTGTAATTGGGAAATTTACTGCTCTGTAAATCATACTGTTAAAGAAAGCTAATTAATGTTTAAATGGATTGTGTGAGCTGGCATGGATATAGTTAAATGTGTGTGTGTTTTTTCTGAAAATATTGAATTCAAGTTTGTCTTTGTTTCTAATTACTAATAAGTCTAAAAAGGGGAGTTGGTTATCGGATTCAAATTCGTATGTAAAGTTAATGCTAGGGTAGCGGTTGTTAAGGTAATTAATAAAATTTGTGACATCTGAATCTTGTTTAATAATGGCAAAAATATCGTCTACGTATCTAATCCAAATTCTTGGGAAATAATCTAAAGTTGTTTTGGCTTGGGTTTCTAAATGGTTCATAAAAATGTTGGCTAAGAATGGTGAAAGTGGATTACCAATTGCGGTACCGAATGTTTGTTTGTAGAATTTTCCGTTAAATTCAAATGCATTATAATCCATAACCATTTCGGTGAGTTTTAAGTAATTATCTATTTTATCTGTTGGGATGTAATTTTGAACTAATAAATCTTTTAAAATATTTAAAGTTATATTAATAGTAATACTAGGGAACAGTGACTCTACATCAAAAGAAATTTTGATTTTTTTGTTGAATATTAATCTCGTTGATATTTCTTCACCTGAAGAAGCTACAGTGTAGCGAAACAATTGTAGTGAGTAAAATAAAAAGTTGTAAATCATCAATAGCTTACTATTATTATTATATTAATTAAATATTAATGTTGTGTAATTTGTTTGTGAATTCAAATGAATTTTTAACGGAAAAATCATTGTTATTTTTTAATAGTTGAAACTAGCCATTTCGTGATTTTATATGTGGGTGAGTTAATATTTAAGACTATAGGTTAATATTTATTTCCCGGTTTATGTATCTTAGGTAGAAAATACAATTTCGGTAGTTTTGGATTACTGATTTTTAATCTAAAAGCGAGTTGTTCATCAATTAAACACGTGGGAGCTTTAAGAAAGTTTTTAATTTTGTTAGTTCAACATATGTGACGGAATCTAACATTTGTTTAAGAGTGTTAAAATAATCATCTTTGTCGATAATCACAATCGCATTACCTTTGTCTGACTTTAGATAGTAAACGCCTTTTGTCTTAATGTTTTTAACAGTTGTTGTTTCCGCGTTGTAATTCTTGGGCCGTGGGTTGTCTTCTTTCTTCTTCAAACACTTCTGTATATTTTCCTTTGCGGTAATGCGGAACGCTGTTGCTTCTTCTTTTAATTTTAAAGCGGCGATTTCAAGATCGTAGATTATATCTGTTCGGCCGCTTTACTATTTTGCCGCGTGATTCTATGAAGTTTTCGCGCCGTTGCAAAATATCACGTTATCTCCTTCCCGCACAATTATTTTTGAAAGTAATGTAATCGTTCCCGAGATATTTCGGGCGTATGCAGGAAGTGGTTAAAAAACTTTTGTTCAATCCTGCAGTAGAAAATAGAACTTTCATACGTTGTTTTGTTGTTAGAAAGTTACAGTTTACATCACGCAAAATGGTTGCTATGGAGATTTAGTTTCGCCCACTCTTGTGTCACTTTCGCCCACTCTTATGTCACTTTCGCTCACGCTTTTATAAATACACATTATTATTATTATTATTATTACTTACTTGCTTATACACTTATAAATAAAAATTGTCACTTCGAAATAGAATATTGCACAAAGTTATTAAAAAGGCCATTAAAATAGGCAATTAAAACTTCATCCGTAATGATATTTAAATTGTGAATCTTAAGCCATTCTTCTTCGCTCATTGTAAAATAATATTATATTTTGTTACGGATGTTTGCCGAAACTTTATACATATATATTATTGAATATCAACTATTATTACAGACAAAAGTGGTACAAGTTACTTAGCGTCGCCGATTGTGTTGTTTATATGACGTAGACGATCGTGTTATATTGCCGCTTGTCTTTTTTTGTCGTCGCTCACAGCGGGACACTAGATTATTTTAGTGCGGGCCGTGCACGGCCGCGGCGCATCGAGCAACGCCGACCGCCGTACACTAGATTTTAAAGCGGGCCGGGCACGGCACATCGCGCAAAGCCGCAATGCATTTCTTTTATTTGAACCTACGTTTTAAAATGAATTTTCGGCAGGATTGAACGAAACGTAATACACCACTCGTGGAGTTACGAATTCGCTCACTTGTGTACCTTCGCACACTCGGCTGTCGCCAAAACACGTACTTTCTCCACTTGTAGTGTAATATACTATTGATTGCTAGGAGACAAAAAAAAAACGGGCAATTGGTGTGTCTGTCAAAAATTGTACCGTGTTTTTCGTAGACAATATATATCGTGAATCGCATACACTGAACAATCGTGGGAAAAAGTGTGTGTCGTGTGCCGCCTTCGCCTGCGTTGTGTCTCAAATCACGCGTTAGAATGTAAACATTCATTCAATACAAATACTGTGTAGATAGTATTTCTTTTTTTTAAATTATGAAGATTATATCTATCCAATGTATATATGCTATGCTGAACTATTCATTGTAAACGGTAGCTGAGTAAGTAAAATGAATAAATAAAATAAATACATGTTTACTACCCTCAAATTCTACCACTACTGGACAGGGCGTTCCCGCATTTCCTTTTCTTCCTATCCTACGGATTTATTAACTGCTTCAAATGCAATAACAACACGAAGCTTCTAGCTAAAAATATCAGTTACTGTAACCTGGATGTCTTCATTAACGTTGTTATTGGAAATGCCGTATATTATAAGGTTGTTCCCCCATATAATGGCTAATCATTTTTTTTTCTATTGTTAAATAATTGCATTCGGCTTAATTGAGCGTTTTTGGTGCATATTGGTAAGTCGCTACCAATATGGCCTCGTGACAGAACAGCACTTATTGCAAATGATGAGGCATCTGTCGTTAATAAAAAGGGTTAATCGAAATCGCGATATTCCAATAAAAAGTCATTCGTTAATATTGACTTACATAACTCATGTCATCATATGAAATTTTTAATCTTTCTTTAAACAATTTGTAAATGGTTTTGTAATTAATAATATATTTTCTATAGTACCCTAACAGACCTGAAAATTATTTTATTTGTTGTTTGTTTTGGGTATAGGGAATTTTTGGATACCTGCTATCTAATTCGGATTTGGTTTAATACCACTAGGAGTAATTACGTTTCTTAAAAATTCAACTTCTTTTTGTAGGACTCCGCATTTATCTAATTATATAATTAAATTATTTTCTCTTTATATTTTAAGCACAGATTTAAAATTTTTAATATGTTAATCTTTAACGTTATTTTGTAAATAAACGCGTGTTTGTTTTTTAATCAAAGGAGCATAGGGATACACTCAAAATGACCATTCTCTGTAATTAATGCGTTTTTTAAATTGACCACCTAATAGAGATCCCAACACCTGATGAGAGATTTACGGTAGAAAAATATTAACACCTAACTAATTTATTTAAAATATCATTGATATTTGTAAAACCTATCAGTAATTATTTTGTCATACATGTAACATGTAATTTCTTAGGGAAAATTCAGAAATGACTTTGTATAAACAGGGATTTCGTCTGACGTTTTTATATCACTATATATTGTATAATATACACAAAGTTTTCAATATATTATGAATTTTTGACACATATATAGTTTCCACTTTGCAGGTCATTATCACTGATATGTATATATTATACAATAAATAGTGGTATAAAAACGTCAAAATTATTTTCATTTACCCTTTTAAATGAACTACCACATAGTAACGGTCGATACCATCATTTGTATTCATTTATTTACTGAATTGGTAAACGGTAAATTATCACCTGGTGTGAAATATATCCTGATATTTTCTACATTTTTCAATCAAGTGTTTTTCTTCAGAATTTAAATGACCTGTCTGCTCCAGTTAATGAAAAATGTTCATATTGATCGGGATACTTAATTTGTAAATTATTTTTAGAGTAAACATCTGAGTCTACTTCTGGAAGTTGTACCAAATATTGCTCATCATTACTAGATTTATTTTAGGGATTATCATCATAAACTAATTCTTGATTTTTGTTGGGGATTTTGATTAAATTTAGAATTTCAATTATATGTAAATTATTATTATTACTATTATTATTATATAATTAGATAATTTGAATAACTAACAGACGTTGGTTCCTGATAATTAAAATATATGCCTGTTGTAACTTTACAAAATTTTGTGATTTGTATTGAATATATCAACTAGTTGATTATACCAATTATGTTGATCGTATTCCTTACCTAGAATTTTTATACGTAATGCCTTTTAGAATAATTATTCTGAATTGTAAAAAAGTAGCTCTTTGAAATTGTTTATTATTACTACCATTGTTATATTTTTCATCATTACTTTGAGAAGGTTCGAGCGTATACTAAAAATTTACTTCTTTAATTAGATGCTTATTGCATTTTCGGGATGTTTTAATCTAATTGTCGTTTGTAATTGTCCGTTTACGCCACGAATAAATGTTTTGAAGGGGATTTGACTATATAATCAAAATGAATTAATTATGCTCTTTCAGACACCTGAAAGTTTGAGGATGAATTCATTTTAGATGTTAACATAGAGACAAATTTGAATGCGCTCAGCATAGTCGAACGGTTTTTCATTTTTTACAGGGGTAAAATTAACGAGTTAAACAATCAAAATTTCCTAAATTTCCAAATCTATGTCCTAAATATGTTTTAATTTCAGCCCACGTTTTAAATTGTTGCACCGATTAGCGCACGGTTTTTAATTTTCGTTTAATTGTTTTCATTAAATAATGGTTAATTTCAACATTATTTAAGTCATTATTTTCTTCAAATGCTGAATTGCAACTGCATATATCCGCTAATTGAGATTTTGCATCAAAAACGTGGGTAGTTTTTAACAAATAATAATTAACCGGAGTTATTGTAGAATTTTATCGTTCAAAAATATATAAATACGCGAAATGAGTTTTTCGCACGGATTGAAAAAAAAGGGAATTCGGCACTCGCCGCGACGGAATTGTGTTCTGCTTCGTGGAGATGCTGCGTTGTCGGCTGCTTCGCACGTTTAGCAGACTTAGTCTTCTTAGCTGGCTCTTCGCCGCATGGTCTCGGGATTTACGTCTTCGATACTGACCATGTTGTTTTCTTTTCGTGAATTCTTCGTCCAATGTCGTTCCAGGCGATTGTGATCGAACAGCGGAGTCTCCGGCATACTTAGTTGCATAATTGTTGTAATATAATGAAGCAACAATGTTCGGAGAAATTATATTTTCTCATTTTGAATTTACACTATATTCCACAGGTAAATTAATATTCTATTGAATTTATACATTCACATGCCGAGAGTAGACTTTTTACCTGTGCAGATATGACTTTTTAAACGCACATCTAAAATAAATCCATTAGCGATGATTCTATTTTATTGAAATCGATTCATTTTATGCGGGCCTTTTACTTGGAAAGACGCATTGGCCATGGAACATTTATATTTATCTGCTCTCCAAGTAATGTAATAAAAGTGTTGTTAATTTATCGGCTTTTAATAACATACTATAATAAAAATAATGCATAAAATCATCATGACCCTGGTCTACAATTACTCTTAAAAAATAAATCACAAACCCAAAAATAAGTCAAAAAAAAACAATTAATTAGACATTATTATTTTTAAAAAAATGCATAATCACGTGTAGAAGCCACAGTTTAATAAAACAATTGTAGTGAGTTAAATAAAAATTTAAAAATTTGCCACTTATTATTAATTATATAAAATATGGATTTTCAAGTAAGTGCCTCGTAAATCACTTCATACCTATAATCTATGTTAATAATAATTTTAAATTAAAACTCAATTTATATAGAACTTGAAAAAACTCACTAATGTCTTTGTATAACTTATTCGTATTTCTATCAAGTGGTGTATACATAATTTACATAGAATAACGGACTTGCAGTGTAACAGGGGGGCACCACGCTGGGCAAAAATAATAGAAGTTGGGGTGCTTCCTGTTAACCTCCGGCTAGGCTCACTTAATGAATATTATAATTAATTTTTTTTAAAATGTTACTCACCCTTGTTGCCCTAAACGTTTAGGTTTAGACTTGCTGTCTTCTTTCACACTAAGATTCTAACTTGACTTGAATTACACGAACACACAACACATAGATTTGAAATATGGCTTCGATTAATTTTACAGGGTTGCAAAATGAAAAAAAAAACTTTTCATTGGTCAGCAAAATAAATTATTTTATTTATTAAAAACATAAACAATCAAATTAACAAATAACAGCGAAGTCAAAAAAACTATCTATAAACATTAATAGAAAATACAGTGTGCTAGTGTAAAGTTTTTTGATGCAGAAAACAAATCACCATTTATTTCAATAATATTATTCTTTGGTGTTTTTTCTAGAGTTTGATTATTTATATATTCTTGATAATTTAATTTAGGTTTTTTAGTTAGTTTACCTAATTTATATTTAATATTTGGTCGCTTAATAATTGGCAAGTGAATTTTGTCCACAGCATTATAATGTTTCGGGTTAATTGTTCCCGTTTTGAATTTAGAGTCAACTGATTTCAATGTTTCCTTCTTGTATTTATTTTTTGTCTTTGACTGTTTTTGCTTATTTTTGACAAATATGGTTTGGAATATTGGGCATTTCTTCTCGGTTTTGATTATGCTTTTCAATAACTTTTTCTTTATTTATTTGCATATTTTCATTAATTTTTTGGTAAAGCAGTTTTACTTTATCTCGGTGCTTATTAATATAATTATTGACGATTCGAGTTTCAATATCGATGTCAAAGGGAGAAGCTGAGTTTATATGTCCCGAAATAATTTCCGATAGGGTCAATTTAGTAGTTGAGTGGATCGAATTACAGTGCACGCCGCTTAATGTGATCACAACTGGACTCGGGGTTTTTGATAACAATAACCGATTGATAATAATAGCCGAAAAAACAAAACTTTATTTTAATTAAAAATATATAACGTTACAAACTATAATAACGTAACATAAACTCTTAAAAAATATTACTACATACAATATGTATTTCATATAAATTTGAAACAAAATAAAAAACAAATTCATATTAAAACAAACTCATCCAGCGTTGTTTGTCTCTGATTTTCGCGGAGCAAGTTATTAACGAAAATTTCATAGTCATAATGAGTCTGAAAATCAGATGACCTGTGCTGCACACCACTTTGCAAAACCTCTAGCGCTTTTCTCATTTCGCTAATTGTTGGGGGTTGCATTGTTTTTATATCTACATCTTCCTCTGGCTCTTGATTTTCAATTGATGATCGATTGATTGGTCATGACATTTCTAAGAAAAAAATGATAACATAAACCGAAATCATGATTACTATAAACGAAAATTTTTGTATGTAGTATTGACGTGTAAAATGATGGCCCGTTCTTCGCAAATCCGATTGATAATATTATCCGTGATTCTAATAAGCGGCGTCCACTGTATTATATGCCAAGAGTGAGTAATTAATTTTTGTACAAATTAAATATTAAAATATTAGTGCAGTTTTAATATTAATTAATAGTGAGAAGATTAAATTTTCTTTATGAGCATTTCTGCACTTATGTTTTACATTTTACTGTAAAAACTCCAGATAACAGTTAAAACAACTACATCCTGTACTAAAGCACCGCCAAGCATTGAATGACATAACTGTTAGCTGTCGTTACATGTCAGAAATAATATTCAGCACGATGTAACAATTTTTGTGGTGTTATCATTTTTTAACCGCTCCTCGAAAAGTGTTATGCAATGATAATCTGCAGAATTTAGTACCTTCCAAAAAGCTATGCTGTCAAGATCGATAATTTCGAATGGTTTGGTCGGTGTCATTGTAATATTAAATTTGAGCTTTGTAACAAGGGGGGCACCACGCTAGGCAAAAATAATAGAAGTTGTGGTGCTTCTTGTTAATCTCCGGCTAGGCTCACTTGATGAATATTATAATTTGAAAAAAAACTGTTACTTACACTTGTTGCCCTAAACCTTTAGGTTTAGAGTTGCTGTCTTCTTTCACACCAGGATTCTAACATAACTTGGATGGCACGAACAAACAACAGATAGATTTGAGATATGGCTTTGAATAAAGGTTAAAGGTTGCAAAATGAAAAAAAATACTTTTTAGTGGTCAACAAAATAAATTATTTGATTTATTCAAAAAAAAACATAAACAATCGAATCAATAAATAACAGCGAAGTAGAAAAACTATCTATGAACATTAAATAGAAAATACAAATTACAAAAAAAAATGTATAACTATTAGAATCAAGATTTTACACTCGCGTATATATAGAAATTAATGAATGTTACGACGTTCACTTAATTTAAAAACAAGGAAAAAAATTAAATAAAAGAATTAAGTTTAAATTCGACGATGAAAAAAAGAAATGTGGATTAATTAAATACAGACCACTCTTTAAAAATAAATTAGAACTACTCTTAAAAAAACAAACCACTCTTCAAAATCTAAGCAACCACTTATTTAGAATTCTCGAAAACCACTTTCGTCAAAATTGAAAAACAAACCACTCTCGTCAAAATTGAAAAACCACTCGTTCAAAAATTAATAAGCCACTCGTTCGAAATTTAAAAAAACCACTGACTTAAAATTCTCAAAAACCACTGACTGTTTCAGGGCAGCTCGAACAGTTTTGTTACAGGGAGAAGGCGGTGGGGTAGCTCTTCTCCCATTGGTTAATACTAGTGGCTGGGGATGTATTTGCATCCCTTCTCGCAATGCAAAGGGCGGGCGCATGCGCCCTTCAAAATGCCTAACGCCGGGAACCAGTACGAAGCTACAAATGCGGAATCGAAATTAAATTTGATTACAAAAAAATAACAATTTCTAAATTAATGATTTACATGTTGCAGTTGTAACCACCGTACCAACGATAGGACTTCTACCATTATTGGTAGTTAATCGACGATGTTCCCTTTTATAAATTTTCGACGATGGTTGTGGTTATTAAAAAAACTACATTTTAAAATCATGTATACACAAAAAACTTGACTGATGTGGTGTTTGTGGTGGTCGAATTTGATTATGGTTTGATTTAAATTAATAAAAACATATATACAAATAAAACATTAAATTAAATGATGTCGCAGCTGTACCAAAGTATTTTTCGCGTACTTTCCCAAAATTACGTCGGACAATAGGCCGGCTGTCTTTAAACAGCCGGGCGCTGTAAAAGGGATTATCAAATTTGTCCGAGCGTAATTTTGGGGCGTAAGGAATACCTAGAAAATTATTTGGTACAGCTTTCCTGGGCGTAACGCAAAACTTATGTTAATTTTTACGAGTGTAAATCTTTCAAGAAATCCAAATCCTAAACTACTTATCTAAACTTATATTAAATATATACAAATATACAAATTAAACTCTCAATGTATGTAATACTGACTTTAGTCATTTTAAAACTAATTTGATTTAAGAAGCTGATTCTAACAAGTATAAACATGTGGGTAGCGATGTAAAAAGATAATAAAAATTATGTTGCCCGAAAATAATTACATAAAAAACTGATTAAATCAAAGTTACGGCGATTCCGCTATAGCGCCGGTAACAAACGGCCCCGGAAAATGAGTGAAGTCAGCTTACATCTAAATGGAATAAAATGCAATGCTATAACAAACTGCGATAGTTTACATACATTGATTGTTAATAGGAAAAAAAGAGAAAGTGAGCAAAAATGTAAGAGCACAGCAAAGGACGTAATGGGGTTGTGTTCTCCGAGTAGTCATACCTCAGCTTCACGGTAGGCAAATTAAGTCCGGGTGGTTCCAAATGTCCGAAAAGGTGAGTGGTATGATGTTCTGTCTTTGCCTTCGGCTACGGCTGCTCCAGGTAGGCATATGTGCCAGAACATTGTAATTGGGCGCCACGATGGGATTACTGCCCATCGACAGTATGGGTGGCTGCTTGGCGGAGGGCGTCTCGACGCCTTGGGTTTTGAGACGTTTCCATACATCTGCACCAGCTGGAAAAGCGAAGATGGGGCATTGCTTTTCGAAATGAGACGGCGAATTTGCATCGCAGTCCGGCGTCACAGAACGTCTCTTGCTGTTACCCTCGTTCAATAGGGTGGAGTCCAAGGTACACGCGTTGGGCATCGCGGTGCCGTTGGATAAGGGTGGGTCTTGCGATTTAAAAAACTTAACTGGGAGAGAAAAAAAAAAGTGTTCCAAACTATGTTAAAAAGGTTTGTTTAACACTATACTATCGCACACGAGGCGTCCATGGAGTCCTCACTATTCAAAAGAAAACACTCGCGTCGACTAACGGAATAAATTCGCGCACATTTGCGTCCATTTATAAGTGTCTCTTCACTGGGCATAGCGTCGTCGTCGGTGGAGTTGGTGGCGAGGCTCTGGGCTTGCAGGATCATCGGCATCCTCTGAGTGGCAACCTTGGAGGTTCGCGTTGTTGGGCGAGCCTGATGTCGTCGGCGTGTACGCGAACAACTTGTCCACCTCTATCAACGTCGTAAACTCTTCCCGCAAATGCTTCCAGGATAGGAAATGGTCCAAGCCATTTCGGGGCAAAACTGGCTGGATTTCCGGCATGGCAGAGTGGGTGATTTCTTATCATTATGAGCTGACCTTCCTGGAATCTCGCTTCTTCTTTAGGAGCCTCATAACGCAGAACATAATATAATTGACGGTCGCGAATTTGATTCAGCCGTTCATCTCGATCGCCGTGGCCAGGCGCTTGTACTGGGAAGGTTGGTATAATTTCTCGTTCTCCCGGTCGCGGAAGTTCATATTCCAGCAAAGCCTTTCCGGGAGTAAATCCTGTGGCTGCGTTGGTGCGAGTCCTTAATTCAAATAGAATCGGTTGGATAAATTGAGCCCACTGATTTCTAGGTTGATCCTGCATCTTTATCGTCAGGCATTTCTTCAGCTCCTGGTTACGTAGTTCGGTTGGGTTGGCTCTGGGGTGATAAACGGGCGTATAAAAAGTAGCTGCACCCCAGCGGCTATATTGTTGCTTCCAAATTCGGGAAGTAAACTGCGGTCCGTTATCGCTTATTATCGCTCTAGGATAACCGAAACGGTGGAAAACTTGCTCTTCCATTAGGCGAGTTATATTTTCAGAGCGGGCCTGTCCGATGGCAAAAGCTTCAATCCACTTCGTAAATAAATCGGTTATCACTAGAACGTGTCTCTTCTTCGCGTTGGTTAGCGGTAGTGGTCCAATTAAATCGACCCCAACGGTGTTGAATGGTGAAACGGGGATTCTCGCCTTCAGCGGTGCCGGACCTTGTGGTTTTCCGCGTTTCGTCGCAATACACACTATGCATCCTTGAACGTACCGCCTTACGTCTGATGGAATGGTGGGCCAATAATATTTAGTGCGTATGCTCCGGGTAGTTTCATCCCGACCTGGATGAATGGACTCGTCGTGAAGACCGTGGAGGACACTAGGCCTGGCTTCAACTGGAACGTAAAGAGTTCGATCATTATTACCTACCGCTTTCTAATAAAGAAGCCCATCGTAAACTTCAAATTTTTGATGGAGCTCTGCAAACTCTCTATGGGTTGCATCGTGAAGAATTTGAATTTTTTCTTGGCTGTCTTGATCCTCTGCTTGGCAAGCGATTACGGTTTGCACTAACGCCGCATCGATAACATTCAACGATGGGGGAAGAATGGTTTCGAGCTCCGGAACGTCTTCGGTTACGCAATTTTCCGGATTTCTGCTCAAGACATCCGGAAGTTCGTTTTCATTTCTAGGGCTGAATATTAAAATCAAACGATTGGAGCAACAAGGCCCATTTCGTTAATTTTGATCGGTGATCCTTGAAGTTGCTCAGCCAGGTCAATGCTTTAGAATCCGTTACCACTCGAAAATGTCGTCCTTCTAAGAGATGGCGGTATCGTTGCAACGCCCACACAAGCGCATAACACTCCTGTTCATTAATATGATATCGCTTCTGTGTGTCGTTGAACTTTCGGGAATCAAAGCTGATAATCCGCTTGGATCCATCCTTATCAGTTTGATATAGAACCGCTGATATACCAAGCTGAGAGGCATCAGTTTGCACTGTAAACGGTAATCCTGGAATAGGACGGTGAAGGCGAAGTGGCTTCTGGACGATGGTCTGGTTTTGCTGCATGGCCTGCGTTGCTGCATGAGTCCATTTAAAAGGCTTGTTAGTAGCGGTTAGCTCTGTTAATGGCGACACGATGCTAGAAATAGAAAAACCATCGTTATATTGCCGCACCCAGTTAAATAAACCGATAAATTTACGCAGCTGCCGTCGCGTTTTTGGCACGCTATGGTCTCGGATCTGATGTAAATGTTTCTCCAGGGGGCGGGTGGTGTGAATCTGGACTAGGTGGCCTAAATATTCTAGACACGACTTGCTCAACCGCAAATCAAATTAGTTATGTCGCTCAAAGACGAGGGCAAGGTGGCGGAGATGCTTTTCTGGTGTATTGGAAAAAATACTTATGTCGTCCAAGTACACCATTACGAAGTCGTAAAGAAAACCGGACAAAACTTCTTGGCTCATCAGCCGCTGAAAGGTTGCTGGAGCATTTTTCAGGCCAAACGGCATCACTTTAAATTGGTAATGCCCACCATCGGGCGTACTAAAAGCCGTATACTGTTTTGAATTTTCCTCCATCGGCACTTGCCAGTAACCACTTTTCAAATCGAGTGTAGAGAAAATTTTCGCGTCTCCTAGATCTCGAATTGTCTCCTGGATTACTGGCATCGGTGTCGGTTCCGAAGCAGTTGCATCATTTAGCTTTCGATAATCAATGCAAAAACGATTATCGCTATCCTTCTTCTGTACCAGTACTATAGGGAAAGCGTAAGGGCTAACCGACGGTTCAATAATCCCCTGAGTTCATAATTCGGCGATCTGTCGATCGATTTCCTGTTTTCGTGCCGGATTCACACGGTAAAATCTTATCTTAGTGGTAGCATAATTAACCTATTAAAATGCCATGATACGGTGGAAAGTGGTTCCAATGTGGGATTAGGGATCAAATGCGTTGCACAAACGTCTATTTTAAAGTCTAGGGGGAAAAAGTCACTATCACTTTCACACTTTATCACACTATTAGCGTCCATTATTTTTGATCGGCGGGAACGTTTTCGGCGGACAGTCGGTTTCATAGGGCGGCTTACGACAGGTTTTGCTGCTATTGGCCGCCCTGCATCCCGTTTCCCTGCTGCTTAGGGCAGTCTTTGTGCCAATGCCTTCCTTCACGACAGCGTTTGCAGAACGGTGGCTTCCTAGACGGGGACGGGGGTGGCGTGGGTCTTCTCGCAGGCACATTTGTGTTGGGGCGATCAATTTCGGAGTTTGGACTAGAGGTTTCAGGTTACGCGTGAACGGGTCCTACGGTGGAGGTTTTTGTGGCCTACGTGAATTTTTCTCAGTATAGTGTCCCCGTTGGTTTTCGCGTTCGTGATTTTTCCTCCAATACTGATTATTCCGGCTTTTTTGTTGCTTTGGGGGCGATGGTGACCGATTCATAGTGGATGTCTTGGCTCCGTTATTGATGATAATCGGGATTGGCTTAAATTCCGATGCGGAAAGACGTGCTGCCTTGTATACAAATTCATCCACCGTTCTTGGACGAAAAAATAACGCCTGGCGAAGACACGGAGATGAAAGTCGCCACATTACTTTTGTCATGAAATCTTCCGTCCAGTCATTCGCGGCAAAACGGTTAAACAAGGTTTGTTTACGCAACGCGAATACACCTGGTTAAGTATCTCCTTGCGGTGTCAAGATCAACTCGATGGCTTCGTCGTGGGCTACGGTGTCGGGATCACACGAATCGCAAAACAGCTCCTTAGCCTGGTTCCAGTTCCAGGGGATGTCGTCCGCGAAGTAGCCGCCAAATTTCGCCACGTATGTCGCATCCAGTCTGGCAAGTGCTCGACGATTCTTCTCACTGTCTTCAAGTCTTAGGCCAGTAAATTCCCTCTCTAGACGAGCAATGAAGACGTGAGGATCTCGGCCATTAAATAACGCTGTAGCTTCCGGTTCCATCCTCCTTACTTCCCGTATAATGTCTATTATATGTTTTGCACCGATTGCGTCATCTTGCTTATAATGTTCATCAGGTCGAGGGGATGTTTGATCAAGTCGCGATTGCCTTTGTTCACAATCGCGATCAAAGTTATAATCAACTTCCCTCTCTCTGCTTATTTCGCTGGGGGTATAACGATTATGTCTTTCGAGCAGCTGCTGAATGTCCGACCTAAGTTCCTGTTGCTCGCGTTGAAATTCCACCCGCATTTCGCGGACTTGCTGCAAGCAACTGTCGCGGATTACATTAATGAGTGACATAATACCTTGATCGGAACCAATCTGAGAAGAGGGCTGCTGAATGGTGCGAGGTAATGGCGAATCATCTGCATTACAGAGTTCCGTTAATTTCCGGAGCTGATGTTCATACCTCTCCCGTATTTCATCAAGCTCACGCTCTTCACGTTCCAAATTATCTCGTTCAACCTTCTCTTCTCCTCGCGAAGCTGTTCCTCGTACCTAACAATCAACGCTTGCTTCCTACGCTGAAAATCGTTGTCTATGGCGAGGAGTTGCGAGCGATGCGAAGACGCGTTTGAACGAATATCGTCTCCCGACGAAACATATATATCGCGAGACCCTACTTGAGAAAATGTTTCTTGGTTTTGGCTATACATATTTAAAAATTGTTGATTCAAAAATAATCGGCCCCGTAAGAGTTATTACCCAATTTAAAAATTATTCAAAATGTTGTTAAATTAAATAATTAAAAAAATATATAACCAAAACAAACAGTCAAGATAATAAAATTAAAATTCGTTAGTAAAATACCAAATAATAATGTGATTACCCGGAAATTAAAAAAAATTATCGCTATAAATTGAAACTAAAATAACTAGTGGCTAAGAGTGTTAAAAATACGATAATTGTAATTACGGCTTCGTCGTGATTTACAAAACAAAATCAATATAATAAAATAATTCAATTAAATCCAACGTAATAACAAGTCAAAAAGATAAAAAAAAATTGCTATGTTTTTAGAATCAAAATTACTTCAAAAATTAAAAAAAAAATCGCGGTTTAGAAGTTTAGAAATATTACGCTTCTTATGATGCAGAAAAAAAACTACGGCCCGCTGTGATTTATGACTTAAAACAAATTACGATTTTACTATAAGAAAAATAAGTCTTTTAACAATGCACAAACTAAATACATCAATGCTGGACTTCGGCCCCGTCGCGACTAAAACAGAATCTACAAATCGCGACAACACTTGGATCGAAGTGTAGGACACCAATTGCAACAAATGGCCCTAACCTTACTGCTGCTAACCAACAAAGTATAAAAAGGATATATGCAGGGTCAGGCTTTCTCAATCCAATCGAGTTGGGACATCAATCATAAAGGCAAGAAATAATCCTAAATAAATAACGTCAAAACACTAGCAAAATATAAACAAATGCAATCCTCAAATACAAATCCAAGATCGTAGAGTTCCTATTAACTAGATATAAAAGAAAACAAAAACAAAGACAGGTCTTCTGTTCTCAGATATGCAGGCTTTTTCTTGAATTACGAGTTGGGCGCTAATTGTAACAGAGGACAACTTAAGTAATCCCTAAATAAATTATACTTCACCAAATGAAAACAAAATTAAAAAATCAAATAGATGATACACTCAGGATCGTGGGCTTTTATTCTCGACCAAACAAGTTGGCGTCAATTATAACAGGGGGGGGGGGGCACCACGCTAGGCAAAAATAATAGAAGTTGTGGTGCTTCCTGTTAACCTCCGGTTAGGCTCACTTGATGAATATTATAATTTGAAAAAAAAATGTTACTTACCCTGGTTGCCCTAAACCTTTAGGTTTAGAGTTGCTGTCTTCTTTCACACCAGGATTCTAACTTGACTTGGATGGCACGAACATACAACAGATAGATTTGAGACATGGCTTTGAATAAAGGTTAAAGGTTGCAAAATGAAAAAAATACTTTTTAGTGGTCAACAAAATAAATTATTTGATTTATTTAAAAAAATATATATAAACAATCGAATCAATAAATAACAGCGAAGTAGAAAAAAACTATCTATGAACATTAAATAGAAAATACAAATTACAAAAAAAAATGTATAACTATTAGAATCAAGATTTTACACTCGCGTATATATAGAAATTAATGAATGTTACGACGTTCACTTAATTTAAAAACAAAGAAAAAAAAAATAAATTAATTAAGTTTAAATTCGACGATGAAAAAAATAAATGTGGATTAATTAAATACAGACCACTCTTTAAAAATAAATTAGAACCAGTCTTAAAACAAACAAACCACTCTTCAAAATCTAAGCAACCACTTGTTTAGAATTCTCGAAAACCACTTTTGTCAAAATTGAAAAAAAAACACTTTTGTCAAAATTGAAAAACCACTCGTTCAAAAAATAATAAGCCACTCGTTCGAAATTTAAAAAAACCGCTGACTTAAAATTCTCAAAAACCACTGACTGTTTCAGGGCAGCTCGAACAGTTTTGTTACAGGGAGAAGGCGGTGGGGTAGCTCTTCTCCCATTGGTTAATACTAGTGGCTGGGGATGTATTTGCATCCCTTCTCGCAATGCAAAGGGCGGGCGCATGCGCCCTTCAAAATGCCTAACGCCGGGAACCAGTACGGAGCTACAACTGCGTAATCAAAATTAAATTTGATTACAAAAAAATAACAATTTCCAAATTAATGATTTACATGTTGCAGTTGTAACCACCGTACCAATGATAGGACTTCTACCATTATTGGTAGTTAATCGACGATGTTCCCTTTTATAAATTTTCGACGATGGTTGTGGTTATTAAAAAAACTACATTTTAAAATCATGTATACAAAAAAAACTTGACTGATGTGGTGTTTGTGGAGGTCGAATTTGATTATGGTTTGATTTAAATTAATAAAAACATATATACAAATAAAACATTACATTAAATGATGTCGCAACTGTAACAAAGTATTTTTCGCGTACTTTCCCAAAATTACGTCGGACAATAGGCCGGCTGTCTTTAAACAGCCGGGCGCTGTAAAAGGGATTATCAAATTTGTCCGAGCGTAATTTTTGGGCGTAACGAATACCTAGAAAAATATTTAGTACAGCTTTCCTGGGCGTAACGCAAAACTTATGTTAATTTTTACGAGTGTAAATCTTTCAAGAAATCCTAATCCTAAACTACTTATCTAAACTTATATTAAATATATACAAATATACAAATTAAACTCTCAATGTATGTAATACTGACTTTACTCATTTTTAAACTAATTTGATTTAAGAAGCTGATTCTAACAAGTATAAACATGTGGGTACCAATGTAAAAAGATAATAAAAATTATGTTGCCCGAAAATAATTATATAAAAAACTGATTAAATCAAAGTTACGGCGATTCCGCTGAAGCGCCGGTAACAGCTTTAATGGATTTCGATCATATTTGCAAAGTTGACAAATTTCACATTTGTTTATGTAATTTTGTATGTAACGTCGTTGATCAGGCCAATAATATTTTCTTTTTATTTGGGAATCAGTTTTCTCTATTCCTCGATGGTTCGCTTTACCTTCGTGATATGCTTTGATAATATTTATAATTTCGTCTTCAGTTTCTACATCATCTAATAATTCAGTGCATTCAATAAATGAAATTTGCGGGTTCCTAAAATGTTTTTGAAGAATAGTACAGAATTTTTGGTAAACTTGATCTACAAAATATAAGTGATATGTTTGTTGTGGGGCGGTATATTCTTTTACAAAGTCTATAACATTTTGTTCAAAATCTAATTTGGAAAGTTGTAAATTTATTCGAATTTTCCTATTATTAAAAAGATATCTAATTTTTGGTATTGTGGGTGCGTAATTCACCTCTGAAATAATAATTTGATTGCGTCCTAGGTTTACAGGTTCCAAGATAGGAATATTAAATATTGGGTTTTCAGTATTAGAGTAAATTGTGTCACTGTCATTATTTTCATTATTACGTAGCACATGTTTTTCAGCATTAAGTCCAAGTTCAACTATCATAGAATCAGTTTCACGATTACGTTCTATTTTATGAATAATATCATTTAATTGTTTATCTAATTCATCTTCGCTACTTGTACCAAATTTATCGTCAACGTTACTTATATAAAAAATCGTCAAGCTGATCGACTTTGTCATGTATATTTATTTCTATACGTGAAAGCGCGTCCGCATTCTTATTTAAAATACCCTTTTTGTATATAATATTATAATCGTAGTCAGCAAGTTTTAATCGCCACTGAACTAATTTCGAGTTCGGTTCTTTGATGGAAATAAGCCATTGAAGGGGCTTATGATCGCAAATAATTTAAAATTTTCTACCGAACAGGTAGGGTCTGAAGTATTTAGTTGCCCATACAATGGCTAGTAGCTCGTTTTCAATAGTACTATAATTTTGTTCGGATTCGTTTAAGGTTCGTTATGCGTATGCGACGGGTTTGTTTTCAAATTGGGCCTTGTGATAAAATTGCGCCGATGGCTATGTTACCGCGACTGTTGTCAAATTGAAACTTTTGCTAAAGTCTGGATATTGTAATATGAGTTCATTAATTAGTACGTTTTTGCAGGTATTAAAACAATTTTTATATTCTGACTTATTAATATTAATGACTGCATTTTTCTTAAAGCACTTCGTGAGAGGTTTCGTTAATTTCGCGAAATCTTTGATGAATTTTCTATAATAACTGATGAGCCCGAGAAATCCTTTAATTTGCTTGGTGGTCTTCGGTATTGGGTAATTTTGTATAGCTTTAATTTTGTCGGGGTTTGGACGAACTCCGTCTGGTGTCACAATGTGCCCTAAATATGCTACCTCTTTCCTCAAAAATTCCGACTTGTCAATTTGAATTTTTAATTTGGATTCACGTAATCTGCTAAATACTGCTATAAGCCGTTCTACATGTTTCTATAGGCTGGTACTGAATATAATGATATCATCTAAATAAACTAAGCACTTTTCATTTAGAATACCTCTTAATATGTTGTCCATAACCCTCTAAAACGTGGCGGGTGCATTCTTGAGGCCAAATGGCATGCGTAAAAACTCGTAATGGCCCTTTTAGGTGTTAAACGCGGTTTTCTGAATATCATTTTCCGCCATCTCTATCTGGTGGAAACCCGACGCGAGATCAAGGGTCGTAAAATATTGACAACGGCCAAGTTTGTTGAGCAGGTCAGTGATATTTGGTAATGGGTACCGATCACCGATCGTCTTCTCGTTTGGTTGGCGATAATTGATGACGATATGCCACTTGCGATTACCCGACCAGTCTAGTTTCTTCGGTACGACCCAAATTGGCGATGACCAAGGGCTATGAGAGTGTCTTATGATTTTTTTATCTAGCATTTGATTTATTTGTTTTTGAACTTCTTTTCTGTGTATTTCCGGGTAACGGTACGATTTAGTATACACTGGTAATTCATCAGTAGTATTTATACTGTCCTTAATTTTATTAGTAAACGATAATACTTTATTTTCTGAATGAAAAATATCTGAAAATTCTTATATTAAATTCATAATAACATGTTTTTCTTCTGCGTTCATGTGCTCTAAACGGAATTTTGATAGATCAAATTTAATTTCTTCATACTCATAATTATTAAAATTCGGTGTATTGGACTGATCATATTCTTCGATTGGTTTAACAACAGCCGGATACTTTTGTGTAACATTCACATTTAATTCTGTAGGGTTTACGATTGTACAAATAGCTTTATAATTATTGACATGAGTAGTACCATCTGGAATTTCTAATTTATTTACCTTAGTATATGGTATAATTACGTCGCCGTTTTTTACGTTTCCAACTTTCATTTCAATTTTGACGTATTAAAATAAAAGTTGCAAACGTAAAAAACGGCACGAATGAAAATCGAATAAATGAAATTTCTTATTCGCGTTTCCTTTTAAATTAAACTTTTTTTTAAAGGAATTAGCGTGCTTGAATTGAGGCGCCATGTCCGCTGGCTACTTTAAAGTATTTTTTTTAATGTTATTTAAAAAAAAAACTTATCTACATTTGGATTTACGAATGAATTAATGCTCCCTGAATCTATTAAAATTTTTAGATGGTTTTCATTTTTTAAATCGTTTCAGCTAGCGATTACGCTGGAAGAAATATTTACTGCCGCCTCACCTTTTATTCTCGCTAAAATGCTAGTGACTAATTTCTCACA
This sequence comes from Ontholestes murinus, assembly GCA_963969525.1. Lineage (NCBI taxonomy): Eukaryota > Metazoa > Arthropoda > Insecta > Coleoptera > Staphylinidae > Ontholestes > Ontholestes murinus. The sequence goes on from OZ018399.1 coordinate 31,495,735, forward strand.
CACATCAATGAATCTAGAAAGAAGCTCTCTTTCCCCATTAAATTCGGGTATGATATTTAAGTATTCGGGTTTTAGCTCTTTAACCATTATTGTAATGTTATTATTTACTGTATTACTATTATTGTTTCGTACTGCGATAGGTGATTTTGAGCAATCCCGGCTTGTACGGGGCGGTTCTACTTCTAGGTTTTTTGAATCCGATTTAGTTACTCCTTCGTCCTTATTCACAGGACGTACCTTTTGTTCTCTAAAACATTTGATTGTACTTACAAAATTGTTATTTTTTTCATCGGAGTCTCGGATTCGATGCGGGAACTCTCTCTGGAATGGTTGTAGACCTTCGCCGTGACACTCAGGGTACTTGGACTTCGTCCTAGATGCTTAGAGGGTCCTCCTTGAGTGGCGGATGTCCACGTAGATATTCAGGGTTTAGCCCGATGAATTCGTTAAAACGAAACCAAGTTATGTTCTTTTACTCGTCCAGGCCTATCCTACGGACTGCGCCAGTTAATTTTCGGGTAGAACAACTTGTTTTTTAAAAAAAGGAATTATTTTATTGCAGCTTATAACATCTGTACGGTACAAGTATAGACTACTAACTAATAAAATAACAAGTCACTCTATGAAACATAATATCTAATAAGATAAACCTACGCTTTGTTGCAATTACGCTAATGCAGCATGCAATATATATATATATATATATATATATATATATATATATATATATATATATATATATTCTTTGCAATTTGTAATGTAGTTGCCTAAAATTTTGTATAATTTGTTTTATATTAATATCAAATGGAGAGTTATTTTCTAAGTGACCTGAAATAACTTGAATGGGTTTTAACCTCGTGACTGAATGAATTGAGTTATTGTATCCTAAAATGGCGTATAATATTTTTGTTTCTGCTGATTCTGATTTTAATAATGTTTGAGCATTTAGGACTCGAATGTGATCGGTTATCGTTGAATGAACTCTTTTTAATTAATCCATTTGATTCTGGATGTTGGCAACTTATAAAATGTAATTCATTTTACGTAATTTTAATAATTCTTGGCACTTAAGACGCCTCGGACCATAGCTCCCTTACGATAAAAGCTATCGAAAAAAATCTAAGAGCAAAGTGGTGCATAATTACCGTCGCTATGTTTCTAATCATCAGTGGCGTGGCGTACTCCAGTTGGTACTTACGTTTTTTTTTAATAGAATGCCTTATTTTTTATTGCAGATTTGGAAAGTGCTCGGAGAGTACTTATTTTTTTATCTAATATGTTATACCCTTCACTTTAGCGGTTTCGCTGTTATAACCCCTTCTTTAAAATTGCGCCCCATTTTTGAGATTTTTTTGTAGAGAAACTAATTGACGCCGGCGACTAAATTTTGAATTGAGGTACAGGTTAAGATCTCATATACATTCACATATTTTTTTTTTCGGGTAATTTATGAAAAAAAAAAATAATTTTTGATTGATTGTCATTTTTTTCGAAAATTTCAAATGCCACCCCCCTAAAAAAAAAATACGGCGTTGTACAGCCAAAACTCTAAATTTTTCATTTGTACAAAAAAATACACATTGCATAACAAAATTTCGGAGAAAAAAGGAATTTCATCGCAAATGTCGGGAAACGTTTTCCGTTCACAAGTGTGCCATGAGAAAACAAAAACACAAATACGGTCAACATAATAGTATGTACCTATTTATTCAACATGATATGAAAATGCAGATAAAGAAGATTTAACAACTTAAACTAAATGTTCGGAATTACGACCTTCCTGCTGGAGGCATAACCGCAACTTCGACTCGCAGGCTCTAGACACTGCCCTAAGGACTTCTGGTGATATACCGCGGAAAGCCGCCCGGATTCTCTCCCTCATATCATCGACAGTAGTTGGTACCGTCCTGTAAACCTCGTTTTTGATATGGCCCCAAAGGAAGAAGTCAAGGGGAGTGAGGTCTGGTGATCTTGGCGGCCACCTCTCAGGACCCCCACGACCAATGCAGGAGTCCGGAAACGTTTCATCGAGAAATTCCCGAACGACACGGCTATTATGTGCAGGAGCCCCATCGTGCTGGAAAACTATCTGTGATAGAGCGGCTAGAGGGACATTTTCCAAGAGATCATCCAAGTCGTCGCGAAGGAACCTCAAATAACTGTTGCCGTTCAGGTGCCCCTCGATGAAATTAGGACCCAAAAGGTGTTCTCCAAGTATGCCTCCCCAAACATTCAGCGACCATCTTTGCTGGTGGTTTATCATTCGCATGGCGTGTGGGTTTTCACCGGCGTAATAATGAGAGTTGTGGCGATTGACATGCCCATTTCTATGGAACGACGCTTCATCAGAAAATAATACGCGCATAAGAAATTATTCCTCCTGCTCAATTTTGTTGATAGCCCACATGCAGAAATCTTGCCTCGCATAAAAATCTTGAGGTTGCAATTCTTGGTGCAGTTGAATCTTAAATGGACGGAATTTGTACTTTTAAAGAACACGATGTACGGGTCGCGTTGAAATATCGTGATTCCTACTAATATCACGGATACTGGTATGAGGATCTTCAATAACTGCCTCCAGAACCTGCAGTTCATTATTTGCGGTAAAAACTGCCTTCTTTCTAACTCTCCTTGGCCGTTTCACACTTCCCGTAGTAGTAAATCTCTCCAACACTTTTTAAAACGCACGTTCATTTGGATGTGTTCTATGCGGATATCTCGCAGCGTACACTCGTGACGCCAAGAAACAATTCTTGTTACATTCTCCAAGAATAAATATCATGTCAACCATTTCCTCTTGAGTTCGGAACATTTTTAGAACGTTTATCAAAAATGACTTATGGCTGCTACTGGCGTCTAATAATTTACTTTGACAATTACCAATCTTTTGTTTTCTCATAGCAAACTTGGGAACGGAAAATGTTTCCCGACATTTGCGATGATATTCCTATTTTCTCCGAAATTTTGTTATGCAATGTGTAATTTTTTTTGTACCAATGAAAAATTTAGAGTTTTGGCTGTACAACGCCGTATTTTTTTAGGGGGGTGCCATTTGAAATTTTCGAAAAAATGTGAAGATCAATCAAAAATTTTTTTTTTCCATAAATTACCCGAAAAAAAAATTATGTAAAGGTATACGAGGTCTTAACCTGTACCTCAATTCAAAATTTAGGCGCCGACGTCAGTTAGTTTCTCTACAAAAAAATCTCAAAAATGGGGCGCAATTTTGAAAGAAGGGGTTATAACAGCGAAACCGCTAAAGTGAAGGGTATAACATGTTAGATAAAAAAATAAGTACTCTCCGAGCACTTTCCAAATCTGCAATAAAAATTGGACATTCCATTTAAAAAAAACATAATTTTGGTACGCCACTGGAGCACGGCACGCCACTGATGATTAGAAATATTTTTGAAACATAGCGACGGTAATTATGCACCACTTTGCTCTCAGATTTTTTTCGATAGCTTTTATCGTAAGGGAGCTATGGTCCAAGGTGTCTTAACTGCCACACCCGGTATATAGGGGAAGTATTGTTTTCGTGATTTTTTTTTGAAATTTTTTTTTTGCGGAAATATCCATTTTGGGGTCCCCTGAGCCCAAAACACTAATTTCTGAAAAAAAAATGTGTGTGTGTGTGTGTCTGTCTGTCGGTGGGCGCTGTATCTCAAAAACGAATTATTTGTTTGAAATGAAACCTTAAACTTAAGGTTTTTTCGCTAAAAACTGGAGCTGAAAAGCTTTTGGTAAACATTCATAAACCGCAAGTGGCTGTTTACTCGAGGCGTTTTTTTTGTTTTTTCGTAATATTTTTCTAAGCATGAAAAATTTAAAAAAACGGATCAAACAAAAGTTAAAGGCAATGAAAAACTGAACAAGTTTTATTCGAACATGTTTTTCATAAAATTCTTAACTTTCGATAAAAAAAAATAAATAAAAAAAAGAATAACATTTTTGCGTTAACCCCATAGTTTTCAAGAAAAATATAGGGAGAGTACTATGATGGCCACATCACCATTTTTTAATTCTAAATGGTTATCAGTTACAATTTGTGCTGGTATACCGTGGTGTGAAAATAAACGCATTAATTTGTTTGCAATTTCGACAACTTGATATGATTCTAATTGGTACATCTGCGCGTATTTAGAGAAAGCATCTACAATAGTTAAAAATTTGGATCCCTCGATCGCGATACAGTCATTATGAATGATTTCAAAGGGTTTCACCGGTGTAGGTGTAATATTAAATTTTAATTTTAGTGCATTTCTATCATATTTTCTTAACAAACATATTTCACAATTATTTATAATAATAATAATAATAATAATAAATTTATTTGCCCAACAGATAAACCAATTACAGGACAACATTAAGTACAAAAGTAAAAAGTAAACAATTAATTCATTAAGATAACAATAAATAAAAACTAATCACACATGTATAAAAATGGAAAGAAGAAGGAGGAAGAAATAAAGGCAAAGAAATGTCTATAAATTAGATATATATATATATATATATATATATATATATATATATATATATAATATATTAGATAAATATATCGTGAAACTTGGTATTAGCATTTCTACTCATATGATGGATCGGCGACTTAGACATAGTAACGGACCTCGATGTGGGGATGAAATTTTGGACTGTACTTTTCATATTAGGCCAATAAAAATATATTTTAATTTCGGCATATGTTTCGTCAATGCCTCTATGACTTAATTTACTATCATGATACAATTTGGCAGTATTAATAGTCTCATCTTCATTTTCAACATCTAATAAATTTTCTGTACATTTTACAAAATTTAATTGTGAGTTTTTAAAATAAATTTGAATTATTACACAAAATTTTTCATTTACATCGCTATTGAAATATAAATGATACTTTACCTTTGGAGCGATATATTCTTTAATAAAATCTATTACATCTTTCAAAGTTGTTTTTAGAAAATTGAACATGAATACGTATTTTTTTATTATTATATAAAACCTCACGTTTTGGTTTTGCGGGTGAATAAGTTACTGTACTAATTATAATTATAATAATCGCCAATATTTACAGGCTTTTCTAAAATTGGGATGGTAGTAATAGGGTTTTCAAGATTTGAGTGAACCGTTTCACCATCATTATCGTTTATTAATTCATCTAGAAAATCATCTATGTTATCTTATTCACCAACTTGGGCAATGATTGAATGATTATCATCTTTAATTACATTATTATTATTATTATCAAGAAGTGATTCGTCAAAATTATCTACATAATATTTGTCATCTGTTATATGGTTTAGTTCAATTCTTGATAAGGCATCAGCATTTTTATTCATAGCATTTATATAGTGATCAGATTTATATAATCTAAACCTATTTTGATTATTACTATTATAGCTACTATTAATATCCCTACTAATTTTTATTTTATTGTTTTATTGAGAACATTAACTTGTTTTTTTTTTAATGAAAGCGGGAATTGGCCTTGGTACTATGCCATTAGCCATCATCAAATTTAATAATCCATATATATATATATATGTTATATTTGATGTTTTCGCGAGTGTAATCTGTTCTGATGTTTTTTCGGGATATTCCTCGCGTTTCGTTCGTTGAGGTTACTCGACGTTTCGGCGACATCTCATTCGCCATCTTCTGGAGTTTTGATCAATGGAGGACACACACATACAACCATGGATCCGCACGGTGAATTTTTCCTTTAGAAAAATCCACCGCCCAGCTGGGATTCGAACCCAGAACCGTGTGGCCCGTGAGCAGACACTCTAGCCACTAGGCCACCGTGGTCCCTAACATGTTTTATTTGATTGATATTTGAATCGGATGAATTATTTCTAATAACAGTTTTATTACTATTATGTTTCTGATATTTATTATTACTTCGCACGTTGGAACTATTTTTTGTTTGTATAGAGTAAATTAAAATTGGGTGATTGATTGAGATCATATTCGTTGATCGTATCGACAACCAATGGTTTTAAGAACACTTTAAAAGGGTTATTGTTAGGGTTAATAATAGTACATATAGCCTTGCTATTTATACATTTGGAGGCACACTGTGGTGTCTCGATATTTGAACCATAATTAATGTATGGAATAATTATATCGCTATTTTTGACGTTTTTGATATCTACTTCAATAACTGTTTCTGACCTACCAGTTCAGTTCAATGAACTTGTTTAAGTAATTAATATTTATTTCGCATCCCGGTGCGATTAATTGATCTTTATCTAGGTCAATGTGGGCATTTAAAAGTTTTAGGTTATCAATACCCAATAACATATAGAATTCCATGTGAAATCTTAGAATATGGAATATTCAATTTTTTGAAGATTCGGTTCTAAATAAATGGCTTAGGTTAATTTTTGTACTATAGTTACCTTGGGTTGAACCGTTAATAGTAGTTACATTAAATATACATTTAAAAAATTGATTTTTAAAGAACTTAGTGGCTATTCCCGGATTTATAAAAGAGCGTGTGCTTCCAGTATCAATTAATATTTTGAGTTTATTTTTAGTTTCTATTATATGGGGAAGATAGCTTTCATTATTTTTGATACCTAAAAACTCTAGTTGTTCTCTAGGTTTTCCGAGGCGTTTTCGCCTAAAAAAGAATTATTTTGCTCAACTATATATAATTCATGTACAGTATAATTTAATTTTCGATTATTATTTGGATTAATTGTCGAGGTAGACACCGGGATTTCTTGTCTCCGATTAAAGTTTGAATTAAAATTTTGACTCTTAGACAATTTATTTTTCGCATGATAATTGTTATAATTATAGTTATAAGACGACTTATTTGTGGGCAATTGATAAGTACGCGGAGGAATTCGCGGAGTATTATTTTGATGAACGCGACGCGGAATTTTATCGGGTTTGAGCGACGACTGTGGAGAAAACTCATGCTGAAAATCATTTGTCAGCATGTTGAGTGCAATGTGAAGGGTTCTTAACCCTCATCTGACTACCGTAAGGTTCTTTTAAACCTTTTAAGAAAACATGCAACGCATTATCATGGAAAAATTCAATTAAATGAAATCTTTTTAGATTATGGTCAATATGTTTAGTTGCATCAGAAATTTGTAAATTTAACAAATGAATCTATTATAAAAATCGAAAGGAGATTTAGTGATCAACTGTTTTAAATTAGTTATTTCTGCGTTAAGACTGAGATGATCGCGTTTGTCTGCGTACGTATTACGTAACGCGGTTTTTAAATCGCCCCACGTACGAATTACTGAAGATGAAATGTTTTTCGCGGCATCACCTTTAATTTTTGACAATATGGTAGACGTTAAATATTCATTTTAAAAATCATTTAAGCCATAAAAAAAAAAATAATAATAAGTTAACTGGATCTCTGGGAAGGTAATTGGAGCAGGGAAGTGTAAATAGTATTCAGTCCTTTAATATCGGTCTTAGTGTTCATAGCATTAGGTTCCTTGTTAATATGATACATTTCCAGGAACAGTCTAGTTTTTAATGTTCTTTCTGTCTCTAAGACTTCCACATTAGTATAATTGATTTTGTGTTTAGTATTATGTACATGATTAGCTAATGCACAAGATCCTTTTTTTGATATTAGCATCACTCCGATGTTGTGTGAGCCTGCTACGTAGTGTCTGCGAGGTTTGATCTATGTACGTAGCCGGACACTCAAGACAGGGAACTTTGTACACCACATCTGATGAACTAAGCAAGGCTATTTTATCTTTTAGTTTTGTGAATATACTATTTACTGTAAGTACTGTTTTTTTAGCAAATTGCATTTTATCATTTTTCAGAACTCCAATTAACCGGTGGGTCAGTCCGTCTACATATGGAATGGATATATAAAACTTTACCATTGTAGGTGAGTTATTTATTTGTAAATTATTCGATTGATTGTTAATCGGCTCTAAAGTGTTGTAGATAATTCTTTTTACCAATTTTTTTGGATATGAATTATTAACTAAAAGGTTTTCTAGTTTCTTTAAATTATTATTAAGTAGTGACGAATGGCTGATTTTCCCTATTCGCTCTGTTGTCGTTTTAATGAAATTTATTTTCATATTAAATGGATGATATGATTTGTAATTGATATATCGTCCCGAACCGACAGATTTTTGATACCAGTCACAAATAAGCACTTACTTTGGGTCCAAACAATTTTGGTATCACGGAATGGCACGCAACGCTCACACCCTTCCTCCACTGTAAATTGTATGTGTCTATTGTATTCATTGAAACTATCTAATGTAAATTTTATTTTATCTGCAAGGACTGCACATACCAAGTCGTCCACATACTTCTTTATAAAAGGGATATTAAATGGTAATATAGGGATGACCGTCTGAAGGACCTCATCTATAACAATCTTAGCTAAAATAGGGCTCAGATTAGACCCCATTGGACAACCAAACGTTAGTTTATAGAAAGTATTGTCATAAAAAAAATAACTTGAGTTAAATATAAACCTAATAATAGTCAAAAATAAATTTTCCCATCTTTTTTTATACAGTTGATGACCAAATCCAAGGGATATTTGTGAAGAGTGAGAACAAATCCAAACTTATCACAACGTAGTTATTAGGCAATTGGTAATTATTAATCTAATTTGCAAATTAGTCTATTAGACTAAAAACATATGTTCTAAATTTAGAAATAAGCATTACTTATGAAACAATTCGCGCGTTAGACAGACAACTGTGCAACTTAAACAACATATTGTCGAACCAATTGCCTAACGACATTGTGAACAACTTTAAGAACAAACAAGCAGTCTATTACAACAGACTTTTTTACAAAATTAGAATTAAACAAACGCAAAAATTTAACAATTTATTAAATAATAGTCCTAAAGATGACATACCAGTTATAGACAGTTGGTTCAAAAATAACACGACGGTTGCTTTTCCAATCGAAGTTAAAAACCTGTTATCACTAGGCCCTAAATTCAGTTTGCCTGCGACTAATTCCGACATATCAATTGCACGATTGTTGTCATTAACAGAAAATATACTAAGTGACAACACGTTTCCTAACAAAAATCTAATAAGAGCTAAAATAACGAATATTATCACAAACCACTTTCCAACAGAGCATAAAGTTACCGCAATTAGACGTATTTACAGCAAATGTAGGAAGTTTTCAAAAGAGAAAGATCATATAATAATATTTAAATCAAAGGAAATGTAACAGTTGCCATGGAATTAGGTGACTATTGTTTTGTTCGAACAGTTTTATCTTATCTTCCTGGTTCTTGAAGACCTGCTCGTGATTTTTGCTTGTGGTAATGATAAACAACGATGTTTAGTTTAACACGTCTATTAACACTCTTATACAAATTTACAACTATTTACACGGATACAACCTTTTTCTGTCAATGATAAATTGAAACTAAACATTAAAAATAAAATATTTACAAACAAACCCCCAAGCGTAGGGGGGAGAAATAGAAAGAAAGAGGGGCAGGCATACGCATTAAATCGAGGGTTGTACTAAACAGAAGGTTTAGCAATCCTGCCTTGAGATGCAGGTAGATTATGAACCTTTGCGGATTAGCGCGACAAGTTTAAACACGCCCGACGCAGATGTCCAAAAGGGCAAAATTCCATAATCCTCACCTATTGTGTTCGGCTGCATTGTGCACAAAAGATTATTCACAATAATAAGAATAAGAAATTTCTAGAAAAATGTAAATTTAGTGTACAGCAATAACATAATTTAAACAGAAGATTAAAATCGCTTTTCTGTGAAAGAATAATAACCTGTACAAGTTACACAAGATTTGAAATATAAACGCAAACATGCCGCCCGCCTTGAAATAATGTGGTATTTCAATAATGAATGGAACCATAGGAAACATATATACAAATAAGAATGTAATATATCATATTACGCCAAATATAAATGTTAGAAAACTATTAATAATAGTCAATAGGTAACGCGCACAAACTCATCACTGATCGCTTTAGAACACTTGTAAGGGTTTTAACGGTGACCACGCGAACTACACCATCTGCACCGGGATGTGTTGCCTGGATGCGACCAAGGCGCCATTGAGAAGTCATAGCACTTTCCTCCTTTAAAAGCACTAAGTCACCAATGCGGAGAAGTTTGCCGGAGTCGCGCTTCCACTTAGAGCGCCTCTGAAGTTCCCCTAAGTACTCCTTGGACCACCTTTTCCAAAAATGCTGTGTTAGCTGCTGGATACGTTGAAACCTGGAGAGCCTTGCCTCGGGAATATGAGTAACGTTCGGGTCCGGTGGCCCAATCAACAGTCGTCCAATTAAGAAGTGAGCCGGGGTTAACGGGGTACAGTCATTTGGATCGGTAGATATAGGAGTCAAAGGACGAGAATTAAGGATTCCCTCTACTTGTATTAAATAAGTACTTAATTCTTCAAATGTAAGATGAGCGTTACCAACAACACGCTTTAGTATACCTTTAACAGATTTGACGCCCGCCCAAAGTGAGGTGAGCGGGAAGGAATAAAGTGCCAGCTTATCTATAAATTATTTGCCTTTTCAATTATATATTCTTTATTTTGATCAGACTGAATAAATCGTTTTAATTCATTTAATTATTTGTGGGCCCCAATGAAATTACTGCCATTGTCAGAATAAACCTCGTGCGGTTTTCCACGCCTATAACAAAATCGACGAAATGATGCAATTAAAGGTTCTGTCCTTAGATCAGACACTAATTCTAGATGTAAAGCTTTGGTAGAAAAACAAATAAAAAGTCTGAAAAGCTTTTGGCAAATCACTCATAATGTGCATTTGTTTCGCGGGGTTAGACTTAAAACACGTAATACAGTTTCTCACAATATTTTTGCATAAATTTCTACCAGAAATTGGCAAGTATTTACATCTAACACTAGCTAATAACGTTTGTGAACCGCAATGTAAATGAATTCTATGCTCTCTTTCCAAAATTAATCTTGTTAATAAGTGTTTACTGTGTAAAATAATCGGATGCTTTTGATCAAATGTGTAATTTGCATTATTTAAACGTCCCCCTACTCTTAATAGTTCCTCGCCGTCAAGGAACGGATTATTCACAATAATAAAAGAGAGAGCTAAAATTGAACTTCGATTATTTAACGGCTTTTTACCTTTTAAATCGTTTATCTCGTTAGAAAAATATTTAGCTTGAGCTGATTTTAATAACATAATTCTGCCAGATTTTAATTCACACACAGATAATGGACCTGAGAACTTGTTTTAATTAAACCTTTTACAGTTTGATATAAACCTAATGCAATAAGTTATTACTCTCAATAATTTATTATATTCCGAGTATTTCGAAAATAAATGAAAATCTAAAACGGAATTAGTTGAAACGGCGCAAGTTAATAATTTGCGTTGCTAGGAATTATCTATTGTGGAATCTATTTCAATCTTTGGCCACATATCTGACGCTAATTTTATATGTGGTGGACCTGACCAACACAATTTATGATTAATTAACTCCTTTGAATCAATCCCTCGTGTAATTAAGTCCGCGGGATTATCTAAAGTCCTTACATGTAGCGATTTACCTCTATGTGTGTGTTCTTGTATTTGTGAAACTCTATTGGTAACAAATGTTTTCCATCTGTTACTTGGTGAATTTAGCCAATGTAAAACGATAGTGGAATCACACCAAGAGTACTCAGTTGTAATTTTGATATCTAAACAACTGCGAATTTTATTTATTAATTCAGATAATAAAAGGGCTCCACAAAGTTCCAACCGCGGAATTGAAATTTGTTTTAAAGGAGCTACCTTTGACTTAGCACATTGTAAGTTAATTTTTACATTCCCACTTGCATTAGTTGATTTCACGTACACGCATGCCCCATACGCTACCTTAGAGGCATCACAAAAACCATGAAGAGTAGATAGGATTAGCCGCTCCGAGCGCCTCCTCACCCTCCTCACGACAGCGCCACCTAGTGTCAAAAAGCGGAACTATATGTAGAAATCTGCACGTGTTTTAGCGCCACCTAGTGTCAAAAAGCGGAACTATATGTAGAAATCTACACGTGTTTTAGCGCCACCTAGTGTCAAAAAGCGGAACTATATGTAGAAATCTACACGTGGTTTTAGCGTCGCCTAGCGTCAAATAGCGGAACATTTCTGAAAACTATTTAATTTAATTATGGAAAAATTTAAGTTACACGTGTATGAATGGTTGCATCACTTATACACACAACGCCATCGACGGTTAAAATGTTTAACTATGAAAAGAAATAGAAATCTGCATGTGGTTTTAGCGCCACCTGACATAAAAAAAGCGTAATATTTCTGAAAACTATTTAATTTAATTGTGGAAAAATTTAAGCTACAAGTGTATGAATGGTTGCAGCACTTATACACACAACACCATCGACCATTAAAATGTTTAACTATGAAAAGAAATCACAACACTGATGAAATTATATTTTAAACTAATATATGATTTTATTATAAATAATATTAAGTGTCAAAAAGCGACAAATTATGTTTAGGTAAAAGAATAAGTTGATATAATATATAAATATTTATTTTTTAAATATGTAATGAATATATTATTACATGTTCCCTTTTACTTCTTCTTCTCCATAACACTTTCCTTCTTCATCACGCTCTTCACACCATACTTGAATCTATTGAAAAACAGAAATATAAATAATTAGTAATCAACGTTTACATGATAATTATGAAGATTAACATACCTTATCTTTTATTTTCACCGCATCTCGATGGATCGCGAAATCTAGGACTTCATCCATATAGTATTCTAGATTGAGCTGTACTAGACCATACGCCAGTAATTCCAAATTACCGCGATCTAGAAAATCACTACAACAGTGTCTCCCATCAGCATACTGTTGCAGCATCTTCAACATCTGATCACTAGTATAATATTCATATTCTTGTTGATTTCCTCCCCCGATGTACATTCTATCACAAACCATCTAGATCAGAAAATTATATGAAATACATCAGACAATTATATGAAATGCTATAAACTAATATATAACATATATGTTTTATACTTACATGGTTCACAGCGCTCCTCACATCAACGACTTTACTTTGTGTAGACATTTTATTACTTCACGTTTAAGGGTATGAACTTAACTGAATGATAAAATAAAATTTCGCATGGTATATGCCACAAAACTTTCCAATTTTGAGGACACATTGTACATTACAAACTACTTAATTGTTAGAAATGAAATCAATTCAAGAACAAACTTTCATGACGCACGTTCAAGCTAATATTAGAAATTTGTTAGGGACTTACTAAAATATTTCAAGGACAAATACACATTAATGATTCGAAAGTTACAGAAAATTAAATCTTCCATGACGTATTCCGAAAGAATTTGAAAGTATAAATCAATTATGAGGAGACAGCTAAACATTCGCATTAATGACTAATTGAAGGTGAAATATATATTTTTTAGAAAAAGTGAAAGAAAAAACGCAATAAATACACAAGTGATTTGATTTTTTTATTCACTTTGAAATTTAGTGTCAGTCAGTGAGAATTATCTAACAAAATTTAAAAACATCTATGTGCTAAGGTGAGTATCATATATAATTCTTATGATAATATTATAATTTTTAGTAGTCATTATTCTATTTCTGTTTTCTCTTGTCATTAGAAATAATTCAACATGAATATTAATCCATCCACCTACCATATGTCAGAAGGATTCATCGATCCGGTAGAAGAGTACCTGAAGAATTTCGATAAGGAAGTGAAATCTGGAATGATTCTTCTAGGACAATCCACATACTCTCTCAACAAATCGAATACAAAAAGTGTATCCGTAGGAATAAGCCCGATTGCAGGATTCATACCGATAGTTAAAGTGTGGGGTACCAATTCATCATGCATCATCTTCACAATTGAAGAGTGGAAACAATTTTCTACAATAAACTTCAATGACATAGCATTGGGACAACCCTTACATATGGACCAACATCAAATAACCGTAAAACCGTACCGAAATATTAAAACTATATGGATTCAACAGAGGGATTTAATCATGGTCCTCGCTGAAGAGACGATCCACACATTATTAGCACTTAAAAAGCTAATCGATCGTAAATTTGAAATATTGTTGGAGTGTGAATTTAAATCATATTACAATAAAATTTTAAAGAGTTGTTTAAATATGTCCGGAGATTTACATACAAATGTAAATACTTTGCTATTAAAAAAAAAATTCTGAAAATGAAATGAATTCATATCTAATGATGGAATGTCTCTACACATGTTTAAATAAAATAATGTATGATATTGAAATGTTAAATAATTATTGAAAAATGTACTTTTTTATAATAGATGAAAGATGAAATTATATTAAATAAAATTTATTATTATAATATATTACAAGATGTTTTTATTGTCTATCCAACTATTATGAGAATTATCATGTCCCAACCATTTAACAAAACTTTTGCTTCCTTTTTTTTCGTAAAATTTTCTCCACTAAGTAAACGTCTGGGTGTTTCACTAGCTGCAATTCTTCATTATAAAATGCTCCCTGGATGGGTCTCTGATCCATATCTTCATGGAAAAATTTAAGTTACACGTGTATGAATGGTTGCAGCACTTATACACACAACACCATCGACCATTAAAATGTTTAACTATGAAAAGAAATCACAACACTGATGAAATTATATTTTAAACTAATATATGATTTTATTATAAATAATATTAAGTGTCAAAAAGCGACAAATTATGTTTAGGTAAAAGAATAAGTTGATATAATATATAAATATTTATTTCATGGAATAATATTGAAATAAATCAACCCACAGTTATGGTTAATGCATTTGACTCATATTTCACCAGCGTATATAAAATCACCTAAATTGAAACAAACGTGATACTGACAAATTCTAAAAAAGTTCAATAACAGATGAGGATATAATCAACGCTGCAAGAAAAATGAAAGCAAATTCCACATCTAGACCAGATTTGATGCCGGCGCTAGTAAAAGATTGTATAGGACCGTTGTCACTCCCTCTGAAACATCTATTCAATCTATCAATAAACTCATCTATATTTCCTAGTCGTTTCAAGGTTTGTTGTATTACCCCCATTTTTAAAAATGGTAATAAAAATTTTATGATGAAATGATTTAAACATTTAGAATATACAATCAAGTTAATAGTCAAATCATCATTAAACAGCATGGATTCATCATCATGCGTTCGACGGCTACAAACCTATTAAATTTTATACAATTTGTGTCGAAAAACGATGAACAGAAACAGATCGATGTAGTATACACAGATTTCTGCAAAGCATTCAATACAATCAGTCATGAAGTACTTTTGACTAAATTAAATTCGTTCGGTATCAATGCGACAACAATAAATCAAATCCTATTTATATAACCGAATAAATTTTGTTGAATATGAGGGATATAATTCGAAACTGTATATTCCCTCTTGCGGGACACCACAAGGTTCCGATTTAGATCCTTTATTGTTTATGTTGTTCATTAATGATATTGTGAAAGACATATCGACGCAGACGATGTCAAAATATTTAGATCAATAAGAAAAACAAATGATGATCACATAATTCCTCAAAATGATATTAATAAAATTGACCAGTGGTGTACAATAAACTCTTTGAACTTTAATATTGTAAAATGCTGTTACCTTTATTTAGCTGTAAAAGAAACACTCATGAATTCAAATACATATACTCTTTTGAATACTACCGTTTTACGTACTAACGAAATTAAGGATTTAGGAGTATACTTTGATCTGAAGTTAACATTTATCTCACCATGGCAGCAAAATTTGTGGTGATAGTATTAAGCTTCTCGGATTTATATAACACACTCATACGGATTCAAATTGATCTTAATAAAATTGAACAGTGGTGCACAATAAACTCTTTGAACTTTAATATTGTAAAATGCTGTTACCTCTATTTAGCTGTAAAAGAAACACTCATGAATTCAAATACATATACTCTTTTAAATATTATGTTAACAAAATGCGCAGTCTGAATTCTTAGCACTTACGCTTCAGGCTTCATAATTATCAACACATATCGCTCATTCCGTTAAAACACCCCAAGCAAGATGAAAGGTTTTAAGACTATGATTAACAAAGAGAAGTTTCTATGTAAAAGTCGAAATATTATTTCGAGGAAAATTAAAATTTTAGAACTTTCAATCGAACGTCTAAAGAAAGATATTGAAGTTACGTAAAGAAATTAGCCGGCTAACCACACATTTCGAAAAAATGAATTTATGTAATTAAAACATTGTTGGGTGGATGTGGTCCTGATTAATCAGGCGGATGCGATCCAAATTAATCAGGTGGATATCGATTACCGAGGGTGCGGCCTAAATTAATGAGGTGGTTGCGTTTCACATAATCACTTACTTAACCCAACACAAATTAGTATAAATGGAGTCCTCAGAACCAACATTATTTAATGTAAAGCTAATTGAACAACAAGTGTTGTTTTACAAGTGATTTTACACAAATAATTTTATTTTACAAGTGATTTTACATAAATAATTTCATTTTACAAAATGAATTTTGCTGATGAAGGTAAGACATTTAATACTTATTATAAATAATTTTGATATTTCATTTGTTATTTCATTTGTAGAACACTTCGGAGAAGGCTGTGGGAGATGCCCAATTTGCCTCACAAATTGGGTAAAGTGTGTCCCACTGTGCGGACACTTATATTGTTGGGGATGCGTGAATCGGTTAGTGATCTGCGCTATGTGTAGGGGTCCCATTGTAGAGGTGAGACCCATATACCTAGATATTTCTAGACCGCAAACCTCCAATCAAGTCGCGTCCCCCAACACTAAATGGACACCACAGAAGCAGAAGTCAAACCCCTGCGCCTTCGTCCACCATCCACGACGAATCATCCGCCGTAGTGAATCCCCCGACTCCACCGCGACCCTCTACACAACAGTTTTGGGATCGGCTGTATGGAGCCCCCCAGGAGAATGAGGATTGGGAGGATTATTTAGATGTAATATTAGATTCACCACCTAGATCATAGTATCACATTTTAAAAGATTTAGTTGTAAATAGCATAGTTTAATAAATTGATTTTTAATACATGTTTTCAATTTTTATAAGCCCTACATAATTAATTAGTTTTAGGTAAATAGTATAGTTTTAATACATGTTTTTCATTTTTTATTTATTATAATCCCTACATAAATAAATAGTATAGTTTTAATACATGTTTTTCAATTTTTTTATTTATTATAATCCCTACATAAATAATTAGTTTCAAATAAATAGTATAGTTTTAATACATGTTTATTCATTTTTTTATTTCTTATAATCCCTACATAAAATAACATATTATAAGAATTAATATTATTGTGACTATTAACAAAAAAGATAACCATATTCCAAGTATAGTTTGCTCAAGAGCATATGAGATAATTGATGTTCCGTCGGCATCAACACCTAATAGACGTCGAATCTCTACCATTTCGAATGATGGAATAATAAACCATTTTTAGTTTATACAAATACAGGTCCTAAATAATTTTGATTCATTATCATATTTATAATCCCCATTGTAAATTTGAGGTTAATTAAACCAACTCTCATTTGTATAAAATGCAACATTAGACTTATTATATGATTAAATTTGGGTAAATAATATACTATACAAACAATGTTTCATCAGTTGCAAATGTCAGTAGACGCTCTGAGTAACATGATTTTCCAATCATTGCGTTAGTAATTTATCAATTTAGTTTTTTCGGGTTCTTATAGCATATACATTATCATATCATACATTTCAAATAGTAGCATTTGTATATTAGCAATTAGCTGCTATTGATTGATTTATAACAAATGGTAAACATACACCTAAATGAAGTCACCATACATCTTACCTCTTTTATCATAAGTGTTGAAAATTTGCTCGTAAAAATTCGGCTTCACGAGGAGATACATATGGAAATAAGTAATTCCAAGGAATGCTATGTACAGATCCTAACATAATATTAATATGATCACCTCAAACTTTACGATATGTAAAATTGGTATGATTAGGTTTTGAAAATATGATTAGAAAAAATTACCCGCATCTTGTCCTCTACCTCCACTTGATCCACTTCCAGCTCTAATTAAGAGAACTTGAGTAAGTTACAAGTGTATGATGGTTGCATCACTTATAC
>OZ018399.1:31514115-31577626 GCA_963969525.1 Ontholestes murinus
GGGATAATTGTGGGGAATGAGAGGAGACTATGAAGGAAGGCAAGGTGGGAGTTCATGAATGGTGGCGAAGGTCTGGCATGGGTTAAATATCAGCAGGGGACCTATCGAATAAACGTAGGAGTGGTATGTATTAATAAAGACTGGGGTGAGATACGACAGGTAATCGATTGTAGAGCTGGAGAAGGAGGAAGGTATTTAGTGGGAGGTGATTTTAATGCAAGACTTGGGGAATTGGGGGGAGGTATTAACGATGATGGTACAGTGGTGGAAAAAAGATCTCAGGATAAACATATAAACTGCGAGGGCAGGATAGTGAACGAGTGGAGTAGGGGATTGGGAAGGGAAGAAAACATGTCCACAGGGATCGTCAGTAATTGATTACATAGTCATCAAGGGGCTGACAAAAAGACAGGTGAGAAAAATAGAAGAAAGTATGGGATCGGACCATCTACCATTAAATGTAATGATACACATAGGCAGAGATAAAGAAATGGAGCAAGAACAGAAAGGTGAGAAAATAGATAGAGGAGTAAAGGCCATTCGAGATATGAGGGAAAGGCTAAAGACGGTTCAGTGGAATAATGTTGGATCAATGGAGGAGTTAGAGGATATCATAGTGGAATGCGAAAGTAAAGGAAAGGAGAAAAGGGGAAAAGCGTGTACATGGTTTGATGAAAAATGTCCACATGCAAAAAGAGAAGTGAGGAAGCAGTTAGAGCAAAATATCGTAGTATATGTGAAAAGAAGAAAATACAGATTTTGGAAGAAAAGAGTGAATGTGGGATAGGGGACGGAATGATAAGGGGAGACAAGGAGGACTTCACCGAGGAGGAGGTGCAAAGTGCGTTTGAGGGGGTCAAACGATAAGCAGCTGGACTGGACGGACTGAAGGCTGAAATTTGGAAGGAGATAGCAGAAAAGAAGAAAAAAAGGTTTATGGAGCTTCTAAACGGAATGTGGCCAGGGGAAGACAACATACCGGCAGCTTGGAGAGTGGCAGCAATGTGCCCGGTGCACAAAGGGGGAGATAGCACCAACATCAACAATTACAGGGGAATATCGTTGATTAGCATTGGATGCAAAATCGCGATGACAGCGACAAAGAACCGGCTACAGGAAGAAGTAGAGGGAAGCGAACTGTTGCCGGAGAGTCAGGGGGGATTAGAAGGGGGAGGAGAACTAGTGACCAGATATTTACCCTGGCAAGGATAGGTGAGAGTGTGATAGAAGAGAGAGGTAGTATGTACGCAGTATTTATGGATCTTAAAGCAGCGTACGATACAGTTCCGAGGAAGAGTTTGATAGAGTGCTTGAGAAGGGAAGGAGTAAGTGATGGAATGGTAGAGTGGATAAGAAGAGTGTATGAAGAAGTGGGAATTAATGTATCAGAGAAATTTGGGACATGGATGGGGGTGAAACAGGGCTGCCCGCTGAGCCCTTTATTATTTAGCTGCGTTTCATTCCATGACTCATATATAATTCAAGTAGTGCGACGAAACCAGACAAAATCATTTCAATAGCTAAGAAGAATGGCTGTTTAGTTAGTCTAATTCAAAATTTATTTCACAAAAAACTTTACAAATCAAACAGGGCTCATATTTATCCAAAAACTATTAATCGAACGAATACAAAATTTATTACGTTCACTTATTTTGAGCAAGTAACAAATAAAATATCTTTTGATAACAAAATCATCAAATTACTTTTAGACCAGCGAGTAAAGAGGTGAGAAATTATTAGATTTTATCCTAGAGAATGGCATTGAAATAGCAAATATTAGATATGTACACACGTACGTAAACGCGTCGCGAAGCGAATTAATTGACATCGATGTATTCGAATCGATATCGAATCAGAGGAATCATAGGAAATACAAAACAGAAACCCGAGGAGAACTGACTGGGACCTATACAAAGAGGTACTAGCCAGCCGAATCGGGGACTGTCCAACCGTAGCGAGAACAACGCAAGAGTTAGAGCTCATGGTGCAAAACGTCACGGACTTCATCAATACTGCGTTTGAAGCAAGCTGCCCAAGAATTACCAAACCTATCTCAACCAGGGTCACCTAGTGGAACAAGAAACTTGATAGGGCCAAGGCACGCACCAGGAGACTATTTAACATAGCCAAGAAAAACGGTGATTGGGCGCAGTACAAAATGGCCCTCACGGCATATAATAATGCCATCAAAGAAGAAAAGAGAGTCTCTTGGCAAAAATTATGTGGGGACATAGAAAGTGAACCCACATTGGCTCACTGCAGACCAAAGATGGAAAGTACACAGACTCAGTGGAAGAGAGTCTGCAAGTACTCCTGCAAACGTACTTCCGGGGTTCTGCAATACTTGACAAACCTATTTCTGAGGACCTAGGCGAGCCCAACACAAAATTTAACAAATTACTAAGAATAGCATTTTTGCGTAATCCTCATAGTTTTCGAGTAAAATATAGGGAAAGTACTATGATGGCCACATTACCATTTGTTCGATTTTCATTCGTGCTTTGACGTCCTACTAGGACTTGATAATTTGTGTGCTTTAAAAGCCACCGTAGACTTCAATAAAAATATGTTATTAACGCCAAATTGCATACCATTGCAACATACCATTAAGATTCTCTAACAAACCTGCGAATACGAATTGTATAGCAGTACACGCAAGGTGCGAAAAAGTTATTGAAATAGATGTCGCAAAATGTAAAAAACGGCGACGTAATTATACCATATACTAAGATAAATAAATTAGAAATTCCAGAATGTACTACTTATGTTAAGAATTATAAAGCTATTTGTACAGTCGTAAACCCTACAGAATTAAATGTGAATGTTACACAAATGTATCCGGCTGTTGTTGAACCGATCGAAGAAGACGATCAGTCCAATACAACGAATCTTAATAATTATGAATATGAAGAATTTAAATTTGATCTATCAAAATTCCTTTCAGAGCACATGAACGCAGAAGAGAAACATGTTATTATGAATTTAATAAAAGAATTTTCAGATATTTTTCATTCAGAAAATAAAATGTTATCGTTTACCAATAAAATTAAGCACTGTACCTCTCATAGCCTTTGGTCATCGCCAATTTGGGCCGTACCGAAGAAACTAGACGCGTCGGGTAATCGCAAGTAGCGTATCGTCATCGATTATCGCCCACTAAACGAGAAGACGATTGGTGATCGGTACCCTTTACCAAATATCACCGACCTGCGCGACAAACTTGGCCGTTGTCAATATTTTACTACCCTTGATCTCGCGTCGGGTTTCCACCAGATAGAGATGGCGGAAAATGATATTCAGAAAACCGCGTTTAACACCGAAAACGGACATTACGAGTTTTTACGTATGCCATTTGGTCTCAAGAATGCACCCGCCACGTTTCAGAGGGTTATGGATAACATATTAAGAGGTTGGAAAGTGCTTAGTTTATTTAGATGATATTATTATATTCAGTACCAGCTTACAGGAAGATGTAGAACAGGCTAATCATATAACAATAGTTATATGATTCTAATTCCTTGTATGGTAGTTATGTATATCACCGTTTCTACAAAATTTGTTGTTACTTTTATGTGCATATAAAGCACACTTATACATGTAACAACTTGTAATAGTGAGGATATTTTTGCTTTTAAAAATATCACGACAGGTTTCTGTTCGTTTTTTATTATATATTAATCTTTAAAATCTTTTTAAGTTGTTGGAATTGGAATTTCCCCATACAAGAATATTATACCAAATATGGATAAGCTATTGAATAATATATGTTCAAAAGAGAATTCGTATCCAAAATTTGTTTAAGTTTTAATATGGCATAATATGCACTGCCTAACTTTGTACATACATAGTTAATTTGCTAATTCTAAGACAACAAAACTTCCGAGCAATTTGGCGCAGTTATCTGTACTCATATTTCTATTTGATAGAGGCTTTCTATTATAAAAATGTATTTTGACAGTTTTCTCAGCATTTAACATTATTGTATTGGAGTTGCACCATTTTATAATTTCTCTGTTTGTTGATTCGATCTTAGAAGCAATTATTGCATTCACTGAGGATGAATTCTCAGTGAATGCATTAATAATTATTAATTATTATTAAAGAGATATCTAATTTTTGGTTTTGCGGGTGCGTAATTTACCTTTGAAATAATAATTTGATTGCGTCCTAGATTTACAGGTTTTTCCAAGATAGGAATATTAAATATGGGGTTTTCAGTATTAGAGTGAATTGTGTCACTGTCATTATTTTCATTATTGTGTAGTATATGCTTTTCGGCGTCAAGTCCAAGTTTAGCTATCATAGATGAGGTCCTCACCAAACAGATACAATTTTCTAAAACGGACATACTGGTCAGTTTTGACGTCAAATCCCTCTTCACCCAAATTTCCATCAACGAAACAATTAAACTTTTAAGATCTAAATACAAACAACCTACCTCAACTATAGAACTCATCAAACACTGCCTCACAAATACCTACTTCATGTTTAACGGAAACCGCTATAAACAAATTGAAGGAGCACTAATGGGATCCCCACTCTCACCTGTGATCGCCAATCTGTTTATGGAGGATTTGCTCGAGCACTTAAACTATATTCATGCCAAAATTAAATTCACAATGGAACTAGAACAAAACAACCAATTGCCTTTCCTCGACATACTTATCTATAAAAACTCTGACTGTCACACCGTATATAGAAAAGAAACTCATACAAACAGATATCTAAATGCCACCTCTCACCTTCATCCTACCCAACTCCGTTCTGTGGCAAAAACTCTCATAACTCGCTCTCTCCGACTATTTAGCCAAGCACAAGTAGAGCGCGAGCGGGACCGCCCGCAAAAACTCTTCTTCGTCGGCCGGCGCGTTAAAAATAGATCGCGCTCCGTGTGCGCGCCCGAGGAACATTATTCGAGTATTAGCATGTGATGCGATCGGCTCGTCTAGTTTTCGATAGTGATATTAATAGTGTTTCCTCCTCCTTTCCACCCTTTCGTCTTTTCCTCCTCATTAAGAAGGACCAGTGTGATTTATTTTATAAACATTTTTCGCTTCGCCGCGTCGGACCGACCACGTGTTGCCGCGTCGCGATTATTTTCTTTTTTTTGTTTGTGGTATTGGGACTTAACGCCCCAATATTCTGGTGCCGAAACCAGGGACCTGTAGATCCCATCGCCTCAGCCTTTTAATTAATTAATTGAATCACCGTCGCCGCCCACGCTGACTCCGCCACCATCGGCATCATACAGAAGGCCTCGCTGTATTCACCTATATATACACGGCGTCCCATCCGCCCTACATATACAGGGTGGCTCCGAAAAATACTTGCAATTATCGTCTTTCGCGTTGCAAGTGGTCCTCATTCTTTCAGCACATATTCCATAATATTCGTCGTACATATACAGGGCGGCCTCGAACATTATGTCGACGAAACTCAAACAACAGCTCGACGCCGCTTTAGCCAAACGCGCCAACATTTTTGCCAACGTAACCCACATCTCCGACAAGGTGCAGGTGCAATTGTCAAACCCCCCTGGCTAGTCGCTCATCGAATGCTACCGTTTTGCTTGCTAGAATCGTTCTGCAGTCCTTTGATGGTCAATTGAAGGAATGACCGGCCTTCGTCGCCCTGTTTCAGTCGTTGCTGCATGAAGATACGTCCATCTCGCCGCGCAAAAACTTCAGCACCCTAAATCGTCCCTGAAGGGTAAAGCCCTATCGACTGTAGCGGATTTCGCGATGGATGCCGACAACCCCCAGGTAGCTTATTATACCCTTTAATCTCGGTACCACAATCCCCGCCGTATGGCTACTGTATACCTGAGGAAAGTAATGGATTTTTTACCCTTACGCGCTGCTACTGCTTGTCAGCTTCGGGACTATCTAAACGTTTACCAAACGTCCATCGGCGCCCTGAAGGCCCTCAATCTACCGGATCTGGGTGATTTTATGCTGCTGTCCGTCGCCTTGAAAAACTCGTACCGCCTTCGAACAGCGCATTCCGCCCAACCGACTTCTCCATCGCCGGTGCATCATCATCAGACCGAGGATTCACGATGTCAGTTTTGCTCCGCTGCCCAGCATACTATTCGCCAATGTTTTCGCTTCAAGCATCTCTGCACCCCCGATCGCCGCAGCGCCGTCGTTTCTCGTCGCCTATGCTTTAATTACCTTAGCGCGTTCCACCTCATGGAACACTGCCGCTGTTCTGGTAGCTCCCATGTGTGCCATGCCCCGCACCACACCTTGTTGCATGTAGCAGACCCTGGTCGTTCGAGTCAACCCGCTGCGTCCCCTTCCACTCCCATAGGTCGCGGCCGGGGTCGTGGCACTACATATTAAAGCACGCCTGGAAGCCCTCCAGTTTCTGCTTGACCCTTGTCGACATCCTCCGCCCGGGCGCCTCACTCCCAGTCGAAATCCCAATTACTAGCTTCGCCTGTTGCTGCCTCGCGCCCTTCCACTTCATGACGCTCATCGCCACGAGGGGTTCTGCTCGCTACGGCTCGAGTAGTCGCCTTTGATTCCACCGGTCGTATTCATCACCTCCGAGCATTGCTGAATTCTGGCAGTAGTACGAGTTTTATAACTACTGAGTGTGCTGAACGTCTACGTCTGAGCCGTCAACCCACTGACGTGCCGCTCAGTGGCCTAGCAAGCCTCCCCTTACCTGCGGCCAGACACACTGTCACCACTATAATCGTACACGATGGGGATCCTCCTCGACTGCCTTTGGCATTTCTCGTTGTGCAGCAATTGACCTCTCGCACACCTTCTCGTCTTCTACACGCCGATGAGTGGCCGCATCTCCGTCGCATGGTCCTCGCCGATCCGGATTTTCATCGACCTAATCAGATCGACATGTTACTTGGTGCGGACGTGTACCCTTTGTTGCATCGATCGGGCTACTGCCCTCCTCGCCGCCGATCTCCCCGGGCGGCAGAAACAACTCTCGGATGGACCTTGCTTGGACCGTATCGAGACCCTCAGCCAGTTCGCAACGTCCGTTTTCACCCATCACCAATTGACAACGAAGGAAACCCCCCTGCTGCTCGGCGCATCCGCCCTGACGGCGTCGTTGCTGCTCCCCCGCAAACGCTAACCTCGCCATACCTGCCGTCACGTCGTCGTCAGTTCCCTTAAGACCAATTATTTCTTGTATAGATTGTCACACGAAAAAACTAGCAACTTATATAGCCAGGATCATTGACATTTCTTTCATAAACTATAACCAATTTAGAATTAAAGACTTCTTTGAATTTGCAAACAAAATTAACAACTTTCAATTACCCCCCAATTTTCAAATTGTTTCCTTCGGCGTCACTTCCCTCTTTACTAACATACCCCTTGACCTTATACTAAACATCATCACTACTAACTTCCACCTTATTGAACCTAACACCCCTATCCCACTAACAACTTTCATTTCAATTATAAATTTTTTATTTAATCACACCTTCTTTCAATTTAATAATGTTTTTTATCAACAAATAACTGGCTGCCCTATGGGAGGTACCATCAGTCCTTCCATAGCTGAAATTGTTATGAATTCTCTGTTACATTTTTGCTCTGCTCGAGTCTCTTTCCAATTTCCTTTTATTTATCAGTATGTAGACGATCTGATATGTGCCGTTCCGGCTAACGAAGTAAATAACACATTA
Source organism: Ontholestes murinus (assembly GCA_963969525.1). Lineage (NCBI taxonomy): Eukaryota > Metazoa > Arthropoda > Insecta > Coleoptera > Staphylinidae > Ontholestes > Ontholestes murinus. The sequence goes on from OZ018399.1 coordinate 31,521,779, forward strand.
GACATATTTAACTCTTACCATCCTAAATTACAATTTACTGTAGAAACTGAAAAAGAGGGAACCGTACCCTTCCTGGATACTTTAGTATGTAGATTACCTAATAATTCCATCATTTTAGATTGGTACATTAAACCGACGAGTTCAGGAAGGTACATCCCCTTCGACTCTTACCACTCACAAAAGTACAAGTACAACACCGTTCTCGCCCTCAAAAATAGAATATTGCGCATCGTACATCCATCTCTTCATAATATGAACTTGGCAAAACTGTTCCGCATATTACGGAATAACTCGTATCCCCCTGTGTTGTTGAAGAGACTTTTGTACCGCTCCCACGGTCGGACAGTTGAAACTCGCGAGGACCCAGTTGCACTAGATGAAGTGACGTACATACCAGACTCTTCCGTATATTGACTGTCTTTCTAACAAACTTACTAACATTTTCCGTTCCGTTTCTCCTAATGTGGTGGTAGCTTATAAGAACTGTAATACTCTTTCTTCACTTTGTTTCTCCCGTTTAAAAGACCCTATTACCCCTTTTCAAAAACATAATGTAGTATATTCTATTAAATGTAAACAATGTGATCTCGTATATGTTGGTCAAACATCACAAAAACTTAGCAAACGTCTAACACAGCACAAAAGTGATGTCAAGCACAAACCACGTTCTACAGGTCTCAGTGTACATTGCAACGACACTGACCATACACCTGACTATAACAACACCAAAGTAGTTACGTCAGAACGTAACACGTTCAAGTTTCTCGAAATGTGCTATATACATTCCCAAAAAAAACGTATGAACTTCAAAAAAGACATCGACGGACTAAGCAACATATACAGTAATATATTATCCCCTTCCCCCTTTTTCAGAATCCCCACATTCCATCGTATATTTTCCTTACTATACATTAATCATTGTTAATTCTTCCACTCTATTTTATATTCTTCTATACTAAGCTCCATACCATACTTCTACCCCACATAATATTCTTCCTCTTGGTTTCGTCTTCTGTAACTCTAAAATAATTTTCATTCTGTTTCTTACTTTCACTTTTATTTTTCCTTTCTTGCTCTGCGTTGTGTAAGATGTGTTTCCGTCATTTCCACCGCTCTCTTTTGGTTCTGGTTCCCCCTCGGTATCGTCGGATATAGCGACCTAAATTGAGGGTTTACGTTTTCGGGTAATGGTTAGGGTCACTCCTGATAGTTACGCGGAAATTCCTCCTTTTTCGTCGCTCGGGGTTCGCTCTGTTCCCGACTCCTTGGGCCCGGCAGCAATTGTCTCTTTTCCATCTCAGGCTAAATGCTAGTGGTTCCAGTGTACACTGTACTCTGCTTTCTTCATCTTGGTGTAAACCTGACTTTTAATTTCCACCATTTCTAAATTGTCAATATGCCGAACATGTTCCCCCTTCTTTTGCCTATCTTCACATTCAGTTCGCGACACTGTCTTGTCCGGTCTGGTCAGATGTATTCACTTTTAATTAATTTTATCTAGTAACCGTCAACATTTCTTGTTATTTTAACTTTTCTGAATCACACTGACGTGACCAAACAGTGTATAAGCTGCTCAATGTTCTATTTTTACTGTACTTGCAACCTCAAATATGGAAAATTCGAAATCTAACCTCAAAATGTACGCCATGTGCACGTGGTCGCACCTCACGTAGGATTTACTCTTAATTGTTTACAAGTAAGTCGCCCTTATTTTCTCAATGCGTCCATAATTACTTTTATTATTTTTATAAACTATTCTGTGATTTTATTACTATTTACTAATGTAATTTTAAATGTAAAATCTGTACTATAAAAAAACATTTTTAGGCTCTGAAGATGCACACATATGTGTGCGAAACCTTAGCTAGGTTCATAACAATATAGAGGACTTAAGCAAAAAACTACATCTTTTATTGCTACCTACATTTCGTCTGGACTTGAATCCCGTTACTCCATTCTACTCTACATCATAACGTCCGTGAATTCTTGCCGTTCATATATATATATATATATATGTATATATATATATATATATATATATATATATATATATATATATATATATATGTGTGTGTGTGTGTGTGTGTGTGTGTTTGTATGTTTATGTATATATGCATGTGTATGTGTGTCAATGTGTATATTTATATAAATTCTAATTTTCGTAAAATCCTATTTAACGAAACATAGACTAGCCAATATCCACTGATACACATAACCTCGTATTCATTTATTTTTGACACGTGTTATGATATTTTAATTTGTAATGTTCGGTGTAGAAAGAGTTATTATACAATCTTCGATTAATAATCTTTAAAAAGGCGTGTAAGTAATAATAAATTAATAATGTAGTATAGCCTATTATTTTAATATATATATTGTAGTTTTCTGCTGAAGATGGTGATAGACCGAAACTAGTCCAGAAAATAAAATAAATTACTTTATCAGGAAGAAGTACCATATTTTACCAACTCATAATAAAAATAATTTGGTTGTTTACTGGTTTTCCGATATAGGAATTATTAAAATAGGATCTTCTATATTCGAGTGTTTAGTCTCGTCGTCTTTATTGTTTTCATTTAAATTATAAAATAAATCATTTAAATTAATATCGTCGAGACATCCTGATTTCTTCAAAGAAATTGTATAAAAATTCGTTAACCTCATTTACGTTATTTTCATCTGTTACATCTAATTCGACTCGCGACAGGGCGTCGGCATTTTTATTTAATGAACCTTTTTTGTAGACGATAGAGTAATCATACTCCGATAATTTTAGTCTCCATCTTACTAGTTTGGAGTTTGGTTCTTTAATTGACATCAACCACTGTAATGGTTTGTGATCAGATACAATTTGAAATATCCTACCAAACAAATACGGTCTGAAAAATTTGACCGCCCACACGACAGCTAGTAATTCTTTCTCTATCGTGGAGTAATTTATCTCGAATTCATTTAAGGTACAACTGGCGTACGCAACTGGTTTATCGGAACCAATATCGCCCTGCGATAGGACGGCGCCGATCGCGAAGTTAATTGCATCTGTTATAAGTATGAAAGTTCTTGTAAAATCCGAATATTTTAAAAGTTGTTCAAGAGTACATTTTTACATGGGTTAAAACAGTTTTTGTACTTAAGTTCGTTAGTGTTAATAGTAGCATCTTTCTTCAAACATTTCGTTAGAGGTTTAGTTAAACTTGAAAGATTTCTTATTAACTTCCTAGAATATTCTAATAAGTTTGTCGGGGTTCGGTTTTATGCTTTCTGGTGTAACAATGTGACCTTCGCCACTTCTTTCTTTAAAAACTCCAATTTTTCTACCTGAATTTTTAGATTGGAATCGCGCAATCTTTGATAAACTTCCCGTAAACATTGAACGTGCTCCTGTAAACTCGTACTAAAGATTATGTCGTCCATGTAAACTAAACAACTTGTATTCTGAATACCTCTTAAGATGTTGTAAATTAACCTTTGAAAGTTAGCAGGGGCGTTACTGAGCCCGAAAAGCATACGCAAAAACTTGTGATGTCCGTTTAAGATATTAAACGCGGTTTTGAGAGTATCTTTTTCGTTGATGGAAGCCGGACACGAGATCTAACGTTGTAAAGTATTGACAACGCCCGAGTTTATCACCGCTGCCTTATCATTTAATTTCCGGTAATCCACAACGACTTACGCTTGCCCGATGCATCTAGTTTTTTTGGTACAATCCATATCGGAGAGGACCTCCGAGAGTACGACGGTTTAATAATATTGTGTTCAAGCATTTCCTAAACTTGCCTATCTACTTCTGCTATGTGAATCCCCGGATAACGATACATCTTTATATAAACCGATTTACGAATGAAAGTGAATTGCCGATATTAATTAATATTTTAATATTATGTTTTTTATCTATTATATATGGCAATTCACTGAATTTATTATTTATAATTAAGGATTCGATTGGGAAGCTTTTGCTTCCCGGTCTAAATCTAAAAAATGTTCATCTATATTATATAATTGATTTGCTTGGCTATTACGCGTCGAACTGGACATATGGATTGGTGTCGGGACATTATAATTTTGCTCATTATTGTGTTTAATATTACATGTCGTTGTCCACATGGGAGTTGATATTTGCCTTTCATTTTGAATGTTACTGTTATTAAAATTACTTCTATTAAACGCGAAATTATTATTAAAATTATTATAATTATATTTATTACTTTGTCGATTATGCCCGAAATTTCTTGGCTGAAAATGTTGTAGTCTATTTACGTATGGTTTAGTATTATATTGCAAATTAAAATTTCCTTTTGAACTAAATTTAGGCTGGGTTGTGTTAATTTCACTTTATCAATTTTTCCGGACACTAAATCTAACTGGAAATCGTTAGTAAGTATATTGAGCGCTGTGTTCAAATCAGCTGGATTTTTAACTTTAAGATGTAAACGTATTGGATCTTTTAGTCCATTTAAAAGTACTCTAAGTGAATTGTTTTTGCAAAATGTTGACAAATTACGACGTTCTAATAAATCATTGACATGTGTGGTTAAATAAGAAATTTGTAAATTCAATAAGCCCTAACGGATGGTTTTTATTGAGTCATTTTAATATTTAAACTAAATAAGTCCCGCTTGTCGGAATAAGAATTGAGCAGTGCATTTTTAAGATCCTGCCAGTTTGCTATAACGCTAGATGAAATATTTACGGCTGCTTCGCCCTTTATTTTGGCTTTAATTCTATGCATTAAATAATCAGTTTAGTGTCCGTCGGATCTCCCAAGTTATAAAATTTATTCACTAATGTTTCACAGGTTTGAATAAAATGCGACAATAATTGACCTTGCCCGTGGAATTCGGGGATCATTGATACATTTTCTGGTTTCTCGATTTTTGGAGAGCCTTGGTTTTTTTTTCATCTCGGAGCTGCTCGACCCGTTCGGAATTCCGTGAATCGTAGAAACGAAGAAAAATTTTAAACCAATATTCGTTCGATAACCGACTGCGCCAGATAAATTAAAGTTTACACTTAGGCGGTACGACTTCGACTAATCATTAAAACTAATTCACTCCACTATGCCGCGACGAACACCGGCGGCACTAAGATAAGCCAACACTACACTAAAATTGCTGGTGAGGCACTCATGTGCATCTCAGTAACTTATACAATAATAAAAAAAAAAAAATTCTTAAGTGGTTCTATTTTCGACAATAATGTACATATTTTTTTAAAAATTATATTCAAACATGATTTTATAACAATTAGAATGAATACCAATACATAAACTCAAATTTGAAAATTGCATCTTTTAGAGACTTTCGACTTATTTACGTATTCATTCATTTATTTATTTATTGTAAACAATTTATAAATAAATGGTTAATTTTTATAATATTTTATTATAATTTTGTTATAATATTAATTTTATATTTTACAATTTCATTTACAATAGATTTATGTATAATTCTAAATTTATGATCTGATATAATCTAATATTTTTAAAATTGTTCTATAATGATTATAATTCACCTTCTTTATATTATATACTGCTATCATTTTTGAAAGAAGTTATTTATATGATTTAATTAACTTTCAGAAATAATGACTAAATCAAAAAAAAAAAAGTGATGATGTGGCCATCCTAGTACTTTCCCTATATATTACTCGAAAACTATGAGGTTTACGCAAAAAAAGCCATTCTTAATAATTTTTTTAGTTTTATGTTCTCTACAATTAAATTTTATATAAATTTCATGTAACTCCAATAGTTTATTAGTTATTGGCAAAAAATATCAAAAATTTCAGTTTTTCATTTTTTTCTCGAAAGTTAAGAATTTTATGAAAAATATATTTAAATAAAACATGTCCAGTTTTTTATTTCCTTTAACTTTTGTTTGAAAAGTTTTGTAATATTTTTCATATTTAAAAAAAAATCGGAAAAGAACAAAAAACGGCCTCGAGTAAACACCCACTACTGGTTTATGAATGTCTACCAAAAGCTTTCAGATCCAGTTTTTAACAATAAAACCTTAAATTTAAAGTTTCATTTCAATCAGATCTTTTATTTTTGAGGTACAGCACCCACACAGACAGACACACACACAGACACAATTTTTTTTCCAGAAATCAGTGCAATGGACTCAGGGGACCCCAAACGGATATTTCCACAAAAAAAAAATTGAAAAAAAATCACAAAAACAATACTTCTATATATACTATATAGGAAAAGTAATTATATTGTATATTATTTATAAAAATGGTGATGTGGGCATCATAGTAATTTCCCTATATTTTTTCGAAAACTATGAGGTTTACGCAAAAGGGCTATTTTTAATAATTTGTTCACTTTTGAATTTTCTACAATTCTTTCTTATATAAATTGTATGTAACTCCAATAGTTTATTAGCAATTGGCAAAATTTTTATTTTTTCCTCGAAAGTTACGAATTTTATAAAAAATAAGTTTTAATAAAATTTCGGTGAGTTTAATGAGTACGTGAAAATATTTATATTAAATAAAACACTAGTTTGGTACTTTTTTCACTTTCATTAATAAAATTTGTCCAGTTTCTTATTCCCTTTACCTTTTGTTTGAAAAGTCATATTTTTCATATTAAGAAAAGTATCGGCAAAAAAGGGCCTCAAGTAAACATTCACTTCCGGTTTTTGAATGTTCACCAAAAGATTTTCAGTTTCAATTTCTGAAGATAAAAACTTAAGTTTAAAGTTTTAATTTAATCGGATAATTAGTTTTTGAGATACAGCGCCCACAGACATTTTCACGCACGAAAACAATACTTGTAGTGTATCGAGTGGTAATTTATTATTAAAATTCACAACTACTTGGAAGAAACACTTTATTCTGAACACACGTGTACAATCGCTTTGCGAGTCAATCTGAACTGGGCGCACATATCAAAAAATAATATTCTAAAAACTAAACTAAACCTATTTTAAATAGATGTCGCTATTTATATTAAAATATAAATTCATATTTAAATACATTACAACTCTCCCCCTTTAAATATATACATAATTTAATATTATATTCTAAACATTTATTTTCTCTTAAAATCTACAACTAAACGATCTGGTGGTTTAATTACTCTTTTTGGACGCTCCGAACTTTGCTCATCACTTGCACTGGGAACAACCACCGCACTTTGTTCTATCATATTATCGCTTGTTATATTACTATCACTACTTACTATTTCATTATTAATTTTGTTATTAATTTTGGAATCAATTTCATATGGAATACTGACACTCGTAGTATGTCGAAAATATTTAAGAATTTGATTTGAAAGTCCGATTTTAATTCCAAAATTTTAACTAAATATACATCTTTCCCTATTTTTCTAATTGTGTTTCCTAAAATCCAAGAAGGATGGTTTATATTTCTATAATCTCTTCCCCAAACCTTTTCTCCCTCGGAAAAATTAATATTACGTTTACCTCTGTAATATTTCTCCTGATTGTTTTGACTATTATTAACTTTATTTTTCGTATAATTAAGTTGTTTTGTATTTATTGGCTTGTACAATTCAAAATGAGTGCGCAATCTCCTGCCAAACATTAATTTAGCTGGAGATTCACCTGTAGTAATATGCGGTGTATTCCTGTAATCGATCAAAATTTTTTTTTAAATTAAATTAAAATCAGATTTTGTTTCTTTAAGTGTTCGTTTTAATGCATTTTTAATTAATCTAACAGCATTTTCTGCTGCTCCGTTAGATTGAGGGTTGTATGGTGGAATAGTAATATGAGTAATGCCATTTAATTTTAAGAAATTTTTAAATTTATCTGATGTAAATTGTGTGCCATTATCAGATACCAAGGTCCGAGGTAACCCAAATCTAGCAAATAAATTTCTTTTTGCTTGTATTGTAACAAGGGTTGTTATATTAGCTACTGGAAATACCTCCACCCATTTGGTATGTGAGTCAATCACAATTAAATAATATTTACTATGAAATGGTCCCATATAGTCTACATGAATTCTGGACCAAGGTTCTTCTGGCCATTCCCAACTATTTAAAGGAATTTTTGGCGGACTGGGCCGGTCAAACGAACATCCGACACATGACTTAATAAAATTTTCGATGTCTTTACCAAGTCCGGGCCACCACAAGTAGGACCTAGCCAAACTTTTCATCTTAACCACACCAAGATGTGATTTTTGTAGGTCATTTAACACTTGTATTCTTAACTTTTCAGGAATCAAAATTCTGTCATTCCAAAAAATACAATTTTTAATTAATGAAAGTTCATGTCGGTAAGGAAAATATTTTGTTAATAACTTGTTCTGACATTTATTAGGCCATCCACTCTGAACATTTTTAATTACTAATTGAATTATTTTATCATTCTTAGTTTCCCATTCAATTATTTCAAAATTTGTTGAGCTGTCAATATCTGACAAAAAATTTATACAATCAACCTCAAATACATCAACTCGTTTGCTTGAAAATTATTCTCTAGTGAAAATCTAGAGAATAAATCAGCTTCATTCATATTAGATTTAACAAACTCGATCTCATATTGGTAATTACACAAGATTAACGCCCATCGTTTTAATCGATTTGCGGAATACTGAGGTATGCCCTTATTAGGACCAAAAATTGTTAAAAGTGGTTTATGATCGGTAACTAACGTAAATTTTAAACCATATAAATATTGGTGAAATTTTTGTATACCAAAAACTATACTCAATGCTTCTTTTTCAATTTGTGAATATTTTTTTTCAGAATTAGACAACGTCCGTGATCCATACGCAATAGGTTGTGTATTGCCATCTGGCATAACATGTTCTAAAACTGCACCTAATCCATAAGCACTAGCATCGGTTGTTAATTTAATTTTTAACTCTGGATTGAAATGTACCAGTACCTTAGCCGAAATTAAAATGGAGCAATGGGAGCAGCCCAATCACAAAAATCCACAGCCGAAATTATATCTAAATTTTGTAATCGTTTTAATTCTAATTCAATTTTTTCCCTCATTGCAAACGGCATGGGTCGAGCCCTATAAAATTTATGTGAGACGTCTTGTTTCAATTTTAAAGTTATAACGCCTTTATTAAAAGTACCCAATCCTGTGGAGAATAGCGGTTTAAATTTATTTAAAATTTTAGTAAGAACTTGATCACTATTTTGGGTGACGTAACATATATTTCCTAGGATAATTTTAAATGTACTCAAAAAAATTCTTCCCAAAATTGGCGGACCGCCACCTTTTATTATATAAATATCAATTATTTTGGTGATATTCTTAAATGTGACATTAACCTTACAATACCCCATAGGACTAATTTGATCTATATTATAAAAATATAATATTTTATTAGTTTTATACATTTTATAATTTAATAATAATGTTTGTTTCATATTATCCGCAATTGCTGAAATACTTGCACCTGTATCAAGTTGAAATGACAGCGGCACATTTCCAATTTTAACATCAATATATATTGGTATATCACCGACTGGCTCTTTTATATTAAACAATAAATCTGTATTATTTACATTCTCATTATCAGTGTCAACGTAATTGCAGTTATTTTTAAACTTATTTTTATTTCTACACATTGGTGCCAAATATCCAATTATATTGCAAATATGGCACTTCTTATTGCGATAGAAACACATATCTTGAGAATGATTTTTGCGACCACATACAGCACATTTACCCTTTTTCTTCGGATCTGCTCCTGACGCCGCCGATGCCGTTGACGTTTTCGTCCTCCATATTGATGACGTTGAGCTGCGCTGCGCAGGGATGCGTTTGTCCCGGAAATGATGCAAAGGTTCACTCTTCATGCCGATGATTTGTCCATGCATTGCCATCTTAGCCGTAGCGATGTTCAGCAAATCCGATAAGGTGGAAGATTTTTTTTCTTCCATAAGCCGATTCTGTATCGGACCCTTTTCAAATCCAACGATGAATATGTCCCTTAGCAGTAAATTTAATTCATGTCCATTGAAATCGCACTGTGATGCCAAACTTCTTAACCGAGCTGACCAATTTTTTGCCGTCTCGTGTGAATTTTTGACTGCCGTATAAAAAGCATATCTCGCTGCGAAGACACTCTCTGGAGGTTTAAAATGTTCATTTAATGTTTGCACTAAAATATAATATTCAGTCTGTTCCGGTTTAATAGGCAAAAGTAAATTATATAATAACTTATAGGCCTCTTCGCTTAACGCGTTTAGGAGGATCGCTCGTTTCCTTCCTTCCGTCGAAATTTCGTTTGCCACGAAATAATTTTGAATTCGAGCTACGAATATTGACCAATCACCTGTCGAAGGATCGAACTCTCGTAAATGACCGACCACTTCTCCGGACATTTTTGTTTTCGGTGCACCGTCCATCATTTATTGCCGTACAATTTTCCTGCCGATTCACTTTCGCGCCCGTACGTAAAGTAACAATAGACCAATAATCCTCGTCGCCACTGTAGTGTATCGAGTGGTAATTTATTATTAAAATGCACAACTACTTGGAAGAAACACTTTATTCTGAACACACGTGTACAATCGCTTTGCGAGTCAATCTGAACTGCGCGCACATATCAATAAATGATAAAAAACTAAACTAAACCTATTTTAAATAGATGTCGCTATTTATATTAAAATACAAATTCATATTTAAATACATTACAATACTATATAGAGAAAGTAAAAATTAATATTGTTCAACACATTTTATACAACTTTATTATTACTCATTATATAATTATTTATGTAAACAATAAATTAATGTAGTAATGTCATATTTCTTACTTCATTTATATTATTACTTTCCCTATATACTATATATAGGGGGAGTATTGTTTTCGTGATTTTTTTTGCGGAAATATCCTTTTTGGGGTCTCCTGAACCCAAAACACTAATTTCTGAAAAAAAAATTGTGTCTGTTTGTGTGTCAGTCTGTCGGTGGGCGCTGTATCTCAAAAACGACTGATTTGTTTGAGATGAAACTTCAAACTTAAGGTTTTGTCGTTAAAAACTGGAACTGAAAAGCTTTTGGTGAACATTCAAAAACCGGAAATGGATGTTTAGTCGCGGCCGTTTTTGGTTTTTTTCCGATATTTTTTTAATATGCAAAGTATTACAAAAAATTTCAAACAAAAGTTAAAGAGAACAAGAAACTGAACAAGTTTAATAATATTATATTTTTCATAAAATTTTTAACTTTCGAGAAAAACAAATTTGAAAATTTTGATTGTTTTTACCATTTTCTCATAAATTATTATAGTTACATGAAATTTATATAACAAATAATAATAAATAATGTAGAGAATTAAAAACTGAACAAATTATTAAGAATGACCTTTTTGCGTAAACCTCATAGTTTTCGAGAAAAATATAGGGAAAGTGTTATGATGGCCACATCACCATTTTTAATGATTCATTGAGTAAGATATTTCAAATATGATACTCAATTTATTTATTTATTTGTTTGGATTGGTACTCTGTATGGTAATTACAGCCCACAAAACATACTTATAAGAAATTTTGATTCATTTAGTATACTATGGTTATTTGTATGTATATTTTTTATATATGTGTTTATTATATGTATAATTTAATGGTCTCTTTTATATGTGGTGTATATGTTATCAAATTTAATTATGATTTTATTTAATAATGGATTGCTATTTCGAAAAGGCGCATAATTTTTTGGGTTTCCCGGCAATTATTCTCATGCTATGCCACCCTATTAAATATATTTAAGATTTAGGTAAGGTGTACTATGTTTTCGAGCAATTAATCTATATGAAAACTGTTGCAACGACGTATTATCGATGCCATAAAAATAATGTGTAGAGGTACTAGCGAGTAAAAAATGATATGATAATTATGGGCAATGCTCATAATCACCATGCTCATCCTGATGAAGTTGATAGACTTCTGTACATTAAGGAAAACTAGGAAGCAGACTATCAAGAGTCAGCGTCCACTTAAACAATTTATTGTGAAAATAGAAGCACTGCATCATGGTGGTAAGTTTATACATTATTATACCAATAATAACTGGACAATAATTGAAATTCTTTTATAGGTTCTAGTCTCGTATCACATACACATGCGAGAAAGAGGATGTTTCGGGCCAGGCAAAAACATATACCTCCTGTGCCCAAATCACTGCAGCGTGCCTTTGAACTTCTGCAGCGGAACGAGTAAGTTTTCATGTATATATTGTTTTATTTTAGATTTGATCATTTGCGTCGAGATTATGAGAATTATTATTTTATTCGTGAATTTCTCGACACAAATGCGCTGCTGTAGGTATCGGAGGGAATAGTGACAAATTTTCAAATGTGTTTTTTGGGGCATTGGTGAGTCATTTCAAAATGTATGATTACAGCATCTGCTTAAAATTTAATAGAATTTTAAATGGAATAGAGGAGCCCCATACACCCAAAGCACAAAGTATTAGATTAAAAGAGAGAAATGGTAAGGTGCGGTGAATGTACAAATAAAATTGTATGCTAATAACATACTTTGCAGCGGCAGAACTAGCCGAATTTCAAGTAACGGGGAACGTGGATTTGTTTCTAGCAGAGCATGCAATTTTGTGCACAATATTGTGCAAAATTTGGTGCCAGCTGATCCCGCAAGACTCGGTAAGTAACACATACATTAATTTATATATTTCACTTACTTATTATGAATACATAATTAAATGTAATATAATTAAAATTAATCGCCATAAATCACAGCTCCTTATTCCATACCAATAATTCCCCTTACAATGTCTCAATTTCCCAAAATATTATCCCCCCTTAGCTTCCGTAAAGTACCTTGGCATAACCCTAAACCCAAAAATGAATTTTAGAAAACACACTGTTACAATAAAGAACAAAATAACTGCCAGGGCAAAATATTTCAGATGTCTGACATATAAAAATATTGTCATTGCTACTAAAATAGCAGTACAAATTTATAAAATGATTTGTTGTCCACTACTGGACTATGGTTGTGCCCTCTATCCCAACCCTAGCAATCTAACCTCCCGTAATATTCAAGTTAGCGAGCGAGCATCTCTTTGTACCCTAACAAAACTCCGACATCCTCTAAATCCTTTACATAATCCTTCCAACCAATTCCTCTATGACACAACCCTAGCTATCCCTATTCAATAACGCCTTTTATTCCTATCAGAAAAATTCTCCAAAAATCCTATCAACTTCCATATACTATCTCTAGTAAGGCCTTTGATTGTGTTTGTCATGACCAACTGCTTAGTAAATTAGAGTATTATGGGGTGAGGGGTAATACGCTAAACCTAATCAAGTCATACCTTACTCATAGGCAACAAGTTGTTTCTTTCAATGGTGAAACATCGTATATTTCTGAAATAACATACGGGGTACCTCAAGGGTCAATTCTTGGACCTCTGTTATTTCTGGTGTACATAAATGATCTGGGGAGTAATATTGATATAACAACATATATGTTTGCAGATGATACAACTGTTGTACAGGATCTAGCAAATGATAGTTGTACTATAATGGATGGGATAGGACAAGCTGAAGCGTGGTTCAAAGCAAACAGGCTTATAATGAATAGGAACAAAACAAATTTTCTTACTTTCGATTTAAACAGCGGAAATAAACACGAAAGCATTAAATTCTTAGGGGTACATTTTCAACCAAAGCTTACATGGGAGGTACAAATAGAAAGTTTGAGCAATAAAATAAATAGAAATATATACTTATTACGCAAAGTAGCGGAGAACACAAACCCTCATATTTCAAAAATGGCATATTATGCGTATATTCACTCATTAGTGGGACAGGGAATTCTCCTCTGGGGCAGTTCACCTCATGCAGAGCGTATATTAATCCTTCAAAAAAAGGCTGTGCGCATAATTGCAGGTGTAAATAATACAATGTCCTGTAGACCATACTTTTCCAATCTTAAAATCATGACATCTGCATCATTATATGTATTAAACTGTTTACTATATATAAAGCGATCGGTGCCTCAGCTGCAAAAATAAGCAGACATACATAACCATAACACCAGATTAAAAAACAATCTAATGTTACCCAAAGTACGATTACATAAAACAATGAATCATTTTGAACATCTTTCTATAAAAATGTTTAATAAATTACCAAAGCACATTCAAGACCTTTCAATGCAAAGCTGTAAAAGGGTCATTAAAGCAAGGCTTATTCACGAAGTCCTTTATACCTACAAAGAATATTTTAATATCATTTGGTAACAATTTTGTCACGCTATTGTTCTTATATTTGTGTGTGTGTGTGTATTGTATTATATTTATTTTAATATATTTAGTTTATTCAAAATTATTTATCTGTTTTAATGAAATATTGAATGCAACTGTTTTATACTTAGCATACTTTTTACTCTATACTGTAAGTTTTAATGTGTTTGTAATGTTAACAATATGATTTTAGACCTTTTATTTATGCACTGTTTTAATCCTAGTATTGTCTTATAGTGATAAAACCATTTTATAAATGTTTTATCTGATTAATTTTATATTTTACCCCAAATCTTATTGTGTTCATAATGTTAATTATTTTACTTATTTACAATACTAATTTTATCTATCAAGTTTTATGTGCACACATATAAATGAATATGGGCTAGTGTGTATGCATATGGATGTTTGTATGTATATATGTATACAAGTAATTTTTAATTCTAACTCACTTCTATTGTGTTACCATACAGACCTCATATTTAGAAACTTGTCTTACATTATATTTTAATTAATATTTTTGTATCTATCTAATAATTACTGAATCTATTAGGTTTCGAGGATTAGGGGGCCAAAAACTCTTTCACTTACTCTCCCCATGCGCGGCTGTAGTATCGTGGCGCAGGGCATGCACAAATGGTAACGATGCCATATCTGCGAGCAGACCAGTTATGCCGGGCTTGTCGTCCGAACGGCGCAAGCTTAGGGGATCTTGGCTTAACCGCCCGGGTCAAGGTGGAAAGGAAACCACTGGAAAAAAATACCTAAATCCAAGGTGGAACAACATGGCCGAAGGATGCGTGGCTTGGGAGCAGCACTAGTCTCTACATGGCGGACTTGGGGCACCTGGCGTACCCCTGTTTTAAGAAGCTTTGCCACGGTATGCCGGTTCTGCCGTGATGGACCAGTATTTACGAGCGGACTCGTGGGATTTAGAATGGAACAATGGAAAAACAAAACAAAAACAGGCCAAGGGCTTGAGGCAGAGCCTTAGCGTTACGGTGACAGGAGCAGGACATAGTGCCTCCGCATCACCGGCAGAAGAAAACCCCAAGTCGGCGGAAGCTAACATCGGTAATGAGTGTTTCGTTTACGACGAGGCTAAGGCAGCAAGCTCCAAGAGAAGGAGACAGGAGTCGCTGCCACCAAGGAAGGAGGCGCAGGCGCAGGCGGCAGAGAAGATGCAGGCGAGACTCCTGGGAGTACACGGGCAATTGGACAAGGTCGCTAGGGACCTTACCAACCTAGTCCGCGAAAACGATAGGGAGTGAAAAGGCCCCGGCGGCGGACAACGTCAGAATTATGGTCGAGGTAGAGACTCAAACTGAAGAAGTAAGGGATGAGGGGATGACCGACCGGGATAGTGATATACGGGAACTAACCTCTAAGGTGGACAAGATCGCGGAATGGATCGGCAGGCACCAGGGGAGTGGGCCCGAAGAGACAGCGAAGGCGCCGACCGCGCCCAAAGGTCCAGACCCTCCACAGATGGCAGGGACAGCAGGGCAGGCAACTAAGGGGCCGGATACGGACATCTAGACTACTGTTGTAAAGAAAGGAGTTAAGGCTGGTGCCCGCGCAAAGACAGCCGTGGCTGAGAATAGGCGGTCTAACCCTCCTGCAATCCGACATAGACCTGTCAGGCTGATGGTCAACGCGGCAGGCAAAAGCTATATAGAGTCGCTTAGAGCCGTTAAGACGGGTGTGGCCAAGGGAGGAAGAACGGGCCTGGTCTCGTCGGCTAAGCGCAGCCTGGCGGGGAACATAGTTCTCGAACTTAGGAAAGGGGAAAATGGAGCCGACCTTATTAAGGATAACGCCGCGGTGGTTGGTGACAATAATGTAAAAGTCACTAATAAGAGCAAGGCAGTGGCCGAAATCAAGGGGCTGGAGATAGACGCTACGGAGGAGGAAATAATATCTAAAGTGGCAGAATGAACCGGAGCACAGGCTGAGTTAGTGAAAGTTATATGGATAAGGACGTACGGCCCAGACCTCAGAATCGCGTTAGTGGAGAGCGAGAGGGAGGTAATAAGACGCCTGCTGGACAGGAAAAGAAAGGCGTGCAAAGAAGAGGTACCGACGTGCCCACCCTGTGCAGATCTAGGCAAAGAGGCTACACACTACACTGGCAGCAAAAACTGTGAGGCATACAGGAACGCGACAAAAATAGTAGAGGCCAGGACAGGGAGAAGTAACTCAACACCGAAGGGGACGGTGAAGGCGGAGGACGGCAGATAAATGATGGAAAAAGCATGACTAACGAGGGGCGTTATGAGGCTGATGAGGGTGAGGTCCGGTTAGTTACTAACCGAGGTCGTGAGGGACTTGAGGAGGATGGATGTAGGGAATCTGATGTACGTGATGGAGGGGTATGTACCCCCTGCGGGATCGGCAGAGGTAAGGTGTAGAGCCTTCTCGGTGAGGCTCAAGGGAGCATGTGATTTGACAATCCCCAAGAGGCGACCGGCTAGCCACAATAAACCAGTGTATTGGTGGAATGAGGAAGTGGCCAACAAAAGGAGGGCGGCGAATGCGGAACGCAGGGACCTCACGAGGTGCAGACGGGCATGTGGTTGAGGACTAGAAGTGCTAGTGGAGGCTAACTAGATGGCGAAAATAGCGCTTAGGACGACCATCATAAGGAGTAAGCAAAAGAAGTGGAAAGAGCTCTGCCAGGAGGCGGGCGTCTGGGGTAAACCCTACAGACTGGTGACCAAGAGGATGGGGGCCATGTCTCCGGCTATTCAAACATCCGACGCAGGTTAGGGAGGCTTACAAGGTGGCTAAACTAGTTCTGCTGCCTAAGGACAAGAAGGCAATTCGGAAGCCTGGCGATTGCCGACCCATCTGCCTCACGGACGGCGAGAGCAAACTTCTTCAGAGACTCCTGGCCGCGAGGCTAAAGAAGGCGATACAGGAGTGCGGAGGCCTCTCTGAATGCCAGTATGAATCCAAGAAAGGCAAATCTACGGTGGACGCACTACTCAGAGTCAGGAGAGCGACGGACAAGGCAAATGAGGGGTCGCTAAGGGGAAGAAGGCATTGCCTGGCGATTTCAATCGATCTCTGGAGTGCCTTCAACTCTTACCCTGGCGTACCATTGCGATGGCCCTAGATAGGTGGAGGTTGCTCACATACGTCACTAGGATGATCAGGAATTTCCTGTCAGACCACACTCTCGTTTTCGGGAGAACAGGCGGCAGAATGCATGAGGTAGAACTCTCTGCGGCCGTACTCCTTGTAGTCAGAAACTGGAATATTGAGGACCAGAAGATAGCGGCGCAACAGGGCACTGAAAAGGTGGCTGAGCGGTGAAGGACTGGAGGTGGCAGCCCATAATACAATTGTGGTGTGTCCGAGGTGGGCGGAAGAGAGAAGAGCGCTCAAGGTGGCGCTTCAAGAGCAAGTGGAGGTAGAGATGCTGGTCTATCACATGCTGGAATCGCCGGACAAGTGGGATGCGGTAGCGATCTTGCCAGAAGCGTCATCAAGAGGAAGGATGCGGCAGAACATGGTCCTCAGAGAAACCGGAGTTTAGATTAGGCAACGATAGGAGAGGAGGCATTGGGCGAAGAATGCCAAGGGTGACACCGCCCGTGCTCCAGTTTAGAAGAACGGTACGCTAGAGCGCAGCTGAGCCTCCCACACGAAAGATAGTGGGAGGTGAATAGTCCTGGCCGATTTATGGGCCGCGATCGTGCGCCCTTTATTGGGACCAATTCTATTTAAAAAAAATCGTGTTCGGGAGGCTGAAGGAGCTTGAGGAGAAGTTTTAGTTGGTAGGCACCAGCTTGTCAGGTGAATCCGACACCCTCTTTCTATAAGGGGGTCTTCCGAAGATTTCCTCTCCTCTCCAAAAAAGAAAAAACAACCTTAACAATCATACATAGATAAGTTTGATGACAGGTCCAGAGAAACCATTGTTCAGACCATAGGCGTAGGCGAAGTGCCGTTGATGAATTACTCAATTAAGATTTCCATTTCCTATTTTTTTTGTTGTTATGTAATTTATTAATGAATTAGCCATAATAATTTTTGTATTTGGTATTAATTTTATAAAATTTTAATTTTTGTTATTTTTATGTCTATCTATTAAGAAATTATAGTATTATTATTTTTTGACTTTAATAACGTTTCCTCTTTTTTGAAGAAAAATTATTTATCCAATTTGATTTCTCATTTTCTAAAAGAAAATCAATGATTTATATTCGATCCGTCCCTAGAAAAAGGTACTGACGGGCATCAGGTAGTTCGAAGGGTACAGCGCGTGCCATATATTTTATGGGCCATCGACGATTATTATTTAACACAATCACAACCGCTAACAATAGAAGGGTCAATTGATTATATGTATTATAACAAAAGTCATAGTCGCAAACCGTTTTAAGACAGTAAATTTTGAGTAACCTAGGTGAAGTGGGGAACAATACGCAGCGGTGGCAGGCAGCGGCACGGCGGCCTCCCAAGAACCTGCACGCGGTCAGCAGGACAATGCTGCAACAAATCGCGCCCAAACAACCGCTAACGCTCGGACTTCGTCTCGCCCCATCACCCAACCAACTCTGCAGGCGCAGAAGCCGAAGATCGTGGTAGACACCACTAACTACTGGGGCACTCTATCGGCGATAAGGGCAGCAATCCTGGCTGGCTCACATCCGGACGCTGTCGCCGCTGCGCGCAAGACCTGGACAGGGGCGCTGCAGCTCGAGCTGCATGACGGCACCGCGCGGGAGACCCTGGACGCTGTTCTTGACATGGCAACTGCAGTGGCAGGGGCAGGGAAGGCCCGCCTCGCCAGCTCGGGAAGGGTGGTGCTGGAACTGAAGTTCCTCGACTCTTCTACGCCCAACGACGGAGGCCATCGAGGACAACCTGGGCGGCCCCAGCGACGTGACCATCGTATGGGTGAGGGACTATACCCCAACCCTCAGGGTTGCACTCCTGGAGGGCCCGGTCGACAAGATGTCGGACCTACTACGACGCAGAGTTGTTAGAATCGGGTGGTCGAACTGCGTCGTAGCGGAGAGACAGGCCAGACCACCACAATGCGGTCGATGCCTGAGCTTCGGCCACGGGCGAAGAGAGTGCACGGGGGGGCCCGACGTTTCGGACCGCTGCCATCGCTGCGGTCTGACAGGACACCTCGCAGCCGGCTGCCAGAACGCCGTTAACTGCCCGCCCTGCGTGAGACTGGGCGTGACGGCGTCCCACTTCACAGGCTCTACTGGCTGCTCGTCCCTAAGGGTTGCTGAGGCAGCCACACGCGCGACTACACCAGGTCCCTCCGGCAGGACTGCAAAGACTAAAGCGGGCGACTGACTCGACGCCCCCCCCCCCCAGCAGGGCCAGCAACACGCGCCCCACATCTGGAGGCGCCGAAAAACCCGGCGACGCTGTGGCCACGCTCACTGTTCTCCAGGCCAACCTCAACAGGTGCCACGCCGCCCATGACATCCTGGAGTCCGAGTAGCAGAGAGCCAGCCCGAAGTAACGCTGGTCAGCGAGCCCAACGCGTCCAGGGCCAAGGGTCCCAGGGCTAGGCGCCTGATAACAGCGGTCGGCAGCCGAGGCAAGGGCATTGCATGGGTCAAGATGCCTGCCATCACCTTCCTGGCGTGCTCTTACTCGCCAAATGCCCCCGACGACGAGTGGCACGACTGGCTCGACCGCTTCACCACCACAATTAGCAACTCGGACACACCAGTAGTCGCAGGCGGAGACTTCAACGCGAAAGCACCACAATGGGGGGAGTCAAGGCTGAACAGACGTGGCAGGGATCTGCTAGACGCTTTGGCAACGCTAGACCTGGCAGTCGCCAATGTGGGCTCAACGCCCACCTTCGCAAGAAATGGATCAACATCCATCATTGATCTGACACTGGTGTCCCGGAGTGTGCAGCACAAAATCCGCGACTGGAGGGTCGACACAGACATCGAGAGCATGAGCGACCACCGCCATATTGCATTAGAGGTCTGTGATCACACACCCTCGCACTAGCGCCACTCAGGGGGCCCCGCTGGGAGGTAAGACGTGCCGACTGGGAACCTTCCGGCACGCACTCGACGATGGCAGACGTGAGGACGCCGCGGACCTGGACAAGCTTGCGGAGGAGGTGGCCGCCAAGCTGCGTGTTGCCTGCTACGCCGCAATGCCCAGGAGGACGGCTACGAGAAGAAGAAGAGTCTACTGGTGGAGCGACGAGGTCCGCCAGGCGCGCGACAAGGCCAACGCCACCAGGAGGCAGGTGACCAGAGCAAGGGGCCGCGGTCTACCGACTCCCGAGGTCGACACCCTGAAAGGGGCAGCGAGCGCGGCAAAGATGGCCCTCAAGGCGACAATTATGATAGCCAAAGCCCGCGCCTGGAACAATCTCCTGGAAGAGGTCGAGGAGGACCCGTGGGCAGGCCCTACAGGATCGTCACTAAAAGGGATGGGGGCCACACGCCCTGACGCGGCTGCCTTAGTGACAGGTGGGATGCCCGCGATTCTCGCCGCCCTATTCCCCCCTAACATCGACCATACAGCCAGCATAGGCCCAGATTAGGACGCGGAACCCTTCTCAACCGAGGAGGTCCTGGCAGCGGCGATGGCACTCCCTAACCGCAAGGCGGCTGGCTCGACCGGCATTCCCAACGAGGCCTTCAAGGCTTTTGCAGCCCACGACCCCGGACATGCGACGGAATTCTACAACCGCTGCCTCAGGGAGGGGAAGTTTCCGCGAGCCTACAAGACGCGAGGCTGGCCCTTCTCCCCAAGGACGGTAAGAACCTTACTTCCCCGGGCGGGTACGGGCCACTGTGCTTGCAAACGAATCTTTAAATTCATCTCTTCTTCCGCGGAGAAAAATGTCAATATTTCAACAACACCCGGCCCAGAAAGCAAAAAGACCCGTCGGTTGGCCTACAAGAAGTGTCCTGTTCAGTCCCTCGGCAGCGTTTTCTTCCTCTGGTGTAGTTGGAGGGCCGCCATAAGTCCCTCTTTTTGTACCACTATATGGAGCGGTGTGAGGCCAATGATTGTCTCTATTCCCGCGGTTGGGGACGTTTGCATGGCCCCTATGATGCTTAGACATGCTAAACGTTAAAGTCTACTCAACTTATTTTGAGTTTCCAGTTTTTGTGTGTTTGGCCACCACACAAGCCCAACATAGGTGACCGTGGGTACCACCGCCCTTCTATACAGCCAATACATGATCTTGGGCTTTAATCCCCAGGTTTTTCTCATTAGCCGCTGACAGTGACATCGTTGCCTTGGCCATGATTTTATCGGCATGCTGATTCCAAGTCAGTTTGGCATCCAGAATTATACCCAGATACATTACTTCGTTGGAGAGGTTTATCTCCATTTCATTCAGCGAGAGAGTTCTTATATGCAGCTTCCTCCTACGCGTCAATGGAACTATGATCGTTTTATTCAGGTTGACACTTAGTCCTTCCCGAACAAACCAGTTATTGATGCTATTCAGTGCTTTTTGCATAAGGATTGCAATAATGCCTTCATGCTTGCCCCTGATTATTACGGCGATGTCATCTGCGTAGCTTTGGGTTATGAAGCCCTTTCCATGCACTATTGATCATAGTTTGGGGGACAAAACTCCCCCCTGAGGACACCCCTTTGTTACAGTTAAAGATACTGTGGATCCTGCTAGAGAAGCCCTTATTAGTCGGCTATGAAGCATTGCCTCCACCCATCTTATTGTGGAAGGATATAGTCCTTTATTTATAGACGCTCGTTTTATTGCAGAGAATGAGGTGTTGTCCGCGTATATGATAGCTCGTTCTACCTCTTTGACAAGGTGGTGTAGAGCATCGACGGGGGATTTGCCACCTTAAAATGCGAATTGCTTAGTATTTAAGAATGCTCTTATAAGCAAGTAACTCTTTATTTGCTCGTCGATTATTTTCTCCATAGCCTTTAGGGAAAATGAGGTTAGGCTGATGGACAAAGTGTGATGCTGTTATCATTCTTAATATATAAATTTGTATTATTTATATTTTGAAATCTGATGTCTCTCATGCTATTTACTTTTGATCTCCATAATGTATTGTTATGATCGCGAATAATATACGTCCTGAGCATCCATTTAGCTTTAGATATTATCCGGCTATAATATATTATTTTTTAGAGGATATGCTTAAATTTTTAAGCTACTGTAGTTCTATTTTTTCATGGATATGTTTAAATTTATGAGTTTGTATACTTTACAATTTAGGTTAACTTAGAACTTAAGTTAAGTTTGGTTTTCATATCAGGTATTTGTCCTTACTAATTAATTGACAATTTTTATATACGCGGTTTTGTTATTTTATATTCTCCGTCAGTTTTGGCATTGGGGAGGATTTCTAATTTTCTGTGTACAGTCACAATTAGCTTCTGATTTGACCCTAGGCTCAACACTCCGCCTCATCCTGTGCCGTGTTTTCTGATACGTTTTCTCCGGGTCGTTTATTTTTTATGCCATTGCCATAATAACTATATTTTTGGTAGACACTGGAGCACCAATGAGCAATTTCATTAACCTACTACCAATTGTTCAAATTTAAAAGCGGAAACGTATCATTGATCCGCACCTTCGGTTTAATCAAACTGAATCAAGATTTCGAATTTGATTGAAAAAATTGTTGAAGATTTCCAATCGTAGATATTGGACATAATTTTAAGAGAATCGCTTTCTTATAACATTTTATAATCATGGTTAATTTAAATTCTGAAAATTTGATAGATTTAATTTATCTCAAGTAATTTCAGATGCAAAGAAAGAATTTAACAGTCACTTTAACCTAGTAATAATCAGACTATTAAATAGTAACTTGCCGAAACTATAGAACACTCAATCAAATAACCAATCCCGATAGTTATACTCTTTCCCACAATCAAGACTAATAAGAATAATTCATAATTCATAATGTTTATTGGTGTTTAACAAATATAACATTTACACAGGTCAATATGATATGGAAAATGTGGTATAAGGAAAAAAGATACTTAAATTAAATACATGTACTGTGATGTGATATCAGTCGAGTTTATAACCAAGCCATACCACTGAACCAAAATTATACATAAGTGCCCTTAAAAGTAATTAGTTAAAAGTGGTAGAAAACAGTTAGGAGCATAAAACATTAACTAAGTATTTATGTAAATTTGCAGCATATAATATGAAAAATTTACCAAAGTTACAAGATAAAAATAACAGATTATAAATTTAGATAACGATGGATTTACAGAAACATTACGATTGATATGGAACTGTCATTGCGATACATTTACTTATAGTATTCAGTTAACTAATGATGCGCTTAATCTAAAAGAAGATAAATTTTATCTACTATTTACAAAAATTTTGATTCACTCGGCCTACTTAGCCCAGTTATAATAACATATAAACTATTAATGCAATTTAATCGCATTGGGATGAATCGGTAACAGCAGTTTTTTTTATGCAAAATTATTTAATTCATTTCTGAATTAAAATATATCAATAATAGATAGATATTCCACGCCCAATCATAATTGATAATGCAAATAAAATAGAAATTTAACGCTCCTGTGATGCTTCAGAAGAAGCTTACTTTTCAGCACTTTATATGAAGTCAACAAATTCACGTAACCTAGTAATAATTATTTTTTTGTGTGCGAAAAAGGGTGGCATCACTCAAAAAAACAACCCTTTCACGCCTACAGGTATGTGGAGCGTTAGTACTTGCTCAAATATCCAGTAAAATCACAAATATATTAAATATTACTATAGACAAAAGGTACTACTACATTTATTCTACAATTTAATTGTAATTTCGGGCATGTAGGGACAAATAACTGTTATGTAATTCAATAGGTATATAGGCGGTACTTTAGTACGAGGAGTTGTTTTATGTAAAAGTACTTAAAAAGCAACTAAGAGGTTTTTAAGTACTTTTACATTGTAAAAATGTAAAACTACAGTGCAGAATCGCTTGAAATAATTAATAGACCCAACCTAACTTATCAGGGTTGGGGGTAGATTAAGAAATGCTAACAATATAAATTATGATCAAAAACTTCCTATATTACTTCTTAATAACAACATTTATTAACTGAACATAGCAGCAACAAATGCGGGATACAAGATAGGAATGACCGTAGTCAAAAATAGGCTGGTGAAGGAAGCTAAAGAGAAGGGTCTTGTACCAGAGACACAAGGAGGGTTTAGGAAGGGAAGAGGAACGACAGACCAGATTTTTACTCTGGCCAGAATGGTAGAAAAAAGAAAAGAAGGGAGAGGAAATATGTATGCGGTGTTCTTAGACTTGACAAAGGCGTGTGTTTCGATGCCCAGTGGAAGATTGGTGTAATTGTTAAAGAGAAGAGGTGTGAGTGAAGGGATGGTTGAGTTTGTGAGGAGAGTATATGAGGAAACATGGTGTGTGGCAAAGGTGGGTGGAAGGTATCAGAGAAATTTAGAACATGGATGGGAGTCAGGCAGGGATTCCCGCTAAGCCCTCTGTTGTTTAACTTGTATATAAGTGAACTAGAGGAGGTGTTGAGGAGAGGACAAACAGGCGGTTTAGTGATTGGGAATCAGAAAGTTTCGATGTTAGCGTACGCGGATGATATTGTGCTTATGGCGAGGGATTGGAAGTGGGTGAAAGAGATGTTAGAGAAAGTGGAAAAGTACATGGATAAAAGGAAATTACGGGTGAATGTAGGGAATACAAAATGAATGAGGTTTAGGAACAAAGGAAGGGAAGGAAGAAAGAGAAAGCTAACATGGAAAGGGGAAGTGATTGAGAGGGTGAAAGTGTTTAAATACCTGGGATTTATTTTTAAGTGTACGGGAGTACATGAGATGGGTACAAGAAAAGGTGGCGAGTGGTATGGGAAAGATGGGAGAGATGTCAATTTTGATGTATGGTGTGGAGGTGTGCGGGACAAAGTGGTATGAGTGTGTGGAGCGGGAGCAAAGATGGTTCATGAGGCGAATATAAGAGGTGGAGAGGTCGATACCTGAGTATATAGTTTCGCAATAATTGAATAGGGGGACCTTATGATGTGAGGCAGTAAAGAAAGTGGTAGGGTACGAGATGAAGAAGAGTGGACAGAAATAATATATGGAAATATTTTATTTTTCTTAGAATATAGTTTTATAGATTTAATTATATATATATATAAGGTATACCAAATAAAGGTTTTAAGGTAATTGAATATTTAGATAATCGGGAATTATATGCTGGACCACAAACTACATTAGCAGCTGTGCGACAAAATTGTTTGCCTATAGAAGGAAGAGGTACGGTAAGGCAAGTTTGTCACAACTGGATAACCTGTTTCCGGGCAAGACCAACAAACAGCAAAAAATGGGAAATTTGCCAATTTGTAGATAAGAACCAAATACCTTTCATTAAATCGGGAGTCCTATTTTAGTAAAGAAAGGTTGCACATTTAATATCAGACAATACAGCGAATTTTGTAGGGACAAAAAAAACAATTAAATGATTTAAGTTTTTTTTTTCGAAAGAAGGAATTTGAAAATAAAATAATAACAATTTCAAAAAATGAAACAAATTAGTTGGTAATTTATACTACCTACATCCTCTAACTTTTGAGGAATCTTTGAAGCCAATAATAAATGGGTAATTTACATTTTAAGAGAATAGTCTGAAATGCATCATTAAGCTATGATGAAATGAGCACAGTACTAACTCTAATTGAAGCCTGCCTTAAGTCCCGACCCATAACCGTTTTATCCAGTGACCCCAATGACCCCATGGCTCTGACTGCGCACTTCTGAATTGGAGAGGCATTAACTGCACCAATATAACCCAATCTACAAGAGATTCCATCGAACTGATTATCTAGGTGGCAGCTTCTTGAATAAATTCGACAATGCTCTTGGCGACAATGGTCCCGAGAACATATATCACAGTTGCATGGCCAGACGAAATTGTATAAGGAGACACCTGCAGTAAAATAAGGAGCCGTGATTTTCAACATGGAAAACAATGTGCCTCCACAACATTGGCCACTGGGGCGGATCGAGGAACTACATACATAGTTGCGTGTGGTCTAATGAGAGTGGTTACCATTAGAACAGTGAAGCAGCTGATAAAAAGGGCAGTTAAACAGGTGAGTGCTTCCTACGGACACTTAATCAAGTGTGAGCAATTGGATAACTGTTGCTACGGATACATCGCTTAACACATTAACACTTTGCTGTCGGCACGTCTCGTAAAAATTTCTTCGCTTGGCGCCGGCAGCACTAATTCAGATTACTTCGCTTCTTTCTGTTTCACTTTAATTTTTTGGATATACATAAAAAAACAATAAAATTGCTGACGTGTGTAACTTATTCATAAACTTATTGAACACAACAGATCATCAACAAAATGAAAATGGTACAACACTGTGGTGTAGCCGGCCGCTGGATGATATTTTGCGCCGGCCGTAGAGCGATAGTTTTTTCGCGACACCACTGTGGTGTCACCGGACGGCAAAGTGTTAAGCGCTTATCGTGTTTTATTAAATAACAATAACATTTTCAAGTATTATATTGTTTTCCTTAAAGCACTGACCAAACAAAAACTATGCCGCCTAAAAGAAACAATCACAGAGGGACCGACAAGCGAGCCATCGGTCCGTGCTGACCGGCGACGCCTGATTAGAAAGTATTGCTCCAGTCCCTAGGGACCGGCGTGGCGCTTAACGTGTTAAACGATGCACTGTATTCACGGTTCGTTATCCGTTATAATAAACGTTAAGTTAGTTTTTTCGTAACTAGCAAACAATATACGTTCGTACGTACGTGAGTTCTGAGACCACCTGTTCGAAGGCTGGGCTGTCTGTCATTCGTCATCTAAAACAAAACGCACATTTGTTTCGTGTATATTGTATGATGCTTATTTAAACTCGCATTATGAGAACAAAAATGACCACAAAATGCTGGTAGTATCAAATGCAAATGTACCACATGTACATATATTATTATTATAGTGTATTCTCACCTATGTCGTCGTTGACTATTTCAGTCAACTTGAATCACGGTGGATTTAGGGAGTCCTCGCGTGTAATTAGATAACACCTACATATGTACGTGAATATTTGTGTGTGCGGTGTGTGTGCGTGTTGATAAGATATGGTGACTGTCTCCGGTATGGTAGCCGTCCTGCGGCCACCCCACGTTTTGAGTGTTCGCATCTCCGATTCGAGATATACACAATATGCCGAGTGTCCGATAAAACGCCCAACGCCATAACACTCTTATTTGTTAACCGATTTGAATCAACTAAAAAACAAATTGAATGGCCGTTTAAATACTATGAAATGAGATTATTCATGTATAGTTTCAAAATTAACTTCATTGAGAGATGATAGTCGACTTTAAATTTTTAAACAGCTGCATATATTTTTCTTACTTTTTTATGTTAGACATTATTTTTCTGAATTCAACGATGCCCAATATGCATCCTTTAAAAAAAAATCGAAACAAGCAAATGTCATTTATTCTGAAACACAGACTAATAACAAATGGTTGATATTACTTTACAACAAATGACA
This sequence comes from Ontholestes murinus, assembly GCA_963969525.1. Classification (NCBI taxonomy): domain Eukaryota; kingdom Metazoa; phylum Arthropoda; class Insecta; order Coleoptera; family Staphylinidae; genus Ontholestes; species Ontholestes murinus. The sequence continues at coordinate 31,549,531 of OZ018399.1, forward strand.
TTTGTTTGTTCCGATTTTTTTCAAGACACACTATATTTATTGGAAAATATCATATGAATTTTTATTATTATTTTTTTCGGACATATTGGGCATCATTGGATTTTGAAAACTAATGTCTAGTATAATAAAATAAAAAGTATATTTAAAAATTTTACGTTGACTACCTTTTGCCAAAAAAGTTAATTTTGGAAAAATATATAAATAATGTCATTTCCTAATATTTAAATAGCGATTCAATTTGTTAGTAACGATTTTTACGTTACTAAAGCCCAACGCTTCCAAATGTATATATTTTAAGTTTAGCTTTTTGCGCCGAAGAGTATTGACAGCACGAGCGCCTAATTCGATCGCCCGGGAAAGCATAGATAACACCGGAATCGCGCGCAATTCAATTGAAGTGCGGCGTGACGCGCCAAATTCAATTGCCTGATCACGGCGAAGAGAAAAATAGCGTGACGAAACTGCGTCAGTTCGAATGCGGCGTGGGGATCGTACATAGCGTGGGGTAAACACGCGCAACAAAATAATTTCTTTTCCTTATTTTCAGGTATAAAAGATCTGCCAGGCCCACCGTAAAATCAGACTTCTCCCGGGTTCCAGCTATGCATAAGCGTTCTCTACTCAAGTCCTAGTTGCGTCTCTGCTACGCATAGGCGTCTTACAACTAGTCGAAACCGCGTCCGCGAATCGTGTTTTAGTCGTCCGTGGGAATACTATGTATAAGCGTGTTCCCAAACCTGTCCTGATTTTAGCAAAACATTTATTGTCCAGACAGATGTCAGTCAAACAGGATTGGAGGCAGTCCTTACTCAAATCCAAAATGGGACTAAAAAAGTTATTGCATATATTAGCTGCAGCCTTACACCAGCCGAACTCAGTTATTGAGCAAGAGTGTTGGTAAGTGTCCGTAAGTGGAAAGGATATCTAGAAGGATACTATTTCCAAGTGATGCCCGATCAGCGGAGCATGGAAATAATGCAAAATCTTAAAGGACGCCTTGCTCGATGGATATTAGAACAACAGGAGGATGATTTTGAGGTTAGTTACCGAAGAGGCACCGAAAACAAAGTAGCCGATGCCTTGACCCGAAAAACACAAATTGATGCAAATAGCATGGTAAAACATCAAGGCATCAACTTGTACATGACACCCAGCTCTTAAAGAGAAGGTGCTAAATGAACACGATACATTTTCAAATTATAAAATAATTGGAGAGAATATTTACCGAAAATTTCCTGCAAAAACACTTACAGAGAGTTTCCACTCGGATTGGAAACTTTGTGTACCGACTCCGGGGCGCAGAACCGTCCTGGAAGAGTGCCAGAATGTAGATCATTTTGGAGTTTTGCAAGAGTCTGTCGGGATTATTGCTGGCCGGGAATACTCCGGGACGTTAGGAAATACGTCAACACCTGTCCCGTCTGTCAGCAATATAAGATGTCCCAGCAGCCCTCACTCGGAGAAATGTGGTGGTCACGACCATGGGGGCTGGTCAGCTCCGACCTAATTAATCCGTTTCCATGCTCCACAAAAGGATTATTTTACTTGGTCGTCTTTCAGGACAGATTTACTAAATGGACGGAAATCATCCTGATAAGGAGTGCAACGTTACAAATTGTCCTACAAAAATTAAATGAATTAATTTGTAGGTTCGATAAACCGAAAGTTTTCATTTCAGATAATGGAACACAATTAAAAAACAAATTAATTCAGAATTTTCTCTGTACTTTCAAGATTACCCACCAGTTTAGTCCTCCATACAGGCCACAGAACAATCCTCTAGAAAGAATGAACAAGGTAATACGAACAACCCCAGCACAAATGTGCAGGGTGAACAACGTACCTGGGATCAATGGATACCTGAGTTGAGTTATGCAATGAATAGTGCTGTACACGAGTCCACTAAATTTTCTGAGGCAATATTAAATTATCGCAGAAAATTAATTGCAACAAACTCCATGCGAGAAGATGCAGATCCACCTGACGTTCGAATAACGACACCAGCGGAGTCGGTACAACAAGCAGTTGGAGAAAATGGAAGAAATAAACGAGCTGGTAAGAATTAATTTACGCCAAGCTTTCGTCAAATAAGAGAGACAACAAAATCTTTCAGACGCCTCCAAACAATACTCGGAAAAATTGGCTACTAAATTCACTGTTCCCTATAGGAGTCAGAGGATAATTTCACGTGTAATTGTGGAATTGGTGAATACTTGAGATCAGCTGATTTGAAGGTCACATGTAGCCGAGTTTAAACTTGGCTATCAGGTGTAAGGAGAAGGGTAAATGATTTTAATGGAGCGGGGAATATCTAAAAGGAATAAATGGGGACCCTCTAACCTGTAAGGCTTAGTCTTGAAATAGCAGCCCAGCTCGACATGACTAGCAGAAAGACCAGTGCAGCCACCGTCCCTACAACACCATCCCGAGGCACCCCGATGCAGATGTGTATTATAGTCCCCTGTCTAAATTCACTGTTCCCTATAGGAGTCAGAGGATAATTTCACCTGTAATTGTGGAATTGGTGAATACTTGAGATCAGCTGATTTGAAGGTCACATGTAGCCGAGTTTAAACTTGGCTATCAGCTGTAAGGAGAAGGGCAAATGATTTTAATGAAGCGGGGAATATCTAAAAGGAATAAATGGGGACCCTCTAACCTGTAAGGCTTAGTCTTGAAATAGCAGCCCAGCTCGACATGACTAGCAGAAAGACCAGTGCAGCCACCGTCCCTACAACACCATCCCGAGGCACCCCGATGCAGATGTGTATTATAGTCCCCTGTCCGAGCTGCTTCCCCCAATTTCTGCCACTCCACCAGCAACGAAAAAGGACCTCCGCATCTTGGAGCTATTTAGTGCGTCACCTCCGACTCCTGTGACGACGGACCTAAAGCCACACGTGGCTTCCTCTCTGCCACGGACTCCAGAGGAAGGGAATTTACCCACTACACCAGGGCGTAACATGTCGCCCTTCCTTTGGTGCGTCACCTCCGACTCCTGTGACGGCCGACCTAAAGCCACACGTGGCTTCCTCTCTGCCACGGACTCCGGAGGAAGGGAATTTACCCACTACACCAGGGCGTAACATGTCGCCCTTCCTGATAATAAATGCAAGTCCAATTTCCTGGGCCTGCTTGTTGGAGTCACCACCGAAATTGGCAACCACGGATAAAGACGTTGACAGCCAGTCGGAAATTCAACATGGAGTTAAACCACTTCTGCCAATATTTACCAAGCCCGCAAACCCGAAACGCCGGATCGACATCAACGTCGGCAACAAATGGACACAAATGTCCTACGAAAAGGCTCCGTCTAGGATATATCGATACATGAAAATATTATCAGTCTCTAGGCGGAGGAGGTATGTAACGATGTTTACGAGAGTATTGACAGCACGAGCGTCAAATCCGATCGCCCGGTAAAGCATAGATCACGCCGGAATCGCGCGAAATTCAATTGAAGAAAGAGATAGCGTGGCGGGACTGCGAAAGAACGAATGCAGCGTGGGGATTTAACGCGACGTGGGGATCGTATATGGCGTGGGGTAAACGCGCACAAGAAAATAATTTCTATGCCTGACTTCAGGTATAAAAGATCTGCCAGGTCCACCGTAAAAACAGACTTCTCCCGAGGTCCAGCTATGCATAAGCGTTCTTTGGTCAAGAAGTCCTAGTTGCGACTTTGCTACGCATAAGCGTCTTGCAACTAGCCGAAACCGTGTCCGCAAATCATGTTGTAGTCTCCCATGGCCTGAGCGAGGGTTACCACCTTTACGCGGTGCAAGGGATAAGTAACCTCAATGATCGTAAGTTAGAAGTGAAACGAAGAGTAACCCAAACCCCAAGCTAAGGTGAAAGGCAAAGTGCTGAGAGCTGAATGGCCGCAGGGGTATGTGTAGTCTCGAACTTTCCCAGGGGGGCACTAGGCGAAACCCCCCTGCCTTACCTGGTCATGCGGGGCTCTAATCAGGCCGACCAAATATTTCCCTACCTTCTTGTGGGAACAACTTGGAAAACTCAAGAAGTATTAAAATAACAAAAAATACAGGCAGGGAGAATCCCAAGGCTACTGGGCCAGGGACCTCCCATAAGGCCAGCGAAGAGGCCACCCAAGCCAAAGGGCAGGGTAACTCTACACAAGAACCTCCTCAAGGCCAAGGGGCCGGAAAGGCACTACGTATAAGTGCCCTAGAGGAGGTAGACCTCATGTCAGACGATGAAATTTGGAAAGCATCTTTGACCTCGATGATTTCCAAATTTCATCGTCTGACATGAGGTCTACCTCCTCTAGGGCACTTATACGTAGTGCCTTTCCGGCCCCTTGGCCTTGAGGAGGTTCTTGTGTAGAGCCGTAATCATGGCTAACTTCAACGCCAGCCAGGCACGCAAGGGCCAGAGAAAAACCCCAAAACAAAGAGGACCAGATCGGATAGCAGCACGCCTAGGAAGACAAAAAGACCAAAAAAGAGGAGCCAACCTTTACGGAGGCCGTAACGTTGGTCAAGGTTGCCATAGCGTGCCAGGGGTTCCTAGAAACCCAGCTCGACAAAGAAAAGATGAAGGCAGTCCAAGAAGCCATCATGAAGCTTCGCGAAATGCACACAGAGAACGATAACCTGCGCCGAGGAAGCCAGCGCACAATGGATAAGGGAGAGTCCCAATCCCAACACCAAGGGAGGAAGCATCTCTCAGGGTGTTAAAGGGGGACGAGATTCCCAAGCCATGGGTGTGCACGGCATACGTCCCGGATGAGGGGAAGGACAGACTGGATGCCCGACAGGATTCTGAAATGATTGAGAATCGGGAACCGGGGCCTAAACACACACCTGTGGACAGTATGGGAGAAAAACTCGGAGGCTAAAGGTGTGATATGAACATTCTCCACTGACAATGAGTCCAAAGAAGAGCTATCCAAATTGGACCACTACATATTCTTCGGATACGGGAGGCTTCGGCTGCTTATTAAGGAGAATAGTAGGACAACGGAAGGGAGTAATCCAAGGCAGAATCTGGAGGCTACTACCCTAAAGAAACCAGCGGAGACTCAAGGCACCAGCGAGGCCAGGGAGAACGTAGAACTAGGACAAGATTCTCCCAAAGAAGGTCAACCCTCCGCCAGTGGGATCAGTCCCCTCTTAAGGCCATCTGCCAAGGGGCACGCGGTTCCAATGGAGGAGGATAAGACAATGGAGGAAGAGCCTAAAGATGTCCCTCCTTTTCAATAGCGGAACAGGAATAAAAATCCTGCAGGTGAAACTTCAACACGCAAAAGCCTTCCGCGTATACTAAGCGAGTTAGTTGCATACTACGCGGATAAGACATACCAACTCATAAAAGGGTGCGACGCCAATGCGCATCACATGCTCTGAGGTAGCTCGGACATCAACAAACGAGGTAAGTCTGTACTTAACTTTATCTCAGCAGAGGGACTTATAGTGACCAATATTGGCAATAAGCCCACCTTCATCATGAAAAACCGCAAAGAAGTACTAGACCTAACGATCTGTATTGGGAAAGTGAGCGAATTGGCATGTGTCAGAAGAACCATCGTTCTCCGACCACAGGCAAATCCGCTTCGATTTGGTCACATCTCTCATGACGAGCAAGTACAGAAACCCAAGAGAGACGAACTGGGTAGGATATAAAGAGTCCTTCAGAGAAGTTCTTAAGGGAGGTACAACATCCAAGCAGAGGGGCTGCGGAACAGTCTGGTGGAAGTATCTCGAAAAGATGAGGATTGACGTTCGAAGGCTATTTAATAGGGCCAAAAACAACCAGGACTGGGACACCTACAGAGGAAAGCTCACTCAATATAACAAAGAAATCCGAAAAGCCAAAAGGGACTCGTGGAGGAAGTTCTGCGAAGAGATTAGCGACACTCCGGCATGTTCAAGAATTCACAAAGTCCTGGCTAAGGACAGCAGTGCTGCCAAAGAGGTAGGCTTTCTCAAGAAACCGGAAGGAACCTACACAGAAACAATAGAGGAAAGTATCAAGGAACTATTAAAAGTCCACTTTCCAACCTCAACAATTCTGGCAGAACATAACAATCCAGACAATCCCAGCCAAAGACCTAAAAGGCCCGACCGAAAGGACTGGAGATTAGCCACGGAGCCAGGTATTCTGTTACAAATGGGCATAGAGGAATTGGTGCCGCACCTTTCAAAAATCTTCAAAGCCTGTCTGGCATAAGGATATATACCAAAATCATGGCAAAGCGTAAGGGTAATCTATCTGCCCAAGGTATGCAGAATGGCTGATCTATCGCCAAAGTCATACAGACCTATAAGCCTATCTTCATTCTTACTAAAAACAATGGAAATATTGATTGATAGGTACATAAGGGACGAGATACTGTTGAAAGATCTCCTCACCAACGGCTAGAAGACGAGCTGAAGGCTAACGCGATCACAGCAATGCCAAGTAATGCCATGGTGAAAAATACAATTTCGAAAAGAAATACAAGGTACTAATCCCACAAAGAGAAGATTGGGTCGAAGGCCAACCCACCAAAGCAGAATCATACTAGTTTACGAACGGCTCAAACACCGACAAAGGGGCAGGAGCAGGTATATACGGCACAAAAACCGAGACAAAGATTTCTGTCAGTCTCACCAAGGACACGACGGTGATTCTAAAGGAAGAAGAGGACTCGTTCCACATCCTATGCCACTGCGAGGGTCTAAGATAAACAGGGTTCCACAATAGATCTGAAAAGGTCGCGGTGGAATAGGCTCTGGTGCCACCCATATAAAATCTATCTATCTAGTCTCCTATGGGAATCCTGCTATATATAATCGTTTTTCAAAGGAACGGCAAGCCCAAAATTACATCTTTGCTATGCATAAGCGACTTGTAATTTTCCCGACCCGAACGGAACTTTGAACGTCTTGCATTTATTCGAAACCGTGTCCGCGAATCTTCGTGATAGTCTTCCATGGGATTCCTGGCTCGTCAGATTTGGAGGTGGAGAAAACCTTTTGTTTTGTTTTAGTATCGTTTAAAATGAGCCTATTATGAATACACCATTGTGATACTCTACTGAGTTGTACACTATTCATTGCCTCCATGTTCATTGCAGTACGAGCACTAGTTATGATAGTAGTGTCGTCAGCATACATTATAACTTCAGCGTCACTAACGATAGATGGTAGATCATTTATATAAATGATAAATAGTACCGGGCCTAGAATTGACCCTTGAGGTACACCGATATTTATAGGAAGTACATCTGACTGGTTTCCATTTTGATATACTAGCTGCTTTCGATTTTGTAAATATGATCTAATCATTCCAACGCTATTTTTGTCAAAATTGTATTTTTCAAGCTTGCTTAAGAGTATATCATGAGGAACACAGTCAAATGCTTTGCTGAAGTCCAGGAATGATGCCATGCATGGCGTTTTGTTTTCAAAATTATCACAGATTAAATCACAGAGTTGCGTAATTGCATCAATGGTTGACCTATTTGAACGAAAACCATACTGGTTTATATTAAAAAGTTTATTACTCTCAAAATACTCTACTAATTGACGCTTGAGTGCTGTTTCAAAGATTTTTGATATTAACGGGAGTATTGAAATCGGTCGATAGTTGGTGACATCGTTTCGATCTCCCTTCTTGTAAATAGGAATAACCTTAGCGAGTTTTAAAGTATCCGGAAATACCCCCTCATCCAGGCACTCATTTATCAATTTTGTAATTGGATGAATAAGTAAATCCTTGACACTTTTTAACATTTCTGATGTCAATCCATAGATATCAGACCCTTTTGTATTTTTTAATTGATTTATAAACTCTCTTACTTGACATTCAGACACTTTTTTAAAGTTAAAGGGAATAGATTTTACCGATGGGAATTCAATATCTAAGGTGTTGGGCACTTGTATTGTAGACATTAAGCCGGCAACGTTCGCGAAATAGTTATTGAAATCGTTGCAAGTTATGGTACAGTTGCTTTGAACTTGTGTTTTAGACGCTCTATGATTATTAAGTAGGTTCCATGTAGCTTTAGATTTATTGTTGCTATTTAATATGTACTGGTCATTTGCTTGTTTTTGTTTGTGTACAATGGCTAGATTATATTTATGTCTATAGTTATTTACAGCATTTTTTTGTTTTATTCCTGGGTGGGTTTTATAATCTTCCCTAAGTAATCTTAATATTTCACGCATATTGAACAGCTCTGTGTCAAACCACTTTACCTGTGCTTCACGCACACGTGTTTTAGTTATTATTTTGGTAGGGCAAGATTTGTTGATTGCACGTTTGAGTACAGTATTAAAATGATCCCACTTGATATTTATATTTGATGAGCTATTTAAAAAGTTCCAATCTATTTTATTCATGAGGTTAAAAAAGTTTACTTTACCTTCAATTGTGACAGGTCTGGAGTGCACTTCTGTTTTGCGGGGTTGAACTATAGGATACCGAACCGTTACGGCTATCGCTTCGTGATCTGATATAAGTAAATTGGCCGGTAGTACTGAAATGAGATCGCTTTCAATATTTGTAAAGACGTTATCTAAACAGTTTGCTTTTCTTGTTGCAAAATTGACAGTTTTATTAAGGTTAAAAGTACTCATAACATCAATCAACGCATTACTTCTCGGGTCATCTAGATTAAAATGAACGTTAAAATCGCCTCCGACAATAACATTGTACTGATAATACTTGGTCTCGGCTAAAAAAGAGGAAATATTGTTTAAAAATATGTTAAAATCACCTGAAGGAGATCGATATACACATATTAAAAGAGTTTTATAAATTTCAATAAATACACCCGATAATTCACAGTGTTTTTCAGAACTATATTTATTAGTAATTACATTGTAGTCGCAACTACTTATATTGTTTGTCGCATAAATAATTGTTCCTCCATGACGGGTCGTGCGTCGCGCATAATACGCTTTGGGCCGGAAGTCATTTATGTGAAGCACTGCACACTCATCGCTACTTAGCCAGTGTTCGGACACAGCAATAAAACTAAAAGATTTATCAATAAGAAAATTTTCCAGTTCACTCACTTTGTTTTTAATTGATTGAGCGTTTAAAAATAAATATTTCACTTCTGATGTTTTTGTAGTAGTGTTAATTACTTGATTTTGTTTTCCTCTCTCGCATGTCGAAAATTTTTATTAAAGATGAATCTTCGTACTATTATTCCAGCAGGCCAGGTTTCTTCTTTCATCAAAGTGTCCAGGTGGCTGAAATCAGCACTCATCTTGAACGCCTTTTTGGTGCCTCTCGTAATTAGTTCCTCGATTTCAACCCTACTTATAACTGGGTGATTTTTCTGAATATACGTGTTGATGTCATCAATTGTCACTTCTGCTGCACAGTTCCCAATATATATCCAGGCCTTTTTGTTTGCCGCCTTAAAAGAATTTCCCGATGAGAAATTACCCGTTACTGTTGTTTGCTTACGTTTTTTATAAGTTTTTAATTGCCATTCGGATTCAACAACTTCTTTAGGCTCTAATTCCGGACTCTCCTTTGCTTTCGGTTTTGTTGACGGTGAATTTGATTTTGTAGAATGATGTACCTCACTCGACATATTATTTTTGTTATCGCGGACGTTGCGTTTATTTGACAGTTCGTTTGTTTTGGTATGAACTTTGACAGTCGATAGCTCCGTTGCCACGTTTACTTTGTTATTGTTTCTAATATGACTGACTTCAGGTGCATTAGTTATCACCTGATATGGCGGGGACAAATTAACCTTATTACGTAGCGAGGCATTTTCTTCTTCCAAGCGCTTTATTTTTTCATTTAGGAGCTGCGTTGTAACTTTCAGCTCTTCGATACGCTCTTTCATGTTATAAAATGTTTCTTTCTGGTAGTCGATTTCACACTCATCTGTATGATATGGACTCGTACACGCCTCCTTATTCACCGGTGTCGGAACTAATCCACAGCACGTTTTAACTCTATTTGTTGCACAACTCGTGTGGTATAATGATTTACATATTGCGCACATCGATCCCGACTTTGCCACTGATCCACATACACAATGTTTTTTCGTTATTTCACTGCTTTTATCACCACTTATTTGGCGCACTAAATCCTGACCGCCTTGACTTGCGGCCATGTTGATAGACCCCGCCGACTTTTTTTTAAATGGTTGGTAAAAAAGAAGTCGAACAAAGTTAAAATATTACAAAATATAGTCATACCGGTTTAAGAAAAACAACCAATTCTTCCAAATTTTCACGAAAATACGTACAATACTTTCGACGATTTCTTGGAGCCATACCTTCCCGTGGATCCTACATATCAGGTTTTAACTAATGAGGACGTGGATGAAGTATTAAAACACTTATTAAAAACACTAAAGACAATACAAATAATAAAGAAAACACTTTTACTTTTTTATACCACTTTAATAGTTATTTGTACAACAAGTGTGGAAATATTACGCACGAGAGTAGGATGTTGGTGTACGAGCGAGCGAAGCGAGCGGGTGCATCAAGTTCACGATCCAAGAAAGACAATACAGGTTGAACTGAAAACCTGTAGTGGATAGTAACATATCTGAAGAAATTACATACATTTACAAATTTAAATTCATATAACAATGAAAGTAAATTTTGAGCTCTTTGGAAATTTCAGTTTGCAAACATGCGCAAGATATTAAATCGTTTCAAACAAAATTTAAAATTTTGACAATGGCATCTGATTTGGATAAGTTTAGTGAAGATTCTTATGAGGATATGCAGCAATAATTATTACATTTTGAAGAAAAGGATTCAGGTAGATTATTAAATCATTATACAATTTAAAACTTCTAATATTTCGTGTCTTTTTTTTACAGGTCGGGCTTTAGTAGAACTTTTTACTTTCCCTACATATATAGGGGGAGTATTGTTTTCGTGATTTTTTTTTGCGGAAATATCCGTTTTGAGGTCCCCTGAGTCCATTGCACTGATTTCTGGAAAAAAAATCCTGTGTCTGTGTGGGTGTGAGTGTGTATGTGTGTGTCTGTCTGTCTGTCTGTCGGTGGGCGCTGTATCTCAAAAACGAATAATTCGATTGAGATTAAACTTTAAACTTAAGGTTTTATGGTTAAAAACTGGATCTGAAAAGCTTTTGGTAAATATTTATAAACCGGAAGTGGATGTTTACTCGAGGCGTTTTTTAGTTTTTTCGTGATATTTTTCTAAATATGAAAAATTTTAAAAAACGGTTCAAACAAAAGTTAAAGGAAATGAAAAACTTAACAAATTTTATTAAAATATATTATTTATAAAATTCTTAACTTTCGAGAAAAAAAAAATAAGAATTGAAAATTTTGATATTTTTTGCCAATTGCTAATAAACTATTGCAGTTACGTAAAATTTATATAACAAATAATTGTAGAGAATTAAAAAATGAACAAATTATTAAGAATAACATTTTTGCGTAAACCTCATAGTTTTCGAGATAAATATAGGGAAAGTACTATGATGGCCACATCACCATTTTGTTTATGGAAATGGATATAAACAAATGAAATCCTCTCCGCGGCTCATCATATATTCCATTTGCACCATCAATAAGGCGCAAGAATGCAATTATTAATATTAAGAACACAAATTTTGATTGTTTTGCATGGGCGTTTGGGCAGGTATAACTCTATCTCACGGTAACGCTTCGAATACAAATTCATACCTTCACTATTTGGAACATTTAATTTTTGATGGAACAGAATTTCCTGTTAAATTAATCATCCCAAAAATTCGAACATTTAAATAAAATTAGTGTAAATGTATTTGGTTTAATCAGTATATAAAGACAATCAATGCTCTTATGAAATAGTTGGTCCATTGCATTATTCATATAACAGATACAGTATTCATGTAAATTTACTACTTTTAACGAACGATGATGGTATATATCATTACTGTTTAATTATAAGATTAAGATTTTTCAAGATTAGTATCAAGTCAAATTAATTTGAGAAATGGTGCCAAACATTTTTGTGACTATTGTTTGCAATATTTTCTTATAAATGATTCTTTAGTGCAACATAAAACAAATTATTGTAATTATGTATGCTCTCAATTGCCGAGTGACAATTTAAGAATTGATCAATTTGGTTGTACTATACCGGAAAATATATTAAAATTTTAAAAATATTCAAAAACAATATTTGTAATTCATGCTGATTGTGAATCAAGCAATGAGACAGTATTTACCTGTAGGAAATTTTGCCTGGTTAAATTCGAATGAAATTAATAATTTAGACATTTCAGAAATTTCGGATACTTCGAACATTGGCTTTGTTTTTGAAGTGGATTTAAATTATCCCGCTGAATTACACGATGAGCATAATGAATTTCCATAATGTCCTGAAAATGTTGTTCCACCAAATGCTAAAATAGGAAAGTTATTACCAAATTTATGGAATAAATCCAAATATATAATTCATTATGGAAATTTAAAACAATGTTTAAATTTAGGTTTGAAAATAACCAAGATATACCGCGTATTAAAATTTTCACAATCTGATTGGCTAATGCCTTACATTGATTATGAGAAACTTCTCAACAAACGATTTTGCAAGAGATTTATTTAAATTATTAAATAATGCTATATTTGGAAAATTTCTAGATAATGTATGTATATTTCTAGATAATAAATTATCTTTCAAACTTTGTAGTCATTGAGAAAATACTTCAAAATATGGTGCTGAACGTTATATTGCAAAGCCCAGTTTAAAAATTATCACAATTTTTTCTGAAAATTTAATAGGAATTCAAATGAAAAACTCAAATTTGTTTATAATAAACCAGTTTATCTCGGATTTTCAATTTTAGATATTTCGAAAATTAATAAATTTAAAAATACGAAAACATTTCGTGAATCTACAACAATGAGTCTTACTAAGACTTACTTACTTACTTACTAATACTAGTCTTAGTAAGACTCATTGTTGTAGATTCACGAAATGTTTTCGTATTTTTAAATTTATTATTTAATTTACTACAACGAACTAAAGGATTTTAATACATTTTATTATTTCGAAAATTGTAATTTATGACTTTTATTACAATTTTTTGAAACCTATGTATAAAGACAACTTAATATTATTATATACACATATGGAATCATTAATCGTTAACATTCAAACGAGAAATGTGTATGAAGATATAAAATTTAATTTAGAAAAATTTGATACATCTAATTTTAAGGCTGGAAATACTTTTGATATACCTCAAAACCATTCCATACTAGGTAAAATGAAGCTTGAATATCCTAGTGAAATAATTTATTCTTTTGTGGGAACTGGTGCAAAAGCCTATTGTGTTGCTTTAGAGGAAGATATAATAAAACGGGCAAAAGGAATTAAAAAAAGTTGCACCAAAATTCAAATTTCTTAAGACGATTATTAAAACGTAGAAAATAATTTTACAAAATTTAATGAAAAATATTGTTTTAGATCAATTAAGCATGATTTGTATACAGAATTGGACGAAAAGTTGTATCTTCCAGAGACAATAAACATTATATAATACCAAATTCAAAAAAAATCACTTGCCTGGGGTCATTATATAATAGATTCAGACGTATCACCATTAGTTTTTTTAATAAAATTATCAGACTGCATGTAATTTTTTATATGTTATTATTGTTGCATTTATACTGTATTTTTTTATTTCTGTAAATTAACATATTTTTATTTTAATGTGTATTTAATATGAACTGTTCTAATAAAGTATTTTAAGTAAAAAAATATCTGATTTTACCTTTATAAAAAAATGTCTTACATTTTTATGTATAATATGTATAAAAATATAATAAGTATAATAAGATTATCAAAAAAATATATAACTATACCACATGAGATTTATATTTCACTTTGTAATTCAAAATATCTCCATTTACTTTCATATAACACGTTTTTGGGAACGTTTCTTCATTTACATCCATTTTTATTCATACATCACTTAACAAAACCTATGAAATGTAACATGATGAGACGTTCTCTGGTACCGTCACGTGCAGGACTTGGTTAAAAACCGTTGATAATAAAATGAAACTCGTAATATTGAGCATCATTTACAATTTTTCAAAATTTGTGTTATCTGAGTAGGTAAATTATATTATTTGCTACATTGAAATATTCAAACATTTTACCAAAATTTGTGAATTAGTCAGTAGGCAGTTGTATTTTTTTCAAATTTTTCATCTGCTTCAAATTCTACCCGCACATCCACACTACCACCTATGACCGTCTCCGATTGCTTAGAACAGTCAACTATGAACACTGGTCGTTCTTTAAACTTTTTATATGATAAAAGAGGATCATCATTTACATCTCGATTATAATAACTTCCTTGAAATGTCATATATGCGTGATATGCAATAGCATACTGATCCAATTGAAAATTTAAATCTTGATTATCGTAGGGAAAACTCTCCGAATTCAAGTATACCTTAAAATTTCTTAACTTTACATGATCTAATTTACTTGCATCTGCTTCCTTATCATTTTTCCTAATTGTTTGGAAAACTAAAATAATGTATCTTGGTTTTTCAAGTTGAGTTGGTACGTATAATCCATTTATCTTTTTTGCTTTGCTTAAGGGGGGAAATACATGTAATCGGTCATAAAAATAGCCTTTTTTGGGATTGTTTTTGGACAAACTAAAAGAGATAGATACAACTTCACAGTTTCTGGACTTTATTGGGCATACAATAGGCTGTAATTTTAGAAAATTTGAAGTCTTTCCGCTAATTGGTTAGCCCTCTATTCAACCGATTGTGCCGCCATGTTGGAAATACTGACTAAATTGGCGTACACTCTGGAGACCTGAAAAATTGTTTTTTTAAGTTTTTCTTCCACAACCCTTTTCTTAGATGTATTTTATCCTAAATGAACCTCAGAAAGTAGAAAAGAAAACAAATATATGATTTCTGCAACTTGCTGAAAAAAAAAGTTCAAAATTTGACCTCTTTTTCGGATTTCGTAGGCCCGTAATAATTATTTATTTTTTTTTTTTCTGATTTCGGAGGTTCATTTAGATCAAAATTTTATTAGCTGTTGAGCAGACAGAAATTCAAGTAAATTGAATAAAAATTGACAAAGTTATCATGTACGCCAATTTCAAAAACATGGTTTCGAGAAAAACGCATTTAAAGTTTTAAGTTTAGAAAAAGCGTAATTTGTGTAAACTTATAATTAAACGTCGATTCCGGGACAAAGAGAGTGCCTTCCTCATGTTCATAGAAGTAGTAAAGCTCGGCTTGAGCCTTTTTTCTGGCTGTTCTGGCTTCCTTGCTCCTATTTAGCGATCGCCGCTCCTAACTGATTTATCGGGCGTCGTCGTAGTTGTCAACGAAAATCCTAGTATTTTGGCAAATGATACATTCCATCCCTACCATAATTTTGCAGAAACCTTTGTATCCTTCGCTGAATGTAATAGCAGTGATATATGCGGCAATTTGAACGTTTTTTAGTCGCAGTTTAAATACTTCGGTTCCTTCGGTGCAGATTCCCTTTGAACTGTCTTTTTTTCGATCTACTTGCACGATGACACTCGTCTCTATTACGTTTCGGATAAATTGTTCACGGCAACAATCACCGCGACGTTAAAACAAACGAACAACGATTGTTTGTATTTCCATAGACTATAAGATAAAATCGGCTCATGACACGGAGGTAGAAACTCTGTTATATGTCCGTGAATACTTTTGCGATTACTTTAATATTTCGTTGGATAAATCTTAAATGTATAAGGAAGGTTTTTATGCAAAAAACAAAAAATCGAAAAAATTTTTTTTTACAAGTGTTTCCCCCCTTAAGTGTTGGCAATTCAGGCATTTCCCACCGACGAAAAGCTATCTCTATCAGTCTTAATGGATTTCCAGAGTTTTAATTTGACATCATCATTGACACTGATATGTGGAACATGCCACTCAAGTTTACTTATTGTAATTTTTGTCTGCTTCCCTTTTACAACCTTGAGATCATGGCCAGTCCTTAATAGTATTAATTCTTGTTTGCAATTTAATAATATCTTCTTATATATTCCTGCAAATCCTAACCATAATTTTAAAGGAAAACAAGCAGAATACATTTTCTGCGATTTATTCCATGTTGATGATTCACCATTCAAAATCCAACCGGATGATTCGATTGCATCGGCATGTGTTAATGACCCAAGGTTTTTAAGTAAACTTGTAATTCCTACATCTCTAACCTTATCGATTTCAAATCCGTTTATTTCATACAGGGGAGGGTATAAATGTCTTCAAATAAATTTGGAATCCTGATTTCATCACTAATATCAAATTTTGTTGTTAAGTAGGGCTGATATGTTTGGTACTCTTTCTTGATTATGACATCTTGACGTTTTCAAAAATGTTTAAAATGTTTTCCTCCATTCTTTAATTTTAATCCAATATTTTGCAACAATTTCAAATTCTCAGGTGGTAACTGTTCGAAAGCTTTAATGATATTAGCAATTATTCGTTTTTTGAAAGCTGTTTTATAAAGTTTGAAAATTAATCCCATTCTTTTAATTCTAATTTTATGTGCAATGTTTCGATTTCAAAATTTATCAAATTATTATCTTGATCGAAAATTTTTAGGGAAATTTTGTTTATCACTTAAACGTTAATGGGTAAATAAGTAATATTAAGAGGGTGTTCTCTTATAGCTACACCTGGACCTACTGAAGGTGCAAACTGATGCAATAAGTGAATTGATTTATCCTTATGATATGATCCTGAAGTTATATTACAATAAATTTTTATTAATTTAATATTTACCAAATCTACTTTTTGCGTACCCGCATGAGTAACATTTTTATTATATTTTTTATGCTCAAAACCTAATTAAAAAAGAAAAGAGAATTGTTTTGACTAAAATCAATATCAAATTTTGAGGTTATCTCGCATGTAGATGCATGATTGTGTGGTTTTAAGGAAATATATGCTTTCCCAAGCTTATTGTTTAAAAAATTATTGAGTTCTATTATATCATAATAACCGTCGGGGATTTGTATGTGTAGTCCATCACCGTAACAAAATTTTAAATTTACTACATTTGGAATAGTAAAAAATGTTTGAAAACTCACTAAACCTAAAGCAAACTTTTTTGTAGGTGTTAAATATATTGGTGGAATGTATGAAAACTCACTAAACCTAAAGCAAACTTTTTTGTAGGTGTTAAATATATTGGTGGAAAATAGGTGGCGGAAAGAACCGAACCTTTACCGCTCAAGTCAAAAGTATAAGACATAATGTGTAAAATAAGTTGTGAAATTTAATTTATAGTAGAAAATTTATACATAAATGACCACAATTAAAATTTTTGTTAATTTTGATGATTAGAATAAATCTCATAGTTTTTAAAATAGCAAACAATTTCCTGAAGTGGTGGTAAATTTTCAAAACTCTCAAACCAAATTGCTTTATTCACTTGTTTTTTCTACGGTATATACTTTCTTCACTGCACTCTTGATGAAACGAAATTATAATATTAGGTAATTTAAAATTAAAACACTTGCCACTCAAAACCATTCTCAAAGGAATTACAAAAATAATATTTTAATTTTAAATATCTTAAATTTTTTTCTAGAAAGAATTTTGATTTGCTCAGGTAGCTGACTATAAAATTTTATTGCACGTACTATGAAACTTTTTTTTAGTTTTTGTTAGCCGATGTTATGTAAATATACATCAGACCTTGATCTCGTATCATAGCTGTGTATACCGGCATGGTAACGATACGTCTTCTGTCATAAACATATAGTAAACATGATACAATATATAAACCAGGCACAGTACATATACTTAATTTAGTAAAATAACTTCTGCAGCTCTCTGATTGCTTTAAGTCAGCTATTATTCGTATACACTTTTTTTGTAATACAAATATTTTACTACTTGCAGTAGTACCTCCCCACAGTATTATATCTTGATTAATAATGCTGTGGATATATGCAAAATATGACATGCGTACAACGTAAGAATTAACCTGCTCCGATATTTTACGTAATAGAATAATGTTTTTACAAATTCTTTTACTAATTTGGATAATATGTTCCTCCCTACTTAATGTGCTATCTACTATAATCCCTAAAAATTTGATGTTATCGATTTTAATTGCATTTGAAAGAAAAAAGGAAATCGTATTGGTTTCCGCCTCATTAATTGCAAGATTATTGTGTTTAAACCATTGTACTGCTTCGATTTCACTTCTTGTTTTTACAGAATGTGGGTGATCTTTTCTTACTGGAGTTGTATCATCAGCGTATTGATACGTGTCGGCAGTTGTTACATTGGGTTTTAGATCATTTGTATCTTGCGGTATGCCTTGTTTTAGTATAATTGTATGCGAGTAGGTACCTTGGTAATATACGGTTTGTTCTCTATCGTACAGGAATGATTTTAATAATTCTAAAGGCGTGCCACGTATTCCATAGTATCCTAATTTGTAGAGAAGTTTATTAGAACATACAAATGCGTGATATATATTTTCTACTAAGTTTAAGACTGGATCTAGTACAGATTTACCTAACACATAACCATATTGACTGGTACTGATATATTTTACCATATAACGATATAAACGATTTTTTATTGCTATTTCAAACACTTTAGATATTATTGAAGTTATAGTGATTGGCCTATCGTTTTTTATCTCATTAATATTTCCCTTCTTATGTACAGGCACGATTTTACAAAGTTCTTTGGGAAACACTTCTTCAACAAATGTAATATTAATAATGCGTGTAAGTATTGGAACTATATGTTCAATTAATTCTATTATTATGCATACTTTTATGCCGTAAATATCTGTTGAATTCGATTTTTTTAAAATTTGATATGATATTTCTAATACCATACTCTGTCACTCGTTCAAAAAAAAATTAACCGACTGTATTTATTTTAAAATTGTGCAATAATAACCTAAAAGTCTCGTTATCACATGCCAAGGTGGAATTTATTTCAACTGCATTTACAAAATATTGCTGGATATTGTTTGTCGTTATTTTTGTTGCTTTTGGAATACAATTATTTTTGCATGTTTGGTGTACTATATTTCAGATGTCTTTTGGCTTATTTAGGGAGTTAATTATTTTACTTTCGTTATGTGATTTTCTTGCGATATTAATGTTATTTTGATATTGTAATGTTCGAATATATTTCCGACTATATTTTTATATATATATGTAATCGCATATGTGTGCATACGCATACTTGATGTGCACAAGTTCAACTGTTAGTAATAAAATTGACATTATTCATATATCAATGTGTCTAATTGAAATCAATATGAAAAACCCCCATCCCGCCTAACAAGAAACACTACATTGGCGACGAGGATTAGTACGAAGTTCGTGGGAGAAATCGCGATAAAAACAAACCCGATTAAACAGTGTGTTTGCTATTTTTTCGATTAAAAGTGAACTCGGACACGTGCGTTGGTTAAGAAAATGGGGGCGAAAACAACAATGGGAATTCAAGTGGAATTCGACCCAAAACTGAAGAAGGCGTTGGAAATCGCACAATCAATCGAGTCTGCCGCATCGCAGTTTGGCATAATGGAAAACAACAGTTTTTCGAGGATTAAATTCGAGCCGACGGAAGCAACCGTACACCGGCTGGATAAGACCCGAAGGAGCAGGGACACAGGTATATCAATATCATTAGCATCAACATCGGGATCATCGGTGAGACAGGGTGTGATGACGAAACGCAGCGGTAACACCGGACCGATCGAACAGCAGACAGAGACAGGGAAGCGCTACATCGTGTCATCGCTGTGAAAGAAACAATCACATCGCCGCGAAATGCCGATACCGGAAGTATACGTGCAATCTATGTAAACGAAAAGGTCATCTGAGTAATGTTTGCAGAAACAAAAATATTAATTTCATTGAAAATCAAGAGAAAATTGACTCACTATTTACATTAAGCGCCAAAAATGGCAACCCAATATTAGTTAATGTTTTGATAAACAATTTTGTTTGTCAAATGAAAGTGATTTTAGTGATAGTGAAAGTTTGAAGGAAAATGTTAAAAATGAGAGCTCAATTCCTAATTCAAATGATGAAAATGTATGTGTAATTGGGATGGATACGGCAACTGTAAATCCTGAAAGTAATTCTGATGACAATAAAATTCATAACACGGAAACTCTTGCCGAATCCAACTCAGTTTGTTGTGAACCGGACTTGGCGGCACTTCAACGTCCGAAACGGCGCCGTCGACCGCCTGAGAGATTACAAGTTAATTTCTAAGAAATGTTTGTAATTATTTCTTTTTGTAAAAATGTTGCTTTAGTTAAGTCGGGAGGAATGTAATGTTCGAATATATTTCCGACTATATTTTTATATATATGTAATCGCATATGTGTGCATACGCATACTTGATGTGCACAAGTTCAACTGTTAGTAATAAAATTGACATTATTCATATATCAATGTGTCTAATTGAAATCAATATAAAAACCCCCATCCCGCCTAACAAGAAACACTACAGATATTGATTTTGTAACTTCTTTATTTCATCCTTAAGATATGCTTGTCCTGTACATTTAAATATTGTTGTTAGAGCTTGTATTGTATTTTGTTGTTGTTTTAAACTATCTGTGTACCAGTGTTTTTTAGATGCTGGGATTTTATTTAAAATTAGTTTAGTTATTGGAAAGCATTGGTTAAGTATATACAAAAATTCATTGAAAAAAATCGTAAATGCCTCTTGTGACTTTTTATTTTGCGGCTCTAAAAAGATATGTTGAGATATTTTAATTTTGAATTTCATTGTTTTACTTGGAGTAATAAATTTTCCGGTAATTATTTTATTTTTATCTTTCCCTACCGTTAAGTACACTGTTGCGAGTATTGCACTGTGATCAGATATGCGGGATCTATCACTTTAACACTTTGCCCTCCGGCGACACCACAGTGGTGTCACGAAAAAACTATCGCTCAACGGCCGGCGACACCACATTGGTGTAGTGCCCAAAATATCCAGCGGCCGGCTACACCACAGTGATGTACTATAGTACCATTTGCATTTTGTTGATGATCTGTTGTGTTTAATAAGTTTAAGAATAAGTTACACACGTCAGCAAGTTTTTGTTTTTTTTTATGTATGTATATCAAAAAAAATGGAAGTGAAACAGAAACAAGCGAAGTAATCTGAAATAGTGCTGCCGGCGCCAAGCGAAGAAATTTTTACGAGACGTGCGGACGGCAAAGTATTTTATTTGACTATTTCTCAATATATTATCGAAGGCAGCTACTTGTGAGATGAGTTGTTCTAGTATCTGAGTAGTTAAACATTTTGAAATTATAAGCGCTTGCTAACACATTAAAATTGTATAAAATATCGTTTTCACAATTAAAATTTACATTAAAATCTCCACAGATTATTACGACCGTGTTGAGGCTAACTAAATTTTGCAGAATTTGTTCAAAGACATTTATAAATGATTCTTAATCCCCTGAGGGTGATCGATAAATTGAAATAAATATTATTTTCGGGTTATTTAATTGAATGGCGCATACTTCATATGTAATTTCTTCCGATAAATTATCGATACATTCAACTTTTTCAAAATTAAAACCATTGTTTATTAAAATCATTGTTCCGCCATGCTGTGACGATTTTCTGGTTGATATATTGGCTAGATTATATCCACATACTGTTACAAGATTCTCTTCATCGGGAGTCAACCAATGTTCATTTATGGAAGCTATATGTATCTTGTTATTTTGTAGACTATATATTCAATTGTGCAATTTTTAGGTATTCATCTGAGTTTTTGTTTTTCCAATGGCTGTGAAAAATTTGTCACTTTTTTTTCGTTTTTATTAAAATTGTATCGTCGAATTCTCTCAGGCCACGTATCTGGTGACATTAATCTCTGTAAATTACTACAATCTGCACCCAGTTTGAAGAATTTATTTGTACCTTTGTTTTCAAGTTCAGTTATTTCCTTAATTTTAACATTAGGGTAATATTCTTTAAAGTAGTTTTTAATCATTCCTGTTGTTACTGTGCTTATACAATTCCCAAAATACAACCATGCATATTTTGGTGGAGCCATTGTAATATTATTTTTGGGGCCTACAATTGCATTTAATTGGTTATTTTTCTTTTACCTATTTATTCTAATCCAATTCTCTTTTAAAGATATTTCTGTGGCAGCATTATTTGCATTGGTAAGCTGCGAATTCTTACTGTTAGTTCCATCGGTTTGTTGTGTGACTTTCCACTTGCTCAGTTACCGATTCTCTGCTCATTACATTGTTGTTATTATTTATATTTCTTAAATTCGGGTATGCCTTAACCTCTGAACGAAGTTTCCTGTTTTCTATTTCCAAATGTTGTACTTTTTCTTGCAGTAGTGAATTAGATAATTTTAATTCACTTACCAGTGATTGTAGGTTTCTATAGGCCTCCAATCCGCTCTCTACTTATTAGTATATGTTAATTACTTGCAAGATGCGTGTTGTGAAGCAGAAAGAAAGTGGAAAATATTTTTGTGCACGTAGTTGAGCATGTCGTCAATAAGTAAAAAATCAACAAAGTTAAAGCGAGAGTTAATTACAACGCAAAAAATTATAAGGGATAAGGTGAAAAGGGTGAGGAGAGGAAGACAAAGATCTGAGGAATTATTGCAAAGTGGATTCAAATTTATAGCTGAACCTTTAAAGTCGGCGATAGATATTAAAAAGAATATGAAAAGAGAAATTAAAGATGAAGAAATATAACCAAAATACGAAACGCCAGAAATTCTAAAGCGAGCGAGTACTCAAAAGGTTGAAACGATACGCACACCATCTCAGACTTCCTATAAAACAACTCAACGACCTATTCAAATTGCTGATAAAATAACTGAAAGTAGTGTGGATATAGAAAATTAAGATGATAAAAATGATGTGCAAGCGTATAAAGAAGTTTCTGAGAGGAGACCAAAAACAAAATATATATAAAAATGCTCATGACTAATACATCGGACATGGATTACACATACGGTGTTAGATGGTCAGCTGAAGAATCAACCTGGAAAATTGAGCTTCAAAATTGTTTGCCTCAAAATGATAATTCCTATGTTACTAAGGTTTGTATGAGTTAATTTTTCTGAAGGAACCCAACCACTACACTATGGATGATAAGAAAAATTATCTACGAATTTTAAGAATGACAAACGCACATAAGAAATATTATGTTGCTGGTGAAAGAATCAATAGAAATCAAGGATTATACTATATTTGAATCCTTGATTGCTATTGATGTTGATTTTTAGGCCATTATTTTTTCCATCTCGTAGTCATTTAACAAGGTCAAAATCAGGTAAAGGTATGTTGAAACGAGTCATTAGCAATCGCAAGGAATACATATACTGGGATTCTGTAAACGAACTCATAGATAGACTTAAACTTTTATATGCATCACAACTTGCAGGAAATAACTCTGTACAAAACGAAATTGTCTCAATAATTGAAGAATTGAAAGAAGTCAAGTTTGTAGAATGAATATTGATAAATTTGGGCGACAAACACATAAACGTAAACATATACCTATAATTTCATTAAATGAACGTGGTGTATGGGATTCCGAAAATAAACGAATTGTGAACCTTGCAGAATCCGTAGAAACAAATGATGGTGTAAAAAAAGGGGATTGCAGTAAGTAATTGATATCTCTCATAATAGATTATTAGATTTGTCAGACATTTTTAAAGTCATCCAAAAAAGGTTAGTATCAGTGGAGAAATTAAAATAATTTAATGATGAAGAAACACCAGGTAGTGAATGACCTTCATAAACCTGCTAGACAAATAATTATTAAAGGTTTATTTGAACTATTACATGCGGATTTAATGGAATTTTTACCGTAGTCCAAACAAAACAAAAATTATAAATATATTCTCGTGGTTATTGATTGTTTTAGTAAATATGTTTGGGCAGTTCCTTTAAAATCAAAGAAAGCTCCTGATGTTACGAACGACAGCATGACAGAAATTTTATCAAATGCAGGGTCACCTATAAAAAATCTACAAGTTGAATGGGTACAGATTTTTATAATAAAATGTTTATAAATCTTTGTGAAAAAAAACATAAACATGGATACTACATACAGCACTAATAAAGCTAGTATTGTTGAACGCGTTATTAGAACATTAAAATCTATGCTTTACAAAGACCTGTTATATAATACTAAGGAATAGTTTAATTTACTTGGAACCATGAGTTCGTATGGTATGGTACAGAGCAATTTTAATCCTACACGAAATAACAAAACACTTTTAGACGTTATTTTTACAAATACAATAAGTCATCCAAAAAAGGTTAGTATCAGTGGAGAAATTAAAATAATTTAATGATGAAGAAACACCAGGTAGTGAATGACCTTCATAAACCTGCTAGACAAATAATTATTAAAGGTTTATTTGAACTATTACATGCGGATTTAATGGAATTTTTACCGTAGTCCAAACAAAACAAAAATTATAAATATATTCTCGTGGTTATTGATTGTTTTAGTAAATATGTTTGGGCAGTTCCTTTAAAATCAAAGAAAGCTCCTGATGTTACGAACGACAGCATGACAGAAATTTTATCAAATGCAGGGTCACCTATAAAAAATCTACAAGTTGAATGGGTACAGATTTTTATAATAAAATGTTTATAAATCTTTGTGAAAAAAAACATAAACATGGATACTACATACAGCACTAATAAAGCTAGTATTGTTGAACGCGTTATTAGAACATTAAAATCTATGCTTTACAAAGACCTGTTATATAATACTAAGGAATAGTTTAATTTACTTGGAACCATGAGTTCGTATGGTATGGTACAGAGCAATTTTAATCCTACACGAAATAACAAAACACTTTTAGACGTTATTTTTACAAATACAATAAGTCAATATTCCTGTGAAAATATTTTCACGGAATTTTCGGATTACGATTCTATAGTAATAAATCTCGCACATAATGAAAATTCAAATTCAAAATTAAATGTCAAACGGCGCTGCTTCACAGAACAAAATAAACTTTACTTTGCTAGGTTGCTGGCCTCAGAGTGCTGGGAAGAAAGTTATAACGCTAAAACGCCAACAGGAAAATATAAATATTTTATTGATACTTTTCTTCGCCACTTTAATTGCGCATTTCCAGAAAAAATATGTTTAAATAATAAAAATAAACGCACTAATTCTTGGATTTAAATTAAAATTATGTCTATAGAACTAAAACAATTACACTGGCTTTATAAAATCACAAACGACAATTCAGTTAAAGAAAAATATAATCAATTAAAAAAAGTTTATAACAAATTGCTTAAAGAGTCCAAACAAAACTATTATGATAGTAAAATTAAACAATCTAATAATGTTTGTAAAACCACTTGGGACATAATTAACGACAACACAAATAAAATGCAAAACAATAAAAAAATTGAATTAATTATAGATGACAAATTAGTAACTAAACCAGCCAAAATTGTAAATAGTCTTATTAACATTTCTTTAAAGTAACTAGTTATCAAATTAACAATGATAGATATGTAATCAACGAACCAATTACTGAAATAAAATTTGATAGGCCTGAAATAACATGTTTAGATATTCTTAAAATCATAGAGTCTCTGAATAATAAAAAATCTTGTGGACCTGATGAAATCCCTACACACATTATTAAATTCGTTGCCGACCTAATAGTCTACCCACTTGGTGATATTATCAATTGTTCATTCAAAACGGGAATATACCCAGATGGTTTAAAGTTAGCAAAAACAGTTCCAATATTTAAGAAAGGAGATAAACATGATATGGATAATTACAGAAGCATTTCTAACACTTCCGTTTTTGCAAAAATTATAGATAAAACCATGTGCAAGTTTCTAACTCAACATTTAATTAAATATAATATATTATCAAGCAGTCACCATGGCTTTAGGTCACAACGAAGTACAAGTACAGCAATCAACGAAACTGTCAATTTTATTATTCACGCTTTAGAGAAAAAAAGAAAAGTTGCAGGAGTATTCTATGATTTTAGTAAAGCGTTTGATACGGTGAATCATGGAATACTTCTGGCAAAATTACGAACGTATGGTATTATAGAAATAATGAACTCATGGTTCCAATCATACCTTAGTAATAGGAGACACTATGTGTCAATCTCCGATGGCCTAAACACTTATGCCTCAGAAACCGTAGTTACTAACGAAGGCCTACCACAAGGGGGAATTCTATCCCCGGTTCTATTTTTAATTTACAGTAACGATATTGCAACTTACTTAAAGAACCCTAATTGTGATCATCTACATGTTTGCCAATATGCGGATGATACAACGATTATTATCCAAACGGATAATATAGACTATACCACGAAACTAAGCACTGAAACAACCATAAAAATGGAAGACTGGTCTCTTAGAAATAAGTTGAAATTAAATACTGCAAAATCGAAGGTAATGGTTTTCTCACAGACGAGCACTAAAAACCCATCTAGCATATTGGTAAACAGCACAAACAAATCTATCCCAGTAATAAATACTATAAAATTGTTAGGGGTATTCATTGATGATAAACTTACATGGGAGAGCCATATACGGCACGTTGAAAAAAAACTAAACATAGCCCACTACGTACTTCTTAACTTAAAAAAGTTTGTGCGTAAGGAATTACTGATAATTTATTATAATGGGTGCATCAAGCCATATCTAGAATATGGTTTGACAGTATGGGGCCCATCAACTCACTCAAATGATATACTTATTATCCAAAAGAAGATCATCAGACTGATATCAAATGCCGAAACTCGAGAACATTGTAAACCGCTTTTTAAATCACTAAAAGTGATGACACTTGCTATACCTGTATCAATTAACCCTCAATACATATGACGCAAAAATGTCTCTGAAAACAAACTCCGATATCAGCAGTAGCAGTATAAATTCTCGTAACTCCAATTCCCTCGCAATACCTTCTCACAAAACAGCACTGTATGAAAAAGGACCTCACCATATGGGTATTAAAATTTTCAATAAAATACCATACCTAACCATATCAGAACCCTAAATAAAAGGAAAGATTTCAAATATGAAATAAAAAAACTGTTTTTAGCATCACCCTTTTACTCAATAAACGAATATTTCACAACCACCTTCACTTAAAACAATACCTAATTATTATTGCTGTTTTGTGAGAATATTATTTATACCTCTCTTGGAATTATACCTAATTTTTTACATTGTTAAGCACTAGGTTATGTTAAGTTATACATTAAGATTAATTTGGAAACTATACCTAAGTTTTAGATTGTTAAGCATTAATTTAATTTTTTATTTAACCTTAAGTTTAATTTACATTTATTTATAACCAGGACGCACACATTTCTTGTTAATTTCTATATATATATTGACTATGTAATACATTTTATAATGTCTGAATACAAATAAAATTATTATTATTATTATTATATAAATAATACAATTTTATTATATTTATTATTATTGTTTATGTTTCCTAATTAAAAACCTTTTTCCAATTATAATTGCACCAAATATGACGATAAAAATATATTCGTTATTTATCAGTAACTTGAAGAATGTTTCATGAAAGATTTTAATTGCTCGGAAATTTAATTATTGCCTCCCTTCAGACCAAAGAGGAAGCAGAAAATTATTAATTATTTTTTTGCTGGTAATTTTCTAATTATAACCAATGATGCATCAATATAATTACTTAGTGAACCTACTAAAATAATAGAATATAATAGATAAGAATAGTAAACAATATTTAATGTAATTTAAAAGTAATACGGAAGTTGAATTTTTAATCGTTCAAAATGTATTTGAAGGTAATTTCTGAGTGGCTTCTTTACGATGATATCGACTAAATAATTGTACATTATAATTTAAATATAAAATAAAAATATTATAATATTATTTAATTCTTAATTGAAATTGTAAAAATATTTTATTGGTTTTTAAGTCGGAGAATCGATTTGATTAATTTTTTAATTTAAATTTGCGTCTTTGAGACCGAATGAGTTTAGTACAAAACCTTTTTAGAAAGTTGATGTAAAATTGTATATTTAAAACAATGTAATAATTATATAATGGAATAATTATATAA
>OZ018399.1:31577826-31638983 GCA_963969525.1 Ontholestes murinus
GTTTCGACCAAGTCGCATTGGTCGAAACGTTGCAAATCGGTTATTTTCAGAACCATCAAAACTTGCAAATTCGAAGATTAAAGCCGAACATTGACAATGTACATATATATATATATATATATATATATATTATATATATATATATATATATATATATATATTAAAATGCGTACTTAAATATAACGTACATGTACAGAGAAAAAGAAAATGCGTTCCTCATATAAAATAATAAGAATAATAAAACATTCATAACCTCAAGCGTACGTGAAAAATAAAATTTATTTTTAAAAATTTCAACTTTCACGTCAAATATAGAAACACTATCTGCGTTGTAGTTTTCTTAATGTCAACTATTAAAATTAACATAACATTATCCAGAAAACTAATTTGATCTTGTGATGTTTGCGGATTAAAAATACTCTTGCAACTTGTGCTCGGTGTAGCACGGGAAAGAAGGTATATTAATTGTAGGTTATTGTATTGTTATGAAGTTCGTTATGGGCGGGAAATATTTGAATTTTAAAATCGCGTGGTAGATTGGGATTGTTAGTTATTTGTTCTTTTATGTTAATTCCAGACGATAATTTAGGATTGTTGTGTTGCATTAAATGGGTTTTGTAAATATGAATAAAGTGGTTTTATATTGGTTTTAACCTGATCGTTTAGACATGGTATGTTGGTGTGTGTGTGTAAGAATTTTTCAATTTCATATGTTTCGAGTAAGTTTAATTGCCTAGATTTAGGCACATTGTGTAGTAGTTTAATGTTGTTATTGTCGTTATCTTTGGGTTTGCATAATAGGTCTTTAATTGTCTTGTTATTTTTAAAAACTGGGTTCATATTATATTTGTTGAAAATTTTAGTTAACTGAATGGGGTTTTTAATGAATTGAGTGATAGTATTGTTTTTTTTTCTTCCATAGTATTATTTGTATTCGGTATGAGTTGGGTGTTATGTAACATTTCCTTCCTTTTCTATTTTCTAGTAATACGGTCTGTGATATCAGGGTTGTAATTATTATTAATAGCAATTTGTTTAATTATGTTTAATTCGTATTGATAGTTTTGTGTATTAAGCGGTGTTGTGTTAAGTCTATATATATATAGGCATAAAATGCTGCTAATTTATGTGAACATTGGTGGTTCGAATTTTCAGGAATAATAGTGTCTGTTTGAGTCTGTTTTCTGTGTATAGAGAAATCAAGTATATCTTCTTTCTTGTGTATTCGAAGGTCTAAATATGTAAGGTCTAAATATGATGTATACTATTTATATAATTATGGAACATTTCTATCGATTGATAGTCTTGATTTCCCCTTATACAGTAAACATCATCCACATATCTTTTCAATAGGCAGCTTAAGGCTGAACCCTTAGGAAGGCCATCATTCATCAGATAATATTTATTGTTAAATAGGCAAAAATTTTGTTCAGTAATAAGTTTAATGAGTTTGTAAATATTGTCATTATGTGTTAGTTCTAGGTCTGTATTATCTAGTATTTCTTTAACTAGGTTAAGTGTTTCTTCAACAGGGATATTTGTAAATAAATTGGTTACGTCAAATGAGATTAGTGTATATGATTTTGGTATTCGGGTGTTTTTGATGAGTGATATAAGTTCTTGTCTGTTTTTAATTGTGTGTTTAGGTTTGAATTGAATTTGGTGTTTGAATATATTACAAAATTAAACACAATAATCACTTTGTTTTGTATAACCGTTATTTATTTAAATGGTGACCAATGGTTTTAATACATCAGCGTATCATTTTCAAACCGAAAGTAACTTAAACTACCTAACGTGCGGTATTTATATACTATTGGTCAAGCTGTTCGTTAATTACTGGAGTTTCCGGATTAGCGCGTGCTTTATGAATTTCCAGTGATTCCAGGAGGTCCATTTTATGAGAATATATTTGTGGTTAAAACATAGTGAATTTTTCAATTCAGTGAAATAAAATTACTTACTTTCTTACATATTAAAGGCAATGTATCTATGGAAACTTGCAAAAAATAGCCGAGGATGACCTACTGAAAAGCAGGTAGAGCAGAATGAGTGGTGCTACCCGTAATGGGATGAAGTTCAAAAGCTGTATAGAGCTAGGCGAGGCTCGATAAAAGCATTAGTGTCCCTCGGGAGGATACCCGGAGAAGCTACCAAAAGACCTTGGTCAATTGGAAGTCAGAACCAAAAGAGTGGAAAGGCAAACGGTGCCTATCAACGCTGGCAACACTGTGTCTTACAGCAAGTTAAAATAAGTATAATCCTAGATGGTTTTCCAGAATGCCTCATGACCCTGGAACAAATTGAAACTCTAAGTGAGGCCATTGTTAATAATATAAATAAAGATGAAAATAATTGAACAGTAGGGCCCAAATTCTCCCAGTTTCACTATAGATCACGAATATCAAAAAGAAACATGCTAAATTTCGCAACTGGTTTATATCCTCGGATTTACTTCCTTTAAATCGTGTCATCAAAATTTGTAGTGCAAAAATTATAAGAGGCTAAGTTAAGCTAAGCTGAAAGTGCCCCTATTAATATTCGTACAAAATATAAATTACTTCTAATTAATTAAATTTTAATTCTTGATTTTAAATATACGGGTTCTATGTATGCTCGCTTTTAAAATTAAAACAAATAATAGAAAACAAGTGTAATAGACTTCAATCCTCGAGTTGCTCCTATAAAGAGTCGAACACTGCAGAGCATTATTATTACAAGAATTGTTAATAAAACACATCGACTTGCTATTAGCTATAAACGGTTATAAATACAAAAAGAAAAGTTTTGAAGAGAAAAAAATAATACAAATTTTAAAACATTCACTTTGAATGGAGATTTTCTCGGCTTAAATTATGAAATCACAGTATAAGCTGTATAAGCTGCGATAATTCGGTGGACATTTTATCACGCGAAATAATGTCCAATGAAATGAAATTACCAATTTAATCATCATCGGTGTGTCCATTAATCTTGTTGCAATCAGGCATTGAGTTATTTACAATTAACTTTTTTGCTTTAGTAATGTAACAGATCGTAGTTTACATGTATCGATTACTATTGTAGATTAAGTATGTAATATTTTAAAAGAGGGCCATATTAAAGACTTGCATATGGCAACTTTCTGCTACAAATGAAAATAACACTCAGTTTTATTCCTTACTTCACTTATTTATTAAACGTTAAATGTACATTTCGTTCACAAGGTGAACATCAAGGAATAAAAGTGAGTGTCATTTTCATTTTTAAAACATATTTAAACTCAAACCATCAATTTTGTTTTTTTTCTTGTAAAAACAATATTAAAAATGCAATAAAAAATGTGTCACCAGTTTAAAAGCAAAACCGGTTATTAATACTTTGCTATGAACGAAATTTGGTTCAACCATTCAAAAAGGATTTAGCAGGACATGTGTTGATTTTTTAACATGGAGTTCGAGAACAAACATCAATTAAGGCATATTCAGCTTTGCTTTTATAAAAATTATAACTAATTTATGTACCTAAGCCTTCGTTACAGCCTTTCGCCGGTTATTTCTTCATCGCCGCAAAGTAAGTTAAATATATTTCACTAGCAAGCATAAAAAGAACTGAATCCAAAATATAAAGGAAATTATGATTCGTCGAAAACAAATCAAATTAAAAAATATAATACTTTAATTTTATTCGAACAAATAATAAATAATTACAGTATACGTGTCTATCTGCTTTTTTCAGACTGGATATACAATGGGTTCAACTACAGAACTATAAATCTGTATCGGCACGTTTTAGATAAGCTAAAGAGACATTAAATAAGCCGAACCAACACCTAGGCATTTATAATTATTAAGCGTAATTTAGAGGTGGTGACATAATCCCCCCATCCTTAATTGAGGTATTTTCATGGAATGAAGAATGTTCTGGTAGGTTCCTCTGCTGCGGATGCTTCTTGTTCCTTCACCGTATCAATCTATAAGCGTATTAAATTACAATAAATATTATAATGTCTGTTCGCGCTAATTCGCGTGTAATGGCAGTGGTGTGTTTATTTCAGATTTATGTATATTTCTAACGTTTTGGTGTTTATTTTTAAAATTGTATCCCTTCAATTGCATAATTATACCTTATTTATTGTTTTATATATTTCAGAGAGCGCATCAAGGTCATAATAGCACATGTCCGGTCAGCAAAGATCCAAATGATTATACGGCTCACACACTATAACATAGCTCATCGGAACAGGCTGACAAGATGGGATTTAAACCAGAAGACGAAGCAGGATATCTAGAAGCGTTGGTCCAAAGAATACCTCTCGGAGATTTATGGAAATGTTATCAAACGTGCAAAAATTTCACTATCTGAAGGTTTGTTAAAAGGTCAAGCGGCGTCAATATTAAGGTACTTAAGCCTTTCCCAGGTTAGTTACAACATTGCGTGGGAGCGGCTGCTAAAACTTTAGCAAAATGAGTGATTTCTAGTGAAAAAACATGTGAAAACGGTATTAAACCTTCATATGACAAAAAAGGCGATTACATGAGTATAAGTCATAATGGTCTCTATAAATATTTCCGCATTAAAGAATCTCAACAGTCCCGCCGAAAAGTGGGACGATATATTAACTGATATAGGGTCTGTTAAACTGGATGCCACGTATTAAAAAGACGGGGAGAAATGTGTGAAGTAGTGCGGACGTACGTAAAAATTGAGCAATTTTTGACCTGTAGGTGTAGTCAAAAGCAACAAGAGACGGATCCCACACCAGCCTGTAATAAAAATTTCAATAAATCCTTTATTTCACCGGAAATGGAGGTGACTGATCCAGAATTTTATCTTCCCTAGGACGTCAACATTTTTATCAGTAACGAATATCATTACGATACGGTGACCAAAGATCAAGTGAAATTAGGGCCTCTCACTTTTCTAAACATCCAGTTTGGATGGATCGGTTACAGTAAAGTACAAAAGACTAGGCATATGCAACAAGATAGTTTAAAGTATGTTTCCTTGGAATCAAAGATGTGATTTCAAAATTCTGGGAATGAAAAATCACAAATGTATAAATACTGTCACCTGCAGACGAAAAGTGTAAGCAACACTTCCAGAAAACAGAAATCATGATACATTTGGACGGTCTCAAGTGTTACTGCTCTTTAAGGTCAACCTCAACAAGCTTGGAAATTCCAGTGTTACGTTAAAAAAATTCCCTCTTGGGAGTGGGCTCGTCAAACATACTTCTATATTCGCAGACTATCGACATTTTATAGACGAATATGATAAGTTAGGACATATGCTGAAAATTACCCGTATCACATCCAACTGACTAAAGGTCGCATCGGCCTATCTTAAGGTGTGGGAGGAAGCCAAGATAAGGATAAGGAAGAAGCAGAGATGCCGCAGCCCAAAGTCCTGATTGGCTACTTTTTCCAATAGCGAGGGATCCACCATTAAGATCATCTAACTGATTGAGGCCCAGAATGGCGAAGACCTCCAACTGGAGAGTACTAAGGAAATATTCAAAAAGACTTAAGTTGGAGGTCACACTGTCGGTGGATTCATAGTCCGCTGACAGGTTGGAGATACTGGGATCCACGGGTAGGAAGGAGCGAAGAGACGTGAGACTACCAAAAGATCCTTTTCCAGATCCAGACACCCAAGGAAAACCAAGGAAGGATCCTCCGTCAACGACGATAAGGGACACATAAGAAAGGTGTGCTCAGGTTTATACAAAGAAGGGCTACACATCTCTCTAGCCTCAAACAGCCAGGCTGTCCTTAAGAACCTCAAAGCATACAGCTTCAATTCCAAAACGAATTGACCAAGGGCAACAAGCTCACTCTACCATAATCAAACCAAATCCTACATGTGGGCTATCAATCCTACATGTGGGCTATCAAAAGCATATAGAAATGGCGTATCCTAAGAGTGGGAGAAAATGTGCAAAACAAGGCACTTCAAAAACACACAGGTGAAAGGCAATCAAAAATGTCTACTTACATCTCGCTAAGCAGAGCTAAACAGCTCTCGTGCCTCACTAAAAGAGAGATAGGACTGTCACAGATCTCCTTATAGGACTTTGCCTGGTGAAGTACCATCTTCACAAGATAGATAAAGTGGACAATACCACTTGTAAGCTATGTGGATTAGAAAAGGAAACGACCGAGCACATCCTATGCGCGTCTGTAGCACCGGCTACCACTAAACTAGCCCTAACCGGAGAAAGGATGATAACGCCAGAACGGATCAGAGCATGGCCTGCTAGGAAGTTAATTGAATTCCTGCTAACATAATAGTAGTAGGGTACTAGTACAAAAGATCTAACCAGGTTGCATTGCTGTATGGCGACTTATAGCCAATCGATATCCAATCTAATATAATCTAACACCATTAATTTCAAGACTAGTAATACATATCAAGTTTTTATCCATTCTTTTTTACATTGAAATTATAGAACTTTGTAGATATAAAACTTTTGGTACTACAGTTGGATGAATATTTTAAGTAGTGGGGAGTTTAATCGAAGACCGCACTGTCTAGGTGTTCAAGAATAAGTGTCGTAGATGGTCTTCAGGCGCATTGGATTTAACCATAATATACTCTAAGTATACTATCATGAATTCATGGACTTTCTGTTACATTAATCGCCTAAATATGGCAGCTAAATTTTGCAATCAAACGGCGTTACTTTGAAGTGATAATGTTTGCCATCTAGAACTGAAAACGCTGTGATTAGTTTGGATTGCTCTTCTATTGGAATTTACCAAATATTCACTATTAAGATCTAACCTGAAGGAAATCTTAGTATTACCAAGTTCGCAAAATGCTTCTTGAAAAATCGGCATTCTAGTAGTCAATACACAATCGTTTCTGTTCCTTATTTTGACAATTACAATGGGAGGCGTTTATGGGCTGGTGCTAGTTTAATAATTTCTTGAGAGACTAAGCCATCCGCTTATTTGTCTATTTTCTTCTCATGGGCTTGACTTAAGGGCAAATAGGTTTTGTGGTATTAAGCTTATCCAATTCCTTTAAAAATTTATCAAAACCCTTATTTGGATTATTGTTGGGTTACGTGAAGATGTACTATACTATAAATAAAAGATTGAGTCTCCTTTCTTAAAAAAAATATTGATCGCAAATGTACATTTCGGTCACGATGTGACCATTTTCAAAGCTAAACTAAATACAAATCAAATAAAGCAAGTATCTATACCCAAAAATATACAGGTTAGTGAGGACGGTGCAAATAGGTTAGGATGATTACAATAATATTGTTTCGGTTAACTGGGGATCAGAACGGTTTGATTAGTTCAAGAAAAGAATTAACTAATGGGCTTAAATCGAAGTTTAATAGTCGGTTTTCCACTTTTTTCATAAGGCCTGTAATTACTGGAAAATTTTAATAATTTCATATTATCTAGGAAAAATTTGTGTCCTGTTTTGATGACATGGTGAGCTACCGCTGATTTATCCGCATTTAAATTCCTAATATGTAGGGTATGTTCTTTATACCTAGTGTGGAAAATGCGTTGGGTTTGACCAACGTAAATTTTATCGCAATTACAGCACTCTATAGAATAAATTCCGGATAAGGGAGGTAGTCATTTTTATTGAAAGTGTTTCCGAGGTTAGTGTTTACCTTGATATTAGTATAAAATGTTCGAATTACTTGTTTGTTTGATTTATCCGACTGTTTAAAATAAAATAACAGTGCTCTTTATTCGGACAATTACATTTTTACATTTATATATACATAACAAAGACAATTAGTGTGGTGTGTGTGCTGAATTTAGTTTAATATAACAAAAAAAGTTCTTTGCTAGCTAGCTTAACTGTCAGTGTGATTCGTATAAATGAGTTGATGAATTATGAGGGGAGGATGTTGATACTTAGAAGGGATATTTGGATTTCTGGGAATACAAAACTTGGTTAGAAGGGATCCGACTGTTTATTTTTACTCGAAGTACAGTTGCGAGGAATTTCTGCACAAAAATAGTTCTAGCCAACGTCAAGGTCAAAAATAATTTTTAACATCCTTTTACACACCATTAACAGAATAAGCAAACATTTCGAAATTAAAGTCGAGGAAGCGTCTTTCTTGAAAGCACTATTTTGTAGTGACGCACTAGAATTTAAATCATTGCTATCTTGATGGAGGCGTTGCGATACACTGGCATTGTAATTGAGCGTTGCGAAGCATTTGTATCTTCATATAGGCGTGAGATACACTAGCAACTTCATAAATACTCCGCGATACACTGACGTCTTGATAAAGGCATTGAGATGTATTGGCATCTTGGTAGATCCACCTAGGAGCGCTTTGATGTTTCTGACTGACGATTGTACCTTGTGTATTCGTGGCATGTACAATTTCAATATGACTGTCGGTATAATAATTATCTTTCGTTATTATAACAAAATTTTAAAATTTTACTTTATTTCTTATAATAAAAATATTAATTTATGCAATGGGAATTAACCACGTAAAATAAATTAATTGTGTAACTGATTAGGAAATTGAAATAGAAATGTATATGCATTGGGAATCAATAATTATTTAGGAAAGATTAAATAGTTTGATTTTTAAATTACAATACATTGAGCGCCATTTATCAAATGAGAAAATTAAAGAGTTGAGTGCTGAGATTATGCACGAATAAACATAATAAAAATGGTCTTTTGTCTAAAATCGGATCCCCTCGATTAATGGAAGCACCACACAGTTTGAAACTAATTTATAATAAAGTTATTCACCTGGATTCCTTTAGGTCTCGGAAACAGCGACTTCGGAAACAAGTAATTATGTACTTTAGTATTTATGTATTTCCTCTATACTTTAAAATTATGTTGTTTGATAGTAAAAATAAATTAATTCGCGCAATGCGTTTAATTAATTATATTTATAGCTCTGAATAATAAAATTTTCAGTATTTTAAACAATAATAAAATCCTGGAACAGCAATACATTTAAATAATCTATCGCAATTGTTTTATATGAACAAAGAAATACAATCTACAAATTGCAAACGTAATTTGCGTGCATACGTGGAATATATCACATTCTAAGAGACCATTCAATGTAAATAACAGGAGCGAATCGAGCAGGGTTCACAAATCGTTGACGTCGCATTCTGCAAATTAATGCTATTTCCGCGGAAATAACCAATAGCGCACAACTCCACGTTGACGGCCGTAGATTTTTTGCGAATAAAAAGTTTAAATACACATTTCAAATTAGTTCTAGTAACTGGATCGTCAATCAGAATTGACATTTTAAATAAATTAGGAAAAGGTAAATTAGTTTACACATGTGGGAAAATTAGATTTAATGAAATTTCAGGTTCCACATCTGCAATAGATTTTTTTCATTACCTATAACAATCTGGGATTGTCATCATTAAATATGAATGAATTATTATATTAATTTAAATTATTGTTTTAACACTTAGTTTGAAATCGACCTAGAGAGTGTGTAATAAGACTATTAAATATTTTTTTAAGCAATTCAGGCGACAGATATTGTGTGGGGTGCTCTTATTTCTGATAAAGCAAGGGTTGTCATTTTCTTGTTTAGTAGTTTGTATTGTTCTATTACTATTATAAACAAAACAATCGATAAACCCTCCGTCATTTTTCTTAAGTGTTTACTCTTGCGTGTTCAGGGTAATACTAGTCTGCTGCCCGGCTGGTAATCTATTTATATTTGTAGCCCCCTCACTTTTCAGCATTCCTTCTTGTTTGACATCGAGTTATTGGTCTGCTTGTAGTTGTTTGTGTGTTAGAATAGGGTGTATATGTATTTGTGGTATGTGTTAGTGGGTGACCTGTTTTTTTGTTGGTTTTAGTACCGGTTTCCAGGTGAGTGAGGCGCTGTGAGTCATCTCTTCCGTTCATTAACATTGGGCTATTTTAATTTCACAAATGATTCGTATGCTCAGGTAATTAGCAAGAGTTTTGGTGTTCGTAAAATCTATTTTATGGCCCATTTGTAGATGATACAGTGCCAATGATAACGTAGTGTGCTTCTGTTCTATAGAGTTTTTATGTTCTTCTATTTCTTCTGAAATCTGCCTGTTTATTTGTCCTATGTATGTTTGATCACAATCGTTAGAAGGTATTTCGTAAACTCCTTGGTTATTCCCTTGTCAAGAGCTGTCGCTCCATATGGTTCCGCGTTTTACTTCTTGTTATCTTATTAAAGTATTATAATGTAAAAGCGTTTTGGATTAGCACCTCTTTGATTGCTTTTAATTCTGGTTCTTTATTTTTTGAATCGGCAAGACGTTCCGATTGCGTAATAAGCGTTTTAAATACCGAGTGTAGTTTCGGTTAGATTTTGCATGTCGGTATCAATTTGTATGTGTTTTCTTCTTATATACAGTAAGGCCTAGTGTTCCATCAGGTTTCCTGATTTTAAGTGTATCAAGAAATTGTTTTTTTATTTATGTCCATCTCTATAGTAAATTTTATTTTGGAACGTATGTTGTTTAGATGTTGAAGTAACTCATTGACATACTGGTGGTTCATTTGGTGCAGTTCTTATTGTTGTAGATTCGAAGTCCTCCATGAATGAGTTGGCTGAAGCAGGGGATAATGTTGATCCCATATGTTCACCTTCTATTTGTCTGTAACGTGTACCTTTGTATATAAAGTATGTATTTGAGATTGCAATCGAGTATATGGTCTGGTATTAAATGGTTTTTCTCTGAGGATAGTCGCTTTTTTGTTTCTGCGTCCAATAGCGAGCCATTAATCTTGGCTTTTATTATACGTCGTAGGATCAGTTTTTATCGGTTTATACGCTAGGCCATCTATTTGTCTCGACAAGAGACAAAAAAGGTAATACGCTTCCTAGTCATAACCCTCTTACTGTTTATTGCCCCAACCTCGCAATCAACGATGAAACCCAAACCAAGAAAGTAACCCATGGTTTCCCTCAAACAAAAACATCTTCTCCTTTCTACTGTAATTTGGAATCATTAATCATTAGCGATCGTCATCACATTGTGGCCCGGGTTTTAAAACCTTCGTATGCCAATAACCCAGTATTCCTAAGAATTTGTGCCGTTTCTTGCCCAACTATTTATTTGTAATGCTGTTAGTTCAAAAATTTGTCCTTTCTCTAGTATACAGATGGCTGCCTTGTCACTATTTGAGTAATTTAAAATTATTTATTGTAATTGGGTGCCCTGTTTCAATTATATGGTTAGGGAAATTATTGTTTAAAACAATACGTCTGAATGAACTGAGGCATTTTAGGATTTTTCTGTTTTAATTTTAAACTGAAGTTTTTGACGATTAAACATGCTGAGCCCTTTAATGTTTCTAAAGTAAGTTTTGGGTGGGTTTTTTTGTTGGACAATATAAGGAAATTAATCTAATAAGTTTTGAACACTATTTGTATAGTCGGTTTTATCAACAATTAAAACACTATTGCCTTTGTCAGATTTTTCTTCTTCTTCTTCTTTTACCTTTTTACTAAACTGTGTCCACTGTTTATTTCCTATTTTTAGGTGTTCCTATTCCTGTTTTTCTTCAAAACTTCCTTAGCTCATGAATGGAATTCTGCAGCTTGAAGGTAGTCGGGATGAAGCGTTATCAATATTATTAATGATATTTTCATTCTCGTAGGGATGGGATGTTTTAAACCATGGCATTAAAAATCGAGTTCTTGATCGGAAAAAGTAAAGTTCGCCTTTTATTGGGTTTAGTTTCTCTCCAAAGGAGTATGAACTATGTTGCCTGAATTATGTTTACTGAAGCCAGATTCGCTTGTATAGATGTTGTACACTATTGGGGATAGAGTAAAGCCCTGTAGAAGACCTTCACAGATCTTACGCTCGCTTCATATCGTGTTGTTAATTTTGCAGTGAAACTTTCTGTCACGAACAAAGTCGTGCATGACTCTGATTAGTTAATCGGGGAAATTAAGATGGATAATTTTATAAATGAGTTCATATTTCTAAACTCTGTTGAAAGCTTATTGAACATTGCGAATCTATAATGTTTTTTTTTTGTCTTCAAGGAAACTGAAATTACAACTTAGTAGAATATTTTTGACCTGTTTGCCCATCAAACTAAGCAAACTGATGAGACGATTGCTCGATAGAAGAAGAGATGCTTTACCTTCCTTGAGGTTCCTTATCACGGAAGCTAGCTTCTATACCGAGGAAAAGCATCCCATAAGAATTTGCGGCATTTGCGCTGTTCACCTTATTAGGGGAAATGGTCAGAGAATGATAACACACCGAATTACATTACAGACTTAAAAGAGCATACTAAGACATATTTTTAAGCTTGCGATTAAACTTTCCGATGTTAGTATCAAAAATATTGAACCACCATTTGGAGCTTATATTATTTGCCAGCCTCATCATACGGTTTACCGAATTATTATAGGCCCAGTTAGAATGTAAGGTTTTCACGAAAAATATGTTGCTGTATCTCAAACTATTAGCATAACTAGAAGCCATAATATTAACTTCACACAACAATACAGAGGAATGAATAGATGCACTTAATATACTATGAAGTAAAAATAAGTCTGTAATAGATCTACGGACTGCAAGAGGGTGCATTTTCAAAATGAATAAAATATTTGAATACTAGCCTTGTACATGCTCTCAATTATATTTGTATTCAATGAATCTTAAGAATATGTTTTGAACCCTCTCAATTCTCACAATATCTTACAAGAGAACAGAATAAGACCGTATTGCATTCAGGACTAAGCTCTCTTGCAAGATGCCAAATGAATCTCCACATTCTCCTTGCTTTGTCAAAAATTGCAGCTATATGATTCTTGAATGAAAGAGAACTATCAAAAACAACGCCCAAATCCTTAAAGCAATCAGTTTTAGACAAGGGCATTGAGTTTATCAAATATTCAAATTGAATGTGGCTAGTTGTTTTTGAAAATGTCATAACTTTACAGTTTAGAGATATTTAGGTTTAGATGGTTGGCACTACACCAATCATTCACATTGTCACAATCAACCTGTAACTTCTCACAATCTTCAAATTATCTATTATTTGAAATAATTTTAGATCATCCGGGTACAGTAGGCAATTCCCAAACTCAACAACATCTACTAGATTATTTATAAAGAAGATAAAGAGCACAGGACCAATATGAGTACCATGAGGTACACCGAAAGTGGCCATTATAGAATGAGATAAGAAGTTAATAATTTTTACTTGTTGTGACCGATTAGATAGGAATGAGCCCAACCATGAAAAAGTTGAGTAGTTAATAGCTAAAATGAGCGGCTATAAATAAAGGACTATATCCTTTCACGATAAAATGGGTGGAGGCAATGCTTCAAAGCCGACTAGTAACGGCTTCTCGAGCAGGGTCCACAGTATCTATGACTATAACAAAGGGGTGTCCTCAGGGGGGTGTTTTGTCCCCCACACTATGGTCAATAGTGGTGGATGGACTCCTGGATGAACTGCATGGAAAGGGCTTTATAACCCAAGGCTACGCAGATGACATCGCCGTAATAATCAGGGGCAAGCATTAAGGCATTCTTACAATCTTAATGCAAAAAGCACTGAATAGCCTCAATAACTGGTGTGTTCGGAAAGGACTTAGTATCAACCTGAATAAAGCGATCATAGTTCCATTCACACGTAGGAGGAAGCTGCACATAAGGGCTCCCTCGCTGAATGAAATAGAGATATATCTCCCCAACTAAGTAAAGTACCTAAATGGCGCGCATGTATACATCTGTTCAGACAGTCAAGCTTCATTAACGGCCGTTTGAGCCTATAGTCACGGCTCGCGGACTTTCTGGGAATGTCGAAGATCCCTCTAAGCTGGCGAAGAACAGCTCGTTGACCCTCATGTGGGTGC
This sequence comes from Ontholestes murinus, assembly GCA_963969525.1. Lineage (NCBI taxonomy): Eukaryota > Metazoa > Arthropoda > Insecta > Coleoptera > Staphylinidae > Ontholestes > Ontholestes murinus. Next base: position 31,591,661 of record OZ018399.1, read on the forward strand.
TAGCGTATATTAAAGGCAACGAAGTGGCTGATGAACTCGCAAAAAGAGGTGCAAATGCCACTTCTATAGGACCAGAGCCGTTTTGTAGACTCCCCATGGCGCACAAAAAGAGGTGGTGCAAAGATGGGAAGAGGACACATGACGTAAGCATTGGAACAATTCACCAGGTCTACGTCAATCAAAACGACTCTTGTAACTAGATCACAGCCACAAGATGCTTGAACTCACAAGGAACAAGCTAAGAACTTTCACCGGGCTCATGACAGGGCATTGTGCCCTCCAATACCATTTGTGGAAAATGGGAAAAGATTGTTCACAAGCGTCTTTCATACTTCGGTAAGGAGCGATTATCCCACAAAGTGAGGAATATCACCCCCAAGAAAGTTACCAGGTTCATGGAGGACGTGGGACTGATTGGGAAGTGATTGATTAAGGGTAGAACAATAGATCTTTTAGGTCGCATTTCAAGAGAGGCTTACACGCTTCACTAGCACCCTATGTGAACCTATAACCTTTATATAACCTATACGGTCTTTCAGCCTTAAATGATTTGGTTTGATTTGAACAAATTCAAACAACTGATGAAAAACGTAAATCACGAGAATGCAGTAACCAAGCCAAAATTAGTTTACAACATATCCAACAAGGAAATTAACGTAACAACATAAAACGCATTAGAGAATGGTTTCAATTGTGTTACATCACCAAATTACATACCGATGTAAAATACATTTGCAACATAGAAACGTCGTTCAAAAGCTTAGAACATATGAAGTTAGAAATTATCAGACAAAAAGTGACCTTCTTCTCCGAAAAATTAAACTACCGGAAAATAAGGTGCGGGCATCATTGTTTTACCTTCTGATAAAGGCAACGCATCTGTTATAATAAATAAACAGAATTACAACTCCAAAATGGAAGACTTCTGAAAGACTTGGTTTACAAAAGAGTCAAGACGGATCCGGAAAAGTAATAAAACCGAAAATAAATAACTCCAACCTACCAAAAGACATTAAAATGTTAATGATTCCAAGGAAAAAATCATCAATAAGCCCTAAATTCTACGGACTTCCAAAAATTCACAAAGACAGGAACCTACTAAGACACACAGTTACCTCCAAATGATCACCAATATACTTTTTGGCGAATTACATTACAAAGGAATGGCAAACAAGCCGAAGAAAATTAATTCGTTTGTCAAATATTCTTTCCACTGCATAAACATAATTAAAGACCATGCGATTTAATTATAAACGTAAAGACGTTATTCAGACAGATTCTTGTCGACAAAGCAGTCACAAATATACCGACAAAACACAATCCTTCTCACGGCCTACTAGACCTCGCCAAACATTCCATATCCACTACATATTTTTCTTTCAACGACCAGAAATATGAGCCAATAAATTTCAACATATAAGACTTCGAGACGAGAGCGCTGCAAACCCACATGATTCAATTTATGTGGTGATTGTAATATGTAGTGCTGGTGAAGTATGCTCGTTGCATAGTAGATTTCAAAGTAGGTGGAAGACATTGCGCATCGTCGGCTTTGTTGAGATTGTCGGTATGTTCTTCTATTTCGATTGCCTCGCGGATAATCATCTTGGTGAAATGATCTAATACTGCGATGGAATTCACAGATGAGGAAGGTAATTTTTTTCAACGGCTTTGATGTGTTCAACTCGCCATATATTCATGCGTCTAGTTGTTTGTCCGATGTAAACTTTGTTGCAATCACCACAGGAAATTTTGTATACTCCTTGATTTTTAGGAAGAATAATGTCTTTGAGACATAAGAGACTTATCCGATTTTATGAGAAGTGCTAATGTTTGCTCGATGCGTTTTTCAGATCCTTGGAATGAGTTATGAAGTCGAGTGGTTGACACTAAATTAGTATACCAAAACTTACGTGCCGTCTCTTATTAAAGTGGACTTACAATGTAAAATAATGGATAATAATTATTAGCATAATATATTCAGTAATATGGATTTTTAGTGCATTTATATAAATGTCGCATATTGGTTATTTTGTATTAATATAAAAGGACTTAAACTAGGAGTTCCTTAATCTTACAGAATGCTTCTGAATATTCTATAGTCGACAAAAATTTGCGATTTTTATTTAATAATGCCATAAGAGTGTTGAAAAATTTGGCACAAAACGACGATACCACGACACTATTCTAATAATCCGCCGAACTTCCGAAACGCACGAAGGTGTAAGTATTTCCAAGATGGTTCTAATTTTATCTACATGCAACACATTACGATTAACGACATATCCTAAATGTTTTAATTCGGATCTACAGAATAGACATTTCTCCTGATTCAAACTGTCGATTCTCGACGTAAAAACGAAAGGTATCATCTTTTCTTATCATTATGGTAGGGGAAGACCAAGCGCTCGCAATGAGGTTTGATCCAAAAGAGAATCTTACGACTACACCCACCAAAAAAATAGGCGTTAAGTGCCACACAAAAATTACCAAAATGGGCCCAAAATATATTTAAGGACCGTCAACTTGTATTAAAAGGCCTCATATCGGGCGCCAATTTGTGACGCGAATTTTATGTTTTTTCTTATTTTTGATGAGTTTGCTAGTATCCAGACGGAATTTGATCTTAAATGAACTTACTTTATAATATTTAATTGTTCCTACTCAGCTATCTCAATGGGGACGGGGTGCGTATTTTTAAGAATATAAGATAAGGGCATCACGTAATTTTTCCAAGGAACAATTACGGCAAGTTTTCCAAGTACTACAATTACAAAATCAAAAGCAAATCTCTATCATCTAAAACCTTGCTTAAGTAACAAGGAAAACCAGAAATTATATTAATCGACGTATGAAAATCAGGAGTTGAGCGGGAACCTGAAAGTTCAACGGTAGCCACCCTCAAGGGTAATTTGTTTTGGGAAGAGGCCCCAACCATCAACCCTAGGTTTATTAGACGACAAGATTACCCTTAAGAAAACGCATAAAATGTTACTTTATCCTATTGTGCCAAAAATGTAGAACTTGTGGTTCAATAAAGAACCGAACTACTTCTCCGGCCTCGTCGATAATTATGTTCTACTTTAGAGTGTTGGGCTGCCAGTGTATGAAGAACATTAATAATATTAATTCCGTAGTATAATAAAATCCCGGTGACCGGTTCAATTAATTTAAAATAAATGTAAAATAAAGTTACTTTGTTCACAAATTACCCCGAGTTCAGTTCAATCCCAAGATTAGCGAGCGAGCATCATTTCGTACATTAACAAAACTCCGCCATCCTCCCAATCCTTTACATAATTTTTCTAACCCGCTTTTCTGTGACACTATCTCAGTTCTTGTCTTCAAAACCTAACTGACAAATTCGCTAAAATCCTTTCATGTTCCACATATTATGCTTATATTGTCTTCCTTGTATCCTCAATATAAGCCCTACATTCAAAAGACACATTCTACCATATTTGATTTCTTTTCATCGTTTTATCCATCAATTTAACAACAATTTTGGTGTTGGACCGTTTAGACTGTTTAGCGCGGCGCTTCAATATGTGTGTGATTTATAAGTGAATAGAGTCAAATTAATTCGAAGAATTAGAAATATTGGACAGAGAAATTTGTGCTCCATCTAATAATGGAACTCAATTGAGAATAAATTAATTAGTATTTATAAATTTCTGATTTAGATAAGCATTAAGTGGATACACCACACCGTACAAAAGGACGGAAAAAGCTTTATGGAACCTAGTGCAATATAAAGGTAGAATAAACAAGACCATTCATACAAATAAATGTAACATGGATATTGCAAATGAGCTAGCGACCTACTTTAAAAACTCTGTTAATAAATTAGTTACACCAAATTGTGAAGAATATATATCAAGTAATATAAATATTAATACATTTTCCTGTATTTCGGTATCTAATAAGGAGGTAGTCGATACAATATCACAACTACGAAATACTAATGCAACTGGGATAGACAAGATTCCGGTAAAATTGTTAAAAGCAACTACCGACATAATTGCCCCATATTTAACTATTTTTATAAACTCATTTATAACACAAGATAAATACCTTACATCTCTCAAAAATGTCTTATGTGATCCTAATATTAAAAATACGGTGATGAGTATTGAAAATTACCGGCCGATTTGTTTGATAATGGTTATGTCAAAAATAATGGAAATAATAATTTCCACTCCAATAATTTCGTTTCTGAATAAGTTTAATATTTTATATATAAAATAACAGACAATATGGATTCCGGTGTGGCAGATCAACAGAGATCGCCAGCGTAAATTTAATAAAAAGCACTTTAAATATGCTAGAATAAAAAAAAAGTTCTATTACGTTCGATTTAAAAAAAGCCTTCGATACTATAAATCAGAATATTTTACGAAATAAATTACAGGATATGGGCTTCCGCAATTTCATGATTAGTTTATGTCATTCTTAAACCAAAGGAAATATATTGTCAAATATAAGGACTCATTATTCTAGATGTGGGTACACCTCAGGGTAGTAAATTAGGGCCGTTAATAATTTTGTTATATGCCAATGATTTACCATTTCACATTACCGAGAGTGATGTTTTTATGTACGCAGATGATAGTGCAGTTCTAATATCAGCTGATTCATTAAACGAAGCTAAAATTAAAGTTTAAAAAGTAATGTCGCAATATAGCAATTGGTGCAAACAACATAAATTAATAGTAAACTTAAGTAAAACTGTTATAATGCAAATGTCTAATATTAAGAAAAAATTTACAATTAACATTTAATTTCAATAACAATGAATTAAATACAGTAGATTTCACAAAATATTTGGGTGTAGTTTTAGATCAATATCTTTAATGAAATAGTCATATTGAATTCGTTTGCTTTAAATTAAATAAAGCATATTACTTAATCTCGAGAATTAAGAATCAATTTCATAAAGAGTCTATTATTAATATATATTATGCAATAGTTTATTCCCACTTATCCTATAATGTCTTTACGAGGCAAGTATATTATTTTTATTACAAAAACGTATTATTAGACTAATGTTTACTTAATCTTTACGAAAACCTGAAAACCGAAGTTTATTCAAGAAAAAATATACAGACCCGAAACAAGGCAAAAATTATGACAATTAAACATACGCACGCATTCTTTGAAAATTCTCCTCATCAATCAGGAATCGATCTTTATAATCGACTTTTGCAATATTGGTCAACATTAAACAAAAATAAATTTAATTTAAACTAAAATAGTTACTTCTGCAGCAGGTTTTTTATAGCACAATTGAGTTTAAAAACTACACAATTGCGTAGCACCAAGAATAAGAGCCATCTTCTAACCAATTTACTTTGAATTATTTTCCAATTATTATATAATGCAATGTATTATGTTATGATTTTAGCATTTTATTACATTTTTGCCATTTTAACTATTTTTGTGTACTTGACGTGTCTTATATTGTTAACAACCTATGTAATGGAAAAAAATAAATTCTAATGCTAACTGTGTTTAATTTGTTTTATGTGTGTTTGTTGTTTGTAAGACAACCTAGTTGTACGACCCGAAGTTAAAAACGTGTATGTGGGTGGTAATAAAAACAAGTGACACGTGCGACTTCTAATTTAATACTATTTACAAAAATATACATCAAGAAACAAGACAGAAACTCAATCTGCATCCATTCAAACATGCAATATTCAAACAAAACTGAATCATAGTTATGGTGATTGAAAAAGCATTTGATACTCTTTCTACACCGATCTTATTAAATAAATTAAATCAACTAGGTATTAGAGTAAAATAACTTAATCTAATACGGACCTATCTACGAAACAAAAAACAACCGACAAAAGTAAATCAAGCTCTATTAAACACCTACTTCATATATAACATACATTAATGACCTATTTGACTTAAATCTTACGGGCAACTTACATGTATATGCTGATGATACATTATTTTGTAGAGTGGAAATGCCTAGATAAACTTGAGAGAAGGGTTAATGGGGAATTGAATTAATTAACGACATAGTTTCCGGATAGCCACTTAACAATTAATAAAAACCAAACAACATATATTCTGCTAGCACAAATATATAAAATAAGAAGAAATTTAACGGCACTAGTATCAGCAATATTAATATAAGTCAGAGGCAGTAAAATAAAATACTAAATACCTTGATAGTTATACTCCTACACAGAAATTGTACGAACTTACACCGTACAGAACAATTATTAACAAAATAAATCTAGACTGATGTGCCATACATAAAATAATTAACAATAACGGTAACTCTAATATCAAGTTATGCAAAAATAAATAAATACATGAATACAATACCCGTACAAAGGGTAATGTTATGATTAAACAGAACACAACCGACGTAATAAGAAATATCATATTTGTGTCAGGAGTAAAGATATAAAATAACCTACCACTATCGAATCAAGAGATATATGATATTAATAAATTAATAAAAGAACAAAAACCTCTTAACTTACTCAATAAGTCAAATTTTTAATAAATAAACTAAAAAACTAAAAAACTAATTTAGTTGAAAATATTGAAAATTTTTGAAAAAATCTCCAATACCAGAACTGAAATTTTTATACTTTATATTTTATATACACTACATGTGTAAAGAAACCGATATTAAAAAACTCATTTACGGCTGACGCAATTTGAGGGAAAAACAAGGCAGAAACACCTCTAGTCGTTAACCTTTTGGCCAATTCACACTAACACTTCAATCGTTTGCTAATAAATATAAATATTATTTTTCATTATAATAATAGCACATCATATAATTCAAGGTGCAAAAAAGTATCCAGATTTTGCTACTATTAATTGAACATTCCCCCTCGTCTTTGTATCTTGCTCCCTCGCATCACAAAATCAATGCATCTTAAATTTGCTAAATTTCGTACACTGATTTCTTATAGGAAAACTTCAGTTTCAGCATATTTTGTGCGTTCACAGCTTCTACATAATTGCTTAAGCATTTATAATCGCAAAATGCGGAGGAGTGGTAAATGGCTTCTTGGCGTTCACACTGAGTACAATAGCTTTAAATATGAGATTAACGTACCCGCTAATTTTTATGTGCAAATTGTCTGTGCTTATGATATTTTTGTCGGAACTAAAATACTTGTTAAGTATTAAAGTAAAAGCACTTTTTTAATTTTCAAAAACTTTTATTTGTTGGAATAACACGCAACAATTGTTTCGCCACACTCTGGCTTCTTCAGGCGAAGAAATGGTAGCGGTACAGAGTTGTAAATGATTTAAATACTAATTAGGGTGGTGGGAAGGGAGTTGGAGGATTTTTAGTTTTATTTTTAAAATTAAACGTATTAAATAACGGTGATCTATTAATATCCGTTTGGTCGTTTAGGAGGAGGCCGGTGTTTTATTCTAAATTTTCCAAATAATTTAGTTTCATTCCCTTTTTTGTATTTTGAATTCCTCATTGAACGAGTGCCCTTCTTCTAGTAGGTGGTTTGCGAATGTGGAAGTCTTCTTGTGGTTAATGTATGCGGCTCTATATTCTTTAATTCTCTCGGAGAATGCACGCCCTGTTTGACCCACGTATGTTTTTGTGCAGTCACCACATGTCAACGTGTATATCCCACAACTTTGATTTTTATTATTAGGATCTTTATTGTTTTTTATTAACATTCCCAAATTATTATTTGTTTTGAATGATACTTATACGTATATTTTGTTTTTTTAATGTTTGCAATTTTTAATTAAACTGGTCCTGCATACGCTATCGAAGTGAAATTATTAATGTCTTTATCTTTTATTGTGGGGTAAACTGAATTTAGAATTTGTTGTTTTTTCTTTTTATTTAAAATATTGTTAAGGAACGTGTTATTAAATCCATTGTAATTAAAAAGGTATTAAGTTTTTTTTTCTGCCATGGGGATATTAATTAACCTATGTATCATACTGTTGTATGCAGTTAGTTTGTGAGATTTTGGATGAAATGAATTATTGTGAATGGTGGTATCTGTGTGTGTAGGTTTTCTAAAAATTGCGAAATCGTGCTTATCGTTTATTTTTGTTAGTGTAAGGTCTAGAAAGTTAATGGAGTTATTGACTTCTGTTTCCATTGTAAATTGTATATTTTGGTGTAAACTGTTCAGTGTATTTAGAAAAGTGTATAATTGTCTATTGGTCCCCGTAAATGCCACTAGTATATCGTCCACATATCTATACCAATATATACAGTTTTTAAACATAGGGAGTTTTGATATTTGTGTCTCTAAATAATTCATGAAAAACCTCTGCCATTAGGGGGCTTAGGGGTTTCCCATTGCTAAGCCGTTTGCAGGTAATTTTGTGTGTTTACTGTGTTTAAAAGGTTTAAAATTTCCGAGATTATAATCGGGTTAACTTTATTGTCCGTGAGCATCTTTTCTATTAATGTTAAAACTTCTGAAGGCGGTACGTTAGTGACAAGTGATATGCATTTTCAACAAATAATGGCCTCATCAATTAATATGTTGCAACTAAAATATGTTTTATATATTTATAAATTCCAACTCTTTGAAATTAACGGGTGAGAGAAGTCCAGTGTAGTGTGTTAGAGTGTAGGGAGCAAAGAATACACGGTGTTGGTTGTGCTCTAGTCCACTATATTGTTATATGTAGACAAACACCTTCAGTAATTGTTCTCTTATCTTTTTACATCATGTTAATTCTATCAATTTAGTTCAATTTTAAATTTCAAATACTTATAATGTTTCGGTTTAATTTTACTCAAAATTCTATTTGTTGAGTTTTCCATGACGTCTTCAATTTTCACGATAAGGAATTGTATTGGGAAAGAACTTAACCTCAAAAAATCTTGCTGTGGCCATGTGGTCTTCCATAGTGTAGGACACACACTTATAATTGTTTACTTGCTCTGAGGATGCATACATGTTGTGTGCGAAACGTTAGCATGTACATATAACAATATAGTGGATTAGAGCACAACCAACACCGTGTATTCTTTGCTCCCTACACTCTAACACACTACACTGGACTTCTCTCACCCGTTAATTTCAAAGAGTTGATATTCACTACGTCCGTTACCATTTGGATTTTATAAATTCCACCATTCCAGAGTCTGCATGTTTACTTGGAAATAATTAATATTCTATTGTATTATTGTAAATTTTGAACATGTTTTCATATGGGGTGATTTTAACATACTTACTTTTCTTAATTCAAAGGTAATCAGATGGCCATTGAGGTTAACCCTTAGCTGCACCTGGGGGCCCTGAGGAAACCCATCCTTTCTTAAAAGTACTTTTTTTAATTATTTATGTCTATTTATGTCTTTATTGCTGTGGCATTTAATTTTTTTATATGCATTTTTCATATAGAAAAATCTTTTTATATATGTGACTGTAGTTTCTTGCAAGAATATTTTTTGAAAGAATTTTTTGAATTATTTATTTTTTTGAAATATAGTATAAAATACACCATTACCTACAATTTTAAGTCTTTATATAACTAAATAAGAGTTTTACGAATTTTAAAGGAAAAATGCATTTTAAGGATTTTCTTAACTTATTTTCTCAATCCTCGAGGGAGAGATTTAACTCTCTATATGGCTTATTTTTCTAGTCCATAATGTACCAATTAACACGTTTGTACAGTTTTGTAGTCCTATATAGAGGATAGAAGAATTTCTTAAGCAATTTTTCAACTTGAGGTCCTGGAAGACCCCATGTGCAGTTATGTTACAAAATTGAAGTGATGCAGCTAAGGGTTAAGAATTTTATTCCATCAAATTACTTAAGTCAAATTAATACCATATTAAACGCGTAAAATCGACTTTTAGAATTAGTTATCACATAAACTAATCTTAAGTGCAAATGCCCACATTATTTGATATTAGTGGATTCTTGTTCTTGTTCTTGTTCCTTAATTTCACAATTCTTTTTCTTTGTATGTACCGAAACGCAAGCAATTACTATCCCGAAAATATCCCGTTTATTTTACTATAGAAGTTATCAATCTAATTAAAACTAATTAGCATTTTACAAAACTATACAGGAGAACTAAACACAACTTCTACAACATGCGAGTATCAGGGATCATAAGTCATTCATCACCAGTTCTAAAAAATCAGTTACAGTTGTATCAAAAAAAATTAGTTTTATATTAACGCTAAAAAAGGTCAAACTAGAATACCTAGGGTTATGCTCTTAGAGGATAAATTATTAGATTCATCAAAAAAAATGGTAAAGAGCTTCCCAATTTATTTAGCTTTGGAAAGTATCGAGAATCACGCCTGTGCTTAAGTCAGGTAATTCGGGTATGATTAATAACTACAGACCCACTTCTGTCATTAACAACTTCGCTAAATTACTTGAGATAATAATATGTTCGCAGATACATAGATATGTGAGTAACCCTATATCATCTAGACAGCATGTTTTTTTAAGAATAGATCAACAGCTTCGAACATTTTATTTTTACCCATTCAATTTCTGAAGTTCTGGATAGTAGAGGTCAAGTTGATGTCGTCTACACAGACCTGCATAAAGCGTTTGATTCCATTAATCACAATTTACTGATCTCAAAGTTATTAACATTTGGACATCTAAAAACCCCGTTCAACTTATAAGTTTATATTTGCATTACAGAAAACAATATGTTAAATACAAAGGACACAAATAATACAATCAAATCTGGATCCCCTGTTGTTTACTATTTTTATAAATGACCTTGTAACTGATACACCTAGTGTCTTGATGTATGCAGATGATATAAAATGATTTCAGAACATCAACAGTACAAATGTCTGTATAGCTTTACAAAGTGATCTTGTGCGTGTTGATAATTGGTGTGATAATCTTAATGTAAATAAATGTAAATGTATGTCTTTCACACAAAAAAATCTCCAATTACATATAATTACATCTTAAAACGTGTCATTATCAAAGATCTTGGAGTCACCTTTGTTTGCGAGCTAACATTTTTAGATGATATTAGGAATATCTGTTCTGAGTCTATCAAAATGTTGTTCTTAAGTTGTTGTACTATAAATTGGTTCATTCTAAATTAGAATATTGTTGTCCAGTCTAGTCACCATTTAAAAATGTATATTACTGCAATCGATAAGATACAAAAAAATTATTTGTGTTATCTGTACTATAAAACAATGTATGTGTATCTTGACTATTCTGTCTCCTATAGTGATTTACTAACATTCTTTGAAGTTTTCAAATTATCTACACGCAGAAATATCTCTAAATTAGTATACCTATATAAGTTAGTATACCTATATGAGTTATAAGGGTGACAGTCCTGATTTATTAGCGTGCGTGAATATTTATATACCTAGAAATAATTACAAAACGCGCCATAATTTCGTAATTATATTTGTAAGACAAATATGTAGCACAATTCACCATTAATCTCCATTCAACGGCTTTACAATTCTATCCATCATTCCTTGTTTATCTTTGGAAATAGTCAAGGTGAATTTTCCTCGTCATTAAAGAACTTAGTGTAACTTTTGGTTTTCTTTAAAAACATTAATAATATTGTCATTATCGGTTTCGTTATTTTAGACTAATTAAATTTTAAGGATTAATGTTATAACTACTACTAAACATCTTTATTGACAGAAGGAAATAAATTATAATACATGTAATGTATACAATAAAATAAATTCTGATATAGTCGTCTTCTTCTGCTCAATGGCTATCGACCGGTGGTCTTTCAGCCCCTTAATGTTATAATTTAGCCTTAATTTTATATTTTACCTGTAACTAGATTTTATATCTATTCGGAAATAAATTAGTATTATTATTATTATTATTATTATAAATGAGCCCGATATTATAATTAGAGTCTAATCACTGGCCTAAAATAGTTGCATTTGTATCCTTATTTAACAACATAATTTAATTATTGCTATTGTAGAATGTGTTAAGCATTAATTTATTATTCAAATTAAAATTGTTACCTATTGTGCATGAAATCATCATCTAAATTGTCTGATCCACTATGAGGTCATCAACATAAAGATCAGTTTTAGTGACATGACAATCGTTAACAATTTTTAACATGTCGTCATCGTCGTAAGACGGTCCGCAATCAAATCATGTTAATAGTGTAACAAATACGCAAAATTATTGTAAATATACACCGTGCAACAGGAATATAGGTTCAGTGTGTGGTGTGTAACGCCACTTTTCATCCAGGATGTTTTCCCAAGGGGAAAAATTATAGTCAGCCCGATCACATATGCACCATCAGTGTCGAAGACGATGAATTGGCGGAGCCGAAAAAGGATACAAATATTACCTATCTCAAGAAGATGGTCCAAGAGTTGGAAGAAAGGAACAAGATCTTACGCCAAAACAATGAGAGTTTGTTAAGAACAAACTCATATTTACTGCAAAGGTTAGAACACGTTGAATTAAAAAACAATAACATAGATACTCATTGAAATAAAACAACACAGTTGGGAGGGTTTCACATTTATTGTTGAACACTGCAACATGTTTCGCCACACAGTGGCTTCATCAGGCAGATGAATAATAATTTAACAAATTACAGGTAAAAGCTTATATACTATTAGAACTATGGGAGGAAGGGGAGGGGTTGTACAGAAGGGCAAATTATTTGAGAATTTACATATTTATTAAAGGAGAATTATTAACTCCTATTTGATGATTTAATAGAATACCTTTTTTATAATATTTATTAATTTCTAGTTCTTCCAACAAATTTAACTTTCGACTTTTATTACAAACGTGCAAAATTTCTAAATTATCATTAAAGGTATACTGGTATTTGATTAAATGATTAGCGTAGGTTGAAGCAGTTTTCTGGAATTGAAAGCATTTTTTATGTTCTTGAATGTCCAACGTATACATTAGGGCAATCTCCACACTTTAACAAATATACGGCCAAGTTCGTCGATTTATCAGATTTATCTTTGGCATTATTTATAAATTGACTAAGTGAGTTGGTTGTTCTGAAAGACGGAGTTAAATTAAAAGATTTAAGTTTTTTACTGATGGCAATTGATGGGGAGCCGTTAAATTTTAATGAACAATATTTACTATTTTGATGGGAATTAAAATGGATTGGGTAAACTAGTTTTAAAGCTTGTTGTTTTGGTTTTTAAAAAGGATGTTCAATATTAGCGTTTGAGGAAAGCCAATGTTGTTTTCAATTATTAAAATTCTATTAAGTTTGTCATTTAAATTTTTAGATGAAAGGGGAACTGTTATAAGCCTATGTACCATTGAATGATATGCTGCAAGTTTATGTTGGATAGGATGAAATGATTTGAAATTAATAGTGGTATCTGTATGTGTCGGCTTATGAAAGATGTTAAATTCATGCTTAATATCTGGATGTGAAGTTGTTAAATCAAGAAAATTAATTGATTTATTTGATTCGATCTCCCTAGTTAATGAAATGTCTGTGTTAATTGAATTAATAAAGCATACAAATTGGTCTAGTTGTCTATCTGTACCTGTAAAACAAGTTAAAATATCATGTACATATCTGTACCATTATAGACATTTATTAAACAGTGGATGTTTCTTGATTACATTGTCTAATGAATTCATAAATATTTCGGCAAGTAAGGGACTAACCCATCGCTAATCCTTTGTTTTGAATAAAGAAGTTATTATTGAATTTAAAATAATTTTGGGCTAAACATTCATTAAGGAGATCCAAAATTTCTCTTTTAATAATCGGATTAGTACCTTGGGAGGTCAGTAATCCCTCAATAATGTTTACTACCTTATGAGGCGGCACACTAGGAAAGAGATTACTGGACATCGAAGGACACCAGCTGACTATACTTCGGAACTTTGAGGTCTCATTAGAATTAATCTCTAAAGTTAAAGACCTCAAAGTTCGGAAGAATAGTCGGCTGGTGTCCTTCGATGTCAGTAATCTCTTTCCTAGTGTGCTGCCTCAAGAGGTAGTAAACATTATTGAGAAATTACTGACCTCCCAAGGTACTAATCCGATTATTAAAACAGAAATTTTGGATCTCCTTAATGAATGTTTAGCCCAAAATTATTTTCAATTCAATAATAACTTATGTTATATATGTTGGAGGAATCTACTTCGGTATACATTTTTGTAAATTGAATAAAACACGATAACTTTGTTTGTATAACTTGACAACTTTTTATTGTAACTAGTTTCAACAAATTTAGCTTGTCATTATCAGACACATAGTAATTTAAAATACGGTTACAACAGGTATATATACAAATACGAAAATGCTTATGATATTTTTGTCGGAACTAAAATACTTGTTAAGTATTAAAGTAAAAGCACTTTTTTAATTTTCAAAAACTTTTATTTGTTGGAATAACACGCAACAATTGTTTCGCCACACTCTGGCTTCTTCAGGCGAAGAAATGGTAGCGGTACAGAGTTGTAAATGATTTAAATACTAATTAGGGTGGTGGGAAGGGAGTTGGAGGATTTTTAGTTTTATTTTTAAAATTAAACGTATTAAATAACGGTGATCTATTAATATCCGTTTGGTCGTTTAGGAGGAGGCCGGTGTTTTATTCTAAATTTTCCAAATAATTTAGTTTCATTCCCTTTTTTGTATTTTGAATTCCTCATTGAACGAGTGCCCTTCTTCTAGTAGGTGGTTTGCGAATGTGGAAGTCTTCTTGTGGTTAATGTATGCGGCTCTATATTCTTTAATTCTCTCGGAGAATGCACGCCCTGTTTGACCCACGTATGTTTTTGTGCAGTCACCACATGTCAACGTGTATATCCCACTACTTTGATTTTTATTATTAGGATCTTTATTGTTTTTTATTAACATTCCCAAATTATTATTTGTTTTGAATGATACTTATACGTATATTTTGTTTTTTTAATGTTTGCAATTTTTAATTAAACTGGTCCTGCATACGTTATCGAAGTGAAATTATTAATGTCTTTATCTTTTATTGTGGGGTAAACTGAATTTAGAATTTGTTGTTTTTTCTTTTTATTTAAAATATTGTTAAGGAACGTGTTATTAAATCCATTGTAATTAAAAAGGTATTAAGTTTTTTTTTCTGCCATGGGGATATTAATTAACCTATGTATCATACTGTTGTATGCAGTTAGTTTGTGAGATTTTGGATGAAATGAATTATTGTGAATGGTGGTATCTGTGTGTGTAGGTTTTCTAAAAATTGCGAAATCGTGCTTATCGTTTATTTTTGTTAGTGTAAGGTCTAGAAAGTTAATGGAGTTATTGACTTCTGTTTCCATTGTAAATTGTATATTTTGGTGTAAACTGTTCAGTGTATTTAGAAAAGTGTCTAATTGTCTATTGGTCCCCGTAAATGCCACTAGTATATCGTCCACATATCTATACCAATATATACAGTTTTTAAACATAGGGAGTTTTGATATTTGTGTCTCTAAATAATTCATGAAATACCTCTGCCATTAGGGGGCTTAGGGGTTTCCCATTGCTAAGCCGTTTGCAGGTAATTTTGTGTGTTTACTGTGTTTAAAAGGTTTAAAATTTCCGAGATTATAATCGGGTTAACTTTATTGTCCGTGAGCATCTTTTCTATTAATGTTAAAACTTCTGAAGGCGGTACGTTAGTGACAAGTGATATGCATTTTCAACAAATAATGGCCTCATCAATTAATATGTTGCAACTAAAATATGTTTTATATATTTATAAATTCCAACTCTTTGAAATTAACGGGTGAGAGAAGTCCAGTGTAGTGTGTTAGAGTGTAGGGAGCAAAGAATACACGGTGTTGGTTGTGCTCTAGTCCACTATATTGTTATATGTAGACAAACACCTTCAGTAATTGTTCTCTTATCTTTTTACATCATGTTAATTCTATCAATTTAGTTCAATTTTAAATTTCAAATACTTATAATGTTTCGGTTTAATTTTACTCAAAATTCTATTTGTTGAGTTTTCCATGACGTCTTCAATTTTCACGATAAGGAATTGTATTGGGAAAGAACTTAACCTCAAAAAATCTTGCTGTGGCCATGTGGTCTTCCATAGTGTAGGACACACACTTATAATTGTTTACTTGCTCTGAGGATGCATACATGTTGTGTGCGAAACGTTAGCATGTACATATAACAATATAGTGGACTAGAGCACAACCAACACCGTGTATTCTTTGCTCCCTACACTCTAACACACTACACTGGACTTCTCTCACCCGTTAGTTTCAAAGAGTTGATATTCACTACGTCCGTTACCATTTGGATTTTATAAATTCCACCATTCCAGAGTCTGCATGTTTACTTGGAAATAATTAATATTCTATTGTATTATTGTAAATTTTGAACTTGTTTTCATATGGGGTGATTTTAACATACTTACTTTTCTTAATTCAAAGGTAATCAGATGGCCATTGAGGTTAACCCTTAGCTGCACCTGGGGGCCCTGAGGAAACCCATCCTTTCTTAAAAGTACTTTTTTAATTATTTATGTCTATTTATGTCTTTATTGCTGTGGCATTTAATTTTTTTATATGCATTTTTCATATAGAAAAATCTTTTTATATATGTGACTGTAGTTTCTTGCAAGAATATTTTTTGAAAGAATTTTTTGAAGTATTTATTTTTTTGAAATATAGTATAAAATACACCATTACCTACAATTTTAAGTCTTTATATAACTAAATAAGAGTTTTACGAATTTTAAAGGAAAAATGCATTTTAAGAATTTTCTTAACTTATTTTCTCAATCCTCGAGGGAGAGATTTAACTCTCTATATGGCTTATTTTTCTAGTCCATAATGTACCAATTAACACGTTTGTATAGTTTTGTAGTCCTATATAGAGGATAGAAGAATTTCTTAAGCAATTTTTCAACTTGAGGTCCTGGAAGACCCCATGTGCAGTTATGTTACAAAATTGAAGTGATGCAGCTAAGGGTTAAGAATTTTATTCCATCAAATTACTTAAGTCAAATTAATACCATATTAAACGCGTAAAATCGACTTTTAGAATTAGTTATCACATAAACTAATCTTAAGTGCAAATGCCCACATTATTTGATATTAGTGGATTCTTGTTCTTGTTCTTGTTCCTTAATTTCACAATTCTTTTTCTTTGTATGTACCGAAACGCAAGCAATTACTATCCCGAAAATATCCCGTTTATTTTACTATAGAAGTTATCAATCTAATTAAAACTAATTAGCATTTTACAAAACTATACAGGAGAACTAAACACAACTTCTACAACATGCGAGTATCAGGGATCATAAGTCATTCATCACCAGTTCTAAAAAATCAGTTACAGTTGTATCAAAAAAAAATTAGTTTTATATTAACGCTAAAAAAGGTCAAACTAGAATACCTAGGGTTATGCTCTTAGAGGATAAATTATTAGATTCATCAAAAAAAATGGTAAAGAGCTTCCCAATTTATTTAGCTTTGGAAAGTATCGAGAATCACGCCTGTGCTTAAGTCAGGTAATTTGGGTATCATTAATAACTACAGACCCACTTCTGTCATTAACAACTTCGCTAAATTACTTGAGATAATAATATGTTCGCAGATACATAGATATGTGAGTAACCCTATATCATCTAGACAGCATGTTTTTTTTTAAGAATAGATCAACAGCTTCGAACATTTTATTTTTACCCATTCAATTTCTGAAGTTCTGGATAGTAGAGGTCAAGTTGATGTCGTCTACACAGACCTGCATAAAGCGTTTGATTCCATTAATCACAATTTACTGATCTCAAAGTTATTAACATTTGGACATCTAAAAACCCCGTTCAACTTATAAGTTTATATTTGCATTACAGAAAACAATATGTTAAATACAAAGGACACAAATAATACAATCAAATCTGGATCCCCTGTTGTTTACTATTTTTATAAATGACCTTGTAACTGATACACCTAGTGTCTTGATGTATGCAGATGATATAAAATGATTTCAGAACATCAACAGTACAAATGTCTGTATAGCTTCACAAAGTGATCTTGTGCGTGTTGATAATTGGTGTGATAATCTTAATGTAAATAAATGTAAATGTATGTCTTTCACACAAAAAAATCTCCAATTACATATAATTACATCTTAAAACGTGTCATTATCAAAGATCTTGGAGTCACCTTTGTTTGCGAGCTAACATTTTTAGATGATATTAGGAATATCTGTTCTGAGTCTATCAAAATGTTGTTCTTAAGTTGTTGTACTATAAATTGGTTCATTCTAAATTAGAATATTGTTGTCCAGTCTGGTCACCATTTAAAAATGTATATTACTGCAATCGATAAGATACAAAAAAATTATTTGTGTTATCTGTACTATAAAACAATGTATGTGTATCTTGACTATTCTGTCTCCTATAGTGATTTACTAACATTCTTTGAAGTTTTCAAATTATCTACACGCAGAAATATCTCTAAATTAGTATACCTATATAAGTTAGTATACCTATATGAGTTATAAGGGTGACAGTCCTGATTTATTAGCGTGCGTGAATATTTATATACCTAGAAATAATTACAAAACGCGCCATAATTTCGTAATTATATTTGTAAGACAAATATGTAGCACAATTCACCATTAATCTCCATTCAACGGCTTTACAATTCTATCGATCATTCCTTGTTTATCTTTGGAAATAGTCAAGGTGAATTTTCCTCGTCATTAAAGAACTTAGTGTAACTTTTGGTTTTCTTTAAAACATTAATAATATTGTCATTATCGGTTTCGTTATTTTAGACTAATTAAATTTTAAGGATTAATGTTATAACTACTACTAAACATCTTTATTGACAGAAGGAAATAAATTATAATACATGTAATGTATACAATAAAATAAATTCTGATATAGTCGTCTTCTTCTGCTCAATGGCTATCGACCGGTGGTCTTTCAGCCCCTTAATGTTATAATTTAGCCTTAATTTTATATTTTACCTGTAACTAGATTTTATATCTATTCGGAAATAAATTAGTATTATTATTATTATTATTATTATTATAAATGAGCCCGATATTATAATTAGAGTCTAATCACTGGCCTAAAATAGTTGCATTTGTATCCTTATTTAACAACATAATTTAATTATTGCTATTGTAGAATGTGTTAAGCATTAATTTATTATTCAAATTAAAATTGTTACCTATTGTGCATGAAATCATCATCTAAATTGTCTGATCCACTATGAGGTCATCAACATAAAGATCAGTTTTAGTGACATGACAATCGTTAACAATTTTTAACATGTCGTCATCGTCGTAAGACGGTCCGCAATCAAATCATGTTAATAGTGTAACAAATACGCAAAATTATTGTAAATATACACCGTGCAACAGGAATATAGGTTCAGTGTGTGGTGTGTAACGCCACTTTTCATCCAGGATGTTTTCCCAAGGGGAAAAATTATAGTCAGCCCGATCACATATGCACCATCAGTGTCGAAGACGATGAATTGGCGGAGCCGAAAAAGGATACAAATATTACCTATCTCAAGAAGATGGTCCAAGAGTTGGAAGAAAGGAACAAGATCTTACGCCAAAACAATGAGAGTTTGTTAAGAACAAACTCATATTTACTGCAAAGGTTAGAACACGTTGAATTAAAAAACAATAACATAGATACTCATTGAAATAAAACAACACAGTTGGGAGGGTTTCACATTTATTGTTGAACACTGCAACATGTTTCGCCCCACAGTGGCTTCATCAGGCAGATGAATAATAATTTAACAAATTACAGGTAAAAGCTTATATACTATTAGAACTATGGGAGGAAGGGAAGGGGTTGTACAGAAGGGCAAATTATTTGAGAATTTATATATTTATTAAAGGAGAATTATTAACTCCTATTTGATGATTTAATAGAATACCTTTTTTATAATATTTATTAATTTCTAGTTCTTCCAACAAATTTAACTTTCGACTTTTATTACAAACGTGCAAAATTTCTAAATTATCATTAAAGGTATACTGGTATTTGATTAAATGATTAGCGTAGGTTGAAGCAGTTTTCTGCAATTGAAAGCATTTTTTATGTTCTTGAATGTCCAACGTATACATTAGGTCAATCTCCACACTTTAACAAATATACGGCCAAGTTCGTCGATTTATCAGATTTATCTTTGGCATTATTTATAAATTGACTAAGTGAGTTGGTCATTAGAATTAATCTCTAAAGTTAAAGACCTCAAAGTTCGGAAGAATAGTCGGCTGGTGTCCTTCGATATCAGTAATCTCTTTCCTAGTGTGCTGCCTCAAGAGGTAGTAAGCATTATTGAGAAATTACTGACCTCCCAAGGTACTAATCCGATTATTAAAACAGAAATTTTGGATCTCCTTAATGAATGTTTAGCCCAAAATTATTTTCAATTCAATAATAACTTATGTTATATATGTTGGAGGAATCTACTTCGGTATACATTTTTGTAAATTGAATAAAACACGATAACGTTGTTTGTATAACTTGACAACTTTTTATTGTAACTAGTTTCAACAAATTTAGCTTGTCATTATCAGACACATAGTAATTTAAAATACGGTTACAACAGGTATATATACAAATACGAAAAAGAGGGATTATAAAACAGCTTTGAAGATGGGTGTGTACATGAGGTCGATCTGGTCGTTAATGAAGGGAATTCCCGGATTAGGCCTGGCTTTATGTATTTCCAGGGATTCTAATAAATTCATTTTACGTCCTCTTTCTGCGAAATGTAGAACCGAAAGTACATTTTCGGAAAAAGAATCTCTTTCGTCAATAATGTGTTTTGCGAATGTTGATTTTTCAGGTTGATTGAGGCGAAAAGAGCGTAGATGTTCGTGGAGCCTTGTTTTTAATTTTCGACCAGGCTGACCTATGTACAGTCCCTTACAAATATCACATTTAGGTTATATATTCGTGATTTTTCAAACATTGGTGCTTTTGTTTTAGGGTTGAGGATGGTATTGTTTAATTTACAAAATGGTTTAAGAGCTACATTAATATTATGTTTCTTTAATATATTATTTATTTCTAAGCTAACATTGCCAAAATATGTAATTGATTTAAAATTTAATTAGTTTTTCTCCAAATGATTACCAGCATATAAGTATTTATTGTATTTACGTAATTGATGTTTTTTTAGGATACTGTCAATTAATTTAGGATTATATCCGTTGGATGTTGCAATACTTTTAATTAAATGTATTTCTTTTTGAAAACAAGTATCAAATAAAGGTAAATTGATTGCTTTGTGTATAAATGAGTTAAATGCGGCCATTTTTTGGTTCAAGGGATGTCTAGACTTGTTGGGAATGACGGAATCAGTGAAAGTTGGTTTTCTATAAATATCAAAGGTTAGTTTGTTGTTACTTTTAATAATGGATAGGTCTAAATATTTCATGTTGTTGTTAATTTCAGTAGAAATATTAGAATAAGCAGAATATGAAACAAAAATTCAAATTTTTTTAACAAGTTCAAACATAATTGAATTAAATAACGACCCTACTAACAATTTTAACAAACAACTAAAATCATAAGTTAACAACTCCAATTATATATTTTCCAATACTAACAAACATGACCTTTTTCCCATAAATGCACAACCACCTAAACTCTATGTTTTACTTAAAATTCATAAAAATGATTTACCTATCCGTCCAGTTGTATCCTTTAAAAACTCCTCAGCCTACAATATTTCTTCTTACCTCAACACATTATATAAAGAACTAACCGATTTTCAAGATACCTATTCCATAAAAAACTACATTGAATTAACAAACAAAAACTTGCTTCTTTCAAACTCGAACCCAACTATATATTTGTATCATTCGATGTATCGAACATGTTTGCCAAAATTCCGCCTAGTGACAGTATAAAATTAATTCAGAATTCATTTGAAATATGTAATGTAAATGTAACAATTCCATCCGAAGTTTTGGATATTTTAGAAATCATCTTAAATAATAATTATTTCTCATTTAATGAGTCAACTGCTGGCAGAAATCTTTATGAAAAACATAACTCAAATAATTTTAAATTCACCTCTTGGTAAAAAACATATACGTCGATGATATTCTTGCATGTTTCGTAGGATCAGACAGACAGTTAACGCAATTCTTAGATTTCATTAATAACCTCCATCCCCAGATTAACTTCACTATAGAAACTGAAATTAACAACAACATCAAATATTTAGACCTATCCATTACTAAAAGTAACAACAAACTAACTTTTGATATTTATAGAAAACCAACTATCACTGATTCCGTCATTCCCAACAAGTCTAGACATCCCTTTAACCACAAAATGGTCGCATTTAACTCATTTATATACAGAGCAATAAATTTACCTTTATACTTGTTTTCAAAAAGAAATACATTTAATGAAAAGTATTGCAACATCCAACGGATATAATCCTAAATTAATTGACAGTGTCCTAAAAAAACATCAATTACGTAAATACAATAAATACTTATATGCTGGTAATCATTTGGAGAAAAAACAATTAAATTTTAAATCAATTACATATTTTGGCAATGTTAGCTTAGAAATAAATAATATATTAAAGAAACATAATATTAACGTAGCTCTTAAACCATTTTGTAAATTAAACAATACTATCCTCAACCCTAAAACAAAAACACCAATGTTTGAAAAATCAGAAATATATAACCCAAATGTGATACTTGTAAGGGACTGTACATAGGCCAGTCTGGTCGAAAATTAAAAACAAAGTTCCACGAATATCTACGCTCTTTTCGCCTCAATCAACCTGAAAAATCAACATTCGCGAAACACATTGACGAAAGACATTATTTTTCCGAAGATGTACTTTCGGTTCTACATTTCGCAGAAAAAGGACTTAAAATGGATTTATTAGAATCGCTGGAAATACATAAAGCTAGGCTTAATCCGGGAATTCCCTTAATTAACGACCAGATCGACCTCATGTACACACACATCTTCAAAGCTGTTTTATAATCCCTCTTTTTCGTATTTGTATATATATACCTGTTGTAACCGTATTTTAAATTACTGTATGTCTGATATTGACAAACTAAATTGGTCGAAACTAGTCACAATAAAAAGTTTTCAAGTTATACAAACAAAGTTATCGTGTTTTATTCAATTTACAAAAATGTATAACGAAGTAGAAGCCTCCAACATATATAACATAAGTTATTATTGAATTGAAAATAATTTTGGGTTAAACATTCATTAAGGAGATCTAAAATTTCTGTTTTAATAATCGGATTAGTACCTTGGGAGGTCAGTAATCCCTCAATAATGTTTACTACCTCTTAAGGCAGCACACTAGGAAAGAGATTACTGACATCAAAGGACACCAGCCGACTATTCTTCGTAACTTTGAGGTCTTTAATTTTAGAGATTAATTCTAATGAGACCTCAAAGTTCCGAAGAATAGTCGGCTGGTGTCCTTCGATGTCAGGAATCTCTTTCCTAGCGTGCCGCCTCAAGAAGTAGTAAACATTATCGAGGGCTTACTGACCTCCCTAGGTACTAATCCGATTATTAAAACAGAAATTTTAGATCTCCTTAATGAATGTTTAGCCCAAAATTATTTTCAATTAAATTACTTGTTTTACAGGTACAGATAGACAACTAGACCAATTTTTATGCTTTATTAATTCAATTCACACAGACATTTAATTCAATAGGGAATTTCATATCCAGATATTAAGCATGAATTTAACTTCTTTCATAAGCCGACACATACAGATCCCACTATTAATTTCTAATCATTTCATCCTATCATTAGAATTAATCTGTAAAATTAAAGACCTCAAAGTTACGAAGAATAGTCGGCTGGTGTCCTTCGATGTCAGTAATCTCTTTCCTAGTGTGCTGCCTCAAGAGGTAGTAAACATTATTGAGGGATTACTGACCTCCCAAGGTACTAATCCGATTATTAAAACAGAAATTTTAGATCTCCTTAATGAATGTTTAGCCCAAAATTATTTTCAATTAAATAATAACTTTTTCATTCAAAACAAAGGATTAGCGATGGTCAACCCCCTGAGCCCCTTATTTGCCGAAATATTTATGAATTCATTAGAGAGTGTAATCAAAAAACATCCACTGTTTAATAAAGGTCTATACTGGTACAGATATGTAGATGATATTTTAACTTGTTTTACAAGTACAGATAGACAACTAGACCAATTTTTATGCTTTATTAATTCAATTCACACAGACATTTCATTCACTAGGGAGATCGAATCAAATAAATCAATTAATTTTCTTGATTTAACAATTTCATATTCAGATATTAAGCATGAATTTAACTTCTTTCATAAGCCGACACATACAGATCCCACTATTAATTTCTAATCATTTCATCCTATCCAACATAAACTTGCAGCATATCATTCAATGTTACATAGGCTTATAACAGTTTCCCTTTCATCTAAAAATTTAAATGACGAACTTAATAGAATAATTGCAAAAACAACAAGCTTTAAAACTAGTTTACCCAATCCATTTTAGTTCCGATCAAAATATTAAATATAGTTCATTAACATTTAACTTCCCCCCATCAATTGCCATCAGTAAAAAACTTAAATCTATTAATTTAACTCCGTCTTTCAGAACAACCAACTCACTTAGTAAATTTATAAATAATTCCAAAGATAAATCTGATAAATCGGCGAACTCGGGCGTATATTTGTTAAAGCGTGGGGATTGCCCTAAGGTATACGTTGGACAAACTGGACGAAGCTTTCCAGATCGCATTCAAGAACATAAAAAAGCTTTGAATTCCAGAAAACTGCTTCAACCTACGCTAATCATTTAATCGAATACCAGCATACACGTTTGTAATAAAAGTCGAAAGTTAAATTTGTTGGAAGAACTAGAAATTAATAAATATAATAAAAAAGGTATTCTATTAAATGATCAAATAGAAGTTAATAATTCTCTTTTAATAAATATGTAAATTCTCAAATAATTTGCCCTTCTGTACAACCCCCCTTCCTCCCATAGTTCTAATAGTATATAAGCTTTTACCTGTAATTTGTTAAATTATTATTTATCTGCCTGATGAAGCCACTGTGTGGCGAAACATGTTGCAGTATTCAACAATAAATGTGAAACCCTCCCAAATGTGTTGTTTTATTTCAATTTGTTATGGAGTTTCATCATGTATCCGCCTCGTCAATTCAATAACATAGATACGCATACTAATACTGCTAAGAACAAAAATAAAAATAAACACTCTGTAAAATCTGCAGGGTCAAATTTAGAGAAATATGCAGAAAGTACAATAGATATACACTCTACTAGTTCCCAAAAGGAGGAGTGCACATATGCGGACAAATTAAAAGTAAAAGACACGCAACGTAATGAACAAGAGAACGATATCTCTGATAATACAGAAAAAATACCAGTTATCACAAAGCATGCGGAAATAGACGAAGAATGGAAAACTGTCTGTAGAAAACTTGATCGAAAAATGTGATGTACGGCTGCAGAGAGAGAAACCTAAATGATTCAATCACAGGAGTAGAGCGCAGAGCTCATCTTCAGTTATACAGACTTAATCCCGAAGTTACAGAACGATCATTAGCAGAATATTAGGAAAATTATAGTATCCACGATTTTCAAAGCAAAAAACTGCAAGCAAAACATCCAACTGAATACAGTTCCTTTAAGGTTACAAAATCAGGATTTATGGCCCAGAGAAGTTATATGTAATCGATGTTTCCACATATTCACAAGAAAAGATTAGGGTTTTATGCAACCGTAGAAGAAGCAATCGATAGAAAAGGAAAATATTTTCACATTAATAAATCAAAATATGCAACAAATTACTATCAGAAAATAAAGAATTTAAAATTATTACTTTAACAGAGCATTGGAAAACAATTGAAGAATTACAATGCTATACAATTGATGGTTATAAATTGATCTCAACCTTTTGCAGAAATAAAAACTCACATGGAGGCGTGGCTATATATTCACAATATAATTTAAATGCAACTGTTCGAAAAGACCTGTCCGAAGCGTATATTTTTGAATGTGCAACGGCGAATTTCAACATCAATGGATTGAAGACAACGGTCATTGCGATATATCGGCCTCCGATTAGTTTATTAAGAATAAAATTAGATTTTATTCTTAATAAACTAACCGAAGAGGGAGTATATTATATAATCGCTGAGGACTTCAATATAGACTTTTATGCAATAGTTCAGACAAAGTGCAGCTATTCGAATTGTTATTTAGTTATGGCGCTATACCATTAATACAGGATTATACAAGAGTGACATATAAAACAAAAACCTGTATAGATAACATCATTACTAATATCCTTGCCAATTGCGGATGTAAAATATTAATATCACAGATTTCAGACCATTATGGTCAAAAAGTTAATTTTAAAAATTGGGGTAAGAAAAATGGTTATAACAGTAACTAGAACTCGAGAATTGGCATGAAATTTATGACACAACTAACACCAGTGAAAGTTGGAATATATTTTTAAACAAATTCCTGCTTATGTATAACTCCTACGATAACATCTATAAACTGACAAAAAAGATTACAATCAAGCTTTAATTCAATCCGAGAAAGATTATTTTAGCAACAAATTCAATAATGCTAATAACATCAGGAAAGTAACTTTGTACATGAATTAAAAAATACACAAAATAAAAATAAACACAATTTTCAAGGAGATGTAAATGCTCTTAATAACTTTTTTATTATGATATGTTGGATGCTTGAAGCCATAACTTTGTGATACATATTATACTTTTTTATTAAAGTATCGGAGGAAATTTTGGCTAAAATACCTCAGGTAGAATTATCTGAAACAATAAATATGAACCTGTATTCGACTATTTTTTGAGCCAGTAACGGAACATGAAATTTGTAGAATTGTAACAGAGTTGAAAAAATTCAAAGGCAACAGGAATCGATGGTATAGCAGTGATATTAATTAAAAATTGTATAGAGTACATAAATGCACCTTTAACTCACATAATAAATAGCGCTTTAAAATCTGGAGTGTTCCCTGATTATCTGAAATACTCCGTTATCCGGCCGGTATTGGAAGAACCCAATGATTTTATGAATTATTGACCAATAAGCATTCTAACACATTTCTCTAAAATATTCGAAAAAGTCATTAAAATTCGCATTGTTGCCTTCTTCCAAAAATAAAATTTATTTACCGAAGCGCAACATGGATATATGGATAAAAAGTCTACTACCACAGCTACTGTTAAATTAATTGACCTTATAGCAATGGCAATGGATGTTAAAGAAATCGCCTTGGGCATTTTTTGATCTGTCTAAAGCTTTCGATTGCGTATATCATGATATTTTACTAAATAAGATTTATAGATTATATCTATGTAATCGAAAGTAAAAATTACATATTTCAAATAACGATGGTATAACTGAATCAGATATTTTACAAGTTACCAGAGGAATTCCCCAAGGGAGCATTCTGGGTCCGACACTATTTAATATATACATGAATGATATATCCACTATAATAAAAAGTCAAAATGAGGCTTTAATAAGCTACGTTGATGACAATAATATTATAGTGAAGAATTCAAATTTTTTGAATCTCTTAAGGAATGCCAACACTGCTTTTTCAAATGCACAAACTTGGATAATTGCAAATTAATTATTCCTTAACAAAGAGAAGACAAATTGCATAATCTTTGGTACCAAACAGACTTCAAATGAATTTCCTGAGTTCCTAACTATGGGTTCCACCAATATACCAACCTCTATGTTCTGTAAATTCTCAGGGATTGGTATTTACAAAAATTTAGATTGGTCAAATCATATTGCAGGACTAAATAACAAGTTGAATGCCACTATATATTGCATGCGAACTATTGAACATTATGTGAACCAACACACGTTATTATCCCTATATCACGCATATTTCTGTTCAAAAATGAGGTATGGAATTATATTGTGGGGCGCATCTACGGGGCTGAACAATATTTTTATAACACAAAAATGTGCCATAAGACTACTCTACAACATGAATTACAGAGATTCATGTAGAAGAGTGTTCAAAGTAAATGATCTCCTCACTGTTTCAGCAATGTATATTTATGATTACCTGATTTTTATTTATCAACATAAAACACTTTTTAGTAAACGTTTGAATACCAATTCTTATAATACAAGGCAAACGAACAGTACTTATATTTACCCAAAGCATTCATTAACACTTTTGGAGAAAGCACCTCACTATATGATGATGCGACTATATAATAGACTCCCCATTTGTTATCGTAAAATTAATAATATCAACCAATTTAAAAATGAAATTAAAAAGAAACTAATTGAAATTAAACCATATTCTGTGAATGAATACTATTTATATTTTTACTAATTTTTTATATTTTAGTTTGACTATTTTCTTATTTATATCCTTAAATACTTTTTTTGTAGTTTTATGTATGTCTTTAAGAAATAAATTTGATTTATTATTATTATTATTATAACAATTAACTAAAACGAAGTCAGCGTGGTACCGTACTCCTGCAGCGCTTGGTTTGGTTTAGGCCGTTAGAAAATTTTCTGAAATTTACAAGATTCGCTCTTAACTGGTACTTGATAAAGGTAATGCTTGTTATGCTACATTCTTGATGGAACCGGATATATAGGTTTGGTGAAGAAAAGCACTTGTTATGTTCCATACTTTTATTTACAGTTTCCTGACACGTGTTTCGAACTTTGCAGTTCATTATCAAAGGTAATACTGGTACTTGATGATGCATTTTTATTATATAATATTAGAGAACGTATGAGTACGATCTGAAACATGTCAGAACAGAAAACAAATTCTGCTAAATGGCGAGCACAATAACATATTATTTAGTGATACCCCACTACTAGATTTTTTTTGATAATTTAAATACGTTGTAATGCTATACGTAATAAATTTCATATGCTTATTGATAATTTTTAATGTTTTACTTAATTATACTTTTTCATAAACTCGGTATACTGTTTTTTTAACGATGTTTTTCCAGGTTTTGCAATTCTGTAAATAATAATTATAATATTATTTTCAAGGTGTTAAAAATTTGTACAGTAACAATTGCGTCAGGTTACATAATAGAAGTTGTATATACAACTAATTACAAAGTAGCAAATACGGGCAATTATTCGTAAATGGGAAAGTTACTGTAAATGGATCAATTGAATCACGCTTAATAAATTGAATCAACTGGTTTTCACATTCTAAGTGAGGCAGATAAAAGCGTTTCTCATTGTCATTTATCTCCTCCAACTTCTGAAAGTGCTATAAATCAAATTCTACTTATTACATGCAATTTTAAGACTGGTAATTATATGCAGTTATCCCTGCGTGAAGAATTAGTACCTGGATCTAAATTAATCGTACGAACAAAGAATGACAATAAAAGTCGCATTAATAAGTAAATTTTCTTGAAATGTTAAATAGAGTGTTTCCTAATTTAATATTGTTTGGAATGTATTGATTAATCATTTTGTTAACATTTAAATAATTATTTTTAATTGACGTATTAATTTCTCTAATTCTTTAATAGATATTTATTTCACTACGTGACATTTGTAATTACTACTTAAAATATTCACCTCACCATAGTACCAATAGTGTTATATATACATAGTTCTACGATTTCTAATTTCATTATAAACTTCATTCGCCTGAAGAAGCAATAAATTTGCGAAACAATTGTTGTGAAAATAATCACACTTTTTTGAAGTCACAGAGTTAATACAAACCTTATTAAAGAAATAAATTTGCAATTAAATTTACTCTTCTGAAATTGTATTAATTCAGCCAGGCTTTGCTTTCAAAAATTGTAATTATTCCAGTTATATCGTGTATGTTTTTTTATAATAAGTATGGGCTCGCATTAACTATTTAGAGTATGAATTGCAGGTTTATAGCGTTTTGAACAATAAATTTTTATCTACTAAATTATCAATGTTGAACCCTTTATAATTTGACAATAAAATGTCAGGAAAGAGTCCTACCTAAATTGGGAATAAATGAGCCAAACATGGCTAGAATATTGTCTAAATGGCAAAAAATACACATTGTATGAAATTCCGTCATCTAAAGTTAATATGCACATACAGAAGAGGAAACATATTGGGTCTGAGTGGAAGAACAAATAGCTGTGAAATGTGAACTCCGCCTCCAAGTCCTGTGAGCAAAATTGTTGTGATTTATTTTTAATATAGTTCATAGTTTTATATGTTTAGTAACAGGATATTGTAAAGTTTTAATAAATAAATAAATAAATATTTACGATCCTGATTCATTTCTAAATAGACTCAAAGTACCTCTTAGGCGAACGAAAATAATTTTGTTTCAAAACCGTAATGTTATAGAATATATTCTAATACCTCTTTATAATTGTTTCCCTAAAAACGAATTTGCTGCAAAAAATATATCTTCTTATAGGTAAGACTATTGTCGCTGCTTCTATTTTAAGCACAAATAAGTCCTTTAATCCCAGCCCGAAAAATTTGGAATTTCAAACTTTGTTAATGAATAATTTCATTATTTTGGCTTTCCAAATCTCTTATTTTCTGTATCATTGCATAATTTATGAGCTTTAATATTAAAATAAGATTTTTATTTATTTTAATTGTTACAAAAAATGATAATCCAAACTACTAAATTCAGCGGTCTTATCTACAATTCAATTATCGCTAAATTGAGTAAAATGTATAATTTTTGGAATTTGAAAGTAATGATTTTTCATACAATGCCATCAAACTGTGATTTATCCGCAAGCTTTAAAACCTAATTACGCACAAGATAGTTGAGATTTAAATGCACTACACTGCTGAATTAACCCTTTTAAATTTATTGTGGACTAATTATTTTAAATGAATCTTTTTAAATATTTGAGTTGTCGCAGAATAACTCTTTACTTCCATTACATGTGGTTCGAAGAGTCATGAAAATAATTTTAATCCGAAGACCGCTGATGTTTTGATAATATACGTTTAGTGAATAATTGAAGGGATTACTGGGATGATTCAATTTTCCTTGCTTTGGGGGATTATTGACAGTTCACGTACATATTTTATTCCCAAACCTCAGTCACTAGCATAAGATCTTCTCTCAAGTTCCCTCCTTGTTTGCTAATATTTAATCTACGCTGGAGTTTGGTCCCTAGACATTTGAATATTTTTGAATTTATTATTTAATTTAAGTTTATTATAATTTTGGAGAGCTGTGTGCACTAATTCTTCATTACCCATTCGTAATTTAATTGGACGATTACGACGAGAACGCGTAGGTTTATAATTAGCAAGATGAATTGGATTGACTTCAGAAACAACGACGTTTACTGTGTTTAAGTGCTTTACACGTAGGTTCCTCCAGTCCGTAAATAATTATGTTTATTTTATACTTATCGCAGACAGTAAGTTCTTGAGTATTCTTTTCTTTAATAGTTGATGTGGATATGGTAGCTGGGGACTTCATTAATTTGATCTCTTCGTGTAGGGAAACTATAGCGGACACACAGGTGTTTACAGTATTAAAGGCCCACATTTAAATTTATCTTTAAATCTTCAACTTTTATAATATCGACACACGTAATTTTATATATTTTTTACATACGCAACAGTTACACACAAATGATTTTCTGCTGCTGAATTACGAAAATATCAGTTATTCTTAATGCTATGCAGTGCGATTTTAATGAACGTAAACTAATTAAAAACGAATTCAAATTAAATATAAATTGTATAAATATAACTCAAATTAAAACAGATTCAGATTTTGTAGTGAAAAACAGACGCGCGCTTTACGCTACAGTAAGGGTTGTAAGGACTTATAAATGACAAACAACAATTACGCAACGGAATAGTACACATGAGAACAAAAGTAATATTACTTATTTTATTAATAATATTTATATTTATATGTAAAATACTTAATAAATAAATGTTACGGCTACGTAACACCCTATCATCTAATCACCCTTCGAAATATATATCGCTTTTAAATTTTTAAAATTATTTGATTATAATACAAATAATAGACAAAACTATGCAAAAAGTATATAAATATAAAAACATGACATAAGTAATTAAGGCCAAACTAATGCTAATCGCTGTAAAACAACGATTTTTTTTTCAATTCTCTGAGGTTTGTAATTCAAATACTATAACTTTGTTTTCCACTATATCTTTTTAAATTACACAGTGGCTATAATTTCGACTATAACCTATTCATTATCAAACTAGTTCTTCTTCTAGTTTGATAATGATTAACTTCTAGTCTAAACTATAGTCACCGTGTAAAACAAAGTTACCGTGTTTTAATTACAACTCATTCAAGATGTACTACGAAGTAAACCTACATAGCTTATAAACGCACTTAAGAGTTTGCAAATCACTCTCTTACATCAACCTAACCCAAAGAGAATGAAAACGAGGCTTTAATTTATTTTAATTTTGTTTTTCGAAAACCAATATTGAATTGTAAGTTGTTCAGTTTTGTTTATCTTTAGCGTCGTTTGAAAAGTATATAATTTAAATTTAAAATATATATATATCCAAATATATAGATATAAAAAATAATTAGATAAGAAATCGATTGATTGAAGTATTTTTTAAGAAACACCTGTCCTTTAAATACGAGATCTATATCATACTGTTTGTGATCCTGCAAATATTTTTTAAGGAAGGGTGCTGCAAATAATTCTCAAGAGCATATTATCGATTACTGAATACCAATTTGGAAAGAATATTAACAATGACGAAAACTTCATGTATCTCTTATTAAGAAGTAAAAATTGAAGTAATACTTGGTGACCCCGAATAGAATATTAGGTGTAATACCGATTCCCTTACAACCCGACTCCGGAATTAATTAATGTCAAATTTGTTATGAAACAAGATTAAACCGAAACTCGACGGCAAACACTTTCAAGCCCCTTTTCCTTTGTTAGTTAAAGATTAAGAGAGACTTAGGCCTACACACAGACTAGGCCACGGATTCATAGGGTATCCCACAAAGTCCCCAAATACAAGGATCTGTATCAACATATTTAATAATTTATATTTCGAATTTTATACTGTTCAAAAACTTATATAATGTTCTATTGATAGTAGTGTTATCAGCGCTCATAAGACTAGCAACATTCTACGGACCAACTTGTTGACCGTTTAGTTCTTCTAGCAACCTAATTCTTTTGCCATTATATAAAGGAATTTGTCCGCAAGGGCAGTTCGGATATTCAGTCATGTTTAATCGGTTTAAATGCTTCTTATATTTTGAATGGTTGGATTTTAACTTGCTTATTGTTTTTTTATAAATTGCCTGTTAGGCACTTCATGTTTAGAACATGAGACACCTAGAGGTTAATCATGTATCGATGTATAGTAGAGACCTTTATTATCACTCTGGTAAGCAGTTATCCATTCTGTATAACTTTTTTTTAGCGTATTTATGCATTTCACTAACTGGGCACTTATATTTAAATATTATATTACTTGCATCCTGCTCACACGCTATTTTCGCCAGTATGATCGTTGTCCTTGATCTTTGAATAGCTTTTTATCCATAAAAATGTCACTTCGCTTGTTTTGCTTCTTATCCGGTGTAGTCTTACCATTATATCTATAATCAGATGATTCTCATTATGAAATTTGAAGGATTTAATTTTCTGTAATACACGTAAAGCGTTCACTATAACTAAATATTGGCTGGTGCCTCGTTTCAATTTCATTTAGGGCTTCGACAATAGCGATTGTTTTACAAGTGTATATGTAAAATTCACTACACAGAGGTACTGTAATCTCATACTTGGAATAAATATACCGCATCCTGCACGATTACCTTTAACTGATCCATCAGTAAACACTGTAATCTGGTCAGGAAAGTGTGTCTTTATATTGCTGAAAGTTCACATTTAATATGATTTTGGGTTCTTCCAAAACTTCTTCATATGCAACGGAATATATTGATAATATTTCACTTTGTAGCATATTTGAAGTTGGAAAGTCAACATTACTTTTTTTTAGTAGCGGTCTTTTCTTGTTAGGTAACCAATACTTAGATGAGTAATATGGTCATTATGTACCAGCTGCTGAGATTTAAATGTTAGAATAAACTTTGATGCTTGTAGCATCCTTCTTATAATCAACCAAAGTAGAACTCATTAGAGATAGGCAATTCCACATATATTTATGTTGGAGTACATCCACCTTCTGTAGTATTGTTCCTGAGGCTGCTCCGTAAAATATGCTTTCATAATCAATTATGGATCGGATATATGCTTCATAAAACAGTAGAAGAACGTTTGGTTTGTTTCCCACCTCATATTTGTGTCGATATTAAGGCCCAGGATTATTATGCAGGTTTTCGTATCGATTTCTAGACCCTTCAGGCTAACTGTAGATGATTCTACATAATATATACACAGGTCATCAGCGTATTGTAGAATTTGCACGTTGTTATTGGCCAACTTGTAAATTATATATAGTAGCGGTGACAAAGTACCCCCTTGGGGAAAACCAGCTCTTCATTATGCCATTTTCTGTAGAAAAGTAATCTACATTTATATTCACAACAGTCTTAAAACAGCTGAGGTGGAAATATTGGTTGGCATTTCCTATTTAAATATTCATTAATAACCATCTAATTTGTTTCGTTGAGATTGCTCGCAAAATATTTAAAAATTACCTCCTATTTATTTTGAATTGCAATTATTCGAAAAACTATCTACCGATAGTAACATCGTGGTGTGTAAGAAAACTCAGTAGAAGGATGGAAATAAAAAGGAATAGAAGGAAGTGAAACTACAAAATTCACGGCATAAGTGAAAAGGTAAGTCAGATTAAAATTTTCATCCCATATTCACTTTTCATGTGTGTAAACTCAAAGCCCAACAAAAATTTTGTGATTTATTCATTTTTTTAAGTTTTGGTAACTAAACTAATAGAGAATCAACATTTTATTGCTTCCATCGCTCAAAAATTTTTAATAAATTCGCTAGGTGTCTTATTTATAATTTTCAAATATTTGCAAATAAAAATTATATAACATTCTAAAAATCGCTACGCCACTGAGCTTAAATTGTGTATAAATCAATAGAATAGTATAGGGAAATTCCCGAAAGTAAAATTTAATTGCTGGGATTCCTTGATTTGCAGTCAGATAGTCGACGAATGAGTTATAAATAGACGTATTGTGTAATAAGTGCATTCACTCGTCTGTTTGCGGCAGTCGTTGTTTAGTGATTTATGTGAGCTTTTTGCAGTTAAATGCTTAGACTTTTTTAAAATAAACGAGATACTTTTTGCTAGGTGTGAGGTTGTTTTGTGATTAAGAAATTTAGACGTAAAATTACATCACTGTTAAAACACCAATACTACGCGCAAGTAAATATTGGTGATCAAGACAAATATTTGGCACCATATGTTGTATGTAAGATATGTAATGACGGTTTAAGGCATTGGTGTAATGGAAAAAATGACTATGATGACTGTTATTTCTGTATGTGCAATGTACGTGAATATAACACAAAACAATTAAAAAACATCATTTATCCGAACCTCAAGTCTGCAATTAGGCCAGTGTCACATGGTCCCGACGTGCCAATACTTGAGAAACCTACAAATTTAGAAGATGTTACAAGCAGTTCTGAAGTTGAAGTTGGTGAAAACAACTTTAGCGATGCCAGTGAAATTTCGAGCGTTTCTAAGCAATCGCAGTTATTTTAAGACCTAACTTAATGACAGTCAGAGACTTAGCTCTTCCAAAGGATCTTTCCGAAATTTTGGCATCCAGACTTCAAAGTCAAAATTAACCGACAGAAGCCTTTAAAATGCTATAATTTAGGAGGTGCAAGTCTGAGTATTCAGGCTATTTTGAAGAATGTGGTTGTCTAGTTTATTGCACCGACATTTCTAGTCTGATAAACAAACTTAGAAGCACATACAATCCCGATGATTAGAGGCTTTCTATTGATTCTTCTTAAAGCAGCTTTAAAGCTGTCCTCTTGCACAATGTGAATATTTTTTATCGGTACCGATTGCCCATTCTGTGCAAATGACGAATAGCTACGAAAATCTTAAAGGGGATTGGACAATTGTGGGACTTGTACTATGACAGCGGTCAGGGTATATGAAGTACCCATGTTTTTGTGTAAGTGAAACAGTCGAAGTAGCATAGGTAAGAAGAGATAATTCAACTCACGGATCAAAAAATGTTTTGCACGGAAGTCTTGTTGATCCACCAAAAATCTTGTCTTGTCCACTGCATATTAAACTAGAATTAATGAAACAATACGTAAAAGCTTTAAATAAAGATGGAGACTATTTCAAATACCTTCGTGGAAAATTGTCCGCTCTCTGAGATGTAAAATTAAAGGAAGGAATTTTTGCGGTCCTTAAATAAGGAGATTAATGAAAGATAAAGAAAATGTTTATACCATGACCGAAACTGAGAAAGATGCATAGACTTCATTTGTTAATGTTATTGAAGGATTTTTGGGAAACAACATCGTAACTACAAAGAAATTGTGAAAAACATTCTACAGAAATTTATGGAATTTAGATAAAATATGAGCATAAAAGTTCACAATCGGCTCTGTAATTGCAAAAGAAAATCAATTAAACGAAATTTTTCAACCAAGAGGGAAAGACCTTCTAGAAAGAAAAGAAATTAAAGATTGTTTAAGACTTTTTTTTAAATATAGTTTACTATTTGTAATTTGTTTTTGTCTCTGTGTCAATAAAAGTATTTGACCAAATTTTTTATTAATTTTATTTCAACATTGATAAAAAAAAACCTTACGCAATAAGGCAAAATGACACTCAGATTTGAATTCATCAGATCAAAATTATACAAAATCAGATGTCAGATCGAAATAAACTTTCAAAATTTATTGGCCTGTGTTAACAAAGAGACAAAAAGAAACATCAACTATACAAAAAAGAAATCAAAGCGCCCAAAAGAATACTCATCATTTAAAATATTGGTGCACCAAAAAAAAAACAAATGAATTATTTAATTCTAAACTATGGACAAAGAAAACATATATTGACCATTTTTATTCCACTTCAAGAAAAGAACAGACTTAACAGCATCCGCCAAGCCAACAAAAATGTCAGATTTAAGATTAACACTGCAATCAGAATGGACAAGCTAATGGAAATTCCTCAGATATTTTAAGCAAAGAATACAACAAATGGAACTTGGATGTAATATGTATAACCGAATATTGGAAAAATAAAAAGAAACTGGAATCAATAGGAGCTGAAAATTTCAAACTTTCTTTAGCATACTAGGAATAAAATTAACACGGACTAAACAAAGACTGGAAGCTAATACGTATAAGCCATTTATTTATTTATTTATCTTCCAACAGAAAACATACAGCGAAACATGTCTCTGCTGATTGTCATTGCAAAGCAATAACGCGGTTAAAGAACGATAACCTCACAAAAATGTTATATTGTGCTGAATATGATTTCAGACATGTAACGATAGCTAACAGTTATGTTATTCAATGTCTGGCGGTGCTTTAGTATGAGGAGTTGTTGTTTTATCTGTTAGCTAGTAGTTTTTACATTATTTATAGTGTAAAACATTAGTGCAGAACGATCATAGAAATTAATTTTTCTTATTATAAATTTTATCAATACTAGTGATGATTGAATAATTCTATTCAGATAAGGTTCAAAGGTCAACCGCTGATCAAATATTACACCAAGGTCTGTTGTTTCTGATACTCTGCTAATAATTATATTGTTGATTTTATAATCAAACAATACATTTTTTAAGATTAATATTTAGGCCATGTTCAACACACGATAGATATAAATTACTTCAATTATTCTAGTTCTGAAAGTTACAAATTGTATACAGGGTCGATGATATGTATGAAAACGGTCGAAAATCTCCTAAATTAAGTATACAGGATCAATTGATTAAACGTTTACTTTGTTAATATCACACATTATTTTTAAGTGACTCGAGTTTCGATCATTACCTGATCATTATCAAACACAAAGTAAATTAATCTACGACAAAACACTTATTTATACAGAATGAAATAAGGAGGAAAATACTAGGTCTACCTGGTCATTAATTACTGGGAGTTCCGGATTACTCTTCGCTTTATAAATTTCTAGGGACTCGAGTAAATCCATTTTAAATCCTTTTTCGGCAAAATGGATTATCTTGAGTACATCTTCATCAAAAGAATGTCGGTTTTCTATTAGGTGATTCGCGAATGTGGAATTTGTATGTTTTAATCTGAAGGATCTAAGATATTCTTTTAATTTATTGTTGAAGTTACGACCAGTTTGACCTAAGTAAATTCCTTTACAATTTTTACACGTTAGCTTGTAAATACCTCATCTTAAACCCTCCAACCTAAACCTCCTTGACAAATACTGTATTCCCCGCAATCCCAATATTCCTACAAAATTTAAACACCCCACAAACACTCTTCATCAATTCATTAGATCGCATCATCCGGACAGTTAAATTCAACTAGCTTCAATTTTTATGTTTTTTTTAATTTCTTTTAAGACAGGGCAGAAAGACCTACGGTCGATAGCCCAGACAGTGACAGACGAACACTAATCATACTGTATATATGTTATTTTTGTAAATATGTGTTACTGTAATAAAGATGTTGTATATATATACCTCATCTGTCCAATTTATCTATCGGGGATTTAGAATTAAAAATTGAATTACAAATTTTATTAGTTGGTTTAAATGCTACATTAATATCATGTTTTTTCAATATATTTCGAATTTTAAGGCTGACTTCACCAAAAAATGTTAATGACTTGAACGTTTTATTTTCAACTTTTGGACATGCATATAAAATTTTTTTGAGGTTATTGTTTTGATGTTTTATAATTAAATTATCTATTATTTTGTTTGTATAGCCATTGTTGTTTGCTAATATGTAAATCATGTTGATTTCGTTTTTATATCCAATTTCTGATAAAGGTAACGTGAGTGCTCTATGGATCATTGAATTAAATGCAGCTAATTTGTGTTTAATGGGGTGTCTTGAGTGAGATGGAATTAATGAATCAGAGAACGTTGGTTTTCTAAATATTTCAAAATTAAATTGGTTATCTATGTTGGTAATTGAAAGGTCGAGGAATTTAATATTTTTGTTCTGTTCTGTCTCTACTGTAAATTGAATCTGAGGATGAATGGAGTTTATGTAATTTAGAAAGTTATTTAATTGTCTGTCAGTTCCAGTGAAGCCGGCTAAAATGTCATCTACATACCTAAACCAAAAACGTATGTGTTTTTTGCCCTTTTCGGAGTTTAAAATAATGTTGGTTAAATTTGCCATATATATTTCTGATAACAATGGGCTTAAAGGTGAGCCCATTGCTAGACCTTCTTTCTGTTTATAATATTTATTGTGTTTTAAGGTAATTTCTAGTAAATTAATAAACTCTGTTTGAACAATTGTATTGACGTTATTTTTTTCAAATATAATCTTTACTAACTCTAAGCATTCATTTGTGGGGATTTTTGAAAAAATATTTGTTACGTCGAATGAAACCATCTTTATATTATTATCTAGTTAGAATTTAGATAATTTATTTGTAAGATCTAAAGAGTTTTTTATTGAATAAGGGTCGCAAAGGTTATGAGTAATTTCTTTGAATAAAGAATTCAGTTTAGCAGAAATATTATGGGCTGGTGTGTTTATATAAGTAACTACAGGTCTAATTCGTCCGTCGGGTTTGTGAATTTTAATAAAACCGTATAATCTAAGACAAATTGGATTCATAGGTAAAATATTAAATTTTTCTTTTTGTGAAAGGATTGTATGTGTATTCGCAATTTCTATTTTTAACTCGTTTTGTAACTGGATTGTTGGGGTTTTATTTAGTTCTGAAATGTCTGAAAAGTTATATAGTCCTCTTTTTGAATATGACTATTGAGTTACCTTTATCAGCTTTGGTTATTGTTAGGTGATTTGTATTGACTTTGATCTTAATGCTTTTAATTGTGAATGAATTTGAAGTGTTTTCAATTCTTGCATTTTTAATGATTTTACTTATTTTGTTTTTACTTAACTCACAGTCATTAATATTCTTTAGTGCTAACTCAGTTTCTACAATTAAAGTTTCTTTAAATTTATTGCAATTAATCTGTGGTGAAAATTTGGGGCCTGATTTTAGTAAAGCTAATTCTGTGTCTGTAAATTGGACATCTGTTTGATTAATAACTCTTGGGTAAAAGGAAATGTTAGTTGTTGAATGGGTAGATCTTACAACATCAAAACAATAACCTCAAAAAAATTTTATATGCATGTACAAAAGTTGAAAATAAAACGTTCAAGTATACTGTAATTTTTCATTCCAAAGGTAACAGTTTAACATTGCCAAATAAAATAAAACACCGGATTATTACGACTGACGAAGTGCCAGTCTATACAAAAACATATAGATATCCGGAAATTCATAAAGCGGAAGTGAGTAAACAAATTAACGAAATGCTTCAGCAAAATATTATAAGACCATCATTTAGTCCATAGTCTTCCCCTATCTCGATAGTCCCAAAAAAAATTAGATGCATCAGGCCAGTGGAAATGGCGTGTTGTCTTTGACTACCGGAAACTAAATGATAAAACTGTAGGTGATCGGTACCCTCTCCCCAATATTACGGACCTTTTCGATAAATTAGGCAAGGCTCAGTATTTTACTACTTTGGATTTAGCGTCAGGTTTTCACCAAATCGAGAAAGATGAACGCGACATTCCTAAAACCGCATTTAACACATTACGAATTTCTTAGAATGCCATTCGGACTTAAAAACGCACCCGCTACTTTCCAACGCGCCATGGACGAAATATTGTTTAGTTTACATGGACGATATTATTATTTTTTCAACCAGTTTACAAGAACATATCGAAA
Organism: Ontholestes murinus; assembly: GCA_963969525.1. Taxonomy (NCBI): domain Eukaryota; kingdom Metazoa; phylum Arthropoda; class Insecta; order Coleoptera; family Staphylinidae; genus Ontholestes; species Ontholestes murinus. The sequence continues at coordinate 31,632,547 of OZ018399.1, forward strand.
GACTGACAGAAGTATTTTAAAATTCAGCTTAACAAATCAGAATTTTTACGTAAAGAAGTGTCATAGTTATAACATGCAGTTACACCCGAAGGAGTTAAACCTAATCCTGACAAAATATAAGCTATCCAAAATTACCCAATCGCAAAAACAACAAAACAGATAAAAGGATTTTTAGGACTGTTATTATCGAAAATTTATTAAAAATTTTGCCGACCTGACAAAACCCATGACGAAATGTTTAAAGAAAAATGCTATTATCGACATTGAAAATTCTAAATACATAACTTGTTTTAATCTGTGCAAAAATGTTCTAACGAATCAACCTTTGTTACAATATCCGGACTTTTCAAAACCATTTATACTTACTACAGACGCCAGTAATCAAGCTTTGGGCGCTGTTTTGTCACAGGGTAAAATCGGTTCAGATTTACCCATTGCATATGCCAGCCGTACTTTAAATGATTCTGAATCTCGATATTCCACCATAGCAAAAGAGCTTGTTGCCATAGTTTGGGATGTCAAATACTTTCGCCCTTATTTATTCGGACGCACCTTCCAAATAGTCACTGACCACAGTCCCCTCCAATGGTTGATGTCCATAAAAGAACCAAATTCTAAATTAGTAAGATGGCGATTAAAACTTTCGGAATACGATTATACAATTGTTTATAAAAAGGGTACTTTAAGCAAAAATGCAGACCCACTATCTAGAATAGAACTAAATGTTAAGGAAGAATATGCCCAAAATTTAGAAGAATATTTGAAAAATTTTGATGAGATTGAAAATGATCCGTCATTAGTTATTGTAGAACCCGCGGAAACTACTCGTATAAATGAAATTTAAAATGATGGCGCTACAATTCATTCAAATTCGGAAAACCCTATTTTTGGTATACCAATATTGGATAAACCGGTCAACGTTGGTGATAACCAAATTATAATTACAAAGGTGGAACATTCATCATCTAAACCAAAAATGACTAATTTATTTAATAACAAAAAATGCGAATACATGTTTAATTTTCTAAAAGAAATTTTGTAAATATAGTCATTAGTTTTGTAAAAGAATATATTGTCCCCAAAATAAATTATTACCTATACTTCAAAAGTCCTATTTACGAAAAATTCAGTAGCGTTCTCCAAAATTATTTTAAACGGACGTTGAAAATAATAACAATATATTGGAAATTATCCAAAATTATCACGAAGGAAAAACATATTATCGAGGCATCGATGTAACTGAATTAAAACTCAAACGTATATATTATTGGCCAAGTATGAGGAAATCAATCCAACAAACCACTTAAATTAAAATTTAATAACACCCCAACAGCTATGAAACCATTTGAAATAATTCATATAGATTGTATTGCCCTTAAAAGTTCCAAATTCCTTCCTATAATTATTTCATTTTCTAAATATACGCAACTTTACAAACTAAATTCTTACCATGCTGTTGAAGTAGTAAACAATCTAATAAAATTCTTTTGTCGCCATGGAATCCCTAAATTAATTATTTCGGATAATCATTTATAATTTAAGAAGACGGTTATTAGAGAACTTTTGGAAATTCATAAAATCAAAATTCATTTTATTAGTTCCCAACACCCGGAATCTAATGGAATAATAGAACGCGTACATTCAACAATTATCGAACTCATACGGCTCCTAAATAATCAAGACACATTTAAAAAAGAACCAATAGAAATTAAAACCTTATACGCCGTATTAGCATATAATAATTATATCCATTCGACTACAAAATTAAAACCATCTGAAATTATTTTGGGCCTCATTGATAATGAATCTCTTTTAGACCTCAATTTAGAAACCATAATTACAAACAATTATGTAGAAAATAAATAAAGAATAAACGAAACATTAAATGAAAATAAAACAAAAACTATTGAAAAACATAACTTAACGCGAGAGGAAGTCCCTGAAATCCCAGAAATGGTATTTATTAAAAAGAAACAGAAACAATCAAAAACTAAAAATAAATATCAATAAATAAACAAACTATTAATTTTGAAACATTTTTTGAGATATTAAATAATTATGAAAAAATAAACAATGAAAATGTAACAGAAATTTCAATGTGTTTTATACATTAATAAATTTAAAACAATTCTGTTTAGACAAAAACATCACTAAATTAGCAATTCCCAAATTAGGTTGTGGCCTAGATCAATTAGACTATAATTCAGTTGAAGCTATGATAAATTAAATGTTCCAAAATTCTAAATTACGAATAAACATCTATTTTGGTACACCAAAAATTGAAGATGAAGTACCAGGGCCATAATCTTCGACAATTCCAAATCCTAGTTTAGTCCAGCAAAGAAAGTCATTTTTTGAGAACTATACTAAATCTGAACATTCCAAAAAATAGTAAAGAAAAATAATACATTTCAGATTGATCTTCCTTCCGCATGTAATATGTTTTGAAGTTAAAAATATCACCGAAAGTATCGGATTAATTCCTGTGAATTTAGGCACAGCAAAGCTTGAAAAAACCAAGCAAACGATAGTATATTATTATGATATTAAATCCATATATAATATAATATAATATAATATAATATAATATAATATAATATAATATAATATAATATAATATAATATAATATAATATAATATAATATAATATAATATAATATAATATAATATAATATAATATAATATAATATAATATAATATAATATAATATAATATAATATAATATAATATAATATAATGAATTTGAAAATCTAAATTTTCAATATGAATTCTTGATAAGTACCATGAGCAATATTTCCAAATTTAAACGAGAATTTCAGAACTATAATAAATTTGGCAAAAGAGAGGTGGGGAAACATGATGGAAGGAAACTTCCTGATGACGTGCAAACTGTGGGATGCTTGTGTGAAGCCGATATTGATGTATGGTGTGGAAACGTGGGGAGTGAAAGAGTATAAATGCATTGAGAGAGAGCAGACGACGTTCCTGAAGCAGCTTCTGGGAGTGGAGAGGTCAACTCCTAGGTATATTTTGCTTCAGGAATCAAACAGGTCTAGTATGCATGTAGGGACAATGGAAAGAGTGACTAGGTATGAGATGAATGTAAGTACGTGGAATAGTGAAAGGTTAGTGAAAGAGGTATGGAAAATTTGTGTGGGGGTAGGAGAGAGTAAATGGAGATTGGAATGGAAAATGATGTATGAAAAAGCGGGTGTGGCGGAAACGGTAGTGAATGAATGGCTGGAACAGGGTGTGCATGTGGCGGCGTGGTTGAGAGAAAAATGGCTGGAAGTGGAAGCGCAAGAGCGGAAAGAATGTATTGTAAGGAGTGGGTATAACCCAATGTATGGAAGATGGCAAGTGTATGGAAGGGTGCCTGAGTACCTATTAAAGACGAAATGGGACAGGTCTAAGAAAGTTACTCTAGCAAAGGCTAGCTGTGGATCGGAGGAGAGAGGAAAGAAGGTATGGATGGGGGAATGGTATGGCAGGTGTGTGTTGTGCGAGAGTGGAGAGAACACATGAAGTCATTTAGGCCAAGAGTGCAAGGAGGTGCATGAAAAGTGGATAGGGGGAATGAAAAGGATATGTGAATGGATGAGAGAGGATGGGGCAGGCATAGAGATTGTGATAAGAATGGGACGAGAAAAAGAAAGAAGGAGAAGTGGGGCTGAGGCAGGCGGCTAAGAAAATCGGCAGAAAAAGAAAACGAAGAAGAAGAAAAAAAAAATAGTAATAATAATAATATAGTAATTATATGAAATATGTAAATATGGGGTGTATGCCAATACAGGTCTTTTTTTTTTGGTAAATTACACCAGAAATAATATTATTCATCAAATTAATACTATTCAATTAAATGTTTCACCCAAAAGAACTTAATAGATGGATTAGGCACTATCATTAAATCAATAAGCGGTAATATGGACGCCCGTGACGAGAAAAGAATAAACAAAATTTTTGGCAAGCAACCAAAATAATTTACAAAATCAGATAAACTTTGGATATAGCGTAAACTAAAAAATAATAAAGAATTTTAATAATACTCTTCAGGTCATTGCACATAATTAAAATACTCTAGAATATAGAATAATGCAATTACATGCAATTTTTAAAGAAGATATTGACCACCAACAAATTCTGTATGCGAAAGACTTATATAATCAGATGCTTTTACTTTTTGGTACAATTAGAAATATACTACACAATATTATTAACTCAATAACGTTCTGCAAATTAAGAGTCTTAAACCCAGAAATAATAAGACTTCAGGATTTATTTGACGAATTAGAAACAATCTCTATCCATTATCAAGAGGAACTACCTTTCGAAATGAAATTAGAAAATATTTTTGACTTTAAATTTGTAATGACAGTTAATTGCAAAATTGACAAAACAAAAATTCATTATTTTCTTCATCTTCCAATAAATGACGTACATTCATTTGACCTTTACGCTTTACATCCAATACCTGCAAAGTACAAATCAGAATATGTAACAATATTACCGAATATTAAATACCTATTAAAATCAAGATTTAATTCTAAAATTTGGCCTCTAAATGATATATGCTTTGATGGCAATAAGCAGTGAACATCTCTTAAACTATGATTCAGATTGTAAAACAAATATAAAGGGTCCGCCAATAGGGACGCGCGAAGTTTGCCGGAAGGGTGCGGTCATGTTGTTCGAGGTAGAGCTGTCAAAGTTGCTGCCATTTGTTCAGTATATAACCCCAAATCACCAGGGCAAGTTTGAGTGTCGAGCAGCACGTGCAAATTATTAAATTGTTTTACGAAAATGGGTCATCAGTTCGAGCAACGTTCCGCGCACTTCGCCCATTTTACGGTCGCGATGATCGGCAAATTCGAGTCGACTGGTTCAGTAAACAACCAGCCAACACTGACACGTCGACGAAACGCCCGATCGAACGAAAATATCGCTGCTGTCCGTGAGAGTGTGCGCGAGAACCCGAGGCAGTCCATTTTTTGTCGTGCACAGGAACTTGGCCTTTCGGAGACATCAACTCGCAGAATTTTGCATCTGGATTTGGGTCTGCACCCGTACAAAATCCAATTGACCCAGGAGCTCAAGATAAACGACCACAGACAGCGTCGGGCGTTCGCTGACTTGGCTCTGGAGCAGTTGGAAGCAGACCCCCATTTTGGCCGAAAAATCATCTTCAGCGAGGAGGCTCATTTCTGGATGAACGGGTATGTGAACAAGCAAAATTGCCGCATTTGGAATGAGAACAACCCACACGAGGTCCACCAAGTGGCAATGCATCCCCAGAAAGTCACTGTTTGGTGTGGATTTTTGGGCCGGCGGCATCATCGGTCCGTACTTTTTCGAGAACCAAGCTGGGGCGGCCATAACCGTCAATGGGGAGCGCTACAGGTCGATAATAACCAACGTCTTTTGGCCTAAACTGGATGATATGGACACGGACGACATGTGGTTCCAGCAGGACAGCGCCACGTGCCACACAGCCCATGCCACAATGGACATTCTGCACGAGCGATTTCCGGACATGGTCATCTCGCGCGGAGGCGATATCAACTGGCCACCGAGATCGTGCGATTTAACGCCTTTAGACTTTTTTCTCTGGGGCTATCTCAAGTCGCTGGTCTACGCCAACAAGCCTCTAAACACCGATGACCTCAAAGTCAACATACGTAACGCCATCGCTCAAATTGAGGCCGACATGTGCTCTAGAGTCATCGAAAATTGGACCTCCCGGATCCGGGCTACCAAACGGAGCCGCGGTGGTCATTTGAACGATGTTATCTTCCATACTTAATGGGGTCGAATACCCTTTCGAATGAAAAATAAATTTCGTTTCTACCTCACACACAACTTGTTTTATTCAATTTTAAAGTTCACGCGCCCTTATTGGCGGACCCTATATTAATTCATGGAAATATTAAAACATGTCAATATACCCAACTAAACATCGAAATTAATAATTTGGAAAAATTGCCCGAAACAAATAAATTGCTTTCTGTATTGCCTAAGAAAAAAACCCTTAAAATCACATGTCCCAACCAAGAGGAAACAACAGAACTTCAAGGTGTCTTCTTGATCGAGCCAGATGAGTGTCAGATATTACAAAGACATTAAAATTCCCAAAATTGAAGCAATATCTGGAAGCCCCGTGTTTATTAGTGCATCGACACAAAAACTGTAGAACTACGACATAAACAATTAAATAATAATAAAAGACTAAAATTAGAAGACATCCCCATGTTATCCCCAGTACCCCAAATTACAGAAACAGTTATACCCTTAAGCCCCAATGCGTGGACACTCTTGTTATATGTGTTAGTGTTAAATTGTGCCCTGATTTTAAGAATCAAATTTTTAAAGAAGAAACTTCGGCATGTTGCCCCCATGGATAATTACCCAAATTCTCCACCCGGAGTGTGTCGAATCTGAGG
>OZ018399.1:31639183-31858921 GCA_963969525.1 Ontholestes murinus
AATGTAGTGTGTTAGAGTGTAGGGAGCAAAGAATACACGATGGTGGTTGTGCTCTATTCTACTATATTGTTATATGTACACAAGCTGACGTTTCGCATACAACATGTATGCATCCTCAGAGGAAGTAAACAATTATAAGTGTGTCCTACACTATGGAAGACCACGTGGCCGCAGCAAGATTTTGAGGTTAAGTTCTTTCCCTTTATGATTCCTTATCGTTAAAATTGAAGACGTCTTGGAAAACTCAACAAATAGAATTTTGAGTTAAATTAAACCGAAACATTATAAGTATTTGAAATTTAAAATTGACCTAAATTAATAGAATTAACATGATGTAAAAAGATAAGAGAACAATTACTGAAGGTAGACAAACACAAAAATCACTACATTGGACTTCTTTCACCCGTTAATCTCAAATAATTGATATTCTACTACGTCCGTTACCTTTGGGATATATATACAGGGTGTCCCGTTAATGCGGGGAAATGGCTGTACCATAGATTCCTGAGGTCAAAATATGACGATTTAACGCAACTTATCTATATCCAAAAATTTACGGTTAAGCCGGAATTTGGCTTCAAAGTTTAACATTTTTTTATTTCGTTTGTTTATAACAATTGAACGCTTTATTTGATTTGAATGAAATTTATTTTTAATAACTACCATAATATAATACACCATTTCAGTTATTATGATTATTATTGGTTAACAAGAAGTATAAGAAACAGAAGTACCACCACTTAAAAACTAAAATATTTTTTTATTGGTGGATCTAATAAAAACTAAAAAAATACTGATTGAAAGACCATTTAATTTAAAAAACTTTTTTATCTCTTAATAATATTTGATATCTTTTACGGTTTTCTCACAAAAAAATAAAATATATATTTTTTATCTAGTAAAAACAAAATCTAGTTTTTCATCGAATCGAAAATAAATGTTTTTCGTGGCCGTCTTTGTTTAAAAAATGTAAATTATGTGTAATAATAATTATTTAGTGTCTTTTAACAATTAATTTTTAACTTTATTATAGTTCATAAATATTCATATTTGGAACAAACAGATATCTTGTTTATATTAGGATTTTGCAAAGAAAATTGTTTGAAAAGTGTTAGATGTTATTTTGATTTATTTTATTAATTGATATTATTTAATTTTTATTCAATTTAGAAAGTTTATTTACTTATTAATGAGTGCGTAATGAGTAAACTATATTCATATTTTATTTTTTTTGTACAAAAACCGTAAAAGATATCAAAAACTAGTAAGAGTCAAAAAAGTTTTTAAATCTAATGCACTTTTAAATAGATTTTTTTGGATTTTATTGGATCCACCAATAAAAAAATATTTTAGTTTTTAAGTGGTAGTACTACTGTTTTTTATACTTCCTGTCAATCACTAATGTCCACAATATCTGAAATGATGTATAATATTATGGTACTTATTAATAATAAATTTCATTAAAATCAAATAAAGCGTTCAATTGTTATAAACAAAAGAAATTAAATTTTTTGAAACTTTGAAGCCAAATTCGTAAAATCATCATATTTTGACCCCAGGAATCTATGGTCCAGCCATTTCCCCGCATTAACGGGACACCCTGTATATATACAGGGTCCTGCAACAGTGCGTCAAGCTTTCCTAGCGCCTTTCTCGTAAGAGATAGAAAAAAATGTTTCGTATAAAAATTTATTGATTTAAAAATCTCTATGCCGTAAAATTATTTTCAAATATACAGGGTGTCCCAATTTTGCGGTATAACAAAAGCAAACATTTTTTTAAATGGAACACCCTGTATATTTTTTCATTTTCTAATTTGGATAATATTTTATTACTTGAACCTTTTTCTGGTTTTTAATTTCGATATGGCATTTCCGAGTTATTGACGTTTTTCTGAAAAAAATGTAAAAAGCGGAGATTCACAAAAAAAAATTATTCTGATGTTCTATTTAAAATTTGAGAAATTTTCTTTTTCCTATGGTTGGTCATAAGTACTGTTTATGTACCAGTGTTAAAAATTTTCACTTTTGAGGAACCCTGCCTTTGTATCAGACACGCCATTTTCTAAAATTTCAAAATGTCGTAACTCTTTTTTTTTAAATGGAATCATATATTTTTTTAAATTTTATATTATTCTGCATCTAATTTCCTACACAAAATATTAAGCATACCCTATACCTAAAAGTGATATTTTTCAAGATATAAAAGAATTTATATTTCAAACGGTCCTTGAATACGAATTTGTTTTTGAATAGATAGCCATGACTGAAAAAAATGCATCTGTCAATTAAACAATTAGTTTGACATGTACATATCTTTGATATTTTTTGCAAAGTGTTTCTCTCCGTTTCGTGGTAAAAGTAGGCAGCAAATTATCATCATGGATTTCGAAAAAAACGAACTAGTCGATATGATTTTTGTATTAGGGGAGGCTGCCAGAAATTGTTTATTGGCGGCTAGAATTTACGCCACACATTATCCCGGCAGAACACAGCCGGAGGAGAAAAGTTTTAGAAACCTACTTAATAGATTTATTGAAACGGGAAGTGTGAATTACAAGAAACAAGAAAGAAGAAAACCTATCGTCAACGAGGAAAACCAACTTTCAGTGCTATTAACAGCAACGGAGCATCCCAATATGAGCCAAAGAGCCATCGGTGAAGCAACCGGCATAAACGAGAGGTCAGTACAACGCATTCTGAAGAAAAATCGGTATCATGCATATCATATTCAGTTACATCAAGAAATGAGTAATACTGATTTTCAATTTCGTTCCGAATTTTGTATCTGGGCAAGACTGAAAATACAGGAGGATCCTGCGTTTTCCCAATATATTTTATTCACGGATGAGGCGACATTCCATAACAGCGGATCTGCCAATAGGCACAATTTTCATTACTATTCAACTGAAAATCCGCATGTAATGAGACAAGTTGATCATCAACATCGATGGTCTTTGAATGTCTGGGGCGGAATTGTTGGAAACCATGTGGTAGGTCCACATTTCTTTGAGGGCCATCTCAATGGGCCTATGTATTTGCACTTCTTGCAAAATGTATTATCCGGAATGTTAGCTAATATACCTCAAATGACAAGAAACAGATTGTAGTTTCAACAAGACGGAGCACCTGCCCATTTTTCGCGAGACGTAAGGGCATTTCTTGATAATATTTTCCCAACCAGTGGATTGGTAGGAATAGACCCACCAGATGGAATGCTAGATCTCCAGATCTAACAAAACTTGACTTTTTCTTGTGGGGATACGTAAAAGAGATGGTTTATAAAGAACCACCAACAACACCGATAAATATGCAGCAACAAATTGTGGACGCTTTTGCAAGCATTTCACCTGAAATACTAGGAAGAGTGGACAGGTCTTTTCAGCGGTGAATTAATTTGTGCCTAAATGAAAATGGAAGACATTTTGAACATTTAGTGTAGTATCGTCTTTCATTTGTATTTTGTAATAATTTTGTTATCTTTGTTTGGCTTTGTAATAAAATAATTAATCCTATTACAAAAGTATTATCTGTTTCTGTTTATCTCACATTGACACTTACTTACATTTTGTCAGTTATTTTGTCTCAGCATGGCCAACTTCGGTGCATAGAAATATGTATAATTAAATGGTTATTTTTCTGAAAACTATTAAATATCTCAACAATTATGGGGTTTATTATTATTTACAAAGTTTGTCATTTCTTACTAATCTAATCGAACAATAAAAAAAATAATTATCTGAGCGTTGAGCATAAATTCTTTGACTTGCAAACAATTAATTCCACCTTCTCCAATAGCATATATCATATCAATTAATTTTTCTTTGAAAACTTGCATTGTTAATAATCGTAACATACAATACAATCATACAACTAATTGTTTAATTGACAGATGCATTTTTTTTCAGTCATGGCTATCTATTCAAAACAAATTCGTATTCAAGAACCGTTTGAAATATAAATTCTTTTATATCTTGATAAATATCACTTTTAGGTATAGGGTATACTTAATATTTTTTGTAGGAAATTAGTTGTAGAATAATATAAAATTTAAAAAAATATATAATTCCATTTAAAAAAAAAGAGTTACGACATTTTGAAATTTTAGAAAATGGCGTGTCTGATACAAAGGCAGGGTTCCTCAAAAGTGAAAATTTTTAACACTGGTACATAAACAGTACTTATGACCAACCATAGGAAAAGGAAAATTTCTTAAATTTTAAATAGAACTTCAGAATATTTTTTTTTGTGAACCTCCGCTTTTTACATTTTTTTCATAAAAACGTCAATAACTCGGAAATGCCATATCGAAACTAAAAACCAGAAAAAGGTTCAAGTAATAAAATATTATCCAAATTAGAAAATGAAAAAATATACAGGGTGTTCCATTTAAAAAAATGTTTGCTTTTGTTATACCGCAAAATTTGGACACCCTGTATATTTGAAAATAATTTTACGGCATAGAGATTTTTAAATCAATAAATTTTTATACGAAACATTTTTTTCTATCTCTTACGAGAAAGGCGCTAGGAAAGCCTGACGCACTGTTGCAGGACCCTGTATATATATATATATATATATATATATATAATTCATTCAAGGAGATTTTAATATTAATTTTTTTATCTCTTCAGTAGCTACGGTTTCCATAAAATGTTTAGCGAACCTTCAAGAATTACACACAGCTCAAAACGTTCATAGATAATATATTTGTATATAATACTGATATTTTCGAAGGTTATTATCATACATGTATCGGATCATTTAGGTCAAAAACTTAAAATGACCCTAAATAAGGAAAACAAGGTCAATAAAATTCGAAAAAGATAGTTCAATGAAACCTTAATTAGTTTAACAAAGTTTTAACAAATTTATAACATAATTGAGTCAAGCGTAAATGAACAATGGAACTTATTTAGCAAGGCTCCAAATATCGAATTTGAAGAATATTTTCCTGTAAAAGTATCTTCTGCAAATAGAAAACATGCAAAAATTACAAATACAGAGAAAATATCAAAGTGCAAAAATGAACTTGATATATGTACTATCAAAACATGTATAAAAATATATATTTAAACCTATATAACGAAGCAAAAAACGGTATAATAGCCTATAAATTAAAAACTAAATTAGGAAACAATCTAATTGAATACATCTGGCAAGTAATTAATGAAATTTAGTGTCAACATACAAAATTAAACGAGACAACAGAAACTCCAGGAAACGCAGAGGGATTAGCAGAAGAATTCAATAAGCATATTGTCCCAGAATTAGCGTCAAATCATAGTCATATAGCATACACAAATGACTTTCAACAAAGTAATCACAGTATGTTTATAAAACCGCTAACCGAATATAATAAATAAATTGAAAACACCTTATCTTGCAGAAATGACAATATACCATATGGTTACTGAAGAAGGCTAGGAATTATTTTTAAAAATGCTGACAAGTGTCATTAAAATGTCAACAGAATGATGAATGGTGTTATACAATCTCACCATCATAGTCATTGGTGAATTAAAATATGAGCATGTATTAGCTCTAGAATACCAAAATACGCTCGCTCTTCTCGAAGATAATCTGGGTACGTAAATATTTAACTGAGCTAATAAGTTAGTATTATCAATATACCCATTTACAAGTTTTTAGAGATAAGTTAATAAATTTATATTACGGCGATTTGCCAAATATTGCATGTTAAACATTATTAATAGACCATTATATCGAATTGTCTCAAAAGCAGGGTATATTCCGGATACTTTAAAGTAAAGTAATCTAGTAATTTTTTTAAAAACTTTTTTAAGTGCAAGTTTTTGGTTGTGATATGTTGGACACCAAATTAAACTACAGTATTCTAATTTCGCTCTGACATATGTTTTATACAATTTAATGATGACATTGATATCATTATAATCGCTACATGTCCTATTTATGAAGCCAAGAAGTTTGAAAGTAGCATTACCGACATAATCAATATGCATACTGAAATTTAACTTCTGATCAAAAATTACTCCTAGATCTTTCACTTGATTTGTGCCAGACAAAACACAATTCGCCAATGTATAATTAAATTCTATCACAGTTCTTTTGCGGCTAACTGAGAGACATTGACATTTATTAATATTCAATTCAAGTGAATTTACTCTACACCAATCTTCGAGTCTGTTAAGATCTGATTGTAGAAAGTCATTAGTTGATTTTATTGCTCTGTATAATTTTACATCATCGGCATATAATAACATATGAGAAGAAATATCTTGTACAACAACATTAATGAATAATACAAACAATAATGGGACCAAATTAGACCCTTGTGGTACACCACTGGTCGGAATGTACTGCTTTGAATGATATTCACCATATTCAACAAAATTATAACGATTATGCAAATATGACTCTATTAGCTTTATGGTTGGAACATCAAAACCAAATGGATCCAACTTTCGCAATAATGCCTCATGGCTAATGCTATTAAATGCTTTACGAAAATCTATGTAAACAACATCTATTTGTCTTTGTTCGTCAAGTTCCTTAGAGATGAATTGTGAAAAGTTTAGCAAATTCGTAACATTCGAGCGTCGGCTAACGAAGCCATGTTGCTTAGTAGTAATTTGACTATTGAATTGACAAGGCGGATACATGATGAAACTCCATAACAAATTGAAATAAAACAACACAGTTTATTTATTGTTGAACACTGCAACATGTTTCGCCACACAGTGGCTTCATCAGGCAGATGAATAATGATAATTTGACTATTTACTTGAGCATATATTCTGGTAGCTAAAATAGATTCAAATAACTTAGCGAAATTATTAATAATAGAGATTGGCCTCCCTCTAATTGTTTATAGAACTATTACTACCATTTTTATAAACAGGTATCACACGACAGGTCTTAAAGAAACTAGGGGAGGGGGCTGAGCTTATTATTGAATTAAATATATATGTGTTAATGGAAGAGATAACGCACAAGTACTAGGTTTATATACACTGGAGAAATAAGAAACATATGCATTCACGATATCCATCGGTTGGCTTAATTCAACATTATCGAATGAAATTACTTCGGGAATGCGAGAACAAACCTTTTTAGAGTTTATATACATGGCATAATCTCTACTAACAGATGAATGTATATGTTTCCTACGTTTAGATATTTTTACTTTATAATAATTTAATTTATGCTTATGGTACAACTTGAGGTAGTGGTTTGTTATCCTAATATTTCTAATTAAATCGTGACTAAACCAAAGAGGAAACTTCCTTCTTACGGCATTCGATTTATGTAAGAGGACAAATTTATTTATGATAGCATAAAGTTTTCCATAAAACTTTTTACAGGCACCCTCACTATCATTCAATGCAACAACATCCGACCAATCCTGAATAAGTATTTCATTGTACAGACCCCTAATATCTGCCTTTTTAAAGTTATAGCATTGTATATCAAACGATGGTCCAAAATTCTTATTACTTTCAGAGCTAAATTCAAAACTATTATTTAAAGCAGGATGATGCATATCTTCCTTAATAGCACAAGCATCAGTAGTCGTTGTACATTTAATATTGGACGAAGAAAGTACAATATCCAATATTCTTTTGTTTAAATTACGAATCGAATTATGGTGCAGCAAATTATTAAAAGAAATGAAAATTAAGAGACCATACCATTTTCAATAACACCAGAATCCACATAATTTGACCAACTTGTTATGTTTAAGTCTCCACAAATTATAATATTTTCAACGCCGTCGATCGCGGTATCTAGTATTTCAAAAATACGAATATATTTGGCGCAATATATATACATATACAGCAGATTTTTACACAGTGAAAAGCTATAGTTATACTAATTAATTCAATATTGATATCATTTGGCACTGTTACATTATTCTTAACAATTGAATAATCGTCACTAAATGCGATTAATACACCTCCACCTCGTTTATTGATCTATCACATCTAAAAACATTAAAGATAGGAGGGAATAATTCACTATCTTTTATATCACACCTTAACCAAGTTTCGCTAAGCATATAAACGTCAAAATTAAATGTAGAAATATTATAAAAAATTCATTAGTTTTGCTAGCCAATCCCCTTACATTTTGGTAAAGCATATTTATGAATATAGATTTCTTAATCGGTTGGGACCTAGCTAGTTTTCCGAGATGATTGTGGGAACTCCATGAACATATTTAATGCGCAAATTGTTTATCTAAGAGTCCTTCTTTTTTAATTCGGTCCGTATGCTGTTCTCGCATTCGATCTGCCTGTGTGTTTTTATCATTCTTAACAACGATATATTTGAAATCTTTCCTTTTCTTGAGATTATTTGATTTGAAAAGTATTTGTTTAGCCTCTTAGCTACTCGAAAAAATTAATAACTCATTAGTTCATGGAATATTTCCCGACAAATTAAGATGCAGTTATTAAACCAATATTTAAAAAAGATATAAAAACGGATATAGGAAACTTCAGGTTTATTAGGCTTTACCGTTTTTTTTAAACCTTAAAATGCAATGATGGACCGTATAAATAATTTTTGGGGAAATTCAAAATAATCAACAATATCCAACATGGATATCGTAAAGACAAATCCACATCTAGTGCAATAAATAATTTTATAGAGACCGTAATAAATAACTTGGAAAAAAAAGGAATTCACGCTTGGAATTTTTATTGATTTTTCATAGCGATATAAATAATAGAAAAACTTGGTATTCGGGGCAATGCCTTGAAATGGGTTGAATCTTATTTAAGCAGAATAAACAGTAAACATGGCAATAGTAACTCCGACACAGCAATAATCACAACTGGGCTACCCCAAAGAACTCTGACCACACTAACACTCTTTTTGTTATTCATTATTGATGTATTAAACTCAATTCATAATACCAAACACAATATTGTAAATTATGCGAATGATACAAATATATTAATATTCGCTAAAAATATTGAAATGGCAATAGAAGAGGTATCTGTAATAGTCTATTCAATTAAATCTTGGTTTGTGAAAAACAAATTAATATTTAACAAAGAAAAAATAGATATACTGTTATTCAATAAAAAAATCAAATTGAATCAATTTGAATATAGGTGGAGAATTCGTCTGTAACAGTCAAAACGTTAAATTCTTTGGTATGTATATCAATAATAAAATTATTTGCTATGAACAGATTAACTCAATAACAAACAAATTAAACTCCATACTATTCATGTTAAGGGATTTATCTAAATACCTACAGAAACCGGTTGTAAAGACCGCACACATAACAAATTTTTATTGCATCATGCGCTACGGAATAATCTTTTGGAGAAATAAAATCCAATACCCAAAAAATATTTATTCTTCAAAAAAAACTATAAGGGTTACTTTAAATTTTAACTACAAACAATCATGTCGAGGGGTTTTTAAAAAGAGAATAATATATTACCACATTATGGAATATACATAATGGAGACAATCTTATTTTATCACAAACACCTTACAGGAAATGATAATAAAACTACAAGTTATAATACAAGAACATATTACTTGAACCATACTTAACACAAACTCAATGTAACAGAATATTCAGTTCAATACACTTTAATTAAATTATTTAATTCACTTCGCAAAAATATTAAAATACACAAACACGACTTTAAATGTTTAAAAAGAGAAACATTACTTATTGTTCCCTGTCAACAACAGCCACGGACATGTTTCCATCTATCCCATTAGTGTAGCGCAGTTGGAGACAGGGAATCGAGTTTTAATATGGAGTATTTAATTCTCCGGGTTAACCATCCATTAAGATATTAACATAAAGGTGTCAGCTATTGTCTAAATGTTGCACTAGATCCCTATTAAAGGCATCTGTCAAGAGCGACAATTAAACAATAATAATGTATATCATAGGGATCTATTGCAACGTTTAGACAATAGATAGCACCTTTATTGTAATATCTAAATCGATGTTTGAAAAGAGAATTATTTGAGTTCCTCGTTGAATGTGATCCGTGTGTTAAACCGACGTCATAGGTTATCATATATAAGCATTAGTGAGTATTTGTATATTCTTTCTATATTTAATTAATACATTTCAAAACAACTTCATCTGCCCACAAATTATTACAAATATACTGAGCACACGGTAAATTCGATTAAATTTCTGTGGGTTGAAGTCACGAATAAAATCGCCCAACTAATTTTTGATATCACTGTTATTGGTGTAGATAGTCCATAAAATCTAATACGCGGGGTGCCAGTTCGATATCAGAGTTTTATTTTATATATTTATTTATATATAGATATTTCACTTTAGATAATGTATGTTTGATTAAATTTTACACTGACTATTATGCGCCACGTAGTTAAATATTAAAAGTTCATTTAATTTCATTGACCTAACTATCCTTACTTGCTGTGTTATTATGCACCCGTGGCCTTCATTCGTATATTATTACTTAAGCCCGCATGATCGCCCTCCTGTGTTTTTATTGTTTTAAATGTTTTAATATTCACTGCTGCTATTTATTTAAATCATGGCTATACTTTATCAGAAGTGTAATGATTTTGTTTCAGCAAATTGAATATCCATTGCAATTTATTGTGCATTTTGAGATGGTTTCATGGTAATTGCCTTTGTATGTGATTATCGCATATAGCGTCAGAAGTGAAAAATCTTACCATCTCCCCCTTTTAATAGTCTCGTTGTAACTCCAGTCGTTCAAATTATATATAGTACGACGCATTCAGAACAACTGCGGAGGAAAGTAATTCTTTCCAATGAGGAAATCGTTTGTAGGTCATCTTATCAATTTTTAAGACATATATCAAATATTCAGGTTAACAATTTTTTAAATAATGTTTTCCTAAAGCATCTTTTTTTGTATAGATTACCCAGTGAGGTTCGTAAAGTTTCAAATATATCAGATAAACAACCATCAACTTTAATCGCTGACAAAATAATTGAATTATCAAAACGAAACGTTCATTCCACCAATACTTTCTCAAATAAACAAACAGACGAAATTACTGAACTGATTCGTCTGAACCCTCAAAACCGTTTAAATAAAATACTATTACCATGTAAATATAAGATATCTACTCCATCTCTAAACAACAACAAATTTTTATTTCTAGGTATCACAACATTTTTTTCCTCTACTCTACGTTCTACCCTGTAGGGCAACGAAATGCATTAGGAGCAGTAGCGACCGTATTTCCTGATACGCTCTGACCAGGTCGCTTATATTTTAATTAAAGATCACCAAAATAAATATTTTTTAAAAGTAGCGATTCATTCGATTCAATTAAAATTTTTGGATTTGAGACAAAAAATCATAATATATTTAGTTACGCTTAATAATGCTAATAGTAATAAAGCAATGTTTGAGTAATAAATAAAATTAGTGACAGAACGAACATATTAAAATTTGTATATGGGTGAAGTAAACTTATATCATTGCATATGCAATAGAAAAAATATACGATACAGTTTCACAGAGATATAGTTTCCGTGTGAATGCCAATCTAAATTAGAATCTAAATGCATGCTTAAGAATTTAGTTGAGGCATATTGAACCATTTAAGTACTAAACTTAATGGACTAGAAGTTTTGCTATGTATTGGCACGTGGTATCATCGGCGTATAACAGAATTTTAGAACTGTAAATTAGTAAGGGAAGGTCATTTATGTAAATCAGAAACAGCAAGGTCCCAGAATTGATCCACATGCTATTGCCCATTCAGTAAATAGAAGTTGCTTAGTCGACAAGTAGTAGTTTACAAATTTTAACAGTAAAGCTTCCGCAGAAGGATATCATGAGGTACGCAATCAAATGACTTATTGAGATCAAAGAAAGATGCTAAAGTATATGATCTTGAATTGAAACCTTCTAGAATCTCTTCTATTAAGGTATTGTCTGCATCGGCGATTGATAGACCTCTATGTAATCCAATCTGACTACAATTTTGTATAGCCTGGTCCACACAAAAATATACAATTTATCTAAACAAGACTTTCTTCTAAAACCTTTGAAATAATTGGTAGTAGAGCAATTAGTGTATAGTGGTTAAATGAAAATAATTTTTAAGTTTTTATACCACTATTTATTGTATAATATACATAAACATAGTTTACAATATATTATCAATTTTTACACAACTATAGTTTCGACCTTTGCAGGTCATTATCAAGTGTTGAATTCAAAAATTATTTTCATTTAAACTTTTTTAAAATGAACTACCACATAGTAACGGTCGCTACCATCATTTTCATTAGTGTATAGTGCTTTTTGTCTGATACATTGCCTCTGTTTAATATGTGGAATAATGCAACCAACTTTTAGACAACTTGGAAAAGTAGCTGACTCTATACATTCATTGTAAGCGGTAGAAGTATTACATCAATAATGCTTTTAAATAGATTTCTCGACATAACATAGATATTACTCGCTTGAAAACACTTTAATATTCCTACTAACCTCTATGAGACTGACTGTAGAGTATTTGAAGTAGGCTTTAATGTTTCTAGGATATCTATTTAAAAGTTGTATGGGGTTATCATTAGATTGTTGTATATTCTTTGAAAGTTTTTCAGTTATAGAACTAAAAACATGGTAAAATCCTTAGAAGCTATATTACAGTACCATCACAATTTTCATCACAGCTTGTTGTTTCTTTTTATTTGAATCAAAGACTATATGCTTTCGGGCTCTTATTTGAATCATTAATAAAACTCTCATTTGCAGTTATCTTCGTATATTGGCTTTTATAATTTAAATAACTACTTTTAAATTTGGTAATTTAATGCTTGTTTCTCTAATTAACGCCAAAGAATTATTAAAGCAAGTTACTTTATTGTTATTAGTGTAACTGTACAGTATTTGAAGTAGGTTTTAATGTTTCTAGGATATCTATTTAAAAGTTGTGGGGTTATCGTTGGATTGTTGTATTTTTTTTTAATTTTTAACTTGCCATTGAATTATCATTTCTTTCTCAGCAAAAGATCTTACAAACATTAATTGTGGCTGATTGCTTATAGGGGGAGTATTATTATTATTATTATTCATATGTGCACTTTCTACTAAATTTAAGAGTTCATTTTTTTAAGAAATCATTAAACATATTGAACAAAATGACTGGATCCTCAACAGTTATTTCATTGTGAATAAAGATGTTTTAGAGGGAATATTTTTGCTTGTAATTTCATTGATGACTTGCCAAGATCCTTGTACAACATTTTTAAAATTTAATATTTTAGTTACTCTTTTGAGTTTGTAATTAAATTGTTGTGACTTTTCTTTATAACCTCATAAACAGTTTTGAATTCTGGGTAACGTTTTTGCAATATTTATAGATCGTGTAAATTTGGGCTTGATGTTTTAATATTTATGTTTACCCAGGAAAATTGTTTTCTAACGCAAAGTAGAAAATATTTATTGAAAGTGTAAATAAATATGTCATGAAAATGACATCGTAATTGTCTTTCTTCTATGTATTCCTCTATACTCTTTACTTGTAGTTTTTCACTTATTCTTTCGTTCCTCATTTTGTCTATTAGTGTGAGGTAGAAGAGCGTACGGCCTTCTCAAATGTTCCAAATATTAAACTGGCCTGTATTTAGATTTATATACTTTTATTTTTTTGCTCGTCTTAATTTTTCTTTTTCCTGTTATGTATTTATTCACTGTGTAGTACAATTTGTTTTTATGTTGTATTCTATTATTTATATCTGCTTCTTGCTGTCCTGAGTCTTGTATGATCACTCCTAAGTATTTGTATTGTTTCACTTGCTCTATTTTTTGTTCTCTATTTTTATGTTGATTTTCGTTGCTTGTCCTGTTATTGCCATCACTTAGTTTTGTTGGTATTCATTTTTATGCCACATTTTTTCATTATATTATTCCATATTAATAGTTTTCCCTGAAGTTCTTCTTGCCTATTTGCTAGTTTCGCGATGTCATCTGCAAAGGCACATTGTTGTAGTTCTACGATTTTCATGTCTCTGTATCCAACATTTAGAGGTCTTATTCCGTTGTTTACTTCTTTTATTATTTAGTCCATGTATATTCTAAATAACAACGGACTTAGACTTCCTCCCAGTCTTATTCCTGCTTAAGTTGTAAATTCTTTAGTCTTTCCTGTTTTCAGTTATTATTATATTTCTTGTTTCTTTATATATAATATGTATTACACTTATCAGTTTGTTGTTGACTTCCATTTTTCTTAGGCGTCCCAAATTTTTGCTGTTGGTACTTTGTGGAACGCTTTTTCCATATCCAGGTAAGCTATAAACATTGATTTCTAATGTTCTATTGATTATTATCTTCAATGTAAATATATGGTCATTTGCACTTCTCCTTGGCCTGAAACCGGTCTGTGCTTCTGCTATTTTCTTTGCTACTATTTGCCTTAACCTTTTTATATATTTATTTCATATATTTTTGTAGTCGTAACAATTAGTGTGACTCCTCTGTAATTTTTGCATTCTGTCTTGCTCCCTTCCCACTTTTGTAAATAGGCACTATCATTCCTACTTTTCTTTCCTTTGGTATATTTTTTTCTCTCCACAATCTGTTGATCAATTTCCATAGCTTATTCTTTTCCTTTATGCCCATATTCCTAATCACTATATCTGTTATTTTGCTTACTCCTGGCGCATTTCAAATCTTTAGTCCTTTGATTGCATCTGCTTGTAAAACAAACCAAGAGCCTTTCTATAAACAACCATTAATATTAAAAATGTTTCACCACGTGATAACAAGAATCAAATATTAATGAAATATTTAATAAATCTCTCTCATAAAAGGAGCGACTGGCTGCAGCCGCCTTCGCTCGTGATGGCATTTCCTTATGTATTCACCGAAAAAAGAAGTATATACTGAACTATCAAAACTAACCCCGAAATTTTCATTCGACCAAAAATAATTCAGCATACCAAACAAACCAAAAATCTGAAAGCCAATGAAACTAAATAAAAACTGTTACCAGAATGTCAACGAAGGAAAATCAAATCACCGAAGAGCTAGAGAAATACATAATAAATTGAAGCAAAATTATTATATTACAACATGCTAAGCACGATTCAAAATTACATAAACAATTATGAACTTTGCCAGAAAGCAAAGTATGACAGATATCTACCAAAAATTTCTTTGAATCTAACACCCACATCTAGAAGACACTTCGAATACTTATTTATAGACAGTAAACAAATTGAACTAAACATATTTCTTACAATCATATATTCATGTTCCAAATTTGGATATGCAAAAAGGATAGTGTGCAAAGAAACAGCAGTAATAGCCAACGAATTAGTAGAAGACTTTTCTCTATATAAAACACCCAAGAAAATTACAACCGACAATAGAACCGAATTACATTTGTTCGATGCTTAATTTAAATCGTGAAAAGATGCGCGAATAATGAGTGGTATATGCGTGAAATACAGCAAAATTGGTGGACGGGTGTCGTTGAGGCTAATCCCACGAGGATCCTTTTCAGTAGAGTTAAAGACAACTCTAACTGAAGGACCTAAAGAAGTTTCTCACTTGACACCGTAATGTATCAGGATATACGAATAAGGGCTAGCAGCAAGTACTAGTTGACCTTGATCGGTGTAATCGTGAAAATTATCAGCAGATAATACAAGACATTTTAGATGTACACAATGTCGAAATTCACCTTGTTACTCCAGATCATCCTGATTCGAACGGACCTATAGAAAAACTCCATTAGACATTATTATAACACTTATGAATATTCAGACTAGAAGAAGAAATAAAATCAAATATTGTTGAATAATTAACAAAACGTGCACTATTGGCAAGGGAAAAATAATTTGTGTAACGTGAATATAATTTATAAACCACGCGAAGTATAACCCGAAAACCAGCTACAACATACCTTACCCGCGAAAATTTGGGAGTTAAATCCATTGTAATTAACATAGTATTTGCAATTTTTAAGATACTATGCAAGAAATTGTAAAAAATCTATTTCTAAAGTCAAAATGCACTAAGTTTATCCAGAAGTATTTGATGATCAATGGCATGAAATGCTCTGTGTATAAAACATCAACTGTTATCCAGCGACTAGCAAATAGGTTGGGTGCTGACTGCTAAATTTGTGGTGGTTGAACGACTTGAACAGAAACCATGTTGATGAGGTTATAAGTAAATATGAGGATGACGATAAATATTATGATAAATAATTTTCGAAATTTGAAAGTATTGAAATTGATCTATATTTTTGAATATCACGAATATCTCCTCGTTTATTGCAGTCTTTACTGCAGTCTTTTATATATCAGGAAATACCATTTTGCGTAATGAAATATTATAAATAAGAGTTAATGGCTTTGCAAATACATATTTGCAGTCTTTAATTACAAAACACGGAATGCGATCGTCACCACATATCTGTGAGTTTTTAATAGTCATTATTACGTCGGACTCCTGAATAATAGGTGTTATTAGTTTTTCACGACAAGTGATAGTGTTTTTAGGTTTAATATAGCTATTCTCAGTATAAGCTTTAAAAAACATACCAGCAAATCCCTTTTACAATTTCTTGAGGTGTTGAGTGTGCGGTGTTGTAGTTTTTTAGTTCAGATGGGACTCTGGTTGACCATTTTTTGAATGAATAAATTTGCATAAATCTTTCGGGTTGTTTTCAATTTTACTTAAGTAATTCTTATAAGCATTTAAAATTTGACATTTAATGAGTTCACGAAATCTTTTAAATTCATTTTAATGGAAATTAGATCTCCAAGTCTTCCATTTACGATGAAAATGTTTTTTTTTAAATTTGATATTACGTTTTATTTCCATAGTAAACCATATATATACAGGGTGTCCCGTTAATGCGGGGAAATGGCTAGACCATAGATTCCTGGGGTCAAAATATGACGATTTAACGCAACTTATCTATATCCAAAAATTTACGGTTAAGCCGGAATTTGGCTTCAAAGTTTCAAAATTTTTTATTTCTTTTGTTTATAACAATTGAACGCTTTATTTGATTTCAATGAAATTTATTATTAATAAGTACTATAATATCATACATCATTTCAGTTATTGTGGCCATTAGTGCTTGACAGGAAGTATAAAAAATCTACTTGAAAGGGCATTAGTTTTAAAAACTTTTTTGACTCTTACTACATTTTGATATCTTGTACGGTTTTTGCACAAAAAAATAAAATATGAATATAGAATATTCATTATGCACTCATTAATAAGTAAATAAACTTACTCAATTGAATAAAAATTAAATAATATCAATTAATAAAATAAATCAAAACAACATCTAACACTTTTCAAACAATTTTCTTTGCAAAATCCTAATACAAACAAGATATCTGTCTGTTCCAAATATGAATATATATGAATTATAATAAAGTTAAAAATTAATTGTTAAAAGACACTGAATTATTATTATTATACATAATTTACATGTTTTAAACAAAGACGGCCACGAAAAACATTTATTTTCGATTCGATGAAAAACTAAATTTTGTTTTTACTAGATAAAAAATATATATTTTATTTTTTTGTGGGAAAACCGTAAAAGATATCAAATATTATTAAGAGATAAAAAAGTTTTTAAATTAAATGATCTTTGAATAGTATTTTTTTAGTTTTTATTAGATCCACCAATAAAAAAATATTTTAGTTTTTAAGTGGTGGTACTACTGTTTCATATACTTCTTGTTAACCAATAATAGTCATAATAACTGAAATGATGTATTATATTATGGTAGTTATTAAAAATAAATTTCATTCAAATTAAATAAAGCGTTCAATTGTTATAAACAAAAGAAAGAAAAAATTTTGAAACTTTGAAGCCAAATTCCGGCTTAACCGTAAATTTTTGGATATAGATAAGTTGCGTTAAATCGTCATATTTTGACCTCAGAAATCTATGGTCCAGCCATTTTCCGCATTAATGGGACACCCTGTATATATAGATACAATAAATATAATTCTGACTGAATGACCAATCCACAAGTGCCAAATTCTCATATAAACTAAAAAATTAGCCTTTTTGAAATTATACCTAATATTTTCATTAACTGGAAAGGGTTTCTTTTTATTTTTATTTATTGATGTGCATACGCTTAAGGTAATCGAAAGTGCAGGATGGTGTCCATCTTCTGGCACGAGTGGACATTTTGAAAACTTCCGAAGTACATAGGTAATAATTAACCATTACTAAAAATACCCATACAATTACTAAATATGCTAAAACAGAAAACTAAACGCAGATATGATTTAATTAGAGAAATAATACCAACACAGAACGAAAAAGGAATATACGGCTTTATTGGCACCATCGAAAAAACAATTACCGTAAGTTTAGATGGCGAAGACGGAATTAGATATGAAACCATATTCAACAATCAAAAAATGTTAAAAGTTGACATTAAAAATGAAATATTAATTACGAAGGACCTAATCTACAAAACAAATTTAACTTTTCCCCATTAACAAAAATCACAACATTGTAATCAATGACATACGATTAATTAGTTAGAAGCAATGTCGCGTGATAAAGTTGTTTACGAAAGTGTTCCAGCTAATAAGAAATGTAAATGCAATACAATTGCAAAACAGGCATACTATTGTATCACTATGGATAGATTTAATTGTAAATCAAGAAGATGTGATGGAAGCAATGGACAACCCCCCTAACAACAACGTTGTCGTGCTAAGAGCATTGGTCGCAGAAATGCGACTAAGTAACAGCTTACTACTGGACAAAGTAGGCTACCTAGGTAGCCATCTCTAGAGATGGCAATAAGTATAAACGAGCCTATCTAAATCAGAACAAACACACAGCGGACATGAACAGGCAGTAACAGCACCCAGGTCAGTCATTATACAAGAGGATGATGATTTCTAGCAGCCTAGAAGAAGGAAGAGAAGTAGTCTTAAGCGTTACGATAATATTGAAAATACTAGTTTTAGTGCGTTCATTCAATATGCACACATTCACATTACTAAAATTAAGGGGAAGTTCTGATAATCAATTTTTTTTGGCTTAAAAAGTTAGTAAATTTCCTGTAGAATACGCGTCCGAAAGCCGTTTTGACGAAATTATTTTTCTTTTAAAGTTATAGTAAAAAACCGGAGGCCCCTTTTTACGCGTAAATGGAATTTACGAGTAAATGAAATTCGCGTACCAAAACTTTAAACGCGTTTTTCTCGAAACCATGTTTTTGAAATCAGGCGACACGATATCTCAAAAACTACTGCATATATCGCTATTTTTTTTAAATTTTAAAGTGTATTAAATTTAAGGGATCCTGAACCTAAATGCAGATGACTATTATTATTATTTTAATTTTTATATCACTTTTACAAGCCAAAAAATATAGGAAAAATATTTTTTTTTTCACAAGCCCACAATTTTTTTTTAATTTTTGACATTTTCTTATCTGAATAGGTACAAGATCCTGTAAATATCATATATTTTTCGAAAAAACTTCATTTTTTGATTTCAGATAATGTTTGGAAGCTCTGCAGTGTCGCCCGCTTTGGTACCTTTTATTTAGGCAACAGTTTTTAGAAATAAATAAACAATTGACTATACGATATTATACTCTATAAAAATTTGTTAACATACTTGAAATCATACTTAATAACTACAAAAAAACTTGAGTGCCTTATTTGCTTCCTTTCATGGAAAAAAAAATTCGAGAGAATCATGTTATTTTTGGGTCGCTATATGAGAGCCAAATACAACGGCAACGCAGATAATAGAGTATATTCACAACAAATTACCTGATATTAAGATATCGTGCATGGAACTTAATGTTAAGTGAGGTAAATATAAGGCATTTAAAGTCACACTGCCCGTCTTACATAAGAAAAAGGTTCTAAGCGCCGATTTTTGCCCAATAGATCACAATCGAGAAGTTTCGCAGTAGAAATAAATAAGTTTTATAACACTTTTAATTTTAAAAATGATAGTCAAATAATTTTAAATATCCTATGCTTAAATGTGCAGTACATTAGATAATAAATATTTAAATTGAAGCACTATGTGTGGACAAACAATTTAACGTATTCTGTATAATTGAACATTGTCTTAAGCCCGACTAAACTCCATTATTAAATATTGAAGTATTTACTCTAGCATATTACTTTGCTAGATCATCCCATATTCATGGTTGTGTTCTTACATTAGTGAAATCGGATTTGGAATATAATTCGCTGGATACAAATGATTTATCTCTTAAAATCGAATGTGAAATATGTTGTTGTTTATTGCCAACTCTTAATGTTATTATTATTGTTATTTATAGGAGCCCCAATGGAAATTTAAATTCTTTTTTAACCTATCTTAGTAAAGTACTTAGTAAGATGGACACACTAGGGAGTAATATAGTACTTTGGGGTGATTTTAATGTAAATTTTCTGAAAAACTGCAGTAAAACAGTATTAATTAGCGATTTTTTTAACCGTTTCGGTTTTTACAAAACAGTGAATTTTCTTACTAGGGGAAATGCATGTCTTGATATTTTTTTTATTAATTTTGATTTACGTATGGTAAATCCAATCGTGATTCATTTTTCTGATCATGACGGCATTAAATTAAGAACAATAATTATTACCAGTTTTTCTAGGCAAAGTCGGCTGATTAGACCAATAACAGTTAGGGACATTTACTTGTTTTATAATTTATTAGCAACAGTGACTTGGTGTGATAATTAGTGATGTTAATTTTATGTGAATATGGACTGTAGTAAAACATTTTAATACAGATTTTCCCCAAGAAAATGCACGCAAGAATGTAACATCTGCAAATACAAAACTGTTTAATTCGGAGATTAAACAAATGAGAGACTTACTTTATTTATTACAAGAAATGTGTAACAGAAATGCTACACCTGAATTAAATAATCTTAAAAAGCGGTTAAGATCATCTTACAAATGTGCAATAACATCAGCTAAAATTAGGCTAATGATAGGGATATAAGTTTATCACCCAATCCTACAAAAGCAATGTGGAACAATCTATTTTTTGTTTCAGAAATGTTTCATGTGAACATGTGATAAATGTTATTAATAGTTTTAAGACAAGCGATAGCTGTGGTGCTTATGGTCTAAGCAGTAAACTAATTAAATATTTTGGTGGTGTCATTCTGCATACTCTGACAAATTTAGTTAATTACATATTAACAACTAGTGAAATCCTGAAAATTTAAAAACTGCTAAAGTACTTACTATTCACAAAAAGGGCGATATAAAAATAATACAGGCCCATATCACTGCTTCTTATTATAGCAAAGATTGTGGAAACGGTAATGTCCTTGCAAATAAGTGATTATTTTGTGAAGAATAACCTTTTCAATGATAACCAATACGGTTTTCGGAAAGGATAATCAACTGTGAGTGCCATGCTAGATCTCACCCAGTAAATTGTTGAAACTTTTGAAACGGGTCAAACAACTATCACTTCTTTTTTGGATCTAAGCAAAGCATTTGACTATGTTCGGCATGATATTCTCATTTAAAAATTGCGAATTTATAACTTTCACGGAACCAGTCAAAATTTGCTGAGAAGCTACCTGATAAATAGGACGTAGGCTATTTCTTGTAATGGAAATATATCACAGCCATTACCTATAAATTATGGTGTATCACAGGGCTCAATTCTAGGACCGTTTCTTTTCCTTATGTATATTAATTTTCATCTTTATGTTAACAGTTGTAATGTGATTCAATTTGTAGATGACATGACTTTAGTTGCAACTGGTAGATATGAATACTGCAATTACAATCAATATGTCTACCCTATTCCAAGCCCAAACATGGTTTTCTAGTAACAGATTAAATTTAAATGAGAAAAAGACCGTCACACGAATATTTTCCCTGAGTAAGTTGATTCAGAGTAACGATACGTTAAAATTCCTGGGAATGCCTCTGGACCAAGGCTTAATGTGGACAGAACAAATTGCTATAAATAAATAAATTAATTTTAGTTTTATTGTATGTTATATTTAATTATAACTTATAACTTTATGTATATACTGATTTTATAATGTGGTATTATTATTTATTGAACTTCTCTGTTGGTTCCATGGCCCTATTTTAATATGATGTACCGTTATTTTAAAATACTGTTTATTGTTTTTTAACATAATTTTATTCATTTATCTATTTATTTAACTCTTACTTATTTTAAGTAACTCTTTCTACATTTATACATTTTAGTTGTTTTATATTTTACTTCGTGTTTATTATATATGGTTTTATTAGCTTTTATCTATACACATATTTTAGCATGTTGTATCGTTATTTAAATTTATTTTATTTATACAATTTATTTATAATTTATAAAATGATTAATTTATAATTTACTTATACATTTAGTTTTTATAGCTTATTGACTAGTCTTTTTATAAAGTCTGTTCTAATTTATTAAAATGCTTTTAATGGATTTTTATAAACATATTATATTATTATATATTATATTAATTAAAAACATTAATTAAAAACATCAATATCACGAATATGTGTGCGTTTCAACTAAATTATCAACAAATACACAGTTAGCACTCATTAAATGCATCAATGAAATTAACAACTATTTGGATCAATTAATAACAGCAGAAACCTGTGCAAAACATGCTGAAAAGCATCCCTGTATAATTAATTCCATCGAGTTACAATACGAATTAATAAACATTCAAGAAAATTTGGAATTTCAGTTTGATATCGGCTAATACATGTTCCTTTGCAATGCAGTGATCGAACAGTCATATTCCAATGGTCTGGCTTATTTATGTTCGTTATATCTAGTTTTAACACGTTGAACGCCCAGCGTGAATCGGTGAAGTTTCTCCCGGGGCCCAAATCTGCGATATCGTGTTTGAGCAACGCGTTGCTTAAACTCCACCGTGTCACGCAGGGCGTTCAACGTGTTAAGTTTTTGCTAAAATGTTTTACTGAAATTAATTAAAAAATAATTCTAGTATTTGTTGTACAGTTTATTTTATAAAACGTGTTAAATACAGTTATGCGTATGAAAAGAGAAGAGACGTTTTGGGAACTCAAAAATTATTGGGCAAATTGAGTTTGTTGACTAAAAATTGATTTTGTTCATAGAATCCTTGTAAGTTTTTTTCTTTTAGTTGAAATTGGGTAGAAGAAGTATACAATGCGCCTAATAAAGGGTGAAGTAGGAAATGCGATAAGTGTTATTACAAATAATATTACTATAAGCTACCAGCAAAACATTGTTTTAATTACACAAAGAAAAGTATCACCCTCTTTTGGATGATGGGTCGCCAGCGGAAACATAACTTATCCTTTTGTAGTGGCGTTTAACGTGTTAAAGTGTTATTCTCGATTGTTTGTAAAATTATATTAAATAAATTATTACTTTATCTCAAATTTTCATCAAATTGTATTATACACTGAATTGAAAAATTCACTATGTTTTAACCACAAATAATTATTGTAAAAATATTATATAACGTATAGGCACAATTATATAAATCTAAACAAGACAGCACGACTCGAGTTTCGACGTTTTATCGTCATTATCAAGTGAATTATAAATTGATGAAATTGTGATTTTATACTAACTATTTTGGGGTGAGGGAATATACCTGCCGCTAATTGTTTGCGGATTATCTCGGGAGGGTAGTACCAGATTAAAAAGTGGCGAAAAGATTAGTTCGGTCTGCTCATTAAGAAGATTTACTGACGAATTACGGCTCTGTTTGAAAATTTCCAATGACTCCAGGAGATTAAGCTTAGCGCCCTTGTTGCAATTATGCAAGATTTTTAGATTATTTATATCCGGGAATTGGTGTTTGCATTCTAAACAATGATTTGAAAAAGAGCTAGTGTCTTGATTAACCCATTTAGACCCGTAATTCGATAAATATTATACTCCCATGTGCCCGAAACTTTTTTTAAATTATTTTGTATTTGTCATTATTTCTTATGATAAAACTAGTCAATCTAAGATGAAAATAAAAGAAAATTATTAAATGCCATTTTTATTTTTGGACTTATGGCTTAGGTCGAAAACGACCATTTGGGATAATGTGCTACAAATTAAAAATTATGTACTTTATTATAATATTGTCTATAATCCTAGAATATTGTTTGTAATAAGCAAATAGTTAAATAAGTGTATAACAATTATATATTTTAATTACGAAAACTATTAATTTTGACAATATTAACTACTTATAATATTCTATAAAAGATTTATCATGCATATCAAGGGATATTACAATTTTCACGTGCAGTTAATTTTATTTTTACAATTTGCGCTTTTTTAACCAGTTAGCACTAAATGCCTTGCTATATCTTTTTGCATTTGGCTTACTTTGATTTCTGCCTAGGATCTGGTCTCGTCATTTTGTAACCATACGTTTGGTATACTGCTTCAACAACATGTCTAATTTATCTAATTTTGAGTCGAAACTCTTGAGATATTTACAGTTATATCGAAGGTTCAATTTAAAATGTGGTTGCCCATTTGATCTACTCCTCCCATGTATTTACTGTACATATTGATACTATAAGTGTACCTCAAAATTTTATTTACTTCAGAGAAAAGCGCGATATCTTCTTCACTGGTTCTATGCCATTTTGATTAGACAAAATGGTAACAACACTGTTATCTATACAACTAATAACTTCAATACAATTATCTTTGTCAATACGGCTATAGATCGTACCGAGATCACTTCTTTTCATTACTTTACTATTGAGCAAGCTACATTTTTCGGTCCTATTTTCTTGTACTGTACCGGTAGCTTCCTTCCTTCCTTGATATATAATTCAGTTATAAGTTTTGTACTACTTACATGAATGTTTAGCGAAATATTTGATCATTGATTCGTTCACAGATATATTGCTTTATATTGGAGCATACTTCAAATACTGTTATAGATTTTTATACTTATTATCCCAAACGGTCGAAAACGAACACTTCCATTTGCATCGCCATTTATCAGCATACAAACTTGTTTTTCGATTTGATTGCTAGTTGGTATTTTAATAAGTGGAGTTTTATTATATATGAGCAGAAAATATTTATATTTAAGTTAAAATTAAATTAGTTATTAACGATTATTTTCCGCCATGTTCTTGAACAATTTTACGTACGAAGTTATTCCCACAAAAAACAAATAACTACTAAGTTTATTATGAGATGATAAGTCAATATGGTAGCCTAAACATCACTTATACAGAGGGTATACCCCTTAGCACCATAAAATATACACAAGTGACTTTTAATTAAAGGTCTGGTCGTTTTCGACCGTTTGGGTCTAAATGGGTTAAGACGAAAAGCACGATGATGTTCGGAAAAACGAGTTGATACACTTCGTCCTGTTTGACCTACATACACACTATTGCATTCTGAACAACGGATCTCATACACTCCAGATTTTTTAAGAGGATCGACTTTATCTTTGGCATTGAATAGCATGTTTGATAATTTTCCAGGAGGTTTAAACGCTACTTGAGGATTCTCTTTTCGAAAAATATTAGCAATCTGTTCGCTAGTTTTTCCAAAGTATGTGAGCGGAATGAACGATGTATTTGAATTAGCTATTTTCGGATATATTAAAACCCTTGTGGTTTGATGACGTTTTTGTTTATTAGGTTTTGAATGAGGTTCGTGGGGAAACCATTGTCACTGGCAATTGAAATTATTTTATTTAATTCTGTGGCTCTTCTGTCAGTAGTTAAGGGGATGAAGAAAGCTCTATGTATCATTGAGTGATATGCAGCAAGTTTGTGTGACAACGGGTGATTTGAGACAAATGGGATTGTTGAGTTGACGTTAGTAGGCTTCCTGTATATATCAAATTCAATTTTATTATTTTGGTGAATTAACGTTAAATCCAAAAAGTTAATTTTGTTGTTATTTTCTATTTCTAGAGTAATTTTAATTTTAGGGTGAATGCTGTTAATTAGATTGAGAAACTGATCTAATTGACGTGTTGTGCCACTGAAACACGCTATTACATCATCAACATATCTATACCAGAAGGAAATGTGTTTTTTTGCAAAATCAAGCGAGAAAATCTTTTCTTCGATATTGGACATGAATATTTCAGCTAAGAGAGGACTTAATGGAGATCCCATTGGAAGACCTGTGGTTTGTTGGTAAAATTCATTATTGAATTTGAAATAATTTTGGTTTACACAAGTTTCTAAACATTGATAGAGTTCTGATCTAATCAAATAATTGCACTGTGATTTATCGAGTAAATTTTGAATAATTTCAAGACATTCTTTAATGGGTATATTGGAGAACATGCTACTAACGTCAAATGATACAAGTTTTGAATTTTTGGGAGTTGTTGTGGATTTGAGCTGTTCGGATAAAGCGAGTGAATTTTTTACTGAATGTTTTGGAGCAAATTTGGTATATTTCTTGAAGAGTTCATTAAGCCTAATTGCTAAATTCCTTGTTACACTGTTAATATATGAAACTACGGGTCGTATAGGAGAATCAGGTTTATGAGTTTTAATGAGACCATAGAGCCTAGGAGGTAAGGGATTTTGATGTACGATTTTTAATTTTTCAAAATCTGAGAACAGCACTGTGATATTTTTGAGAAGATTTCTGATTTGGGTTTGGAATTTTAAGGTGGGATCTATTTTTAGGGGTGTTAAGTTATTCTTAAAAATAATGTAAAGGCAGCCCCCCAAAAAGTTGAGAAAATCTCTTCTTCAAAATTGGCATTGGAATATTTCGGCTAAAAGATGACTTAATGGAGATTCTATTGAAAGACCTGTGGTTTGCTGATAGAATTTATTATTACATTTGAATTTATTTTGATTTACACAAGTTTCTAAATATTGATAAATTTCTGGTTTAATCAAGGAATTGCCCCCTCCACAATCCCTCAAATGAACTCCTTTATGAACACACCCAGATTATTCCTATCTCCCAACGTATATATAGCCTTAGTTGTAAATTCGTTAACAATCCTTTTAATGTAACCCTTCTTAATAAATTTTGCATTCCCCGAAATCCCAATATCCCACCTAAATTTAAACACCCTTCAGTCACCCTACATTAATTCATTGGTTCGAATCACCCAGACAGTTAAGCTAGCTAGCAAAGATATTTATTTTTTAAACATAACTTAGAGTCAAGACAGGGCAGAAAGACCGATGGTCGATAGCCCAAACGGACAGACTAACACATTTAATATCATTTGTAAATGTTTTTAATTTTGTATATATTCATGTTCGAATAAAGATGTTATTCTCTCTCTCTCTCAAGGAATGGCAATGTGCTTTATCAAGAAAGTTTTGAATAATTTCTAGACATTCTTTAATTGGTATATTAGAGAACATACTACTAACGTCAAATGATACAAGTTTTGAGTTTTTTTTTTTTGGAGTTGTTGTGGATTTAAGTTGTTCGGATAAAGCGATTGAATATTTTACTTAATGTTTTGGGGCAATTTTGGTGTATTTCTTAAAGAATTAATTGAGTTTAATTGCTAAATTTCTTGTTATTCTATTAATATACAAAACTACAGGTAGTATAGGAGAATCAGGTTTGGGTTTTAATTAGACGATTGAGCTTAGGAGGTAAGAGATTTTGATTTACGATTTTTAATTTTTCAAAATCTGGGAATAACACTGTGATATTTTTTAAAAGCTTTCGGATTTGGGTTTGATATTTTAGAGTGGGATCTTTCTTTAATAAAGTTAAGTTTTTCGTTGCGATGAAAGCGTTCATTTTATTAACATACTGTTCTCTTTCGAAAATAACTATTAAATTGGATTTTTCTGCTTTAGTCAGGAATAAAGAAGTAGAGGTTATTTAAGTTATATTATCACTGTTGAGTCTTTGGCGAAATCGCAAACATAGGTTTTTATATGATCTGCTATGTGGGCTCTAGAGATGAGAGGTTCGGGCATTATTTTGAGTGCTAGTTCTTATTTGTTAGATTTGTTATTAATAAATAATAATAATAATAAACGAATTTATTCAACTTAGGAACAATACATGATATAATTAAAAAATAAAAATAATTATAATTAAATCACAATCATCCGCTAAATGAATACGTCAAAACAATATAGAGCGTATACAGTACTCTAGTTAATATATTCTGATATGGAATAAAATTCCTGTTCTATTAAGTATTTTTTTAAATTCTATCTTAAACCTATTGTCTGTAGTTATACTTTTGATTTCATTTGGTAATTTATTGAACATCCTCAACGCGACGTACATTGTGAATTTTCGAAGAGGGATAGTCTATGATTGGGATAAGCGTATTTATTTAAAAAACGTGTATTGTGCGTATGGTTCGATACACATGCAAGAAATTTGTTTATTTTTAAAATTGAAAATCAATATTTCATATATATAAAGACTATAGAATGTGAGTAGCCCAGTTTTTTTAAACATACCTCTACAACTTTCATTATTTTTTAAATTAAGCATAATCCTAAGAGCACGTTTTTGTATTATGAATATATTCTTTGCTGATTTTGAATAACCATAATGTATTATGCCGTACCTGATTAAGCTTTCAAAATTTGCCCTAAAAGTTATTATTAAAGTATTAATATCTATTACTTGCTTTAATATTCTTAAAGAATAACATGATTTATTTAATTTGGAACATAATTTTTCACAATAATTTGACCAATTTAAGTTGTTGTCAATTGTTACGCCTAAGAAATTTGTTTCATTCTGAATTTAAAATTGAACATCATTTAATTTTATAGAGAGAATAACATCTTTATTCGAACACGTATATATATATATATATATATAAGTTATAGTTTTGGTGTTGGCAAACACGTTTTTAAAAAGGGTTGATTTTTATTATTATACAACGTTACTACACGAATGGATACAGATTTAACGGATGCGACTAACTCTAAGTAACTACTATTATGAATACTGGATTACGAATGCTGTCTTATGATCTAATTACTCTTATTTATAACATAATTCTAATTACTAAGCATAATAAAATGTGTGGGCGTAATAAGTGCGCATTAAGAAGCAATATAGATATTATAAGAATAAATCTATTGTTAATTAATAATAAAAGTCCTTGTGTAGCCGCCAGGTTACTCCTATCCCCCTAGATTCGACATACCCCTGGGGATGGATCGATGTCTGAAGCAATTTTCACTTTATTTTTATTAAATCGTCTGTAGATGTAAACTGCTACACAAATTATTATTGTTATATATAGTATGATTGTTCCTACACTAGGTTTAACCGAAATGTACTCTTCAGGTGCAATTGGTATTTGTGAATAAATCGGAATGTCTTCTAATTTTAGTCTATTTAGTTGTATAGTGAAGTTTTTAACATTAGCACTGTTCATTTTAAGTTTTGCAGCACTCACTATTAGGGGGCTTCCCGAAAATGTTTCAAATTTAGGGATTTCATAGTTTTTGTAGATCAAGCTGCACTGGTCCACTTGGATGAGGTAGATCCTACGTAGTTGCCGGGCTTCTTCGTGATCTGGACATTTTATCCTTAGTTCTTCGTTGTTGGTAAACACGGCCAAAAATTTATTACTATCCGGTACTTTTTCTAAGTGATTCTTCTGAATTTCCAATTTTGTGTATTTACAGTCCTTTAAGTCTCCGTTTAATAGTAAATTTGATTCGCAGTTTCCTTGATACTTTAGAATAAGATTGCTACTGCACTGATAATGTTTCTTGCCGCTAAGACACAAGTCATTTAGAGGCCATATAGTTTT
Source organism: Ontholestes murinus (assembly GCA_963969525.1). NCBI lineage: Eukaryota > Metazoa > Arthropoda > Insecta > Coleoptera > Staphylinidae > Ontholestes > Ontholestes murinus. The sequence continues at coordinate 31,668,913 of OZ018399.1, forward strand.
ATCAATTTTTGAATGAAGTATAAATTTAACGTTTGGAATTATTGTAGCGAAATCTGATTCATACTTAGTAGGAATGGGATGCATCATGTATAGATTAAATGAATTTTCATAATTTATCGGAAGGGAAAGGAAATAGTGAATTTTTGATTTTTCGATTTTACAATTGACGGTGATTACCGATTCAAAATCTAAAATATTTTCAGGTTTCAATTCGAAAGGCATTTCTTCATTATAGTGTGTAGAGATTTTAAGCAATTCATCATAGAGATCTTGTGGTTTAATTATATCTGGACTTAATATTTTTAGTTTACAAAATGTCAATGAATTTAGAATATCTTGTAGTATTTTTCCGATAGTTCCGTAAAGTAATATTAATTGGTTATAAAGGTCCTTTGCAAACAGGACGTGCTGATGGTCAATGTCTTCTCTTAGTATAGTATATAATTGCATGATTCTAGATTCCAATAAGTTTTGTTTATGTGATATATCTTTTATTGTATTATTAAAGTTTTCAATAATTTTGGTATTTACACTATATCCGAATTTTATTTGATTCTGGAGACTGTTTTGATTTTTCTTTAGATGTTTCAAAACTTCATTAATTCTTTTATCGTCGTAAGCGTCCATATTTCCACTAATACTTTTAATTATTGAGCCTAATCCGTTTATTAATCCTCTTTTTGTTCTTTTTGTTATAACATTTATCTGTATGGCTTCAATTTTTGAAATGATATCTTTTCTAATATGCTTCAGGAGATTATCGTAATTTTGGAAATCTCGTTTATATTTTGTTATATTGTTTACGGTGTCCGTAAGGAATTCATATTGAGAATTTAGTTTATTAAATTCATCATATATTGGCTTTAAATCATAAATATGTACGAATACGTGTTTACTTTTCTCTAGCTTCGCATTTCCTAAATTTATCGGTAATATACCGGCATTAAAAGTTATGTTCTTTATTTCGAACCCTAATATTTGTGCTATAAACAGCAACCTGGAATAAATAATTTGAATTAGTTTTCGTTAATATAAATTTTAACTTGAATATTCGAATTTCCGAAGAGGTAATTTATCATTTGTTTAACAATTTTGTATTCAAATTTATCAAGACCACAACCTAGTTTTGGTATAGCTAATTTTTTAATATTATTATTTGAACAAAATTTCTTTAAGGTGAGAAGGGTTCTAAAAAGGTTTTTGTGTGCAGGTTTATCAAAATATCTTTGTTTAGTAATTAAATATATAATAAATTTATTATTGTCTTTAAGAAAACATAATGAAGTGACTTGGGGTTTTTGTTTAATTAATTCTTTCTTTCTACCGAATTTATTTTTAAACTCTAACGCTATTCCAGCACTCATCTTTAAATCTTGGCTTACACAGTGAGCCAATGAAAAATCTTTTGGGGCATTAAAAATACTATCATTTATTTCTGTAATATTATCGTTTATTTCATTGTCGTTGTTTGTGTCAAAGTATTTTTTAAAACTATCAAAATTTAATATTTCTTCTGTATTTTGTCGAGTTACCCTGGGCCTTTTTATGTTTGAAATATGAATTTTTTCGACCTGGTTGTGATGTCTTTGTTCAATTTCTGCGGTTTTATGGTCTGGATTAACGGTTTTTAATTTTTCCTTTTTATACTTATCCTTAGTTTTGGATTATTTCTGTTTATTTTTTACATAAATAGTTCCGGAAATATTTGGGACATCTTCTCGTGTTTCATTGCGTTTCTCAGTGGATTTAGTTTTGGTTTTATTAATGTTTTCGTTAATTTTTTCATAAAAGACTTTAACTTTGTTTCTGTGATTCTCAACGTAACTATTTGTAATAAAATTTTCAAGATTAAAATCTAAAAGTGAATTGTTGTCGATATGACCAGAAATGATTTCTTGGGGTTTGAATTTTGTGATCGAGTGGATCGAATTATTATATGCCAATATCGCGTATAGTATTTTAGTTTCGATTGGTTCCTTTTTAAAAATTGATTGGTTGTTTAGAAGCCTGATATGTTCGATTATGGTAGAGTGAACCCTTTCTACAACTCCATTAGATTCTGGATGTTGCGAGCTTATAAAGTGTAGTTTGATTCTATGCGTTTCAAGAAGTTCTTTAATGACTGTATTTTTAAATTCGAGATGGTTATCAGATATAATTAGATTTGGAATACCGTGATGACAAAAGAATCTTATTAAATTATTAGCTATTTCAATTGCCTGATATGAACTCAATTTATATAATTGGGTATACTTGGAAAATGAATCTATAATTGTAAGAAATTTGGTGTTTTCAATTGCAATACAATCAATATGGACCGTTTCAAATGGTTTATTTGCTACTGGTGTATTATTAAATTTTAATTTTAGAGGTCTTCGTTCATATTTTGACACAAGACAGACTTCACATTCGTTTATATATTTTTGGATTGTACGCCTCATATTAGGCCAATAATAGAGTCTTTTTAATTTAGCTTCTGTTTCATCTATTCCTCTGTGATTCGTTTTGCCTTCATGATAGTTTTGGATAGTTTCCAAAATATCATCATTGTTTTCTATATCAGTTAGTAATTGTGTGCATCTAGTCATTTTGATTGCTGAATTTTTAAAATATGTTTGAATGATGTTACTGAATTTTTCATAAATTGGATCTTTAAAGAAAATATAATAATTGACATTGGGTGTTATGTATTCTTTAACAAAATCAATTAGTTCTTGTTCAAAATTTGACTTTGAAAATTGTACATGGATTCTTATCTTACTATTATTGAATAGGTTATTTATTTTAGGTGCCGAAGGTGAATGATTTACCTCTGAAATAATGAGTTGATTATCGCCTAGGTTAACGGGTTTATCCGCTATGGGGATTTCTACGATTGGATGTTCTAGTTTCGAATGGATGGTTGCTCCATCATCTTCTTCGTCAATAAAATCTACATTAGTGTTTTCGGGTGGCTCAACTATCATTGATGCTTTTTCCATATCTTCAAAATTCTTTAAGTAATCTTTTAAATTATCTGAATACTCTTCGTTAATATTAATTTCTATTCGTGACAGTGCGTCTGCATTTTTATTTAGTTTACCTTTCTTATAAATGATTGAGTAGTCATATTCTGAAAGTTTGAGTCTCCATCTAACTAGCTTCGAATTAGGTTCTTTAATTGACATGAGCCACTGAAGGGGTTTATGGTCGGTAACAATTTGGAATTTGCGTCCAAAAAGGTAGGGGCGAAAATATTTGACTGCCCAAACAATTGCGAGTAATTCTTTCTCGATAGTGGAGTAACGAGTTTCCGATTCATTGAGAGTTCTACTGGCATACGCGATTGGTAGATCCGACCCAATAATACCTTGAGAGAGAACTGCACCTACTGCTTGACTTACTAGCATCAGTCGTAAGAATAAATGGTTTAGAAAAGTCTGGGTATTGTAGGAGGGGTTGATTTGTCAAAATATTTTTGCATAAATCGAAACAGTTTTGATAGTCAGGATCATTAGGATTAATGATCGAATTTTTTTTTTAACATTTTGTTAAAGGTTTTTTTAAGTCAGCAAAATTCTTAATAAATTTCCTGTAGTAGCCTAAATGTCCAAGGAATCCTTTTATTTGTCTAGTAGTCTTAGGAATGGGATAATTTTGTATAGCAATTATTTTGTCTGGATTTGGTCTAACACCTTCTGGTGTAACTACAAGTCCTAAATAAGCAACTTCTTTTTTTAAAAATTCCGATTTATCAAGTTGAATTTTGAGGTTTGCCTCCCTCAATCTATTAAATACTTCTTTTAATCTAATAACGTGTTCATCAAGGCTAGTGGAGAATATAATAATATCGTCCATGTAGACGAGACAATAATTATACTGAATACCCCTCAAAATATTATCCATGACACGTTGGAAGGTAGCTGGGGCATTTTTTAACCCGAAAGGCATCCGTAGGAATTCGTAATGTCCGTTCTCTGTATTGATAGCAGTTTTGGGAATGTCTTGTTCGTTGATTTCTATCTGGTGAAATCCTGATGCTAGATCAAGTGTTGTGAAGTATTGACACTTGCCTAATTTGTTTAAAAGATCATTGATATTTGGTAGGGGATAACGGTCACCTATCGTTGTGTCATTAAGTTTACGATAATCGAAGACGACGGGCCATTTTCGCTGACCCGATGCGTCAAGTTTTTTGGGGACTATCCATATTGGAGATGACCACGGACTATGTGACGGTCTAATTATGTTTTGGCTTAGCATTTCATTAATTTGGCGGTTTACTTCCGCTTTATGAATTTCAGGGTACCGATATGTTTTTGTAAATACCGGTATTTCGTCGGTTGTAACTATGCGGTGTTTAATTTTATTTGTAAAAGTTAAACTATTTTCTTGTAAGTGAAAGATATCTGGGAAATTAATTTACTAATTACTTGTTTCTCTTCTGGATTCATATGATCCGTCCTTATTTTAGATAGATCAAATTTTAATTTATTAGCATTGAACATATTAAAATTATTGTATCTTCGTTTATTACTATGATTATTAATAATATTTATTTGTGGAGGCATCACGTCATATCCGCTGACGTGTGACACATTAAGAGGACGTTCAATCACGACGTCTTTATCAAAGTCTGTATTATTAATTATGCAACATAAGGCTTTGTTATTTTTAACACTTGTAATGCACTCGGGCATTTCTATATCATCTAATTGTATGTTAGGAAGAACGGCCTCGCCGTTTGCAAGATTATTTATCTGTACTTGAACAATCTGCTGACTTCGTGCAGGCACTAATATCCGCTTAGTGTAGTCTGCGTCAACCAGATGTTTGTTATAAAAATTACAGTTATCATTTCTATTATTATCTCTAATTAGTTCATTATTATTTAATTCATTATGATTATGTATCATTGGTACATTTTCTTTGTCAAAAATATTAATATTATTCTTAAAACGAAATGGGATTTCAGAATTGGGAGTGATTACCGAATTTCTACGGAAATTAACACATACGTTTATTTTAGACATATTATCTACACCTAATAAGATATCAAATGCTGAATGAAAATCAAACAAATATAATTTAAGTTTTGAAGCACAATTAGTATTAAATAAGTTTTTTAATGATACAGTTACACTTTGTGTTCCGTTTGAGGTTCCATGTGCGCTGGTTACCTCGAAGGGGTCATTCTTAATATGTTTTTTAAATAGTTTTTCAGCAATTTGAGGATTAATAAATGAACGAGTACTACCCGAGTCCATTATGATTTTTAAATTATTTTCTGGGTCAACAATATATGGGAGGTTACTATTATTATTAATTATGCCTAAATGATCGATTTTTGTGGTCCCAAGGCTTTTCAGTCTAAAAAAGTACTATCATCGCGGTTATCATTATTTGTTCCTTCCAAATTAAATAATTTAGGTTGGTTTGTATAAGTAGTCGATACTGACATGGGCGTTGGATTTGGTAGCGGAGGTCGAGAATTGAAATTTGAATTTTGATTTGTGTTTGTATTAAAATTGCGATTTTGCGAGTTGTAAGGAGGAGAGTGAGAATTGTAGCGCGGTCTTTTAATTGGCATGCGATGATTATTATAATAATTATTAGATGATTGATTAGCGTTAGAATAATTTGGGGATTGTCCAAATACTTGTCTATTTGTGGGGAGATTCTGAGGAGGCTGTTGCCTAAATTGTAAGTTAATAGGTTGTCTCGGAAAATTAAAATTTGATTGTTGATGTTGTCTATTATTATAATTAAATTTATTTTGTGAGTAGTTATAACGATGTTGGTTTTGGAAGTTAGTTTGATTTGGTTGTTGAGCATTATATAATGTGCTCTGAAAATTTTCCTCTTCAATAACATAATTAATTGCCTCTTCTAACGAGTCTGGGTTTCTTAATCGAACAATGCTCTGAATGTTACCGCGAAGTCCGCGAATAAATGTTTTTAAAGCAAGCTCATCATAATTATGTAGGTGTATGCGTTTTGTGGCGTCTGGCATTTCTAACGCCGATAAAGAATTAATTTTGCTAGCGAGTTTACTTCTCAATATTTGCAAACGTTCTCCAAAATCAATATTTTTTTCGTTTTTGTTAGATCTTAAATTTATTAGTTCTTGAACCAGGCAATCATAATTCCTTAGGTCGCCGAATCTCTGTCGGAGATGATTTTTAATTTGTTGCCACGAGTTTAATTCTGTTCGCGACCCAATCGCGATTAATGCACGATCTCTGAGTTTGCTTATGATAGCATTTATTAAATAATTATTTGCTCTAAAACCGCTTCACATCGAGAGATAAATATTTCTGTTAATTCGTTTCGCCCGTCGAATAATGGAATAGTTTCTATGTTTAACTTAACTAATTGGTAATCAATATTAGCGTTATTTTCCATTTTTAAGTTTTTTTAATTTTAAAACTAATTTACTATAATTACAAAAATGTGGAGAATGTAAATGAATTGGGGATTGATAACTAGGAGGAGTTATGTCTGAATCCGATTCTGAATCCGATTCGCGATTCAACATGTAACAATAATAAAGCCTCGAAAAAACTTGTGCTTACCAAACGTAGATCACACGGTCCATCCGCCTCTGGTATTCGTCCGGGGGTAAGGATCTGGTGATGAGATGTTCCGCCTCGCCGCCCTCAGAGCTGTATCTTCGATTTTTGGAAGACTCCTCGGTGCTGTCCGATGTGGAACTGTTGCGACTCCCGATTAATTGTTGAGACAAAGGGAAAATTGGTGTTGACTCTGATGTCCACTCAGGGTTGATACGTTTTCCTCGGGAATCCTACCGACTGCGCCAGTTATAGTTTTGGTGTTGGCAAACACGTTATTAAAAAGGGTTGATTTTTATTATTATACAACGTTACTACACGAATGGATACAGATTTAACGGATGCGACTAACTCTAAGTAACTACTATTTTGAATACTGGATTACGAATGCTGTCTTATGATCTAATTACTCTTATTTATAACATAATTCTAATTACTAAGCATAATAAAATGTGTGGGCGTAATAAGTGCGCATTAAGAAGCAATATAGATATTATAAGAATAAATCTATTGTTAATTAATAATAAAAGTCCTTGTGTAGCCGCCAGGTTACTTATATATATATATACAATTTGGAGAAACATATACAAATGAGAAACGATAAGGGTTAGTCTGTCCGTTTGGGCTATGGTTTAATTTTATATTATCCAATAAATTTTGTTTTTTTAGTCCTGAAAGAAATGACATAAGTTTTTGTTTTATTTGTAAGTAATTTGTTCATTTTCATCCAATTCTGCAAGTTATTGTATAGGTTATTCGCTTTATGTGTCAGTTCACTGATATTTGAATGTGCTATCAGGAGACTAGTATCGTCTGCGTAGGATGTAATAAAAGCATTCTGCTCTTTGATGTGACCGGGTAGGTCATTGGTATATATGATAAAGAGAATTGGTCGAAGGATACTACCCTGTGGTATTACTATGTTTGTTTCTATTGGTTCAGAAAGTTTATTACTTATTTTAACCCTATAACTTCTGTTTTCAAGATAATAACGGATCAATGAAAGACTGACACCCCTCAACCCGTAATATTCAAGTTTCTCAAGCAAGATATAATGATTCACTATATCGAAAGCCTTGGAAAGATCGAGAAAAATTCCTAGCGGCATTTCAGATCTTTACAGTGAATTAATGATTTCAGCTACATAATCAAATATTGCTGAGTTTCCGTGTTTTTAGTGACGCGTGTCGCACAGTCTACTACTGCCGTTGCGTTATATGATTCTATCAAACTTTTAAAATTTGCTGATTCTGTTGTAGTACTATTTAAGTTTATATTAAAGTCTCCCGCAATAAAGTATATTACATTTTCGGAGAATAGTTTATCTAGTAATAGTTCAAATTTAAATAAAAAGTCATTCAATTTGTTGTGACCAGGCGCACGGTACACTATTACACACACATAAGTTCCATCTTGAGTAGACCATTCAATTGCGGCACATTGTCACAACTGCCATATTTTTTATGTCTTGACGTTCTCGGCAGGCAAAGTCCTTATGCACGTAAATAGCTGCTCCTCCGTACAATGTCATACAATTGTTTGAGGAAGGTCTTGAATATGATGATACCAATTTGAAATATTGAATCGCTGTTTGTTTGATATTGGGATCCGTCTGCCAATCATTATGGTTTAAAAGCATATGGTTTATATTAATTAATTTATCTAATATTTAAATGGATCAGTAATATATTGCTTTTAATAGTACTTGTTAGAGAACTGGATTTGCGCTTCTCTTGCGCTCGACAAAAAAAGAATATTTTTGAATTTTTAAATTCTTTGGCCACTTGCTGGGATCGGTGAACATTTCTTCGTAATCTTTTTCAATTTCAATTTTAAAAGCCGACTCCAATTAATTTCTAATGGAAAGTTTTGAAACTCTCAGATGCCCTTTAAGACATAAATTATTACGTATATAATATTCTACGTCCGCTTCCCTTGTTAGTGGATTCACTCGGCCAATCGTTATTATTTCCCGTACCCATTATAAATTCGCTTCTTCGTTTTTTTCTTGCTTGAACCGTTTTCCATTCACTTGTTGAATCGCGTTTTTTTGGTACTTCTATATTAATGGATGGAATATCTAGTTGATTACTGTTTTGGTTTTTGTTGCTTATCATAGACGAGTATAATGGCATTTGCTTTACCTTGGGTACGGATTTTACTGTATTTATTTCATTATTAACTCCGTCCATCTCTCGCATTTTTGAGGCATTAGTAGTATTGCAGATTTCTGCAGTTTCACTTGGTTTGCAGATTTCCTCTTTCTTATCGTTTGAATTGAGCCTTTATAATAAATATTTATTTGTTACGATCAGAGACTCGTATTTAATTTTAATGTACGATTCATATCTTCAAGTTGATTGATTATTTTTGTAAAATGTTTGAGTTTAAGTTTTAGTGAGGAAATTACCTCAACAGACGCTTCTTCTTCCTCGGCCGAGGTTATGTTTACATCACCGACTGTATTAATTTTCTTGGGGTCCGTGCAGACATGTAAATCCAAACATGACTTGTGGAATGCCTTGTTGCACACACTACAAAGTCTTGCATCAGTTGCTCTTTGTTTGCACTTTCCACATTTTGCACTTTTCACAATATTTTCACCGGAAACACTTAACGTTGGCGGCGCTATATTGTGTGTTTGTGATAATAAATAGACTATAATTAAGGGTTTGGGTGGAGAAAACTGTTCTATGAGACTAAATAGAACTTTTTAAAATTTTATGAATTTGTGGACTATATTAAGCTCTGAAAGAACTTTTTGGCGGTCTGCCTTGTTATTCTTTTAAGTATAACAAATTCCAAGATATCTGGTTCTAACCAGAATGCCTTCGTTCTAATATCATTTCCAAATACGTCAATATAAGAACTTGGTCCACAATTTCAGCAGCAAAATCAGCTATAAAACCGCTCAATTCACATGGATTAGATGGAAAATTAAAAACCATCACCGGAGGAGGGATGTAATTCAACATTATTTCAAGGTATTGCATTCCGAACTAACATGTAAATTACATTCAATAGAATTCACCATCTTTGATTTGATTTTATTCGCGAAAATGTAAAGTTAATCATAAAAAAAATTTAATTAAAAAAGAAATTAGATATTCTTAAAAGAATATAAAGGAATATTCCTTAAAAGTTATTTCGGAGTCTAATCTAGTCCCTAAATTCATATTTTTTTCAAAAGTTATATTTAGTCCCATAAAAAAGCTCTCTTCTTTAAAAATCCCAATTATATTCTATTTATTAATAACAAATCCGACAAATCCACAATAATTGTAGAATCAGAACTGGCACTCAAAAGAGCCAGAACCTCTCATCTCTAGAGTCTTCATAGCAAATAAAATCTTACGTTCGCAATTTGGCCAAAGACTCTATAAAGGTAAAATCACTTAAAACATAAAATAACCTTAATTCTTTAGTCCTGGCTAATTTCAATTGAATAGTTATTATCTAAAGAGAACAGTTTTTTAATTTTAATTCCAAATCCGGAACCTTTTAAAAAAAATAACAATGTTGTTCTTAGATTTTGAAAAATTAAAGATCGTAAATCAGAATCTCTTACCTCCTAGGCTCATATGGTCTTTCTGATTAAACCCCATAAACCTTATTCTCCTATACGACCCGTAGTTTTGTATATTAATAGTGTAATAAGAAAATAAGCAATTAAACGCAATGAATTCTTTGAGAAATACACTAAATTTGTCCCAAAACATTCAGGGAAAAATTCACTTGCTCTCTCCGAACCACTTAAATTGACAACTCCAGAAAACTCAAAACTTGTATTATTTGACGTTAGTAGTATGTTCTCCAATATACCAATTAAAGAATGTCTAGAAATTATTCATAACCTACTCGATAAAGCACACTGCAATTACTTGATTGAATCAGAACTTTATAAATGTTTAAAAACCTGTGTAAATCAATTATTTCAAAATCAATAATAAATTCTATCTGCAAACCACAGGGCTTCTAGTGAGATCTCCATTAAGTCCTCTTTCAGTCGAAATATTTATGGCCAATATTGAAGAAAAGATTTGAATTTGAATATAGAAAGCGTACTATCGTCAAATCAACAATCCCTTTTTTTCAAATCACTCGATGTCGCACAAACTAGCAGCATATCACTCGATGATACATCAAGTTTTCTCCATTCCTTTAGCAACTAGCAGAAGAGTCACTGAATTAAATTAAATAATTTCAATTGCCATTGACAATGGTTTCCACACCAACCTTATCGAAAACTTAATAAATAAAAAATCGTCATAAATTCACTAGGGTTTTAATATATCCGTGAATACCTAATTTAAATTCATCTTTCACCCCACTCACATACTTTAGAAAAACTTTCGAAAACAGAATCATCAAGTAGCCTTTAAACCCAATAAAAAATTAACTAATATGCTATTCAATGCAAAAGATAAAGTCGATTCTCTTAAAAACTCTGGTGTGTTGTTCAGAATATAATAGTGTATATGTAGGTCAAACATGACGATGTGTATGAAATCGATTTTCCTTACATTATCGTGCGTTTCGTGTAATCAAGACTCAAATCATTGTTTAAAATGCACTAATATCCGGATATAAATAATCTAAAAATCTTGCATCATTGTAACAAGGTACAAGGGTACTAAGCGTAATCTCTAGAGTCATTGGAAATTTTTAAACAAATCCGTAATCTATCAGTAGATCTTCATAATGAGCAGACCGAACTAATCTTTTCGTCACTTTTTAATAATAAAAAAATACTTAGTGTAAAACATTTGATTGATGAGGCTTTTACTTGGTGTTAAATAAAACACTTCGGTTTTGAGAATTTACTCAATTAATGTCGATGCACTGCGACAATTCTTTCGCCACACAGTAGCTTCATCAGGCAGATGATAAATGTATTTTACGAACTACAATTAATACTTAAATAAACTGTGTAAGAGGGGATGGGGCGTGTATAATTGTGAATATTTAACTAAATTAAAGTTTTACAAATATAAAAGTGGTGAATTATTGACATCTGTTTGATCATTTAGTAACATAGCGCATTTATTAAATTTATTAATTTCTAGTTGTTCGAGAAGGTTTGGTTTCTTACTTTTAACACATGTGTGCAAACTCTTAAAAATTTTATTAAAATTATTGCCAATTAAGTGGTTGGCGCATTTAGACGTTGTTTTCTTATTGTAAAAACTTTTTTTGTGTTTGGAAACTCGTCCTTCAAAGCAGAGGCCTGTTTGTCCAACATATGGTGGATTATGAAATTAAAAGTGCTAAACGCATTTGTATATAGTAACAAATATTTCGCATGTTTCATACGAATAGTTTTGTTCAAATCAGAGCCATTTCACATTTTCGACCCTTTTCTATATTATCCCACGATCCCAAAGATCTGTCGTTTCTATTACCTAGACATGTTCTTAATGGAGAGGAGACCCTTAAGGTGATACCTGAAGTAGATCTATAAGAAGTTAAACTTGGCAGACCATCCTGATGGCTGCATCTACAAATGATCGAGGTGGAATAAGCAGTATCACCAGGTTTGGAGCACGGCGTCATTGGCGACAATCGAAGGAGTCCAGGATAAGGGTGGGTCGTCTATGTCTAATCCCAGAGGACCATTATCCCCCACCCTACCGTTGTAAAACGGGACGTGTCATGCTGCTTCATGCAGGAATGCAGGAAAGGACAATATTGGGCGTGCGGTTACAGCATGTACTACAAGTTGTAATTTAATTATTTAATTAGACGGGTTGGGAAATTGTGCCTAGAATGGGCACTAAATGAAGCCAACGCTAAACTAACTGTTCTATTTCATTTATTTTATATTTAATGTGAATCGAAACTCTAATTTATGTCATTATTACAATGGATATGTTACATTGTAATTATGTAAACATTTTAGTTATAAACATTATATCAATGTATTGGAATTTATTTCAAGAAGGGGAGGATGTTGCGGCCTTCGAATAGGACGGACAGAATTATTTACGTCATGTAAGAAATGCAGATGACATCCGGTGCAAATTCTAGGAAGAGTTAAGAGAGGGTTCGATAGCAGGCACCGATCACACGCGCAAACCCCGCGACTGGATAATTCGAGCCGAGCCATTGAAAACAATTTAAAACCCTATACTATCAACCACGAAATGAAAAACATAAGCGCCATCTTGAAATTGACTGTAAGTTGTTTTTGTGTATCTAATCAAATTTAAATATATTAATTAGTGACATATGCTGTTAATTGGCGAATAACTTAACGGCTTAACAGTATATATTTAAATATAGATAAGTTGTGCCAAATGATTATATTTTAATCCCAGGAATCTGTGGTTGCATTTACGGGACACCCTGTATATATCAATATTTCAGCACAAAATCGTATATTTCATCACGAGCATTCTGTGGTGCGAAATAAAACGGAGTTTGGATTTTGTATTGCAGCAACTTTCGCAGCGTGCGCGGAACTTAATCTTCTTGCTGGTGGCAGGACCCCATCAAATTTAAATTTAAATTAAACGGCACACGAGAAATAGCGACGGGACGGCGAAATAACGTGGCGGTGGGAACTGCGGTGCAGGAGAATTGATGTAGAGTGGGGGGACGGCCACGCGGGAGAACAACACGCGCAGGAAATCTGTTTCTTTGACCCATTTTGAAGTTGACTGGGTCAACAGAGAAATCAGAGTTCTGCTGGGGTTCAGCTATACATAAGCACTCCCTGATTGGGTCTCCTGGTTGCATCCATGCTATGCATTAGCTATTTGCACTTAACGTTCGTAACCGCACCAGTATCCATTAATGAAAATTATAATAATAATAAAAATGTATTACTTTGTAGAAAATTAACTAACTCTTTTATAATTAATTTTAATAATGTTTATGTTTTAATATATACATATATAATACAATACAATGATACAATGTATTTAATTAGGAAAGTCTTCCTAGAAAAATATGATAACTTAAAAATAAATAAAGTATTCATTTTGGTTCTCTGGATCTCATAAGCGTAGTGCACTTGGAAACAGGGAAACACGTGTTACTTTCGAGTATTTAACTCTCCGGATAAAGCGCCAATCAAGATATTACCATCTATTATCTAAGTGTTGCACTAGATCCCTGTTTGAGTGGATAACCACCAACAAATCCGAATGTGGTGGTTATCTACCTAAACAGGGATCTAGTACAACGCTTAGACAATATATGGCATTTTTATGGTAATAATTTTTAAGTTCATGTGTTATATTTCTGTAAGCTGGTGGAAGTGGTAAAAAATTAATAATAAGCTTGTTTAAAAATACAATGCAACAGCTTCCAACACATTATTGAATCTAAAAAACGATACCAATTTATGTAATTAATACCTAAAATCATTCTAATTGCGGCTTTCTGTGTGACAAACACTTTATCAATGCCTTTCGAAATAACCCAAAATACAATTTCTAACCTTATAACGGACAATCATTGTTTCATTATGCGTGGCTCTATTAAAAAATATATTATTTATATAAATCATAAATAGTGTAGATCATAAAATACAGCCCTATGGTATATCTGTATTGATATTTAACATAGTTTTTATCATATTATTTATTCCGTTTGTTTTTGGTTGTGCAGAAATGATTTAATTAAATCAAAAGCTATTCATCGAATTTCGTATATATTTAGTTTATTTAAATGTATGAGCGGAATATTTCTGTTATTCAAAACAATTCCAATTAACTGTGTTAGTTGTACTATTGCTGTTTTGAATTTGTTTTGTTGATGTATTTTTAATGCAGCCATGTTGATCCCAAATAAATATTTTACATTTATCGAGACATATTATAATATATAAATCTATTATTATATGCAAATATCTTTAAAAAATGCGTGGATGCACTCATTGATCTATAATTTAAAAACAAAATTTCTGTCTTTGAAAATTAGCTGTATAATGGAGATTATTAAATGATCGAAAAAATTATCTTTTTCATTGCTTTATTGATAACATATCCTTTATGTAACTGAATAGTTGAGGCTGTTTTATGTTATATTAGTATAAAATTTAATAGTAATTATGTTTAAATAAGTAAATTCTCTTCTTGATATTTTTTGTTAATTCAACATAAATAAAATAATTAGCTTTGTTGCTTGGTTAATTGTTTTAGTTTGGATTATGTTATTTGCTTTGCATTTTGGTGGCAGTGTTGTTTCACAAGTTGTAGTTTGATGCTCTTCTTAGCATGAGATATTGTCACAATTATTACATCGATTGCAGACAACCGCGTTCGAGCCAGGTTGTAAGCTCGTCATCACCTTGTACATTCTGCACATGAATGGTAATTCATTTCAAAGAAGAAGAAGAGAATCTTGTGATCCTGTGATTACTTGCATGCATATTTTGGGGTTGACGGTTTTAGTTTAAAACCACGATAGTAATGATGTGTTATTCCAAAATTTCTTCTCTCCGCCTTTAATCAGGCAGTGCGAAGGCGTAGGCCCCTCGCGCCTGTCAGAAGTGGTGGGGGGTGAGTTGTCTTGTATAAGTGAAAGAGAGTGAAGGGGTTTTAAGTAATTTATGGTAGTTCCTTTATTTAGGTTGCTTTTTAGAATGAATTCCTGAATTATGTCTTTATCCGTCACCTTTCTTTGCTTGATAAAATCTCGGGAAGATAATTTAAGAATTTTATGATTTGTAGTAATAACTTGTTTGTGCTTTGTTTGCTATTTGCATTTTATAACGGGAAGATAGAGATATTTCTGAAAGAGGTCAAAATAAAAGTGGCGGTAAAGGAGGGCTTCAGAGCGGACGGGACAGGTAAGATAAGAATAATTAGGAAAACAGGAGAGAGAATTTATATAGATGACGATGTGACTATAAAAGACATAGAAGTGCAAAAAAGAATAAGGAAGATAATAAGGATGTAGTACGACAAAAGACGCACCGTAAGGATGGGGTATAGGAAGCTGATAATAGATGGAAATGTGTGAAGATGGTACAGTGATAAGGAAGGGCTGATAGAGAAAGCTAAAAATGAAAAGATACAGAGGGGGCAAAAGGAGAAAGGCAGAGAGGAGGAGAGTGCAGCAGGAGTGAGAAGGTGTTATCAATATGAGTTTGGAAAGTGGCGGGGATAAAAGAGCAAAAATAGAAAGGGCACGGGAGAAGACTTTAAAGAATGGGTGGAAGGGAAAGTCATAATAGAGTTGGTGGAAATATTAATGATCAAGGAGGAATGGAAAAGTGACAGGGGGTTTTAGATGGGAAATGAAGGAGGTAAGAAAGCGTGAGATGAAAGGGAAAAGAGACTTAGGGTGGGTGAGATACGGACAGGGATGATGATAAAAGAGGAGATAAAAGAGGCTGGTGGTTGGAGAGACTTCTATGCGACGTTATGAGAATTAGGGGAAGGGATTATTAAAGAGGAAAAGAGATTAAGAGGAAGTCTTAAGATAAATATGTGAACTCAGAGGACAGGAAGATGCATGAGTGGTCAATGGAAGAGGAATGGGTAATAGGAATGTATAAAAGAAGATTGGAAAGGTAGCATAACGTACGGAGCGCCGAAAGAACAATCGTGTAATATATGTGGACAATATTGACGCTCTATTTATTTTAAGTCTGTGGTATTTATATTTATTTCCATTGCTTACTTTTTGTGTATTAATGTGCATTCTTTTATATATGGTAAAATAAACCTTGTTTTTAAATCCACGTGCTATTATTATTTCTTCTACCGTAATGCAGAATGTATTGGCGATGAGGATTAGTGTACAAACTATCCAGTAGTCACATAAAATCGTACCAAATGGAACATAAGTGTAACAAGTGAAATTATTGGCTTATTAAAACAATTTAATCACGAGTGCAAAGAATTTTCAGTTTTTAAAGTAAAACTGGAACAGTTTATAATCGCCAACAGTTTCAAAACAAACGATATGGAAAAACGTGACATATTGCTTAACTTTCTTCATGAAAAAACGTATATTTTATTACGAAACTTATGCGTACCAAAAAAAATGGACGAGCAAAAATTCTGTGATTTATTGAAGAAATTGGAAATACGCTATAGGCCAGTGCAAACATATTTTACATCCCGATAAAAATTCTACAATGCATGGCGTTCTGCAGGGGAACCTGTAGTAGATTGGTCGGCGAGAGTACACAGCTTATCAACCAACTGTGGCTTCGGCGCAGAAATTGACATTGTAATTACATCTGGAATTACAATGTCAATGTGTGTTATTGGAATGGAATCGGGACTGATTCTGAAATGACTTCTGGAGGTGGATCCGAACGCAAAGGATAATTCGGCTTCATTTTAAACCATGGTGCAATTCGCTCAGAACGGGAAGCAGCATTAACTACGCAGGAAGCATCAGGAGGACTAGGTATCAGGTGCGTAAAATCAGAACTACAGCATTTCCAACAAAGAAAAACAATATTATAAAAGCGCAATCTTTCTTCTAATTTTGATAAATATGTGCAAAAATTAAAAAAAGATGAAGTGCTTAGTGTGCGGTTGTCATAATCATAGTTTTTAATGTATTTTTATTAGCATATCTCAATACTCAAATATGTTAAAAACACTTTAAAGGAAAATCACTTGTTAAATTTTTTGTAGAGGAAGTGGTAAGAGTGAGAGATTTTTAAAAAGTTTATCCAAAATGGACATTAGCTAACATTATTGAAATATTAAGGAGTAAACATTATATAGTTAAAAAATCTGATGGTGAAACGTGAAAATGACATGTGAATCCAATTTTAAAATTAACAAAATCTACATTACCTCCTATTATTCAATATGATAGCCCTACCAAGTGTAATACTAATGAAAAAATTGATGTATCAGATAACGTTAAAATTGTTGATGTAAATCATGGATGCACAGACCGCGGCCCGCGGGCCGCATGCGGCCCGCCGGTCGAATACCGGTGGCCCGCCGACAGCAAAAATAATACTCTCGTACATTCTAAAAATATTGAATTCTATTCCAGAATAAAACCAAAAAAAAAATGTTCGAAAAGTAATTTGAATCTCGCGCGCGCGCTATTACGGTGCGCCGTACGTGCGTCGTTGGTAACAGCGGTCGGTAATGTTCGTGCTGATCTCGGTTAAATTCGTTTGCTTGAAGAAGCGCGGCGGCCGGCGGCGCGATGACGATCGCTCGCGTAGATAGTACACGACTCGAAGCTTCCAGAGTCGGTTTCGAGATTTCTCCAGACAGTTTTCGACTCTATACGCGCGGTATAAAAGCCACGTTTAATCGCCGCTAGGTGTATTAGTGTTCTGTGAGTTTAATAGAGGTTTTGGAAGGCAATAGTTGTACTCCACTAGCCGGTGTCATATATTTTGATCCACATTCAACGTAGATTTCCTGTTGCAGTGTTAACCGTCAAGTGCCGTGTATAATTGTGTTGTGAAATCGTAAGTAAAACTCTATTATTAATAAGTGTTTCCCTACCTATTTAATCAATTATTTTTGATAATTTAAAAAGGATGGGTAATTTAAGTAGGTACTGTAATTGTTTTTAGGTGCTGTGTTAATCCTAGCCAGGATTAGAACGCAACATGGACAAGCCAGGACCTAGTAAAAAACGTAAGATTAAAGATGAAAATCGGCAATTTCAAGAAATTTGGACTGAGAAATACTTTTTTGTATGGTCGCATAACAAAGTCGTTTGTTTAATTTGCAAGAATTCTGTTGCAATTGCAAAGGAATATAATGTAAAAAGGCACTATGAAACGCAGCATCCTTCTTTTACCAAGTTTACAGGCGAATTAAGAAAGCAAAAAATGTTGTCTTTAAAACGGGAGCTTACGGGTCAGCAAGCTATGTTTAGAAAACCCATTGAAGATTCAGAAACAGCTACAGAAGTTAGTTATGAAATTTCTCGAATGATAGCAAAGCGAAGTCGCCCCTTCAATGATGGGGATTTTGTAAAAGAATGCATAGAAATTGCCGCTAAGAAAATGTGTCCAGAAGCAGCAAAAAAGTTTGAGAAAATTCAACTGAATCGTATGACCATCCAAAGACGAATTATGTCTTTGTCAGGTAATATTGCGGAACAATTAACTGAAAAAACTAAGATCATTGAATTTTTTTCATTAGCACTCAACGAATCCACTGATATTAGTTCCACAGCTCAACTTCTAATATTCATACGAGGTGTTACTCAAGATTTTGAAGTCGTAGAAGAGTTATTAGGAATGTGTTCATTGAAAGGTCAAACCAAAGGAGTTGATATACTCAATGTACTTTTGGATGAGCGTTCAAAAACTGATTTGGACTTATCAAAATTATCGGGAGTTGCGACTGACGGTGCTCCTTCGATGATTGGTGTCAATTCCGGGCTAGTTACTTTGCTGAAAAAGCATCTGCAAGAAAAAAACATAAAGGCTGAAGATCTCATGCAGTTTCACTGCATTATACACCAAGAAGCCCTCTGTGCTAAACAAATTGAATTTCAAAATGTCATTAAAGTGGTAGTTTCGACTGTAAATTTCATAAAATCACGAGGACTCAATCACAGGCAATTTAAACAATTCCTTGATGACATCGAAAGCGAATATGGAGATTTACTGTATTATACAGAAGTAAGGTGGCTAAGTCGTGGATTGACACTGGAACGATTTCTAAATTTAATAGAAGAAATTGGAATATTTCTGGCGGAAAACCAAAGGGATGTCCCGGAACTTAAAAATCCTGATTGGTTGTGTGATTTGGCTTTTTTAGTTGACATTACAAATCATTTGAATGTCTTGAACACACGGCTTCAAGGCAAAAATCAACTGATATCCCAGCTCTACGCTCTTGTATCATCCTTTCAATGCAAGCTGACACTTTTCAGATCGCAATTGAATTCTGGAAATTACAATCATTTTCCGAATTATAAGAAAATGGCTGAAAAATTCAACAAAACTGCGATTAATTTCAGTTATGTAGAAAAGCTAGATATTTCGATTCAATCTTTTCAAGACAGATTTTCGGAGTTTAAAAAAGTGAAACCTCTGTTGGACATATTCAGCAATCCTTTCACGATTTCAGTTGAAAATGCGCCAGAGTCAATGCAGTTAGAAATTATCGACATTCAAAACGACGAAGATTTACGCAACAAATTCAACGAAGGAGACTTGCTGAACTTTTACCGCTGCATTGATAAAAATATGTACAAAGAGTTGCGCATAAACGCTCTGAAATGTGCCAGCTTATTTGGTTCTACCTATATATGTGAACAAACTTTTTCAATACTTAATAATAATAAAACCAAAAATAGAAACCGCCTTGCAAATGAAAGTTTGGAAGCAGTTTTACGTGTTGCTACAAGTAAATTTGAGCCAAATATAAAAAAGATTGTAAGCACTATGCAGTGCCACGCTTCAAATTAATAAATTCCTTTTTAATTTAAATACATTATTATCAATTATTTATTGTCTTTAATTACCTACACTTCTGGCGGCCCGCCATCAGTTCATGATTTGCCCGAGTGGCCCCTAGTCTTAATAAGTCTGTGCATCTCTGATGTAAATAATGACAACAATGATAACAGTTCAAAAGACCTGACAGACTTGGTGTTTCTAACGATTAAAAAATATTTATTTTATGTACAAATGTATTTTTTTTAAGAAGGGATTGTAATATATGTGGACAATGTTGAAGCTCTATTAATTTAAAGTCTGTCTTATTTATATTTATATGGAATTGTATTCATTTCGATTCACTTTAATTCGACCAGTTCTAGAATAAACACTTGTTTTTAAATCCACGCGTTATTATTATTTAATCTACCGTAATACAAAATAGATCAATGATATATTACATGACGTACCCCCTACCATAGAAGGAAAGTGAAAGGGATAGAGGTAAAAGATACAGGTTCCTCATACCAGTAGCCACTGATGATAGAAATAAGGAGCGGAAAAGGGGGAGAGGAACGAAAAACAGGAAGAAGAGAGACTGGAGACCGGGGAGAGTTATAAGGCGGATGAGAAAGAAACTGAAGAATATTAGGTGGGAGGATTGGTGCCCAATAAAAGAGTCAGAGGAGGCAATAGTGAGTTGTGGCAGGTGAAAGAAGGTAAAATAAGCATGATACAGCGGGTGGTTGTATGAAGAGTGCAGAAAGGGAAATACGGAGGCAAAGAGTGCGAGGAAGAGTATAAAGGCAAAAGAGGGGAATAGAGAAAGATATGGTAAACACAAGAATGGTACAACAGGCCGTGCAAGGAGAAAAGAGGAGGGAGGTAGATAGGAAAATGAAGGAACTAAGAAAGTGTAAAAACAAGGCGGTAATGTGTGGGATACTAAAGAGTATTATAGGAATGAACAGAGAAATTTAGGAGCGGGAGCTCAGGAAGTAGGGAAAAGAGGAGAAAGGGAAGCAGTGGGAGAATTTACAGAGGAGGATAAATTCTTTCTGAGGAGTTGAAAAGAGGGAAAGCAGCGGGGCCAAAACAATTGAAGGCGGATTTGTGAAAAGAGATAAGTAAGATAGTAAGTGAGGGAAAGAAAATTTTCAGAAAGATTTAGAACCGAATATGAAGAAGGAAGGAGGAGATTCTAGAATCGTGAAAGGTTATTATGCCCTATTCATAAAGAAAGGGACAGAGAGAACTTTCAAACTATAGGGAGTGACGGTGGTGAACGCCGGGTATAAGGTAGTGATGACGGTAGTGAAGAACAGGCCGAAGAATGAGGTGGAGGAGAGGCAATTGTAGCCTAAGACTCAGGTGGGCCATAAGAAGGGGGAAAGAAATAATAAGCCAGATCTTTACTCAGCCCAGGATCGTAGAACGGGCGATGGAAAGAAGAGGAAGCGTGTTTGGGTTTTTCTGGATTTAAATGCGTCGTATGATTTAGTATCGAGAGGTTGGCAGTATACCTGAGGGGGTCAGGGCTGAGTGAAGGAATAGTAAAATTCATAAAAATATTGTACGAGGAAACATGGATGAGGTGTTGAAAAGAGGGCAAGTAAGTGGGGTAGTGATTGGGAAGAATAATGCGGATGACATGGTGTTGATGGTGAGGGAGTGGAAGGGAATAAAAGAAATGTTAGCAATAATAGAAAAATACATGGACAGATAAATGAGACAAAAAAAACACTAAAACACTAAAAGAAAGAAGAAGTGATCGAGAGATGTTTGAGTTTGAGAGGTTGTAGGGAGTACGTAAGGTGGATGCAAGGGAATGCGAAGGTGGATGGATGTTAGTGCAACAGTGACGTGTGACTTGTGGGATGCGTGTGATCGATCTTGAGATATAAAGTGTATAAAGGAGGTGTGGAAGGGATGTGTAGATACAGGAGAGAGTAGATGAAGAGCGGAAAGGAGGATAAAGTATAAGATAATGGGATTGTCAGAATTGTGAAAAAATAGATGAATGTGATAAAATGGGCATTCGAGAAGGTGAAAGAAGCGAAGAGGCAAGATAGAAAAGAAAGTATACAAAAGATCAACTAAAACAAGTGCTATAAGGAGAGGCAAATATATGAGTGGAGGCCAAGGTACCTGCAGGAGAACCGTTTGAAAATAAAGGAGATGATTACCTTAGCAAGAGCGATATACGGGATAGAGGATAGAGGGAGAAGGATATGGATGGACAAGGATGTGTGCTGTGTAAGCATGGTAATGATACGAAATAGCATTTGACAGAAGAATGCAAGGAAGTAGTTTCGCGAATTTTGTTGTAATGCATTATAATAATATCACGTGTTGCAATGACACATAATTTGTAAGTGTTTTAAAATTTTATTAACTCTTAAAACGGAGATTTTGTAAATCAAATTTCAAATTTTAATTTCAACTCAGAAATCACATACATGCCATTTAAAATATATCTGTATGAAATTTTTAGCTCTATTGCATCTCTTAAAAATTTTAACAATACTTGTCCTGGTGGCTAAAACAGAGCTATATTACACAATTTTTTAAGGTAGGAAAGAGAGATGATTTATTAAATTACCGCAGCGTTTCAATCGAGTCAGCAATATCTAAACTAGTTGATAAACGTGTAACCTTACAATTGAATTGGATGAGTTCTAATTGACGAACAAGAAGTGGTAGATCGAATACGTAAAATTTATTAGTTTTTAAGTATTTTATTTTTGATAGTAAATGGTTTGAAAGTTTCTTAACGGACCGAAGTCCCGGATATTATTCAATTATATTCTGTTGTGCCACAAAAATCGCATTATAAACCATTGCTATTCCTTTGGTTTAAATTTGATATAGCATCAGTACTTTTGTTGTACATTTTGCGAATGATCTAAAATTGGGTCTTATATTAACGCTAAAAAAGGTCAAACTAGAATACCTGGTGTTATGCTTTTAGAGGATAAATTATTGGATTCATCAAAAAAATATAGACAGCTTTGCATCTATTTCAAATATGTGTTCTTTGCACAATTGAATCAATCGTTTAATTTAATTTAATTTTAATTTATTTATTTAACGGATAATCTCATTTTCACATAACTTAAATAATATAATAAGCAATACAGAAAAAACACAATTCAATAATTTAACCAAATAAAATAAAGTAATCATACATTTTAAATATATATATAATTTAATCCTATATTAAATAAATCACAAAATAAGCTAAAATAATATAATTATCCTCCACCACTTCCAAGTTGCTGAAAGATCCGCCCTTAGAACCAACCCACTCCACAACCCCTCAAATGAGCTTTTATACGAAACCACCCAAATCCCACCCATCTCCCAACGTATATTAGCCCTAAGCATTAAATTTGCTAATAATCCCCACAACCAACCCCTATTAACCAAATTCTGTATCCCTCGAAACCCGAATATCCCTTCTAAATATCATCATCCTCCCCTCACAATTCATCAATTCATTTGTGCGAATCACTAGGACAGTTAAGCTAGCTAGCAAAGATACTTTTTTCTTACATCATTAAATATAAGACAGGACAGAAAGACCGCAGGTCCATAGCCCAGACGGACTAACACCATTTATTTATATTCATGTTAAATTTTATTATGTATAATTATTTTGTCCAAATAAAGATTATTGTATATAATATAATTATTAGTATTACCAAACACAAACAATACGAACGAAAAAATATCAAATTATCCTAGTATATACAAACAAACAAAAATCAAATTATATATTAAACTGCTATAAATTAAAATAGGATCAAAACGTAATATAAATAAACTAAAGGTAATTTAATAATAAGGTATTATTGAAACATACAGATAAATGAATTCGATTCAAACTACATTTAAATGTTATAAAGGAAGAATCAAATATGTTAAAATTTGGATTAGAATTCAAAGTGTTACAATATTTCATTACCTTTCTTAATGGGTTGTGCGATCCATAATTGATTAAATGAAATGATAAACGAAACAATGACAGACAACCAGTATATTTAACACAATTAAAATTAAAAGTTGAAAGCAAGATACTGCTATCAACGGAGACGTTTATTATTTGAAAACCGAAGCAAATATCAAACATAACTCTTCTATAATGTAAGGTTTTTAGGCCTAACGTTATCAGCATATAGGAATGACCAATATATACCATGTTTTAGTGACATCATTCTTAAGAACTTTCCCTGAACCATCTCAATTATATTACTACTACTGACATAAAAAGGATTTCAAATTACTGAACAATATTCAAGCTGCAATATTACTAACAATACATATAACTGTTTAACTCTTTCAATGCTGAAATTAGATGAAAATCGAGAAATTGCTCCAAGTATTATAAACGCTCTATTTCTCAGTATATTAATATGAGACGAAAAAGACAATCGAGTGTCAAATAAAATACCTAAATATTTAACTTCATCACAAATCGTAGGACATCATTATATATAACATAGTTAAACCTTATCAATTTACAACGACTAAAATAAATTACAAAACATTTTTTTAAATTTAAGTCAAGTTTATTGGAATTACACCAAGTGACAATACTGTTTGGATCAGTTTAGAGTCTGTCACGGTCTTCTGCACTTTGTACTATAGAAAATCATTTCAAATCATCTGCAAACATTAAAAATTTAGAATACTTGATACATTTGCCGATATCATTAATAAAAAGTAAGAAAAAAATAGGCCTACGATGGGAACCTTGAGGTACACCAGATGTTATATTTATTGCTGTTGATACATAATTAGAAATGTTTACAAACTGCCAACAAAAAGACAGAAAACTCTTAAACCATTTGATAACTATGTCGCCAAATCCAAGCAATGATAATTTATTTAATAGGATATTATGGTTGACACGATCAAAGGCTTTAGAAAGATCGGTATAAATGGCATCCACCTGATATCCAGTAGAAGATCTTTTGCGTTTCGTAGGAACATACAAACTTAATCCCGTATTAATAATTTCGTAAAGTTTTCAAAGAAATATTTATATTAGGTTAATACAAAATAGATTTCCAGTCCACCGATGCTAAAAAAATATTTAGTGAAATATAGTCTGCAGATTTAAAGTCATAATAAAATAAGTCACTCTGTATATATTCAACGTCAACAGAAAACCTTATACTAAGTGAATAAGGTATATGATGATAACTGTCATTAAATAATCCATCCAAAAACTTAGATAATAATGTGTTCGCAGATAAATAGACATGTGAGTAACCGTATATCATCTACACAGCATAGTTTTGTTAAGAATAGATCTGCAGCTTCGAACAGAAAACAATATGTTGAATACAAAGGACACAAATCATACACTTTTACGCCTAGTAGCGGTGTACCACAGGGTTCAAACCTGGGTCCTCTGTTGTTTATTATTTTTATAAATGACCTGGTAACTGATATTTCATCTAGTATCTTGATGTTTGCAGATGATACAAAGTGATCTTGTTCGTGTTGATAAGTAGTGTCGTGATAAATTCCTTATCTTAAATGTAAAAAATGTAAATGTATGTCTTTCACACGGGAAAAATCTCCAATTACATATAATTACAGCTTGAAAGGTACCACTTGAGAGATGTGTCATTATCAAAAATATTGGAGTCACTTTTGATTGCGAGCTAACATTTTCAGATTATATTAGAAATATCTGTTCTGAGTTTTTCAAAATGTTAGGTTTTATAAAAGGTTCCTGCCGTTCTTTTGATAGCCCGGTTGTTCTTAAGTTGTTGTACTATACATTTGTTCGTTTTAAATATTATTGTCAAGTCAAGTCAAGTTTCCAAATTATCTACACGCAGAAATATATCCAAAGTAGTATATCTATATAAGTTAGTAAATTATAAAGGCGACAGGCCACGCACCCACCCTACATATACATATAAACTTTAATTCCTTATCGTCTCTCGGTTTCCAATAAAATTAATTACAAAACTTATTGAATAAAAAAGAAATTAAACAGGTAAAATTTTTGAGTGAGTAAATTAGTAAAAATTTAATGCATGATAGGTGGGCAGACTTTAAATCTAAATTAGATATGATTAGCTATAGAAAGTCATTAATATTTAAAGTTAAATTTTGATTTTGTTGTATTTTTATTACATACAAAGTTTTATTGTTTTTTAAGGAGCAAAATCATCGATTTTAACGATTAGCATTTAAAATTATCATGTATATGTAAGGTGGGTGAGTGCCCTCTATCCCATCCTCCAATCAGTAAAACATAAGCGAGGGTTTTAATAAAAAGTTTTAAAATATAAAGAAACATAAAAAATGGTGATGTGGCCATCATAGCAATTTCCTTACATTTTTCTGTAAAACTATAAGTTTTTCGGAAAAAGTCTATTCTTAACGATTTTCTTAATTTTGGATTATTTACAATTTCTTGTTATATAAACTTCATGTAACTCCTATAGTTTATTATTAATATAAACACTTCAATATTGATAAATGTAAAGCAAAAAATGAAAACATTTTTTGCACATAGAATATTTCTTAATAAAACCAAATGAAAATTAGAATGTAATCAAACATTTGTGCTGATTTGAAGACGAATCAATTTTACGTAATTATTTTATATGAATTTAATTGTACATTATTTATTGTGTTTTCCTTTAATGGTCAGAGTCGATGTTTTATTTTTTTAAATTTTGAATCACTTAAACATTTTGATAAATTAGATTTCATTGTACGATAAATTAAATTATCACTTAACCCGAGCTGAAATATTTTTAGGTTAATTAGAAGGTTAATTAAACACTTGGTTTTGTTTCACTATTTTAATTAACCATATAATTAGATTTTATTGATTGTGATGTTTAATCTAAATTTAATATATGCATACTAAACAAAACCCTAAGCACCTAAGGGATGCGATTAATAGTAAATATATTTATCGAATATCAGAACAAATGAAATCAATACATTGGATGGCTTAAAACGCTATGAAATCACTTTCGGTTCAGTGAACATCCTTTCATTTGTTATTAACGATTGTGTTGAGGCTCCATCAGCCTCATTTTATGTAACTTAGTAATTATTTTTTAATTCTTTTAACAAATTTAATTTAACATTATCGAACAGTAATTATAAAAAAAATATTTTAAATTAGCCTATGTTCATTATAATTTTAAATTGGATGTTATTTGAAGTTAACGAAAATGATCTATTTACTTACCCTTAATTGCATTTCGATGTGGAAGGATAGTAATTGCACCCTCGGCGGCCCATTCTTGATCCCTGATTGGATGAACTTTTGCACCCCACGAATCACTTCCTATCCATAAAAAATGAGACGTTCTATTAGCTCTAATTGAGGCTTGAAGAAGTTTTCTGGAAATTTTAAATATATTTAAGCCTTCGTATAACTGCGTTTGAATATTTCAGTGCCTAACGTACCTTATGTTGTCCTCATCCACGAATAAGATGACAGCTCGGGCTTGAGGCTTCGCTATAAGTTTTTCAATAATCCTGTCAAAGTCTTCTGTGCGGGAGTTTCTTAATATTTTTTCAGTTGTCGCAATGCATATGCCTGCTTCGGCGGAGTACGATATAAAGGACGCAATTCCCTGAAAAGAAATATATAATATATTAAAATAAAGATAATGGTAACGATACAATACTTCCGACATTCCGACAAACAAAGTTCACAATATATTATGAAGTATATTTTCGACCTTTTCAGGTCATTTTAAGTATATAATGATGAATGATGTATATTATATAATAAATACAATGTATCGTGGTATAGAAACATCGGAAGTATTTTATTTACTCTCCAATATATAAAAATAAAATTGCGGGTTTAAAGTTGTTACAATATTTACAATTTCTAATACGAACACTTCTTTAAAATATTTGTGTTAGTTAATTTTTGTATTTGCTTTGAGAATTATTGTCACTGATGTGTCAGGAAACTAAATAATTACGGGACATGGAATTATATCTGTATGCATTTAACGAGAAACGCGACCGCATAACTTATTTAATGCCTCCGGATACAAACATGTTTACATTGAGGCTTATGTATACTAGCTCCTTGTAGGGCTTTTCCCAAGAGCTCATTAATGCCAAGCTTAAGATTATTTCTAAAGCAATTCCTTCCTTGTCCTATTAGATCTTTTCCTGGCTGCCGCTATTTCCTCCGAACGTCAGTAGATTCGTCTTCATTTTAGTGATATGACAACTGCGCATGCTATTCTAATGAATCTGAGAGACTGATATAAGATCTTAACAACCATCTATTATTAACCCCCTATATACTTATTTATTAAAATGTCAGTCTTATTATATGTGCTTATTGTGATTTTTTATAATTAAAGTATCTATTCAGGTTTCAGGTTCTATATCACCGTTGTAAGGATAAAAATTGGAGCCATAGGTATCTCATGAATTAGTTTCTCACTTAACCCGTGGTGAAACATTTTTGTATTAATTTGATTGTTGAATTAAAACACTTGGTATGATTTCACTTGTTAGGTATCGCTATTTTTCTCTTACACTGTACAAAAACGATTATAAAAATCACTAAAATAAATTTTCATTTCATTTTCATATTAAAATATGATAAGAGGCAATATTACTTAACCTATATATTTAATTAATTGTTTACTTAAACTATAGTGAACCATTTTTGAACTATTTTGAATAGAAACAATAAACACTTGGTTTGTTTCACAAAAAAATTTCTTCTCCTACTAGTTTTGTTATGTCTCTCAAAATTATTGTTGAGAAGGTAAACGGACGTTTGAATGATAAAACGAACGATAATTCCCAAGGATTCGATTTTTAAGTAATAAGCTCAAGCACTTTCACTGACCCTGGTGGTCCTATAAATTCCATCTCGGCTAGTGTGAATAACGTCAACTTGTCCAAGCTTTTAATATGGCAAGGGCGAATTATCTTATTATTACTATTCTATTACTAGAACCAAACAATTGGTCTTCAACATATTTCCTTTTTGTTGCTTTCACTCGTTTGTGTAACTCTGTTAATAATTTCTCTTTCCGTCATTACCATAAGTACTCTAGAAATTTTTTCGATGTGGTCTCATCATGAAATATGATGAATAGTCCAGATAAATGGCACGGTTATAACATCTACGATCTGAACGTGTCGAAATGCTCTACTAACGTACACGGTTCCAATGGTGCTTAACGCTTTTAACTGTGAATTTCCATAAACATCACAAGTAGGGTTCTCGTGATAGTATAAAACCAATTTTTAGTTCTGATAGGTTTTGGTGATATCCTCTCAATCAATTATTCTCAAAATTGGCATTGTTTTTTACTTTAACTAGATAAATACAGACACCGTAAATATTTCATCTATCCTGTGTAGCTCTATGTCCATGCCAGCAAGGATATTTAGATCCACACTATCATTTGCGCATTTCAGGTCGATAAACAGGGGTGAAATAAGCTTTTTGAAAAATATTAATAAGGAGATCGTTAATGGCATCCAGACTACCGATATTAAGTCGAGAACCATATTGGCGAGTAGGCAATTTATTATGTTCTAGCCACTACCCATTCTTCGTTTTATCATCCACTCAAAAACTTAAACTCTACAGGATAGTAGGGATACTGGTTTTTATAATTCGGCTTCTTGATTCTGTCCTGGTTTATGTTGATTGATTGTTGAGGCAGTTAAGTGTTGAATATCCATATTCATTATTTAGATAACAAAACTGTTTGATTTTCAAATTGGTGTTATTGTAAACACTAGAAAATATAATGATATATTTTCTTTACCTGAAGAAGCCACAGTGTGGCGAAACATATGTAGTGTTTACAATAAAACAAATTTGAAAATCAAACAGTTTTGTTACCTAAGTACCTGGTTTATGTGTAGGAATTGCTATTAACTTCTCGAAATCGTTATAATAAGTCATGTTTTTCTACCACTAAATATAAAGGAGACACCTCTTGGCATTCTCTGATAATTGCCTTAGTAAATCAAACGTTATTCTATCTATTCCTGGAGGCGTGTTAGGAGAATGATGATTGATATGACTAATTCCCTATTATTAAATTGATAGGAAATGATAGGAATATGGTTCTGAGGTAGAACAGAAATATAATGTAACAGATAGCGGTAAAATATTGCCAAGAAACATATTAGGGATATCAGGAGGAATAGTAGGATTGTTTGTGTTTTCTTACTATATTATAAGTGTTTTATTTTTGGGATGTGTTGGTTTGCCTTATGTCCTATTGCAGATATTAAAATTACTGGTTAATATGGATCATTATTATTAGTTTCTGTTGCGGTATTTGTATTGTATATAAATTATGTGTAAATTCTTTTCTATATTTAGCGTTAATTTATATATTTGTATTTGTAAATATTTCAACTTCTAATACATTTTAGCTTCTCTATTCAATTTCATGTTTTCTTATTATTTTTAATTTTATAAGTTTTTAAAGATATTTTGACAACAATGCAGCTCAAGTTTCTTAATTTAGTTTTAATAGACCATTGTAAAGTTGAACTGATCTTTTATCAACGTAGAAAAATAATTTGCATGGTCATGTGGCTGATTCTTAGAAATTGGTCCCTTTAACACAAAACGCAATCTAGGTAAACGAAGGGTACATCTCTTTCTTTACCCCAGAATTTAGGTCCCGTGACCTACGCTGGCCAATACAACATACCCCCACTTTGTAAAATTTAGTTTTAGATTTTTTTAAATGTAGAAACGGACATTACAATTTAATTCTTGAAACGATACACATCAACATTTTTAACGTGAAATTCTAACTCTACAATACGCAAATCAACGTTTATATTATTAAATCTGTACATATATTTACGGTGAATATAAGTTTAAATTAATAAGTGCTACGAAGTATTTTATTTCAATATTATTCACCCGCATCGGAAATAGTGGTAATTTAGAATCAGTGAAAAAGAAAATCACCACGGAGATTTATCTCTAAAACATTGGTCCTTCGAACCGGATTATCGAAACATGCTAATTCGATAATTTGAAAATCAACATAAGAAGACAAAAGGGCGTCCACCGCCAACGACCGGGTGCATCTACTCCGGAAAGCGACACTAGGTCCACCTGAGGCGAGTATCCCCGTCGAGAGTGCGGCAATTCAAATTCACCGGGAGTATCTTCTCCGGAACGCGACATCTGGTCCACCCGAGCGGAGCATCCCCGTCGAATATTGAAGCCAGCGATTCAATAAATCCTTCGTAAGTCCACTCCTTTATTTAATACTCTCTTTTATTTGAACAGTTTATTAAATCGCAATGGCTATTAAAAGATACTCAGGCAAATCCTAAATAAATTCGCATGAAACTTATTTCACGGTTAGATACTTTAGAACCGTTCTTACAACAATATTACACTCTTATGGAAGAATTAGAATTAATGGAGGGAGATAAACTCAGATTTGAAAATGCATTTAGACACGCTTAATAATCAATCTAGGTCTGAATCATGTAGAGTTCAATTACCTGTATTAAGTTTGATATCATTCAATGGTTTGTATAAAGAATGGGCAGCGTTTAGCGAAACATTTACTTCGTTAATTGATTCAAATAAATCATTAGGCAAAATACAAAAATTCCTTTATTTGAGATCGTATTTAACGGGTGAAGCAGCCATTTTAATTAAGGCATTAGAAATAGTAGAAGCTAATTACGACATTGCTTGGTCAATTTTGAAAAAGAGGTTTAATAATAAAAAATACTGCTATAAATTAACATTTAAAAGCTTTATTCGAGATGCCGCATTTATCTAAACAAAGTGTGTCCGGGCTTAGACAAATATTTGATATTATTTCAAACAATGTTCTTTCATTAACGCACTTGGACGAGTCAGTAAATCATTGGGATATAATGATCATAAACTAATAAAAAGCAAATTTGATAACAACACAAATTTAGATTGGCAAACATATTTTTGCAATATTAAGTCTCCTAAATTAAACGATGTACACAACTTTATAAATGAAATATGATACTAGAAAAACTGAAATTTCAACAACCCTCTAGCTCAATCAAACAGAATCCAGTTAAACAAACTATATTTAATTCTAAAGCAACAAAACCATACATTTCCACGTATAAACCTTCATGTACACCTGGTTCATACTTGCGAAGATTTTTTAAAATTGACACCAAGTGATACGCTCAATCGTGTCCGTTTATTAGGTCTGTGTACTCATTATTTAAAGTCTAACGAAACCAATAAAATTTGTAGAAATACAGGACTTTGTGAAACTTGCGATTAAAAATATCATTCATTACTACACTTAGATTCACAACAAAAAGAAAATCAATCAAATAAACAAAATATTGCTGCTTAAGATACACCCGATTTAACAATCAATCTACATCATTTCATGTTACAAATTTTAAATGTAAAACGTTATTATCTACAGTTCAAATTTTAGTTTGTGATAATCGAGGTAATTATTTATATAAATAATTATATAGGGATCGCAATCTTGTTTCATAACTCACAGTTTAGTTAAAAGTTTAGGTTTACATACTTCTACTAGTAGTATAATGATTTTAGGAATCTCAAACAATAGTGCCGAAGTTTGCAACCAAACAAAATTAACCATCTGATCAAAACATAATAGTAAATCAACAGTCAATTATCTAATCTTAGAGTCAAGTACAACAAATTTACCAGGGTATTCATTTAGTACAGAAATATTAAATATTCTTAGCAATATAACTCTTGCAGAATAATCAATTAATACAAACAGTATTGATATGCGAATCGGAGCTAACCTATTTTGAGACCTCCTTTGTATAGGTCAAATCATATTAGGGAAAAACTTACCGTTACTACAAAAAACTAAATTAGGTTAGATCGTAGCTAGAAATATTCCCGCATATGACTTCACTAATGCCGTGAAGTGTAATCTAAGTACAACTCAGGCACTTAGCAATCAAATAAAAAGGTTTTGGGAGTTAGAGGAAATTCATAATGAAATTAATTTTGATCATGTAGAAACAATTGCTGAAAATCACTACGTTTTAAATACCACACGTTTGCCTAATTGGCGTTTTATTGTAAAAATTTCTGTCGACAATCCAGAGTGCGATCTTAGGGATTCGCGCAATATTGCTATAAAACTGTTTTATTCTCTCGAGAAGAAATTTGCAAAAAATCAAGATTTACGAATAAGGTATACTGAATTCATGTCTGAATATCAAATGCTAGAACAGATGAGTGAAATTAAAGAAACATTTCCATTAATAAACTTAACTTATTATTTACCCCATCATCCCGTAATAAAATAGTCTAATACAACTACAAAATTGAGAGTAGTATTTGATGGGTCGACGAAACTTAATAACAATTTATCTTTGAATAACATTCAAGAAATAGGTCCCACAATACAAAATAAATTTTTTTATTTTTTTATTTTGATCCGATTTAGGCGTCATTCAATTGTTGTAACAGCAGACGTAGAAAAAATGTTCCGACAAATTTTAATCCACACTGATGACAAATCGTTAGAGCGTTTTTTTGGCAATCAAATCCTAATTCCGAATTAGCTTGTTTTGAATTAAATACGGTAACTTATGGTACTGCTTCAGCGCCAATTTTGGCAATAGGTACACTTAATGAATTGTCAAAAATTAACCAAAACAAATTTCCTATTGGCATTACTATTAATGAGGTTTTAAAAATCAAAGAATATATAACTAACATTTGGGTATCAAATCACCCATTAATTAATAACGAATTAAACAATGATATGTCTATTCAATTAGGAGAAACAGATTGGATCAGATCACTAGGGATGTTATGGAACCCAGAAGTTCATCATTTATATTTTACAGCATCTAATGGTTTTAATTACACGCAGAAGGCCACAAAACGATTTATTTTATCTTCAATTTCAAAAACTTACAACCCATTAGGATTAATTTCTCCAATCATAATTCAAGCAAAATTAATCATGCAAGAATTAAGTAAAGAAAAATTGCATTGGGATGAATCTATACCATTAAATGTACATTCCGTGTATGTTAAATACAATCTAGATATGCAATGTCTGCCTGAAATTAAAATGAATCGTCTCACAATATGTCCTTCACCAAATCGCAGGGAAATTCACGGTTTTTGTGATACATCAGAAGTAGCATATGGGGCATGTGTTTATATTAAATCAACTGATAACTTTGGAAACTCATTTACTAATCTCATATGCTTGAAATCAAGGGTAGCGCCATTAAAAAATACTTCTATTCCAAGACTTCAGCTATGTGGCGCATTACTCTTATCAAAGTTAATTAAAAAGCTTTTAACAATCCTCAACATCACATTTGATTCCAAAATATTTTTTTACGATTCAACCATCAATTTACATTGGATCAAGGGCGATAGTCGGATATGGTAAACCTTTGTTGCAAACAGAGTACGAGAAATTCAAACATTAGTACCTTTGACAATCCCGCTGATCTGAATAAAACAATCTACAATATGGTAGAATCAGCCATTATGGCTACAATATAACATTACCGAGTGGTCATGTAATGAAGTCAATCAAAACATTGATCCAACCATTTTAGAAATCCGAAAGACACAAACATGTCATATACAAACAAACTAATGTACATTATTTACAAAATTTTCTAATTTTAACAAATTAAACAGGTAAAAGACGTACCAAAAATTTATCGGTTAACGAAATTAAATACGCGACGACTATATTAATTAAATTAGCACAGCAGACAATGTTTTCCACTGAAATAAAAAACGTTAAATCGTCTAATTTTGTAAATAATAAGAGCAAAATAAGAAAATTGAGTCCAATTCTCGACGAGAATAATATTATTATAGGAGGTGGACGATTAAATCGTGCTGACATAACATACTTGAAAAAACGTCCAATATTACTTTTAGCTAAACATCCACTTATGAAATTGATAATTTCTAATGAACATAAGCTAATGCTTCATTGCGGTCCTCAAACGTTACTTTGTAGCTTGAGAAACAAATACGGGATAGTATCAGGCCGCTTCAAGAGTAATCCAAAACTAACAATTCAATTCTTGGGAAATTTGCCGTTGTCGCGCATAAACCCAGCACCGCCATTTTATAATTGTGGTGTTGATTATGCGGGACCATACCTAATTAAGGATAGAACGTTGCGCAAACCTATCACTATTAAAACATATCCTTGTTTATTTATTTGTTTATCAACTAAAGCAATACACATGGAATCGGTGACTGATTTATCGAGCGAAGCATTCATTGCGGCTCTTAGGTGATTCACTTCAAGGCGCGGAGCGCCTAAACACATGTATTCTATCAACGGAACTACCTTCGTTGGTGCTAATTCTGAAATAAGAGAGTTAAATATGTTTTTAAATAATACCGAACACAACAACAAAATAATACATTTCGCGGATGTAAATTCAATTCAATGGCATTTCATACCTTCCAGATCACCACATTTTGGTGGCCCTTGGGAGTCGGAAGTCAAGTCTATTAAGACACATTTAAAACGCATAGCAGCAAACGTTTTGTTTACATATGAAGAATTTATATAATTTAATGATCCAAACGACCTTCAACCTTTAACTCCTGCACATTTTCCAATTGGAAGGCTTATAAAATCTCCTCCAGATCTTGACCTAACCATTTACCTCAAAACAGGTTGAATCGCTTTCAAATGTTACAGAAATTAACGCAGCATTTTTGGAAACGGTGGTCGAATTTACATTACAACACTTCATCCCAGAAGAAAATGGAACAAACAGCCTACACATAATATTGCTATAGGAACAATGATTATTCTAAGGGAAGAAAACCTATCACCCTCGAAATGGCACCTCGGGCGAATAATTGACTCGCCCAGGAGACGAGAACAACATTCTAGTTGTCTCAGTAAAAACTGCAACGGGGACATACAAACGCGCCGTAACCAAGCTATCAATCCTTCCCATTGATAATACTGATGAATAGAACCTTTGAACTATCAACATACTTCAAGGGGGCTGCATGTTGCGGCATTTGTATTGTATATAAATTATGTGTAAATCCTTTTCTATATTTAGCGTTAATTTATATATTTGTATTTGTAAATATTTTATCTTCTAACATATTTTAGCTTCTCTATTCAATTTCATGTTTTCTTATTATTTTGAATTTTAATAAAGAGAATGGTTGCGACCGTTACTACGTGATAATCCATACTTACACTGAATTGAAAAATTCACTATGTTTTAACCACAAATAATTGTTTGTGGTTAAAACATAGTGAATTTTTCAATTCAGTGTATTTTGAATTTTATTAGTTTGTACATTTTATTACTTTCTAAAGATATCTTGACAACAATGCAGCTCAAATTTCTTAATGTAGTTTTAATAGAGCGCTGTAAAGTTGAACGGATCTTTTAGCAACGAGGGGTGTTGTTGTTGGTCCGCCTTCGGGAAAACATTCAGAGAAAAATAATTTGCATGGCCATGTGGCTGATTCCTAGAAATTCGTTCCTTCAACACAAAACGCAATCTAGGTAAGCGAAGGGAACATCCCTTCCGTTACCCCAGAATTAATGTCCCGTGACCTTCTCTGGCCAATAAAAACACATCCCCCACTTTGTAAAATTTACTTTTAGATTTTTTTAAATGTAGAAACGAACATTACAATTTAATTCTTGAAACGATACACATCAACATTTTTATTGTGAAATTCTAACTCTACAATACGCAAATCAACTTTTATATTATTAAATCTGTATATAAATCTGTACATACATTTACGGTGAATATAAGTTTAAATTAATAAGTGCTACGAAGTATTTTATTTCAATATTATTTACCCGTATCGGAAATAGTGGTAATTTAGAATCAGTAAAAAAGAAAATCACCAGGAAGATTTATCTCTAAAACAGTTTCCATGGATCGCTGTATTTATATGAATCCGTTTTGTTCGACTGTCATCGCATTATGGTGAACCAAAGATGTACATTTCTAGTTCTATGTACTCATTATCAATGGTTTATGATCGCTTACAACTAAAAACGCCGGTATTAATACACATGGAGATTATGGGTAAATCAAGTGGTGGTCGAAAGCGAGATATTATTTTTGTAACAATTTTAACAACGGGTTATCTAAGGGGGTTAAATCTGAGTTTAAGAACTTATACCCGTGTTTATGTATTTCCATTGCTTCGAGCATAAATAATATTGATTTATTTGTTTTTTTAATGGGGTGACATCATTTAATGAAAAAATGTGTCTCGTTTAGAAAGTTGTACTGAGACAGATTTCTCTATGTTTTTATTTTTGACCTGGTAAACATGCTCCTTGAACCTTTTGCGTAGACTTCTTTGTATTTGCCCTATATAACATTTATCACATTCATTACATGTTATTGAATAGATTCCTGATTCCTTAACATAACTCCTTTTTTGGAATTGGTTTCCTAAAAGTGTTTTTAATTTCGGTTGCTATAATACGTGGGAATTTGAATTTCTTAAATTTCTTAGTAATTTAATTGTTGTTTTCCTTCATCATTTACAGTTATTATTGGAACGTGGTCTGAGCTTATCGTGTCTATTATTTCCCATTCTATATCAGTAGATATAGATGCAGATGATAAACCAATATCTACTATGAAATTACGGTGACCTGGAGATACAAGTCGAGTGCCCTCTCCAGTGTTAAAATCGTGCTTTCCTTGTTATTATTTAGTAAACCCCATATTGAATAGTGAACATTTAAGTCATCTGCTATTATGCAAGATTGGCGGGCTAGTAGCAATAAATTGGACCAATTTGTTGCTGTCGTTATATGATGAGGTTTATATATTGCTTATAAATTCGCGGTTTTTTATTTATAATGCAACTCTTTAAAATTCAATTGTATTGCGAACAATTATCATAACTCCTCCTTTGCCTAATTTTCTTATTGTGTTGTATCTGTTAATTAAAAAGCTAAAATTTGGTTCTAGCCATGTTTCCGATATCATAGCATCATAACTATATCTATGTGAGAAATTTATTGAATATATGTTTATTCGCTACTATAGATCTGGAATTTTATTGCATAATTTTTATCTATTTCGGTTGATTCATTATTGTTTTTTTTTATGTGAAATAAGCTTAATATTTGATTGTAAGTCATTTTCTAAGTATTGTTTTTGTGCTAATTGTGGATTTTCCAGGATATTCTTAACTACCGTTGACATAGTTTCAATAAGTATGCGTTTACGTTTATGCGTTTACGTTTCATTAATGTTGTATGTGGGTTAGGAAGTGCGGAAGTAGATTGGAAGGTACTATCACTTTTACGTTTTTTATTTGCATACTCCAGATCTTTATTTTATTACATTTTGTGTAGGGGAATGCGTTTGTGATTCGCGGAAATTGTCATTGGTTGGAAATAGAAATGCTTGTGAAGTCTCACGTATTAGATAAGACATAAAATCTATTATTTTCTAAAATATTATTGTAAGCCGCTGGATTATTTGATATTTATTTGCATTCTTTAAATGATAAATTAGTTTCTCTCATTATCATTTTAATAATATGATAAAAATAATTTAATTATTAATTTAACTTTAATATAGTGACAGTCGTGCCGAGCGGCTGAGTTGTTGTTTATAGTTTATTAGTTTTAACCTATTTAAAATTGTCAACTCTATTTACTGCGTCAATACGGTCTATTTTATTGTGTTTTGTGATCGTTCGTCAACACGACTTCGACCGGTGAAATTTTCCGTTCGCTCTTTTTGCCGCTGTGCGCGTGTTAATTAATTATAAATTAAACTTCTGCATCCTCTGCACTCTATTGTTAATCCTTCCCGCGCGCTGCCTGACATGTTTTGGTTAATTACCCTCACTGCCCCTTGGGTGTGGTGTGCCTGTGTTATATCCCTCAAAATTTTTAATTTATTTTATTTTATTAAATTTATGCTATCATATATAAATAAGAATTACGTGATGGTTAATAAGAGTGGAATTTGTTAACAGGGTGTTACACCTAGCACCCCCTATATTAAATGGGACGGTATTTGTAATAAATCTGTCCATGTTAAATGTTCCAACTTAACGCATGCTGATGTATTATGCATAAATAGCCACAATAATATTAAATAATTTTGCTCTAAATATAGTGTTTTAAATAATCAAGTAGAACTTGATACCGGCTCTCGCACACTGGAAAAAAGAATTGAGACAATTGAAAATTTGAGTTCCGTTAGTTCATCGCATACTAGTTTTAATGAAGAGGACTTATTCGAAGAACTTAAAGAATGTTACAGTCGAGCTATAAACGTAATGGTGTTCGCCGTTCCTGAGTCCCTTGGATCTCCAATCGAGAGGCTTAAGCAGAACAAAAGTATAGTGCAGCAAATGATGATGTGGCCATCATAGTACTTTCCCTATATATTACGCGAAAACTATGAGGTTTACGAGAAAATGGTATTCTTAATAATTTGTTCACTTTTTAATTCTCTACAATTATTTGTTATATAAATTTTACGTAACTCCAATAGTTTATTAGAAATTGGCAAAAAATGTCAAAATTTTCAAGTTTTATTTTTTTTCTCAAAAGTTAGGATTTTTATGAAAAACATATTCGAATAAAACTTGTTCAGTTTTTCATTCCCTTTAACATTTGTTTGAACAGTTTTTAAAATTTCTCGTATTTAGAAAAATATCATCAAAAAACCTAAAAACGCCTCGAGTAAACACCCACTTCCGGTTAATGACTATTTACCAAAAGCTTTGCATTTCCAGTTTTTAACGACCAAACCTTAAGTTAATAGTTTCATCCCAATCAGATCATTCATTTTTGAGATACAGCGCCCACAGACAGACACATTCACGAAAACATTACTACTCAAATGGTGATGTGGCCATCATAGTACTTTCCCTATATTTTTCTCGAAAACTATGAGGTTTACGCAAAAATGTTGTTCTTAATAATTTGTGCACTTTTGAATTCGCTACAATTATTTGTTATGTGAATTTTGTCTATCTCCAATAGTTTATTAGCAATTGGCAAAAAATGTCAAAATTTTCAATTTTTATTTTTTTTCTCGAAAGTTTAAAATTTTATGAAAAACATGTTCGAATAAAACTTGTTCAGTTTTTCATTTCCTTTAACTTTTGTTTGAACTGTTTTTTAAAAATTTTCATATTTAGAAAAATATCACGAAAAAACAAAAAAACGCTTCGAGTAAACAACCACTTCCGGTTTATGAATGTTTACCAAAAGCTTTTCAGATCGAGTTTTTAACAATAAAACCTTAAGTTTGAAGTTTCATGCCATTCGGATCCTTCGTTTTTGAGATACAGCACCCACCGACAGACAGACAGACAGACAGACAGACAGACAGACAGACAGACACACACACACACACACACACACACAGACACAGAATTTTTTTTTCCAGAAATTAGTGTTTTGGGTTTAGGGGACCCCAAAACGGATATTTCCGCAAAAAAAAATTTTGAAAAAAAAATCACGAAAACAATACTCCCCCTATATACTACGTGTATAGGGAAAGTAAAAATGGTGATGTGGCCATCATAGTACTTTCCCTATATTTTACACGAAAACTATAAGGTTTACGCAAAAACGCTATTCTTAATGATTTGTTCACCATTGGATTCTCTATAATTATTTGTAATGCAAGTTTCATGTAACTCTGACAGTTTATTAGCAATTGGCAATAAATGTCAAAATTTTCAATTTAAATTTGTTTTCTCAAAAGTTAAGAATTTTATGAAAAATATGTTCGAATAAAACTTGTTCAGTTTTTTATTACCTTTAACTTTTGTTTAAACTATTTTTTAAAATTTTTCATATCTAGAAAAATAAAACGAAAAAACAAAAAAATGCTTCGAGTAAACAATCACTTCCGGTCTATGAATGTTTACCAAAAGCTTTTCAGCTCCAGTTTTTAACGATAAAACCTTAAGTTTGAAGTTTCATCTCAAACAGATTATTCGTTTTTGAGATACAGCGCCCACCGACAGACACACAGACAGACACACATCCAGACACAAAAATTTTTTTCCCAGAAATTAGTGTTTTGGGTTCAGGGTACCCCAAAACGGATATTTCCGCAAAAAAAATTTTTCAAAAAAAAATCACGAAAACAATACTCCCCCTATATATACTACGTATATAGGGAAAGTAAAAATGGTGATGTGGCCATCATAGTACTTTCCCTATATTTTTCTCGAAAACTATGAGGTGTACGCAAAAATGTTATTCTTAATAATTTGTTCACTTTTGAATTCTCTACAATTATTTGTAATACAAGATTCATGTAACTCCAATAGTTTATTAGCAATTTGCAAAAAATATCAAAATTTTAAATTTTTATTTTTTTGCGCGAAAGTTAAGAATTTTATGAAAAACATGTTCAAACAAAACTTGTTCAGTTTTTTATTTTCTTTAACTTTTGTTTGAACCGTATTTTAAAATAAAATTTCCCATATTTAGAAAAATATGACCAAAAAAACAAAAAACGCCTCGAGTAAACAACCACTTCCGGTTTATGAATGTTCACCAAAAGCTTTTCAGTTCCAGTTTTTAACGACAAAACCTTAAGTTTGAAGTTTCATCTCGAACAGATAAGTCGTTTTTGAGATACAGCACCCACCGACAGACAGACACACACACACACACACACACACACACACACACACAGACACAGAATTTTTTTTTCCAGAAATTAGTTTTTTGGGTTCAGGGGACCCCAAAACGGATATTTCCGCAAAAAAAATTTTCAAAAAAAAATCACGAAAACAATACTCCCCCTATATACTACGTGTATAGGGAAAGTAAAAATACTTGGCTCGGAAGTATCATTCGAACCAGAAAAAATAATCAGAATTGGCAAGGAATCTTCTAGGCCAAGACCCCTAAAAATGTGTTTTAAAGATTGGTCGCCAGCAGTGGAAATATTAAAATGTTCGTGCTTTATCTATCCAAATAAGCGATTTAAGGCTGATTTAACTGATTATCAGGGGAGGAATTTAAAATTGTTAAATAAGGAATTACTTAGACGCAGACAAGAAGGTGAATCTAATATAACAACAAAAATTGTACCTCTTAATGACTCACGCAATTTAGAAAACTAAATATATTTTTTGCATTTATGATATAATTATTATAATCGAAACTTGGCTACAAAACAACTACAAAATTAAGGGGCGGAGGTGTCTTATTGCAGTTAAATCACTTACTGATTTTAAATCAGTGCCTATATATAACAATATTGAACATTTATTTGTTAATAATACTGTCATTATATGTGCAACTTACATTCCACCATACTCAACTGTCTCGTTATATGAGAATCACACATTGACTATCGATCAAATTTGTATAGATTACCCTAATTTAGAATATTTGTTTTGTGGCAATTATAGCATACAAACTTCTCTTTGCGATACAATTAATCCGTGCGTTTCTGTTAATAATTTGTGTTTAAGATTGTCTAGCGTTTAATAATCTGAGACAATTTAGTGCAATTTGATTCCTAATGAGCGTGGTTTTTTTCTTAATTTAGTTTTATCCAATATTAAAACGCTGAAGATTTCAAAATCAATTGATCCTTTGTTCAATAAGAGTACTCATTATTTATTAAATTTTATTTTTTATCTGATCATAAGACATTATTCATAAATTTTTTGTATTATGACTTTAAATTTGCCGATTATGATTCACTAAATAATTTAGCATCTGTCGATTGGAAATCCCATTTTAGTAATCAGGATTTAATTATTTCTGTAAATAATTTTTATAATATCATTATACAGGGTCCTGCAACAGTGCGTCGGGCTTTCCTTGCGCCTTTCTCGTAAGAGATAGAAAAAATGTTTCGTATAAAAATTTATTGAATTAAAAATTTCTATCCCGTAAAATTATTTTCAAATATACAGGGTGTCCCAATTTTGCGGTATAACAAAAGCAAACATTTTTTTTAATTGAACACCCTGTATATTTTTTCATTTAATAATTTGGATAATGTTTTATAACTTGAACCTTTTTTTGGTTTTTAATTTCGATATGGCATTTCCGAGTTATTGACGTTTTTCTGATGAAAATGTAAAAAGCTTGAGGTTCACAAAAAATTATTCTGATGTTCTATTTGAAATTTAAGAAATTTTCTTTTTCCTATGGTTGATCATAAGTACTGTTTATGTACTAGTGTTAAACATTTTCACTTTTGAGGAACCCTGCCTTTGTATCAGACACGCCATTTTCTAAAATTTAAAATTGTCGTAACTCTTTATTTTTAAATGGAATCATATATTTTTTTAAATTTCATATTATT
This sequence comes from Ontholestes murinus, assembly GCA_963969525.1. Lineage (NCBI taxonomy): Eukaryota > Metazoa > Arthropoda > Insecta > Coleoptera > Staphylinidae > Ontholestes > Ontholestes murinus. The sequence continues at coordinate 31,712,144 of OZ018399.1, forward strand.
CTGCATCTAATTTCCTACAAAAAATATTAAGCATACCCTATACCTAAAAGTGATATTTTTCAAGATATAAAAAAAATGTATATTTCAAACGGTCGTTGAATACGAATTTGTTTTTCAATAGATAGCCATTACTGAAAAAAATCTGTCAATTAAACAATAAGTTTGGTATGTATGGTTGCATTGTATGTTACGATTATAACAATGCAATTTTTAAAAATAATTAATTGATGTGATATATGCTACTGGAAAAAGTGGAATTAATTGTTTGCAAGCCTAAAGACATTATACTCAGCGCTACTCAAATAGACGAAAACAATTATTTTTCTTATTATTCGATTAGATTAGAAAAAAATGCCAAACTTTGCAAATAATAATTAGTCTAAACCCTATAGTTGTTGAGATATTTAATAGTTTTCACAAGAATAACCATTTAATTATACATACTTCTATGTACGGAGTTGATCATTCTGAGGCAAAATAACTAACAAAATGTAAGTAAGTGTCAATATGAGATAAATAGAAACAGATAATACGATTCATAATTTTATTCGAAAGCCGTGAAAGATGTCAAAATTATTAATTTAATATATAATATATAATATATTTAATAATATCCTAGAAAATGCATCTTGCATTGCATTTCCAACAAAAATAAAACAAGTATATTCAAGTAATAAATCAGAAATTCACTGGTTTAATAATAACCTAAAATCCATGAGGGAAACTCTTAAATTCATGAGTAGTGCTTGTCAACAAACAAAAAATCCAGAACATACTAAAATTAAGAATAGGTACAAAACAAAATATTTAAATGCAATTAAAACAGCAAAAATAGAAGCTAATAGCAAATATATAAAAAATCATAAAAATCATCAAATGGCTATGTGGAAAATTATTAATAAAAACAAAGTTCAGTCTAATAACGATGATTGCAACATAACTGCAAATCAATTCAATACTTTCTTTATAAACGCACCAAAAGTGCTGGAATCATCATCACAAGAATCGAAAATTGATCCAATTATTTTAATGTGTAGTTGTGAATGTCCTGTGAATGTCTCTTCATATTTTAACTTTCGTGAGGTTACGATCAACGAAGTAAGAGACGCAATAAATGAACTAAAGCCAAGTAAAAGTTTTGATATTTATGGGTTAACAGCTAGTATGTTAAAAGATGTAAAAAACTTAATTATTATCCCTTTAACTACACTCTTTAATTCTTGCATTAAAGAGAAAATTTTCCCTGAAATTTTAAAACTTGCAAAAGTTATACCAATTTTTAAGAAAGGTAACCCGAATTGTCCATCAAACTACAGGCCAATCAGTTTATTGCCGATAATATCAAAAATTTTTGAAAAATTACTTAAGAAACAGTTGATTAACTACCTAGAACAAAATAATATATTAAATAAACAACAATTTGGATTTCGAGAGGGGTTGTCGACAACTGATGCTATTATAAATTTTACTGACTGGATTACTGATTGCTTTGAAATGGGCCAAGTGTCAGCTGCTTCCTTCCTTGATCTAACCAAAGCTTTCGACTGTGTATCACATGAAATACTACTGCGAAAACTGTATGTCTACAATATACATCCTGACAGTTGCAAGTTATTATCTTCGTACCTTCAAGACAGAAAACCAATTGTATTTTATAACAATTCTTATTCAGAAGTACTACATAATACTACTGGTGTTCCACAGGGATCAATATTAGGTCCAATATTGTTCTTACTATATATTAATGACCTGCCTAATCACATAAAAGATCATAATATAGTTCTGTACGCCGATGACACCACTATAATTACAAAAGATCGCAACTTAACGTCACTGGAAGTGCACCATAATTCCATAATGTCAGTTGTATCACGATGGTTTCGCAGCAACCAATTAACCTTAAACACAGAAAAAACTCAGAAAGTTTTTTTTTCTGTTCAAACCAAGGCTAAAGATATACCCCACACCTCCACGACAAAATTTTTGGGAATAACTCTGGATAGCCACCTTAAATGGATACACCATGGTAACGCTCTTGCTAAAAAATTATCTTCAAATATTTTCTTACTACGCAATATGGCTAATACCTTAAAGTGTGAGGTACTGAGAGTTGCATATTTTTCACTGTGTCAATCGCATATGGCGTATGGATTACTAATATGGGGACATTCTCTAATTTTAAAAAGAATATTTTCGCTACAACGTAGAGCAGTGCGTATTATAGCAGGTCTGCCTTATCGACAAGATTGTAGAACTGCATATACTACAAATAACATACTAACATTGCCCTGTATGTATATTTTGGCTTGTTTGAAATATATAAAAACATCGGAAAATAATCTGGTCAGACACGAATCCAAACATAAATACTACACAAGAAAGAGAATGAACCTTTACCCAAATAAACATAAATTATTTGGCTCTCGACATGCAACAAATTATTTTGCAACGAAATTCTACAATATCATTCCCCTCTACGTCAGACAACTACCCCGAAAGAAATTTTTATCTTGCATAAAAAAATATTTATTACAAAACGCATTCTATGATTTTGAAGAGTACCTAGGCAGTAATTTTATAGACATACAGTTGTGATACTCAGTTATGATTGAATTATTTTTCCTTGTATTATGTTATCAATGTGTTTGTACGTAATCTTTTAGATATCTCAATTTTATCCTATAACTATTTTATACAGTTTTTATAGTGTTTTTATCTATTTATTTATTTATTTTATTAATTATTAACTTATTTTTTATTTTTTTTCAACTAAATTTTATTCTTATAACTAACCATTTTATTTTCATCTGATTTTATCTATTAACATCATTCATCACTAACAATTTCTTTTAACCTTTTAAATTTATTTATTTATCTTATTGTTTTAATTTTAATTTTGTATGTCTAGCTTTAATATTATATCTATATTTAATCTTTTTTATCTTCAAGCAACTTGAAATATTTATTTCTAGCTTTTATATTTATATGTTATACCAATGATTTGTAATCAGTTTTAAAATGTCATTTTTAATCTCGGACATATGTAACATTAGTTAAATTTAACTTGTATTTTATTTTATTTCTGTTTATTAATTTAGTTATTACATTTATATCTGTGTTATTTAATTAGAATGTTTGCTACAACGTGCATGCACACTATTCATACAGATGTGCCAACATTCATATGTATGTATATATCTATTTGTATATTCATATATATTAAAACAAATTATATGTTTATTATAAGATTATCTCTAGTTCCTAAGCAATTAATTGACGTATGTAAAACTCTAGTTGTAACAATAAAGTAATTATTATTATTATTAATACAAAAGAGAGACGATACTACAGTAAATGTTCAAAATGTCTTCAATTTTCATTTAGGCACAAATTAATTCACCGCTGCAAAGACCTTTCTATAATTCGTTGGCATATTCATTGGTGCTATTGGTGGTTCCTTATAAAAAAATCTCTTTTGAGTATCCCCACAAGAAAACGTCAGGTTTTGTTAGATCCGGAGAACTAGCAGGCCATTTGGTGGGTCCATTCCTACCAATCCACTGGGCAGGTGCTCTGTCTTGTTAAAACCACACCCTGTTTCTTGTCAGTTAGAGTATATTAGCTAACGTTCCGGGTAATTCAATTTGCAAGAAGTGCAAATACATAGGCCTATTGAGTTGGCCCTCGAAAAAATGTGGACCTACTACATGGTTTTCAAAAATTCCGCCCCAGACATTCAAAGACCGTCGATACTGATGGTCAACTTGTCTCATAAAATGCGGATTATCAATTGAATAATATTGAAAATTGTGCCTATTTACAGATCCGTTGTTATGGGATGTCGCCTCATCCGTGAATAAAATATATTGGAAAAACGTAAGATTCTCCTGTATTTTTTGTCTTTCCCAGATCAGTATTACTCTGTTCTTGAAGTAGCTGAATATGATATGCATGATATCGATTTTTCTTCAGAATGCTTTGTACTGACCTCTCGCTTATACCAGTTCCTTCACCAATGTCTTTTTGGTTCACGTTGGGATGCTCAGTTGCTGTTAATAGCACTGAAATTTGGTTTTTCTCGTTGATGATAGGCTTTTTTCTTTCTTGTTTTTTTGTAATTCACACTTCCCATGTCAATAAATCTATTGATTAAGTTCCTAAAACATTTCTCCTCCGGATGTCTTCTGCCAAAATAACGTGTGGTGTAATTTCTAGCCACCAATAAACAATTTCCAGCAGCCTCCCTTAATACAAAAATCGTATCGACTAGTTCGTCCTTTTCGAAATCCATGATGATAATTTGCTTTCTTTTACCGCGAAACTGAGAAAATCAATTTGCAGCAAATATCAAAGAGATTTACATGTCAAACTAATTGTTTAATTGACAAATGCATTTTTTTTCAGTCATGGCTATCTATTCAAAAACAAATTAGTATTCAAGGACCGTTTGAAATATAAATTTTTTATATCTTGAAAAATATCACTTTTAGGTATAGGATATGCTTAATATTTTTTGTAGGAAATTAGATGCAGATTAATATGAAATTTTAAAAAATGTATGATTCTATTTAAAAAAAAAAGAGTTACGACAATTTGAAATTTTAGAAAATGGCGTGTCTGATACAAAGACAGGGTTCCTCAAAAGTGAAAATTTTTAACACTGGTACATAAACACTACTTATGACCAACCATAGGAAAAAGAAAATTTCTTAAATTTCAAATAGAACATCAGAATAATTTTTTTTTGTGAACCTCCGCTTTTTACATTTTTTTTTTTCAGAAAAACGTCAATAACTCGGAAATGCCATATCGAAATTAAAAACCAAAAAAAGGTTCAAGTTATAAAACATTATCCAAATTATAAAATGAAAAAATATACAGGGTGTTCCATTTAAAAAAAAGTTTGCTTTTGTTATACCGCAAAATTGGGACACCCTGTATATTTGAAAATAATTTTACAGCATAGAGATTTTTAATTCAATAAATTTTTATACGAAAATTTTTTTTCTATCTCTTACGAGAAAGGCGCTAGGAAAACCCGACGCACTGTTGCAGGACCCTGTATACTTATGGAAGAAATCTTGTATTAATCCATTGTTTGAAGATGGGGATAGGGAAAACGTTTGCAATTACAGAGGTATTACCTTACAATCGACTATTCTTAAAATGCTGGACTATTTAGTTTCAAATCAAGTGATGTGTACTTATAACGCATTATTTCTCTAGAACAGGATGGTTATTTTGAAGGTAGATCTACTGTTATTAATTCAGCATATAATTCTACGTGCTTCCGAGAGTGGATATAAGGTTGATGCAATTTACACTGATTTCTAATAGTGCGTTGATATCTATACTTACTACCTATGGCTTTAGTGATTTAGTTGTTTATTGGTTTCGTAGTTTTTTATGTAATTGCAAACAAAATGAAAACATTGATAATTACATATCTGATTCATATCTGACGAAACCGCAAGGTTCTCATTGTGGACATATTCTATTTGTGTTATTCATAAATCATATAGGCAGATCTTTAATACTTCCAAATTCCTGATGTTTGCTGACGATTTAAAATTATTTTCAATAATTCGTAATGAGAATTATCGCAATGCTTTGCAAAATGGCATTAATAATCTTTCATCTTGGTGCAAAAATAATAATCTTGACCTTAATATTAATAAGTGCTGTTTTATTTGTTTTTCTCGTGCATTTTTTATTTGGTGTTATTATTGATATTCGTCTAACTTTTATTATCACATATCAATATTATATGCAATAAAGCTCTCAAAGCTCTGGGTGTTATCAAATGGTTTTCTACTGGTTTTAGTATTGGCACGTTAAAAATTCACTTTCTTACGTTAGTACGATCTAAATTCATCTGCCTGATGAAGCCACTGTGTGGCGAAACAATTGTCGCAGTGCATCGACATTAAATTGTGTAAATTCTCAAAACCCAAGTGTTTTATTTATCACCTAAATGAGAATATTGTTTCATAATATGTCATGTTCATATCTTTCAGGCTTGGAAAATTACAATCAGAATTTAGCCATTCCGAAATGTTGATAACTTTCAATTTAAAATATTTGCATTATAGAAGGATTATGCTTGATTTATGCTTCAGTTTTACATTAATAAATGGTATAATAGATTGTCCATACTTACTTTCGGCGCTAAATTTTAATTTTTCCCTGGTAATAAAAACCCTTCCTACGTTTTCTTTTTGAGTTCCTCTCCATACTATAAACTTTGGAAGTAATAATCCAATTAGTGGGATCATGAAATACTGGAATAAATTATGCACAAATCCTAAGTTTCTTATTTATACTTCGCCTTTTATATCGTTTAAATATAGCCTTAAGTTTATAAATTTATCTACTTATACTTGATTTTTCATACATTATTTTTATTGTATGTGTAAAAATATAGTATTGTTTTACTTAAGTATATGTATATATTTACATTATGTTATATTGGGATTCATACTACATTTGAAATATTGTACTTATTTGTTTTTCATTGATTCTGTTTTCGCTTTTCTGTGTCATTTAGTACCGTAAGTGATATAAGTATTTTTAGTGTAAATTGTATTCTAAATTTATAATTTGTATAAAAGTGTTATCCCTAAATAAATAAATAAATTTTCGTTTCTGAAACATAAGTGTCCCCACTTATGTTTCACAAACGAAAATTTATTAAATCTTTTTTTGTTAAGTTATTTTCTTCCGTTGTACAATTAATATAAAATGGATTTATTTGTGTACAATTTCCTTCGTGTGGTAAAGCGCAGTTTTTACAATCTTCTGTACTAGAATTTTATTGTTTACTATGTGAACGTAGGTAAATATTTGTAGTACTAAATCACTAGTTGTATATAAATTTCGACAAGGAAATTTACATAATTAATTTTAACGCTATAAATTTATTGAGACAACCTCATCCTGCCCTAAGGAGCAGGTACCGGCTTCCCCCGCTACGGTCCTATTCATAAGAAAGGCTATTGTCCTATTGTAAGTTATCAATGGTGATTACGACCACTAATAATGTTTTGGTTAGAACTTGTCAATTTCAACCACAACCAGTATTTACGATTCTTAATTTGCCCCAAGTCTGGCGCGCGCTTTAACCTTCGGCCGGCATCAGGTAGTCAGTCTAGGGATGGATGATATATAAATTAGATATTGAATACTCTAAAAATGTAATTTTAAATTGCTAACTGTTGTGTCGTAATTATGTAATTATTGCATCATATTCTCCACATGCATGCTGCCATCCAATCTTGAATTCCGTGCATCTTAAGAACTTCTTTTGCACCATTTCTAAACGGTTAATATTAGTGGAGTGAATGGTATCCATACAACAGAGGCATATTCTAAATGGCAACGTACTAGTGAGCAATAAAGAGTTCTGTAATGCTTTCGTACTAATATTTAATATGTGGGTGTTAAATAAAAATTTAGAATCAAATGTGATACCTAGATTTTGGACAGTATCAACTCTTGTAAGGCTAGATGACTGAATTAATGAATATGTATATTCAATTCTATTACCTCTCGATGTAGTCATTGAATAGCATTTGTTTATATTTAAAACAGTTTATTACTAGAACGCCACTCATTCAAACGAATTAGATCTTCCTGCATCTCATGACAGTCATTAAGAGTAAAAATTGTTTCATAAATTATATATCGTCCACACATAATCAAAATTCGCAGTTTAATAATATCTTCTACGTCATTAATAAAAATATTAAACAAAACTGGTCCACAATGTAAAACGTTTTTGATAAATTTGAACAATCTCCATGTCTTTCAAAAAGAACTGATAAAGTTTTCAAATTTGTATTAAAATGAAAACATTTGTTTATTATTAATACCCTAAATATCGAGTACACGTAAAATTACTACGACTACCAACTACTTATTGTCACGACCCCGACGAGCTGGTGCCTACCAACTAAAATCTCCCATTAACACCTTAAAAATAGAGTACACGTAAAATTACTACGACCTAGTGATCGGCGTGCGAACTACCGATTTTTATTTTAGGGCACGATCGTAATTTTTTTTTCTATGAATACCTAAGTGTCTGTGCAAGGTATTAAGAGTGTAATTTATGTATGTAAATATAATTTTGTACCGTTCCACTTTAATACCCTAAAATTCGAGTAAACGTGAAATTACTACCACCAACAGCTTATTGTCTAGTTGTCATCGACCTTCCGATTTGCGGACCAGGACATTACCTCTAAGAATGCCTCCAGGCGGTAATAAAAACAGATGCAGTTTGCGGTGTGTTTACTATCATAAATTAGGAAATCTTTTCAGAGTTCTACTGAATAGAAATCGTGATTTATGGCCTCCCCTCGCCGTGCAACGGAGCAGGTAGTAAAGGACCGCAAGCGAAAAATGTGTACTTTTGCATCGAGTAATTAAATTACGGAATTTTTCAGATTATTTACCTAAACTAGGCGTTACCTAACCTTTGCGTGCCTGCTTTATTCTTACGGATAAACCAGAATATATTATCAATTATCACTCAAACAGTGAAATTACATTAGGCGTAACCTACCGACAGGTAATCCACTACATGAGGCCAATACGGCAAAATTATGGAATTTCCTCATTTAGTACATTTATTAAATAATAAAATCGCGGATCAAATTACAGAAGTTGCCAGTGATAATGAAATAATGATTATGTTATTATATTGGCCAGTAAATGCGAGAATTTTGTGGAGCAATAATTACTTTTTTTATGTATGTTATTTAGTAATTTCTCAAGACTACACAAATTTGTATGTGTATATTAACAGATTTTGTATTATGTATTCTTTTTATTTCGTATGTACTATTTAACCCTGTACATACATATGCAATGTGTTTCATAATAAATGAAAATAATAATAGACAAATTTTTTAAATTAAATTCAAACATGAAAAACATGAAATAGTGATATTAATTTTATACTTAACAATTTCATTTACAATACAAAACGGCGGCGTAGCAGGTAGTAAAGGACCGCAAGGGGAAAAAGGTACTTTTGTATCGAGTAATTAAATTAGGGAATTTTCCAGATTACTTACCTAGACTAGGCGTTACCTAACATTTGCGTGCCTGTTTTTTTTTTTCTTTGGAACAACGGATAGACCTGAATATATTATCGAGTAATGAAGTAATAAAAACTTCCAGATTTGCACTTACAATGAGCACCTGGGTTTGTTTTCTAAATTCGGTAATCTCTCAAACGATGAAATCATGTTAGGCGTAACCTACCGACAAATAATCCACTACCTGAGACGGCCAATATGGCAAAATTACGGAATTTCATAATTTATTACATTTATTAAAAAATAAAATCGCGGATCAAATTACAGAAGTAGCCTGTGATAATAAAATATGGTTTAGATAAGAATAATGATTATATGAATTATATTATGTATAATTCTAAATTTCTGATCTGATCTAATCTAAGTTATTTATATGAATTAATTAACTTTCAGAAATAATGACAAAATCTAAATTATATTATACAGGGTGTCCCGTTAATGCGGGGAAATGGCTCGACCATAGATTCCTGGGGGCATTAACTTTACACACGAAATAGAACAAAATAAATCTTTACCCTTTTTAGATCTCCTTATTACTAGATATAATAATAAATTAGAATTTCAAATATTTAGGAAACCCACACACACCTTTAATTATCTGCATGCAGATTCCTGTGCCCCAATTAAATATAAATTAGCATCATTCAATTTCCTTATCCATAGAGCCCTCAGCATTCCACTATCCACAAAAAATACGGATAAGGAATTCAACATCATTCATAGTATCGCGAGAAATCTTAAATATAACGCCCAGACAATTCATAAATTAATTAATAAGCACAAGTTCAAAAATAAACTTCACAATACTACGTCTCTAAAACCCATTAGTCCCAGCTTAGATAAAAAATACGTGAGATTAATTTATTCCCCTAATTTAGAAAACCACTTCAACAATTTATATAAAAAATATAACCTAACCCCTGCGTTTTATGGTAATTCCAAACTACGGCAACTTCTAGGGAACACATTCAACAAACCAGACGAACTTGATCTTGCTGGTATTTATTGTATTAATTGCTGTAATTGTGATAAAGTTTATATTGGCCAAACACAGCGTAATCTTATTACAAGATTCAAAGAACACCTCTCACACGCCAAACATCTAAACCACGAGAAATCCGCAGTGGTGAACCATTTACTTGAAACAGGTCATAAAATAACAATCAATAATATAAAATTATTAAAACATTCATCAAATTGTCGGTTAAACATGCTAGAAGCCATTGAAATGAAAAAACCATGAAAGTAAATTATTGAATTTTGATTTAAGTCCACTGCATAATACTTTGTTAGATTTAATTACAACACCTTAATTCTGTGTTTTCCCCTAATCCCCCCTTTACCTGACTATACCGCCACCCTTACTCTTTCCGTTCATCTCTTAATTACCGTCCTTTCCTGAAATTCATCAATACCGCCTAGTTTTATAATCCTTCGGCCTATATATAGTCTTAAATTTTTGTTTTGTATTCAGTGTTAATCCATTGATAATGATCACTTTGTGTCCGAAATGTACATTTGGTTATTCAAATAAAATTGTGAAGAAAGGTAATTAGTGCTTTATTTGTCAAATTAATTTGATCTTCACGTAACTCAAGCAACCAATTTAGTTACCATATTATTATATTAGTAATTTAAGTATTAATTTCAGTTTTTGGTTGCATATATCTCTTAAATAATGTTTCCCTGTAATTGTATATTTGGTATCTATTAAGAAATAAATGGATATTATTATTATATAAGATCCGCCCTTCATGTCGGACCGCGGAGAAAACATAAAAATAAATATAACGGAGCTCAAGCGCCGTGAGTAATTATAACTCTCTATTACTAAACAAAATATTTTAACGCAATCTCAAATGATAATAATGGCTAAACAAATATTAATAAGTAATATTTAAATTATAGATATCGCTCAAAACGATCAGGCGTGTTTACTCTACACTTGTTCCCGTCAAGTTCATGCAGTTCGTTTCTCTGCGGATTTTCTAATAAAATTGTCGCAATTGCCTTCACAAAACACACATTTATATTCAGATCACTAGCACCAGGATTTTAATTTTCAGAGCGTGATGTGATGTGAAATGTCGTTCATTACTTCTAATTGGAATTTTGTTGTAAAAATACCTCCATTTCTTTATGTAGTATTTTTTCTGTATATAGAATCCTTACATACAGAATATCAAGCTTTACGGCGATTATTTCGATAACCAAGTTACTCCATGTACCCGTCGGTCTATTTACAGCATTAAGGGATGAGTTTAATGCTACCGTATTAATTATAGTCCTGAGGCTAGCGCAATTGTCCTGGGCATTTGGTAGATGTATCAAGGTGCTTTTCGGGAATAAAGTGCTCGTTATGATACATGTCGCGCTTTTACTTCAAGCTACGTATTTTTAAAGCTTTTAACACAGCCGCTTTTTCTCCTATCAATGAACTTTTGTATGTTTCAAAGCTATGAATTGTTATATATGAATGATATAAATGGATCAGAAAATCCTTGCCACTCAACTAACTTCCGTTGAAAATTAGAAGTTCAATAACGGTAAGTTTTACTTCTGGCGTTTGAATATCGTAGGGAGTTGATGTATGATTAATGTTATATTTTGCTTGCATATTAATTTGAAATCCACCTCTGTATTACACTTCAATTGTTTTAGTCCCTTTGTAATGACGACGTTAGTTTTGAACAGTTCATTTGCGATTTTCTAGAACCCGTTGAATGCCGTGGTTAACTGTTCCCAATGTGCTGGCAGTACATCTTGGTTTTATCCTGCAAGTCCTTGTATATGATTTTTTGCTCCAGTGCTGCTGTTTAACGATAGCCTATATGATTATAACAGACATACAAACACTTCGTTTTTAGAGTTCTATTTTTTTGTATATACACTACAGTGTTGACAATTCGAATTTACATTTGAGAGTAAGTTTTTAATTTTTTTCATTTTATTAATTTAGTAAATGTTTCTATTCTTCAACATCTATTTTCGATTTTTATGCACCGTGTTACATCTATCTATTTATCATGTCGTTACGTGAAAGAGCTCTTCGAGAGTACAAGAAAACAAAAAACGAAGTACTTTTTAATGAATATAAACAATTACGAAACTTTGTCTTCCAAGCGATAAAAGAAAAGAAGAAAACTTTTCTTAAATATGAATTTAAAAACTGTAAAAACAAATTATTGTGGAAAAAGTTACGGCAGCATGATATTCACTCTAAAATCTCTAATAACATAAAGCAATAAGCAATAATTTTGCAAACACACCTACCTATTACGACAGGTATTGATGATGATGACCAGAAATGGCTGGCACAACAATCTAACTAATACGGATACCACATTCGTTGACGAGGTCACTATTTATAAAACCATTGTATCGATAATAACAAATGTGGTAGTATGGGATAATATATCTTCACATTTGAAAACTGGTATTTTACTATCCCAACATAATACCATATTTGTTGTCTATTGTAAATGTTTGTTTAATCCATCTATTAAATTACTATTATATTATTATATTAATACGATGATGATGTCGATTCATTAAGGTTGAATATAATAGTGTTGGATGCTCGATTGCCCCTTTCCTCTACTCCAGAGGTTACATTTTCATAGGTTTCACTAGTTATTGAGTTAACATGAGAGAGTTTGGATTCATAAATTGCTTGTTTATTTTCAAGCTGCAAAATTCCAATTTTAATATTATCAAAACTGCTCGTAATAAAAGTTTTAATTTCGTCCTTAAACATATCGAACTGTTTAATTAATATTTTATACAGTGAGTCGATAGTAAGAGGTGCATTTTGTTTTTGAAGTGATAAACTATACAATTTCTGTATCCTTCAGGCCACTACATTTATTATGAATGTATTTGGTAGAACTACCACCGCATTTTATATAAAGGGTGTTTGTTGTGATGCCACCATTACATACTCCACAAGAATTAACCATAATTATTAAATATGAAATTATGAGAGGGGTAGAAATCAATTGACACACTCTTCACACCAACGCGGCCTATCGTGATGACTAAATACAAACGAGGATGGAAGGCCACGGATAGGTAAAAACAAATATTAACAAAGAAAAAAAAGTTATAAAATATTGGAATTTTAATTTAAAATTCTGAAATGTCTAATAAAATAAAATATACTTACAAATAGTGGGACACTAATACACCAATTTAACACTTATTATATTAACAATTCGATAAAAAATTAAAATATAAACCGATAAATAAATCCTTGTGAAAATCACAGTTAAAGCGGATGCACATTTGTATACTGAAAGCGTATAGTATTAATTAGATATATAAATAATTTGCATTATACCAATATTATATAACCAACCATGCTTTCAATTAGATCATCAGTGTTACGAATCAGTTTAGTGGTGAGTAGGATTAAATACTTATATTTCTACAATTTACTATATATTTGAATAAATATATCATCTCGATGAAACAATATTAACTTATATTATAAATGAATTAGAGGAATAATTCAAAAGTACAATATCAAGGTAATAATTACAAATGCTAATAGATATATAAAATCACTGCTTGACATATAAATTAATAACATTGATTTAAAAGGTTAACAAATATGAAAATAAATACGTTGAAAAGGTCATAAAAAAGTCTTAGGTAAAAATATAAATTAATATCAATGAATTATAAAATAAATAGATTAAAAACACAAAAATAATAAATAATAATAAACAAATAGGCAATAAACATAAAATTACAAAATGGTGATGTGGCCATCATAGTACTTTCCCTATATTTTACTCAAAAATTATGAGGTTTACGCAAAAAGTCTATTCTTAATAATTTGTTCAGTTTTGAATTCTTTACAATTATCTGTAATGCAAGTTTCATGTAACTCTAATAGTTTATTAGCAATTGACAAAAAATGTCAAAACTTTCAATTTTGTTTTACTCGAAAGTTAAGAATTTTATGAAAATAATGTTTTAATAAAAGTGGTTTATTTTCTCATTCTCTCTAACTATTGTTTGAAAAGTTTTGTAGTATTTTTCATATTTAGAAAAATATCGACAAAAACCTCATTTTCATACATTTTCATGCACAATACTATTCAAATTGTGATGTGGCCATCATAGTAATTTCCCTATATTTTACTCGAAAACTATAAGGTTTACGCAAAAAAGTTATTTTTAATAATTTTTTCCGTTTTAAATTCTCTATAATTATTTGTTATAGAAGTTTCATGTAACTTCAATAGTTTATTGGCAATTAGTAAAAAATATCAAAATTTTCAGTTTTTATTATTTTTCTTGAAAGTTAAGAATTTTATAAAAAAAATGTTTAAATAACGCTTGTTCAGTTTATAATCCCCTTTAACTTTTGTTTGAACCATTTTTTTAAATCTTTCATATTTTGAAGAATATTACCAAAAAACTAAAAAACGCTTCGAGTAATCATCCACTTCCGGTCTATGAATGTTCACCAAAAGCTTTTCAGTTCCAGTTTCTAACGATAAAACCTTAAGTTTACAGTTTCATCTCAATCGGATGTTTCGTTTTTGAGATACAGCGCCCACCGACAGACACACAGACATACAGACACACAATTTTTTTTTCCAGAAATTATTGTTTTGAGGTCAGGGGACCCCAAAACGGATATTTCCGCAGAAAAAATTTTTGAAAAAAAAGTCACGAAGTTTCATCTCAAACAGATAATTCGTTTTTGAGATACAGCACCCACCGCCACATATGCACGAAAACATTACTACCAAATGGTGATGTGGCCATCATAGTACTTTCCCTATATTTTTCTCGAAAACTATGAGGTTTAAGCAAAAATGTTGTTCTTAATAATTTGTGCACTTTTGAATTTGCTACAATTATTTATTATATGAATTTCATCTATCTCCAATAGTTTATTAGCAATTGGCAAAAAATGTCAAAATTTTCAATTTTTATTTTTTTTCTCGAAAGTTTAAAATTTTATGAAAAACATGTTCGAATAAAACTTGTTCAGTTTTTCATTCCCTTTAACTTTTGTTTGAACCGTTTTTTAAAAATTTTCATATTTAGAAAAATATCACGAAAAAACAAAAAAACTCCTCGAGTAAACAACCACTTCCGGTTTATGAATGGTTACCAAAAGCTTTTCAGATCGAGTTTTTAACAATAAAATCTTAAGTTTAAAGTTTCATGCCATTCGGATCATTCGTTTTTGAGATACAGCACCCACCGACAGACAGACAGACAGACAGACACACACACACACACACACACAGACACAGAATTTTTTTTTCCAGAAATTAGTGTTTTGGGTTTAGGGGACCCCAAAACGGATATTTCCGCAAAAAAAAATTTTGAAAAAAAAATCACGAAAACAATACTTCCCCTATATATACTATATAGGGAAAGTAAAAATGGTGATGTGGCCATCATAGTACTTTCCTTATATATTTCTTGAAAACTATGAGGTTTACGCAAAAATATTATTCTTAATAATTTGTGCACTTTTGAATTCTCTACAATTATTTGTAATATAAGTTTCATGTAACTATAACAGTTTATTAGCAATTGGCAATAAATGTCAAAATTTTTCAATTTTTATTTTTTTTCTCAAAAGTTGAGAATTTTATGAAAAATATGTTCGAATAAAACTTTTTCAGTTTTTTATTACCTTTTACTTTTGTTTGAACCGTTTTTGCAAATTTTTCACATTTAGAAAAATAAAACACAAAAACAAAAAAACGCCTCGAGTAAACATCCACTTCCGGTTTATGAATATTTACCAAAAGCTTTTCAGTTCCAGTTTTTAACGATAAAACCTTAAGTTTTAAGTTTCAACTCTATTGGATTATTCGTTTTTGAGATACAGCGCCCACCGACAGACACACACACAGACACACACACAGACACAGATTTTTTTTTCCAGAAATTAGTTTTTTGGACTCGGGGGACCCCAAAACGGATATTTCCGCAAAAGAAATTTTTGAAAAAAAAATCACGAAAACAATACTCCCCCTATATACTACGTGTATAGGGAAAGTAAAAATGGTGATGTGGCCATCATAGTACTTTCCCTATATTTTTCTCGAAAACTATGAGGTTTACGCAAAAATGTTGTTCTTAATCATTTGTTCCCTTTTAAAGTCCCTACAATTATTTGTTATATAAATTTCATATAACTCCTATAGTTTATTAGTAATTGGCAAAAAATATCAAAAATTTTAGTTTTTAATTTTATTCTCGAAATTTAAGAATTTTATGAAAAACATGTTCGAATAAAACTTGTTCAGTTTTTTATTCCATTTAACTTTTGTTTGAACCATTTTTTTAAATTTTTCATATTTAGAAAAATATCACGAAAAAACAAAAAAACGCCTTCAGTAAACATCCACTTCCGGTTTATGAATGTTTACCAAAAGCTTTTCAGTTCCAGTTTTTAACGACAAAACCTTAAGTTTAAAGTTTCATCTCAATCTGATCATTCGTTTTTGAGATACAGCACCCACCGACAGACAGACACACACACACACTCACACGCCCACACACACAGACACAGATTTTTTTTTTCCAGAAATTAGTGTTTTGGGTTCAGGGGACCCCAAAACGGATATTTCCGCAAAAAAAATTTTTGAAAAAAAAATCACGAAAACAATACTCCCCCTATATATACTATATAGGGAAAGTAAAAATGGTGATGTGGCCATCATAGTACTTTCCCTATATTTTTCTCGAAAACTATAAGGTCTACGTAAAAAGGTTATTGTTTATAATTTGTTAATTTTTTAATTCTCTACAATTATTTGTTATATAAATTTTATGTAACTCCTAAAGTTTATTAGCAATTGACAATAAATATCAAAATTTTCCAATTTTAATTTTTTTTCTCAAAAGTTAAGAATTGTATGAAAAATATGTTCGAATAAAACTTGTTCAGTTTTTTATTCCAATTAACTTTTGTTTGAACCGTTTTTTAAAATTTTTCGTATTAAGAAAAATATGACGAAAAAATAAAAAAACGCCTCGAGTAAACATTCACTTCCGGTTTATGAATGTTTACCAAAAGCTTTTCAGTTCCAGTTTTTAACGATAAAACCTTAAGTTTAAAGTTTCATCTCAATCGGATCATTCGTTTTTGAGATACAGCACCCACCGACAGACAGACACACACACACACACACACACACACACACACACACACACACACACACAGACACAGAATTTTTTTTTCCAGAAATTAGTTTTTTGGGTTCAGGGGACCCCAAAACGGATATTTCCGCAAAAAAAAATTTTCAAAAAAAAATCACGAAAACAATACTCCCCCTATATACTACGTGTATAGGGAAAGTAAAAATGGTGATGTGGCCATCATAGTACTTTCCCTATATTTTACTTGAAAGCTATGAGGTTTACACAAAAAGGCTATTCTTAGTAATTTATTCACTTTTGAATTCTCTACAATTATTTGTTATATAAATTTCATGTAGCTTCAATAGTTTAGTAGCAATTGGCAAAAAATGTCAAAATTTACAATTTTTATTTTTGTTCTCGAAAGTTAAGAATTTTATAAAAAACATGTTCGCATATAACTTGTTCAGTTTTTCATTGCCTTTAACTTTTGTTTGATCCGTTTTTTAAAATTTTTCATATTTAGAAAAATATCACGAAAAAACAAAAAAAACGCCTCGAGTAAACAACCACTTCCGGTTTATGAATGTTTTCTAAAAGCTTTTCAGTTCCAGTTTTTAACGATAAAACCTTAAGTTTAAAGTTTCATCTCAATCGGATCATTCGTTTTTGAGATAGAGCACCCACAGACATTTTCACGCACGAAAACAATACTTCCCCTATATATAAATATATAGGGAAAGAAATGGTGATGTGGCCATCATAGTACTTTCCCTATATTTTACACAAAAACTATTAGGTTTACGCAAAAAAGCTATTCTTAATGATTTGTTCACCGTTGAATTCTCTATAATTATTTGTAATGCAAGTTTCAAGTAACTCTGACAGTTTATTAGCAATTGGCAATAAATGTCAAAATTTTCAATTTTAATTTTTTTTGTCAAAAGTTAAGAATTTTATTAAAAATATGTTCCAATAAAACTTGTTTAGTTCTTTATTACCTTTAACTTTTGTTTGAACCATTTTTTTAAATTTTTCATATTTAGAAAAATAAAACGAAAAAAACAAAAAAATGCCTCGAGTAAACATCCTCTTCCGGTCTATGAATGTTTACCAAAAGCTTTTCAGTTCCAGTTTTTAACGATAAAACCTTAAGTTTAAAGTTTCATCTCAATTGGATCATTCGTTTTTGAGATACAGCGCCCACCGACAGACACACAGACACACAGACACACAGACACACAGACACACAGACACACAAATTTTTTTTCCAGAAATTAGTGCAATGGATTCAGGGGGGCCCAAAACGGATATTTCCGCAAAAAAAAATTTTGAAAAAAAAATCACGAAAACAATACTCCCCCTATATACTCCGTGTATAGGGAAAGTAAAAATGGTGATGTGGCCATCATAGTACTTTCCCTATATTTTACTCGAAAACCATTGAGTTTACGCGAAAATGTTATTCTTAACAATTTGTTTAGTTTTGAATTTTCTGCAATTATTTGTCAAATAAAATTTATGTAACTCTAATAGTTTATGAGTAATTGGCAATAAATGTCAACATTTTCAATTTTAATTTTTTTTCTGGAAAGTTAAGATTTTTTTGAAAAACATTTTCTAATAAAAGTTGTTCAGTTTTTCATTTCCTTTAACGTTTGTTTGAAAAGTTTTGTAAAATTTTTTATATTTAGAAAAATTTCGGTAAAAAACAAAAAACGTCTCAAGTGAACATCCACTTATGGTTTCATAAATCATTACGAAAAGCTGCCAGTGCCAGTTTTTAACGAAAAAACCTTAAGTTTAAAGTTTCATCTAAAACATATCATTCAGTTTTGAGATACAGTGCCCAAAGGCATACTCAATCACGAAAACATTACTATTCAAATGGTGATGTGGCCATCATAGTACTTTCCCTATATTTTTCTCGAAAACTATGAGGTTTACGAAAAAAAGTTATTCATAATAATTTGTTCAGTTTTAAATTCTCTATAAATATTTATTATAAAAATTTCATGTAGCTCCCACGATTTATTAGCAATTGGCAAAAAATGTCAAAATTTTCAATTTTTATTTTTTTTTTCTCGATAGTTAAGTATTTTAAGAAAAACATGTTCGGATAAAACTTGTTCAGTTTTTTATTCGCTTTAACTTTTGTTTGAACCGTTTTTTAATATTTTTTATATTTAGAAAAATATGACAAAAAAACCAAAAACGCCTCGAGTAAACACCCACTTCCGGTTTATGAATGTTTACCAAAAGCTTTTCAGTTCCAGTTTTTAACGATAAAACCTAAAGTTTAAAGTTTCATCTCAAACAGATTATTCGTTTTTGAGATACAGCGCCCACCGACAGACAGACACACAGACACACATACAGACACAATTTTTTTTTTCCAGAAATTAGTGTTTTGGGGTCAGGGGAGCCCAAAACGGATATTTCCGCAAAAAAAAATTTTCAAAAAAAAATCACGAAAACAATACTCCCCCTATATATACTATATAGGGAAAGTAAAAATGGTGATGTGGCCATCATAGTACTTTCCCTATATTTTTCTCGCAAACTATGAGGTTTACGCAAAAATGTTATTCCTAATAATTTATGCACTTTTGAATTCTCTACAATTATTTGTTACATAAATTTTATGTAACTCCAATAGTTTGTTAGCAATTGGCAAAAAATGTCAAAATTTTCAATTTTTATTTTTTTCTCAAAAGTTAAAATTTTTATGAAAAACTTGCTCGAACAAAACTTGTTTAGTTTTTTATTTCCTATAAGTTTTGTTGGAACCATATTTTAAAATTTCCCATATTATATAAAAATATCACAAAAAAACAAAAAAACGCCTCGAGTAAACATCCACTTCCGGTTTATGAATGTTTACCAAAAGCTTTTCAGTTCCAGTTTTTGACGATAAAACCTTAAGTTTGAAGTTTCATCTCAATCGGATCATTCGTTTTTGAGATACAGCACCCACCGACAGACACACACACACACACACACATACACACAGACACAAATTTTTTTTTCCAGAAATTATTTTTTTGGGCTCAGGGGACTCCAAAACGGATATTTCCGCAAAAAAAATTTTTCAAAAAAAAATCACGAAAACAATACTCCCCCTATATATACTACGTATATAGGGAAAGTAAAAAATGGTGATGTGGCCATCATAGTAATTTGTTCAATCCTGCAGTAGAAAATAGAACTTTCATACGTTGTTTTGTTGTTAGAAAGTTACTGTTTACATCACGCAAAATGGTTGCTATGGAGATTTAGTTTCGCCCACTCTTGTGTCACTTTCGCCCACTCTTATGTCACTTTCGCTCACGCTTTTATAAATACACATTATTATTATTATTATTATTATTACTTACTTGCTTATACACTTGTAAATGAAAATTGTCACTTCGAAATAGAATATTGGGCAAAGTTATTAAAAAGGCCATTAAAATAGGCAATTAAAACTTCACCCGTAATGATATTTAAATTGTGAATCTTAAGCCATTCTACTTCGCTCATTGTAAAATAATATTATATTTTGTTACGGATGTTTGCCGAAACTTTATACATATATATTATTGAATATCAACTATTATTACAGACAAACGTGGTACAAGTTACTTAGCGTCGCCGATTGTGTTGTTTATATGACGTAGACGATCGTGTTATATTGCCGCTTGTCTTTTTTTGTCGTCGCTCACAGCGGGACACTAGATTATTTTAGTGCGGGCCGTGCACGGCGCATCGAGCAACGCCGACCGCCGTACATTAGATTTTAAAGCGGGCCGGGCACGGCACATCGCGCAAAGCCGCAATACATTTCTTTTATTTGAACCTACGTTTTAAAATGAATTTTCGGCAGGATTGAACAAAACGTAATACACCACTCGTGGAGTTACGAATTCGCTCACTTGTGTACCTTCGCACACTCGGCTGTCGCCTCGTGTGCAAATTGGTACACGCGTGAGCGAAACGCGTACTTTCTCCACTTGTAGTGTAATATACTATTCCCTATATTTTTCTCGAAAACTATGAGGTTTACGCAAAAAAGTTATTCTTGATAATTTATTCAATTTTAAATTCTCTACAATTACTTTTTATGTAACTTTTACGTAACTCCAATAGTTTATTAGTAATTTTCAAAAAATGTCAAAATATTCAATTTTTATTTTTTTTCTCGAAAGTTAAGAATTATATGAAAATAATGTTCAAATAAAACTTGTTCAGTTTATTATTCCCTTTAACTCTTGTTTGAACCGTTTTTAAAAATATTTCATATTTAGAAAAATATGACCAAAAAAACAAAAAACGCCTCGAGTAAACACCCACTTCCGGTTTATAAATGTTTACCAAAAGCTTTTCAGTTCCAGTTTTTAACGATAAAACCTTAAGTTTGAAGTTTCATCTCAATACGATGTTTCGTTTTTGAGATACAGCGCCCACCGACAGACAGACACACAGACACACAGACACACAGACACACAAAAAATTTTTCCAGAAATTAGTGCAATGGACTCAGGGGGGCCCAAAACGGATATTTCCGCAAAAAAAATTTTTGAAAAAAAAATCACGAAAACAATACTCCCCCTATATATACTATATAGGGAAAGTAACAACATGGAATTATTTTATAAGAATAAATACTAAAATAAAATAAGAGACATGCATATATCACATTTGTATATCATTGTTCAAGAATCCCTCAATTGTATAAAACGCTTTAGTTATTTAAAAAGTTTTCATACTATATTTGTATAATTCAATTCGTTTTAGCCGTAGATGGTTTTGATGTGCACTAACTTTATATCTAGTCGAGTATATCTGTGAGAATTTAGCAGGTGTTTTTTGATATAACATAAACACTATTAAATATAAATTGATATGTGTTAATATACCCTGACTGATAGACAATCTGTTCTGTAGTCTGTTCCCGCTACAATTCGAAAAAAAGTAATTGTTTAATAGTTGAGTGCCCACAGACCAATATTCCATTTCTTATGTGGAACTCATCTAGTCTAAAGAATGCATGCTTTAAAGTGTTTTTCAAAGTGCATCACCATGTACGCACCACTTTAACGCAGGGTAGAGAAGAAATCCTAAGAATCGAATCGGATTCGAATTTAATACTGATTAGGAGTTTTTGTTCTTAACATCGTTTATGTTTTGAGATAAATAATTTGATTATATTGGCTTTTAATCGTCGAAAGTTCATTTTAAATTCACTGCAAGGTGTTGTAACTAAAACACAAACTTTCAACGAGTATGCTTTTTTTTGCAACAATTGTTTCGCCACGCTGTGGCTTCCTTAGGCGAAGAATGGTACATTCTAAAATTAAAGTTGTGTATTTATACATTTGTGAGTGGGGGGTTTTGACATTTCAGTTTGTTCATTTAGCAGTTGTCCTGTTTCTTTAATTTCCATCAATTCTAGCGCATCCAATTTCCTTCCTTTTCTTTCAATGTGTAATATTTTTTCTCCTGTTTTTCTGCGATGAGGTGGGTGGAAAATTTCTCTCTCATATATTGATAATCTTTTTTATGTTCTTCTATCCTATCCATTATACATCTCCTAGATTGTCCCATGTATATTTTGGGACAGTCACGGCCGTTTAACATGTAGATTCCACTTTGATTTTTAAGTTGTCTTTATTGTTTTTGATTAACTTTCCTAAACTATTGGATGTTTTAAATGACGGTTTTAAATTATTGTTGAAAGCATTTTGCTTATAATATGGCTTCCTTGTTCTGTGTAAGTTAATGAAATATAATTTTTATGATATTTTGATTGTACGCTTGGATACATTTAGCTAATCGCGAGTTTTCTAAGTTTTTTATTTAAAATATCTTTAAGCAAATTAATTAGATAGCCATTATTTTTAGAATAATACTTAATTCTTTATTGAAATTCTGGGTTGACATAGGAATATTGATTAATCTATGTAACATAGTATGATAGGCTGCAAGTTTATGGTTAATTGGATGGTTTGAATTGAAATGTATAGTTTAGTCTGTGTGTGTAGGTTTGTGATATATGGCAAATTTGTGTTAATTCTTTTTATTTGTTATGACAATATATAAAAAGTTTATTGATTTACTCTGTTCTATTTCTAACGTAAACTGGATTTTGGGGTGTTGAGAGTTAAAATGTTTAAACATAGATTTGGTTGAACCTGTATAAGCCACAATAATGTCATCAAAATACCTGTAAGAGCAATAATTGTGTAATGTGGTAATTTTGATAATCTAACATCGAAATTGTTCATGAATATTTCCGCCAAAAGGGGGCTTAGTAGGTTTCTCATGGCTAATCCCTCCTTTTGACCCTAATACTGGTTGTTAAATTGGAGGTAGTTTTGATTTAAACAAATGTCTACTAACTTGAGGATTTCTTCAGCTTAGATCGGATTAACATTATTTTCTTACAGTTTATATTTAATTATTGCTTTTACCTTTTGTGGAGGTATGTTCGTGAATAAGTTTTTGACATCAAAGGAAATTAATTTTTTGTTTTGATTTTATTTATTTTTAATTGCAAATTTGGATTTAAATTGAATTGCTTTTACAATTATTTTACTTAAGTTTTCTGCTACTTTTTTTTAAAGGATTATTAGTGTATGAAACCACCGGTCTAATTGGGTGACTATCTTTATGTAATTTAATTAAACCATACAATTTAGGTGCTTGTTGATTTAACATATATTTCTCTTTTTCTGAAAATATTCCTTGTATTTCCTTAAGTTCCTTAATTAGATTTGTTTGATATTTTTTTCGTAGGGTTATTTTTAATAATCTCAAAACCGTTTTCTGAAACAAAAGACTCTACTTTATTACGGTAATCTGACGTATCTAAAGCTTTTGCGACATTTCCTTTGTTATGTTGTTGTTTTTGGCTAATTTTAGTTCATTCGGAGAGCGGTAGACACACAATGTATAAGTATCTATAGTTTTTACATACACACACGATAGATCACATACTTTTTCAACACTACTTTGATTTCTAAAGGTATTGTATTTCGGACATCAACACCTTATATCACATACATTTATTGATCATCTTTGTTATTATTATTGATCGTCTTGGTTATCACAGAAAATTTTATTATTTCTTATCCCACTAGTTTCGACAATATGTCATTATCAAGAATTAATTAATAATATACAAAAGGTTACGCTAATATATATGTATTATACTTTCAGGTAATAAGGGCCGTCATAATCGATTTCCCAATCAAATTTCAATATTATTAGTGACTTGTATGCCGCTCATTATAGTCTTACTTATCTCTAATCCCTCCCTCTAATTAAGATGCCTACCCTTAGTACCTGAGTAAAATAATTTTACATTATTTTTTGAAAAAAATGGTTATTTTATATATAATTTTGTGAAAATCTAGTTGTTAGTTTTTTTATTGTTTTTTTTTGTGTGTTTTACTAATCTTGTTTCAAATATTCGTCCTGTCTGACCTATGTATATATTATAATTTTTGCGGCTTCTACTTCGTTATACATGTTTGAGTATAAATAAAACACTTTGTATAACACTATTTATTTACTGTTTACTATAGTTTCGGCATCTCAACGTGCCATTATCAAAACATACAATGATTGTATTGTATGTTTTGATAATGACACTTTGAGATGCCGAAACTATAGTAAACAGTAAATAAATAGCTTTATACAAACAAAGTTAATATGTATATATGTTCATAAACACCGCACTTCTGTAATTTGTCTATTATTGATTTGCTGTTGAATAATATTTTCTTGATGTTCAGTGGGTTAGTCATGATAACATTAAAATTGTACCCTTTACGACTATTTAAAATTTTATTTGATAATTCACCAGCAAACTCAAATTGATGCGAACTATTTTTTTGCGTGCGTTATAAACATATTTGTCAAATTGTCCATTTTTTTTCATTTTAACTAGTTTGTCGATTAAGGAAAATACTGTAACCATTATTTTTCGAATTTGTTATAATAATGTTTATTTCTTCATTGAAGTTTACTGTATTTAGGGGTATATGGATAAGTCTATGTATTAAAGAGTGAAAGGTGCTCATTTTGATTTTAAAATGGGTATTGGAAGAATTTGAAATAATTATATCGGTAGAAGTAGGTTTTCTAAATATTGTAAATTCTAATGTATTGTTTGATTTTTTTATTGTAAGATCTAAGAAGTTGAGACAATCATTGTTTTCTAACTATGAAGTGAATTAGATATTTTTATTAATTGAGTTTAAAAATATTGCAAAAAAATCTAATTGTCTTAGAATACTATCCCAAATGCAAAAAAATATCAAGTGTCCAGTAAAATATGTGTTTGGATTTATTTTTGTCAGCAAAAATGAGTTCTTCAAAATTCACCATACGTATTTCTGCTAATAGTGGTGATAACGGTAAACCCATAGGTAGACCGTCTAGCTGACCATATATTGTATTATTAAATTCAAAGTAATTCTGGTCAATGCATATACGAACAAGTTTTTTCATTTCACCTTTTTCATTGTTATGTCGATTCAAATTTTCTATTAATTTGTCCAGAATTACTTTCATTTCATCTGTTGGGATCGATGTGAATAGACTTTTTACGTCGAAAGTCTACTGAATTTTTAACGGGTAAAAGAAAATTAACAAAATTAGATAATTTAATATTTAAGTACTTGCAGAGGTTGTATGTTGGTGCATATAAGTAGAAATTCACCAGTTATGGCAAATCATATAAGACTGGATTAATTTTTAGTAATTTAAAATGGTCTTCTTTAGTTATAAAATCTGAGCATTCTTTACTGGTTATTTTAAAATTTATTAGTCGGAATTCAAAAGATTGTTCATTTTTACTAAGTAATCATTTTTATTTATTAAGGTTACAGTGTTACCTTTGTCGGCTTTTGTTAATATGATGTCTTTTTATTTACTTTCTTTTTTGAAAGATTGATTGCTTTAAATTCTGAAGAGGGTGGTTTATTTGACAATTTATGTTTAGATATTATATTGGCTTTTTTATTGTTCTTAGTAATTCATAATTTAAAGAAGGTAGTTTTTTGCAAATAATTTTAGCATTTATGCCGATTGATTCAATGATAGATTTTCGAAATTAAAGTAAAGTAATAAAAAATAATCCGACTCATAAGCCCATAATGAGCGGCAAACAAGTCAATAATAATATTGAAGAGATTTGTCAACCCCCGATTATGACGGCTCTTATTACCTGAAAGTGTAATCGATATATATTAGCCTAACCTTTTTTACATCATTAATTACTTTTTGATAATGACATATTGTGGAAACTGGTCGAATAAGAAATAATAAAATTTTCTGTAAAAGAAACCAAGTTTATTTTAATTCTAATCAAGATAGTTCAAAAAGTTTCACCACGGGTTAAGTAAGCAATTAGTTAAATATATGTGATAACTAGTGTTCTGTAAAGCCTATTTTTTCATATGATTTTTCAATAAGAAAAGCCAGTGCTTTATTTCTAATCTGATGAGTCTGATACATTTTCGTTTTTTTTTTCTGTTTGTTGTGATCTTGAAAGTCAGAACTTTTGATTGATATATTTATTTATATTTGTATTGGTTATCTATTGTTCATCTGTATTTAAACAATCCACCTTCCCATCAATATCCAAGTTGTCATTATGGGTGACAGTTTCCAATGCCGAGACATCCGAGTTAGTGTTCGTGCTCGGCGCGAAATTTGGTTTTAGAATCGTGCGATTTTTGCGCTGGTGCTTGTACAGTTCTTATATGCTTCCTTTTTGATTGTTAAGGCAGCCCTTATGTGGTTTTGTGTGGACTCGTTATTTACTATAACACTGCAGAATAAGCAGACATCTATTGCTTTTTAATATTTAAAGACCTACAACTTAGCGAGACACATCAATATGCGGATGATACATAAGTGTTTTTATTATTTTCACCACACCAGTCAGTTGAGTATCAAAAAATTATTCCGAATATGGTGATTCTAAGAGGAAATGCAAAATTTATGGTTACCAATGTGACTCCTTTGAAGATCGCATCAATTCAGCAATTAAAAACTATCCATTAATTGGCTACACTAGCTGGTATTTCAAACTTATGGTTGTCATCATCACAGTAATCTTATATGCAGTCTTAAACTTAGCGTTGTTTCTGAAGAAATGACCGACCGACAGAGTATTCAGAGAAGCAGCGCGAACAGTAATATTCCAGGAGACACGAGACAATACTCAGGAAGCTAACGAAGTACAGTTCGAGTACCAGTTCCCAGTCTTCAGATATCTAACTTAGAAGATCATAAAGACTAGGAAATGCAAAGCCACTTGTAGGATTCTCCGCTGAAGATTTAAACAATCACCTATTTAAGGGGGTGTTAAGTAGTTCTAAAATACGACGATATTCGATGTTCAACTTATAATCATCATAATATTTCCTAATATTATTAGGAATATTTATATTTACATTACTACATATTTTCTTAACAACTTATATTTATTGAAAGAAGAATATATTTAGTAACTCTAATTACGTTTTTACGACCTGCTTATTTACACAGGAATGTATATTAATAATGATTACAAATTTAATAACATCATTATCAAGTTCAGACTTGCAATTTTATTGTACGTGTATATAATTTTCTTCATTAGATAATCTACAATAATAATCACTTTAACTTTTATATATATATATATATATATATATATGGTTTTGTGTTTTTTCGGGTGTTGTCCCGCGTGGAGTTTTTCGAGTTTTCTCGACGTTTCGGCGACTTCACATTCGCCATCTTCAGGAGTGTGTTGATATCTTGAAATATTCAATTAAACACAAAACCAGATTACACCCGCGAAAACCTAAGATGTAACATATATATATATATATATATATATATATATATATATATATATATATATATATCCTTTAGCTTAAAACTCACGAACTGGCTAGAGCACCGTCAGACACTTCTAGAATTATATTTATATATTTAGATATATTATAAAATCGAAACGTCGAAACTCGAGTCGTAATGCATTGTTTAGATTTATATAATTGTGCCTACACGTTATACACTATTTTTAAAATAATTATTTGTGGTTAAAACATAGTGAATTTTTCAATTTAGTCGTATTCATTACCGACTCCTATGTTTTCCTAGTTTGTGTATTTAGTTAGTCACTACGAAGGGACCCATTAGTGTGAAGATGTGTGACTTTGTTTATTAATTTCTTTGTTTATCTTATCCTATACATTTATCTACATCCTCAGAACAATGATTTGTGGGATATGTAATACATTCATAGCGCGAAACAACATAAGAACCGTAATTAAATTTACTGGAAGCTGTAATAATTGGTACCACACAATCTACATCCATTTGACCTAATCGAAAATACAGGAAGAAGAGGCAAGAAAAAATGATGCTAAATGGTACTGTGGTAATGAATGCAAATCCGTTATAACTAAAACAAAAACAACAGAAAACATTGCAACTGGTAGTAAAGTTGATATGCAAATACCTTAAGAACTCGAATCTCTACTCAGCCAGTATTTCGGCGACTTTAGAAAAGATTTTGCGATTTATTTTAAATCAATCGAAAATAAATAAGTAATTGTAGAGGCTTTCACTTCGTGATACATTTTGATAAATTCAAAATAAATAAACAATTAACTTTGTTGGTATCACTTTTTATTTACACTTGTAACTATAGTTTCGACAACTTCAGCTTGTCATTATCAAACAATAGTTTGAAGTTGTCGAAACTATAGTTACAAGTGTAAATAAAAAGTGATACCAACAAAGTTAATTGTTTATTTATTTTGAATCAATCGAAAATAAGTTGTATACAATGAACAAGCAAATTATTACATTGGAAAAAGAAAATACCATATTGAAACAAGAATTTCAAAACCTTCAAGAAAAACTTCGTACTGGAAGTACACAAGCGTCCTCACCAGGTACGGATGTTGAGGTAAATGATTTGAATCTTATCTCACAGGAAGTTTTCGAAAGGAATAAACGAGCAAATAATGTAATAATATTTAATGCATTAGAAACAATTTGTCGACACAATATTAAATACTCTCGGCTGTAGGGTGTCATCAAAAAGGATTATGCGCCTTGGCAAGTCTAAACAATTAAAGCCTAGACCCATTAAAATAATTCTTAACAATAATGAAGATAGGAAGCAGATTTTGCGTAATTCCAGAAAAATAGGCGATCTATAAAACGCGATCTAACACCCAGGCAATTGGAATATGAACAGAGAACACGGGCTAAATTCAAACGAAGGAAGATAGCAGGCGAAAACGTCAGAATTAAATATAATCAAGGTATTCCTACCATCACCCCGGAAGATAACCTAAGCATACCCACTGCTATATCGGAAGACCCATAAGCTCCCAACAAGTTACACATAAGTCCGTCATCGATATCTTGTATCAAAATGTTCGTGGTTTGTTAACTAAAACTACTGAGACACTAAAAATGTTGCAATTAATAGCTTTTATGTATATATGTTAACGGAAACTTGGCTACGTGATGGTGTGCACGACTCGGAATTATTCACTGGAGATTATATAGTTTTTAGACAGGATCGAGCAAATAGTAGGGGAGGTGGTGTCCTCATTGCCGTACATCAACAATATTCGTGTACAAGATACAATATAAACATACAGTCTAACCCGGAAGTTTAGTATGCTTATACATATCGCCTGCGTAAACGTTATAGGTATATCAACAAATTTTAGAAGCTATTGATGATCATATTACACAATTTAAAATGTTATAATCTGTGGCGATTTCAATATACCATTTACACATACAAATTTAGATAGTAGCAACAACAAGACTTATGACAGAGTTTAAACAATTTGTTAATACCAATAACTTGTGGCAACAAAATAGATTCATAAATGTAAGCAGTAGCTTGTTAGATCTGGTTCTTTGGTCATACGATATTATATGTTATATCTCTAACGACGTGTATTTAGAAAAAAAAAGACATACCACCCAGCATTAACTATGTCTATTAGTACGTTAACAGAGAAAGAACTAATTTTTAATGAAAATAATATACGTAGGGAATTTAATTTTAGGAAGGCAGATTTAATGAAATTATATAAGAAAAACAAAAAACAAATTGGTCACTTGCTATCCAATGCACGGATGTGAATTCTGCTTGTGAAGCATTTTATAAGAGTTTAAATGCACTAATTGTCGATTGTGTCCCTCTTCGTAAATTTACTAAGATCAATAGGAGTTTCCCCGCATGGTTTAGTGCTAATGTTAGGCGTGTAATCAGAAGAAAAAACCATTTCAAACTTTACAATAGAACTAAATTTAATTTCTATAAGATGCGCGTTGCAAGGCTACGCAACGAAATTAGAAATTTATTAGAGGTAGACTATAAACTCTTTATTCAGAATGCTAAAAACTTAATAAAACAAAATCCAAAAAAGCTATGGTCTTACGTTAATAGTGAAAAATTACACTCTAGTATTCCTGGAATTATACAGTCAGATAATATATTATATTTACCACGCCCTCAGAGATTGTTAATGGTTTTGCTACTTATTTTCAGTCAGCCAACAACTTAAGGATGCGAACAGCAACATATTCTCGCTACAAATAATCTCTTAGCAAGATGTATTAACTAAAAGATATTAAAAAGAACTTTATTCAGGCCCTGATAATATCCTGGCATTCTTAGTATCTGACTGCATAACGTGTTTAATGTCACCGGCATACACCAATCATTCTAATTCTCTCAAAAAAGATTCATTAGGTTTTATTATCGGCGTTCTTATCAGAACGTCTCAACGCGTCCAACTTGCCGAAATTCAAATTCAAAGATTATTATTACTGAAATCACAATTAAATCATATTATTATTAAGTATACTTTGCTTTTTCCAAATTTCGCCGCATGAACGATTTCCAAATGAGTAAAGTTTGTTTCGTATATTAAGATGTAAATTAGTTAAGTAGAGTAGGTAACCATCGTAAAACCGTGACCCATAAAAATTGTAAATATTGCCGGGATAATAGACCCGAAATCTATTTTTAGAAAAATAAGCCGATGTTTGCACCCTAAACTCGCCTTAACACGCGCTTACCTGCGTTAAGGGACGCGCACGCTTACTTGGGTTAAACCTTAATTGCCATGACGTCACAAGCGGAAATCCCCATAGTGTTTTTCGCGATTTTTAGCGAAACCATACGCTATACAAAATCGCCACGTACGTCATCATTGAGCCAGGAAAATTTCCTATAGAATAGTTATAGTTTCATGTTAAACCTTATTCTAATTACAGCTAGGCGAATTATTTAAAATATTAAATATTATTAAATATTAATTATAATTATAATATTGCAACTAGGATATAGAAAATCTGCAAATTTTTTTTGTATATATTCTTTCACGGTTTTACGATACAATACTATGCATAAACAATCACATCACATTCCCTTCACATCTAGACAAATATTCGAATTAATTTTACATTCGCGATTTCATTATAATCAAATTAATTTGCTGTTTTTTTTATATAATATTTGTTTATGGATAGTATTGAGTAATATATTATAGATGCAGAATTCGATTCTCAATTTTATTCTTTGAAGGTAGAGCACGTTTGATTGTTTGTTTTGTTTAGATTTATTTACATTATTTTGATATTCTTAAACTCGTCAACAATATTATTTCATTAATTCATCGTCGGACAAGATAAAGCGAATGTTAAGCTATAATTCCAAATAATTAAAGCATATATAATTGAGATAAGAAAATCGTTGTAATTTTGATTTTCTAGAATGTCCACAGGTTAATTTAGGAAAATTAATCTTCATTTCTTCTAATACAAGTCACACAACTCAAGGCACAGAATAATAAGCTACACATTATTTATAAATATGTGCAAAGATTTGGTTGCCATCATAATTTGTTTAGAACGCTTCGTTGTGATGCGGTACGCAATCTAAGAAGAAATGGCTAGTTGTCCGAAAATTCGGTAGGGCGCAACCTGATCGCCCAGGTATACTATAAAGGCAACGAATCCTGTTCAGATCCAGCCATTAGGAGCAGGAGCAGCTCCCAACGACCATCGCACTCAAAAACCAAGTAAGTAATGCATGTTTCTTTACTATTATTCTTTTTGCTTGTAACTTGCTCTGCACTCTACCCTGAGCTAATCGTGCAGTTACGAAGCCAAGGACAATCGTAATTTTGTTGATAGTTTATTTTTATGTATATTCGTATACATATCTTTCTTACTCTCTTAAATTCCTATGCGATTAGTCCCGGAGGGGTTATCTTCTTTAGGTTTCCCCTGCTTTCTACAATTAGAAAGAGCTAACCCGTAACATTGTGGCGCCCAACTTGATAGGTTTTAAATAAATCCACGACCCTGGTATAACTCATTTTTAAAATTTTATATCACTTAATTAAATCGTAACATTGTGCCGCCCTACTATTGGTTATAAATAATCCACGACCCTGTTTTCTTTTTTTTTTTTTAAACGATATAAAACCCTTTGTTATTTTACCAGGTTTGTTTTATTTTTTGATATTGATATACAGTCACTTAAGTAATTCATGACATTCTACCATCGTTTTTTTTATAAATTAATTTATATAGAACACGTACTGATTTCGTAACAAAGTGACGCTTAAATAGTGGTAAACTAATAACTCATGACCCCCTTTTTCATTCATATCACGTGCAATTCAATTTAATCTTCAGTGAATTTCATAATATTAATTTACTCGTTTTGATTTTCACAATAGTCACTTTCAAGCCCATTTTACGACCTATGTGAAACTCTAGTTTAAAAGTAAATTCAAAATAGGATTCTCGTGGCTGCATATATTTGTATTTTTTCCTTCAAGTAATGACGTGATTGTTTAATAAATGTTATTTTAAGTATTGTCACAATAACAACAAGAATCTTCAGGACAAGTTACATATTTATTTACTTTCTATTTATTACTGTCTCCTTGAACGTTTTAGAAATACATGAATTTTTAATTTCAATTAATAATTTAGAATTTATAATTATACAATTGTTTCTATATAATCATATATATAACACTGTGCGCACATCCTACAGACGGGGCCGCATAAATTCAGCTAGGAAAATATTTTTAATTTTTATTGAAGCGGGATAATCAGTCAAAAATATAAGCTTCAATTCTTATGTTATTCTATTAATTTCGGGATCGCAACGGGGCCGAACGTAATTTAAAACACGCCAATAATTAATTGAGCATCAAATTACGCGAAAGAATAAGATCATGTCTACTTACTCTCTAAAAAGTAATAATCCCCAACATTCGCGCGAAATAAGCTGTGAAGATAATATATATGAGGACGTCAGAAGATCTGTTAGTAGAGACCAAATAGCTGCAGAAATAGAAGCAATGGAACGGAATCACAACGACAGAATGTCCACACTTCGCCGTGAAATGGAAGCCCTAAATCGGTATGAAAACCAAGACCGCGCCCGTTTTCCCGAAGAAGCTCTTCCAGAAACGTCTACATACGAAAACGATATGCTGCAACAAATACGGGAATTTAAAATTGACCGCGAGAACTTCCTACGCGAAAAAGAACGTTTCCAGCGCGAAATTCGCGAACAGCAGCAACGCCTACAACGACAAGCGGATGACATGTACAGGAGATTCGACATATTAGAAGAACGCGTCCATTCGCGACTATCAAATGAAGAACCGGAGGTACGAGCCGCAGCCTATTCTCCACAGCCCAGGTATAATTCAATTAGCCCGCCTCCGCAGCATCAGATACAAATGGAAGCGCAAGTTCATGAACCTCTTCACCGAGATCATGCTGCCCAACCTCTCCCAGTCCACGAGGAAGTTCTGCGCCAGGCCACCCAGACCAATAAATACATTCTGGACATTTTAACTGGAACGAAGAAAGTGGAAAACGACATTCCATATAAATTCACCGGGAAGGAAGACCCTCAATATTTCATTAGCCAGCTGGAGCGGGAATTTGAAGGAATTCAATTGGAGGACAACATGAAGAATCGTCGTGCACTTGCTCGTATGTCCCCGGATTGCCTAAAATTATATGCGCCGTACTTTGCAGACCACGTGCCACGGAGTAAAGCGAAAGCGTTGTTTATCAATTCAATTGATCCGGAAAATATAGCCCATGAGGAGATGTTAGAACTATTATCCACTACACAAGGATCGACACCTCCTGGTATCTTTGCACTACGTAAAGAGACGCTATTCGATAAATATGTTGTAAATTGGTCGGAAGTGATGAAAACAAAAGTAATGTGGAAATTAGCCTCCAATGATCTTCGTCAGGCTCTTGTTTTTAGACCACGAACAGTCGCGGAATTCGTCACACAAGCAGCACAGTTAGCCACAACAATTCCATCTTATCGAATAACAACAGAAGTGGAGGTAAAACCAATGAAACTCAACAGTTGAATCGAAGTGCCCCATACAATCCCACACGATGTTCACCACCCCCACAGAATAATAATCATAGACAAGGACGTTATAACACACGCAGTAATTATTAACGTTATCAAGGTTATAATTACAATAATAATGTAAATAAAAATAGCGGAAATTATGATTCGACAGAATATAAACCAAAACCAAAAAGGAGCAATTACAATCCTGCGCTAAATAGATCTCCACAGAAAACCCGCTCAGTAAATAGGCACGGTTATAGACAAAACTCCTCCAATAATAAACAAAATACGGAATACGTACGCAGACCATCATGACCACCACAAAATAAACAGAAGAACTTTCCGCAAGATCCGCCCTTATGTCAACGTTGCCGAAAAGGGAATCATTGGAACGATGAATGTCCTAACGTTCAGGGAAACGGACAACAGCGGCAGAGCTAAATCTAAATTGCCTCTCTGCTCTTGCCGCTAAATGGAAACGACCACACGCATTTCAACTAAACCGATACCACCCTTACGATAGGAAAACTTCGCCCCAAGATAGAATGTATAGTAGCAAACACGAACTTAAGGACCAATTTATCAGCGCGTTCCCGTGTACTCGTAGGATTTTCAAGTTCTTAGGCAGTCGCCGTGACTGCAAAATAAACAATTCCAGTGCGTTACAACATACTGCTGCAAGCCGCATAAGTGATAGTGCCCGCGATACAGACGCTATACAAGTAAATCCTCCACTGTGTTCATTACAACCACGCACTGGTAAACTTATATTGTTACCACTTATCACTAAAAATTACACTATCACATGTTTACTTGACCTAGGATCTGGTCAAAACTATATTCGCCCCGTCCTTACTTCTCATATAAAAACGCTCCGAATCAAGACAAACCTCGCAGGACGAAACTCAACAGCCGATATTATAGGAGTTACATTGTTAAATTTTCAGCTGGGAAATCAGATGTTCGAAGAAGAGTTCCTTGTTATGCCTGACTTAAGATTCGATGCAATCTTAGGCATTACCTTCTTTTTAAAGCACGATGCAGTAATCGACTGTGCTAAATGTTGCATGCACATAGGTAAAGAATTGCGACAAACTATCCGGTGGATGCATAACAACTACAGTAAAGACGAAGCAACGCCGATTCCAAAACTACAACACGGTTTCGAAGGAGTCGCGGCTAAACACTTCGAAGAACTTGTCGAACGCTTTGGAAGGACGTTTCAACCGAAGGATCAATTCGCCCGTCAATCACGAACATCTGAACATAAAATCCAATTGACCACTGATAAACCTATTCGTCTACGCCCATATCGAGTCAGTCCTAGCAAGAAACAAGAGATCGATCGACAGGTAGAAGATCTCCTTGTTCAAGGAATAATCGAACCATCCACGAGCCCATATTCGTCACCTATTGTCCTTGTACAAAAAAAGGATGAGAACAGATTTTGCATCGACTATCGCAAAATAAATGAAGTAACCTTGTCAGAACCAACATCGTTGCCAGTGATCCAGGAAGCCTTGCGCGATCTTGGGGATGCCTGTATTTTCTCAACGCTCGATTTAAAGAGTGGGTACTGGCAGATACCGATGGAAGAGGAATCAAAAAAGTTTACAGCTTTTTCAACGTTGGATGGAGGACATTACCAATTCCGCGTGATGCCTTTTGGACTTAAAAATGCCCCGTCAACGTTTCAACGTTTGATGTCACAGGAAGTGCTTTCAGGAATGATCCACAACTTTGCAATGGTGTACCTGGATGATATTATCGTGTATTCCAGGACACCCGAAGATCATCTTAGACACTTGGCCTTGGTGTTTGAACGTCTCGACCAATTCGACCTGAGATTAGGCGTGGATAAATGCACTTTTGGAAAGAAAATGTTGGAGTATTTAGGACACATGGTTCATGAAGATAGGACGCGTCCCCTAGAAAAACACATACACCAAATTAAAAATCACCCCATTCCCAAGACTCGTAGACAGTTACGTAAGTTTCTAGGTTTATGCAATTGGATCCGGCAGTATATTAAGGGATTTGCTAACATAGTCGCTCCTTTTAATGATTTAACTGCCACCAAACGCGCTTTTAAGTGGAACGCAGAAGCAATGAGAGCAATGGAGACTTTGAAGCAAGAAATTCAACAGCCACTACAGCTTCACCGACCTCTGCCCGACATGCAATACACAGTGCAGACTGATGCGTCTCAACTCGGTATCTTGGCGGTACTGTTTCAAACGGATGGAAAAGGCGAGAAAAGAATAATATCGTTCGACTCAGCGAAATTAAACGAAACGCAGAACAGATACCATATCAACGAATTGGAATGTATGGCACTTGTGTGGGCTCTTAAACGATATCGTCCTTTACTAGAAGGACATCACATACGCGTGGTAACTGATAGCAAAGCACTCACTTGGCTCGCAAATTTTAAAGATCATAGATCGAAACTTACTAAGTGGGCACTTGTTTTGCAAAGTTTTGATTTCGAAATAGTCCATTGCCCAGGGAAAGAATATCAATTACCGGACCTCCTCAGCAGAAATCCGGAAGAAAAATCAGTTGGAGAGTTACCCGAATTAGAAAACAACCTGCCTCCAACACTAAACCTTCTCGAAGCCCCTATCGTCCAAACCGTTGTAGAAGCACAACAAGAAGACGACGAAACCCAAGACATTATTCAAATCCTTAGCGATATATATCACGCAGACTGGACGAAATATAATGAAATGTACGAAGTAATAGACGGTACATTATACCACATTCCAGTGAACGATCGTGACAGGACGCTCTACGTACCAACCACCATTCGAGCTCGAGTTCTACATGCCATGCACGACGAAGCTATCCATCCAGGCCGCGATGAAAGTTTACGAGGTATACGTACATGTTATTTCTGGCCATCGCTTGTGAAAGACGTACGAAACTATGTAGCAGGATGTCTCGTCTGCATAGCAACAAAACGCGGGAAAAGACAGAAAGCTGCGACTATGCGAGCGCGAGTTCCCATAGCTCCGTTTCACACAATCGCAGAGGATCTGATAGGACCGTTTCCACTATCTACTACGAGAAAGCGGTCTGTAATTGTCGTAACGGATCTATTTACAAACTGGGTGGAAGCTTTTCCTGTTTGTCGAACCACATCGGGCAACATTCTTAAATTACTGGAAGAACAAGTATT
Organism: Ontholestes murinus; assembly: GCA_963969525.1. Classification (NCBI taxonomy): domain Eukaryota; kingdom Metazoa; phylum Arthropoda; class Insecta; order Coleoptera; family Staphylinidae; genus Ontholestes; species Ontholestes murinus. The sequence continues at coordinate 31,749,987 of OZ018399.1, forward strand.
CCACAGGTATGGCACTTGTGTGGGCTCTTAAACGATATCGTCCTTTACTAGAAGGACATCACATACGCGTGGTAACTGATAGCAAAGCACTCACTTGGCTCGCAAATTTTAAAGATCATAGATCGAAACTTACTAAGTGGGCACTTGTTTTGCAAAGTTTTGATTTGGAAATAGTCCATTGCCCAGGGAAAGAATATCAATTACCGGACCTCCTCAGCAGAAATCCGGAAGAAAAATCAGTTGGAGAGTTACCCGAATTAGAAAACAACTTGCCTCCAACACTAAACCTTCTCGAAGCCCCTATCGTCCAAACCGTTGTAGAAGCACAACAAGAAGACGACGAAACCCAAGACATTATTCAAATCCTTAGCGATAGATATCACGCAGACTGGACGAAATATAATGAAATGTACGAAGTAATAGACGGTACATTATACCACATTCCAGTGAACGATCGTGACAGGACGCTCTACGTACCAACCACCATTCGAGCTCGAGTTCTACATGCCATGCAAGACGAAGCTATCCATCCAGGCCGCGATGAAAGTTTACGAGGTATACGTACATGTTATTTCTGGCCATCGCTTGTGAAAGACGTACGAAACTATGTAGCAGGATGTCTCGTCTGCATAGCAACAAAACGCGGGAAAAGACAGAAAGCTGCGACTATGCGAGCGCGAGTTCCCATAGCTCCGTTTCACACGATCGCAGAGGATCTGATAGGACCGTTTCCACTATCTACTACGAGAAAGCGGTCTGTAATTGTCGTAACGGATCTATTTACAAACTGGGTGGAAGCTTTTCCTGTTTGTCGAGCCACATCGGGCAACATTCTTAAATTACTGGAAGAACAAGTATTCCACAGGTTTGGGTATCCACAGTGCATTATCAGCGATAACGGATCACAATTTACAGCGAGACAGTGGCATAAACAAATGCATCGCTGGGGAGTGGATGCGTATTATACTCCCGTATATCATCCCCAGGCCAATCCAACTGAAAGGAGGAACCAAGAATTAAAAAAAAGCCTCCGAATCAAAATGCAGGGACAGCCCGGGAAGCAATGGTCTCAACACCTCCAGAGTATTCGGTTCGAACTCCGTTCGCGCGCCAATGCTGCAACTGGCTTTACTCCGGCACGAGCACTATTAGGATACGATCTTCCTCGACCAGGAGAACGCAAAATTTCACGATCGCAGCCACCTATAGCTCCAGAACACGAGACAAGGGATATTCGATTAGGAGTCATTCGCGATCGACAATTGCAGTATGCTCGCAAATACGACAAGCCAGATGAGCCTCCAAAATTCGCACTTGGCCAGACGGTGGTTATTCGCAACCACCCAATAAGTGACCAACAAAACCCTGCCGGTTTTGCTTCCAAATGGCTAGGACCATATACCGTGCGTGAAGTACTCTCCGGTCGTGTGTATCTAATTGATCGAAATGGACAAGATGTCAGGGTACATGCTGATGTTATCCGGCCAGTGCCACTTCAGCAACCAGAACTAAATCCACGACCTCCCTCTCAACCAGCCTCTGAAGTAGACGAAGAAGGTGTCGGTTAGTGCCTGTGCTTTATTATTGTACCATAAGTGACTAGCTTTCCCGCGATATAAACGCTCATCCGGAAACTAAAGACGCTACCATACCGCGTTACAGTGTTAATAAGTACAGGACGCTCATGTGCCGAGTGAAATTAGTTTAAGTTTAGTGTACGTGTATATAAGTGTAAATAACTGTATAAAATGGTATTTTGGACTCCGCAAACGTCGCGATTCCATGAGCAGATCCAGTGTCATAGAAAACACATTCGCGGATTAAAACACTCTATTTCATGAGCAAAGAGTGCCACCCAGTGAAACTCTAAAGAAGACGCGTGAGGACTACCGCCCTATCCCAAGGATATGGAATCCGTTGAGCGAATCGGGAGGATTTAGAGTTAACCAGCAACATATTTATTAAAACTACCAGTTTCCTGACTGACAATGGGCAGTCTAATAACCCATTGTGGCGCCCAAAAATTTCACACCCTATTCTATGTCAAGCTTTAACGTCGCCAGTGCCTCGTATTTAGCGAAGATTCCGGAGCCGGTGCTCCCTACCCCAAGGTGACATGAGTATATCGAAGCCGTCGATTGGTAAATATTAACCACTGACAACAACCACATGTGTGTATATATTTTCTATTATTGTATCAATATTCATCAGATTTGTATGTATGTATTTAATTTAGGAACAAATGTATAAAGATAGACTCATATATATATACTTGCAGAAACAAATTTTACTCATTTTACGGGGCCGAATTGTTATCGGCGTTCTTCTCAGAACGTCTCAACGCGTCCAACTTGCCGAAATTCAAATTCAAAGATTATTATTACTGAAATCACAATTAAATCATATTATTATTATTATTAAATATACTTTGCTTTTTCCAAATTTCGCCGCATGAACGATTTCCAAATGAGTAAAGTTTGTTTCGTATATTAAGATGTAAATTAGTTAAGTAGAGTAGGTAACCATCGTAAAACCGTGACCCATAAAAATTGTAAATATTGCCGGGATAATAGACCCGAAATCTATTTTTAGAAAAATAAGCCGATGTTTGCACCCTAAACTCGCCTTAACACGCGCTTACCTGCGTTAAGGGACGCGCACGCTTACTTGGGTTAAACCTTAATTGCCATGACGTCATAAGCGGAAATCCCCATAGTGTTTTTCGCGATTTTTAGCGAAACCATACGCTATACAAAATCGCCACGTACGTCATCATTGAGCCAGGAAAATTTCCTATAGAATAGTTATAGTTTCATGTTAAACCTTATCCTAATTACGGCTAGGCGAATTATTTAAAATATTAAATATTATTAAATATTAATTATAATTATAATATTGCAACTAGGATATAGGAAATCTGCACATTTTTTTGTATATATTCTTTCACGGTTTTACGATACAATACTATGCATAAACAATCACATCACATTCCCTTCACATCTAGACAAATATTCGAATTAATTTTACATTCGCGATTTCATTATAATCAAATTAATTTGCTGTTTTTTTTATATAATATTTGTTTATGGATAGTATTGAGTAATATATTATAGATGCAGAATTCGATTCTCAATTTTATTCTTTGAAGGTAGAGCACGTTTGATTGTTTGTTTTGTTTAGATTTATTTACATTATTTTGATATTCTTAAACTCGTCAACAATATTATTTCATTAATTCATCGTCGGACAAGATAATGCGAATGTTAAGCTATAATTCCAAATAATTAAAGCATATATAATTGAGATAAGAAAATCGTTATAATTTTGATTTTCTAGAATGTCCACAGGTTAATTTAGGAAAATTAATCTTCATTTCTTCTAATATAAGTCACACAACTCAAGGCACAGAATAATAAGCTTCACATTATTTATAAATATGTGCAAAGATTTGTTTGCCATCATAATTTGTTTAGAACGCTTCGTTGTGATGCGGTACGCAATCTAAGAAGAAATGGCTAGTTGTCCGAAAATTCGGTAGGGCGCAACCTGATTGCACAGGTATACTATAAAGGCAGCCGCCCTTAAGGAAAAAAAAATCTCTGCTAAGCAATCGCACGTAACAGTCGCATCCGCATTAACGTCCTGACTTTTTTTTTTTGAAATAAGTATTTAAATACCAAGTTTAATCGCGTGCTCAACCTCAAAGGTCTGTAAATTATCTTAGTCTTACATTTGTTATTATTCTTTCATTATTTTGTTTGTTATTGTTGTTGTTATTATTGATCTTGTCAATATAACTTCTCTTTGAGAAGAATTCTAAATTAATTTGAACACCGTATTTTATTCAATCAATCCTTAAACTCAGTGCATAGTGAAAGTGTAAGTGTTCTCAACGAATCCTGTTCAGATCCAGCCATTAGGAGCAGGAGCAGCTCCCAACGACCATCGCACTCAAAAACCAAGTAAGTAACGCATGTTTCTTTACTATTATTCTTTTTGCTTGTAACTTGCTCTGCACTCTACCCTGAGCTAATCGTGCAGTTACGAAGCCAAGGACAATCGTAATTTTGTTGATAGTTTATTTTTATGTATATTCGTATACATATCTTTCTTACCCTCTTAAATTCCTATGCGATTAGTCCCGGAGGGGTTATCTTCTTTAGGTTTCCCCTGCTTTCTACAATTAGAAAGAGCTAACCCGTAACAGTTTTTGTGTTATAAGAGTATGTATGTATACTCTGATTATTCTATTAGCTATCAAGACCTACTGAACTTTTTTGATACGCCCCCACTTGCTGGTTTATTTATACAATATTTTAAATAATAATATTGACACCCCAAATTTTGTTTTTATCTGTACCGCATTTTGGTTTGTATTCTTAAATGATGTTTTTTTAAATATGTATAATTATTTCCCTGTAATTAGATTTCAGTCTGTTGGGAAAATAAATTATTATTACTATTAGTAGTAATTAATAAATAGTGTTCGACGTAGTCTTGTGTTCAACTAAGATTACGAAATTCCAATCCATAACACATACACGTATATAAGCTCATTGCAAAAATAGTCAGAACAAATATGTCCGTTGAAATTTTATATTTTGGATATTGGAAAAAAATCATGAAAACAATCATTTTGTATAGAAAAAAAGAGTAATAGTTTTCACAGTGTAGTAGTAAATATGCGTATTTCTGTATGCAAGTGATAATGTGATACATTAAAAATAAGAGTATCATAATGCCATTAAGATATCTTCTTTTGTCTACAGCTAAACTAAGATTGGGTAAATAATCACCGAATATTATAGGGGACTGTCAATAAAAATAATAATAAAAAACATTAAATAAGTGTTTTCCTGCCAATAAAGCCATGGGTCAGTTCTAATAATAATAATTATTATTACCCCTGTTAAAAGATCCCCATAATTATCTGTAGTTGTCCACTTAACTAGGAAATCTTAGTGCAAAGCTTTAAATAATAGACGGAACTTTAATTGTGATATCTTGATGTACGGATACCCGAAAAGTTAGAAATCCAAAGTGAAACTCGGTTTCCCTGTCTTCAACTGCTTTACGCTGATGAGATTCAAAATATTCGAAACCGGTCAGTAGCTGTTGCTGACAGGAAAACAATAATTCAACATTAAAGATTATTACGGTATCAGATTTTAAAGTAAAGTGAGGTTTTATATTTTGTAGGCACGTATATATCTCTTTCTCTGCAGTTATTTCCGTTACTTCAGTTCATTTCCTGTAGATACGTGCACATGCAATCTCGTATAGGAAATAAAGTTTTCCTTGTTTGTTTCAGTTATACTATGCATGGGCGAAATTATACGCTTTGATTTGCCACGTTTTCACATTCGACAAATAATAACACGTAAATTAAATTCCGTGTTTTACTACTGACACATTCGTATTTTATTATGATTCGATCAATAAATTTTTGCGTATTTTACTTTAAAAGAGTAATAAATGTCGTTTGTAGTTTTAACTCTTTATAATCGCAATGAAGATATAAATACTGATAATTATGATTAATATAAAGCAATAAAATAGTATTTCATAATTAAATTCGCAAATATTATCGTGAGTTTTTTAGATTTAATCAATAGATTTATAAATGTAATATAATCAAAATGTATTAGTAAATGTGTTAAACTAAATCTAAAAGTTTCATAATTTTTAAATATAATAAGATAGATTAATCCATTAAAACTAATCCTTAAGTTCGTGCACTAATTGATAAAAAAATATCACGTTATTATTGTTGTACAAATAATGATACGAAAATATGTTAAATTATTCATCATGATGAATTTATATATAAATACACAAATTTTATAAACACACATTTGAAATGACACGCATCCCGATATTTATTTTATAGACAAATTTGGGAATTTATCCTGATTGATTATTAGTTTTGGATTATGCAATGTAATTTAACATAAACACAGTTAATAATAATAAATAATTTTAACTAAATATTAATATATATTTTTAGAAATTAAAAAGTATAATGTAAATAGGTCTAATAACAGCTATTAGCCCTTTAAGTGCATACAGAAAAATTATCAACATGTCCACAATTTTTTTTATAATAGAAGTAAGAAGCAATTGAAGTGAAATTACTATTTATGTATTGAGAAGTGGCAACACTAGTATTACCAGGTGAAATCTGTTTTTGCCATCGTAAAGTTTGACATATTGGACGTTATACGTACTGAGAACGTTTTGACGTGCGAGCACTGTTCTTTGCAGTACGTTGAAAATGTCATCTCGGCCAAAAGAATTGACTCGCGAAAATTTTCGAGCTATGATTTATTATGACTTTTGACTTGGTCTAATTCGAGAACAGTGCATCAATCAACTAAATTGAACTTCTGGCGATGAAGCGCCATCCACAGTCACTGCATATCGCTTGTATACTGAATTCAAAGGTGGACGCAGTTTGCTGACAGACGATGTTAAAGAAGTTCGTCCAAAATCGGTCGTTGTGCCGGAAAATATCGATTTTCTACGAAAAATAATTGAAGAAGATCGTCATAGGATATATCACAAAATGGATAAATGTTTAAGTATTAGTAAGACCAGCATACATGAGATTTTCGGAAGTTATGTGCGCGTTGTATTCTACATTTGTGGACAGATGTTCAAAAAAATGCTCATGCAGATTGATGCTGTAAAATGATTTCAAAATACAACTTTGATGCATACAAAGTTGTATACAGTATCGTCAGAGGTGACGATTTATGCATATGAGCCAGAAAGAAAAGGCCAGTCAGCCGTTTGGGTGTTTTAATGGCTCACGAAAATCAAAAAGCCGTTAATTCAGTGTAGTATACGACCATTTATTTGACTGAAGTTTTCGGTAAATTGAGAGAAACCAACTCAAAACGACAAATAATTTTGTATCACGACGATGCGTGTATTTGGACATACAAAGATAGAATTGATGGGTCATTCGCCTTACAGTCCCGATACCATGAAACATAAGACTACTGTGTAATAATCGACTCTCATCCATATTTAACCATTTTGCATATTTCAGTTTATAGGAAACAGAATCATATTTTTCACTTTTGTATTCGCGTTTGTGTTACTTTATATGATATATGCAAGAAGCATAAACAACGCCACAGTAATTGAAGATGCTAAGTACTAGCTGGTCGCATAATTAATAATACAATTACATAATATCACCATACAGATGAATATTGCAATCTTTTATACATTTTGTAAATTAACTTGTATATGCAGCAAATATAGTTTAGCCTAAGACGTATCCCTGGGGAATACCCTCAGAAATTTCGATTTCGCAGCATTCGTTTCGACATATTGTTTTCTATCAGTTAAATAACTATGCATGAACTTTATTGCATTTATTAAGAAAGCTACATACTATAATATGGCACATAAGATTTCATGACAGATTGTGTAAAATGCCTTAAAAGTTATAGTGGGCCGGTTGTAAATTAAATTTTTAAATAGTTTATTAAGGTTTTGATTTAATTCGGGTGTAAGTGAGTTTTCTATATATATCAAATTCTAGTTTATTGTCGTTTCTAATAACTAAAATATCTAGAAATGGGAGCCATCCTTTATATCTAGTACGTATGTAAAGCTTGTGCAAGGGAATAAATTGTTTAATGAGAATGTGAAATGTTCTAAATGTATGTCGGTTCTAACTATCGCGAAAATATCGTCTACATATCTGAAACGTGGATTCAGGAAGTATGATATGGAATCCTTTGCTCTGTTTTCTAGATGATTTTAAAAAATGTTACCTAGAAAAGGTGAGAAGGGATTACCCATTGTGGTGTCAAATGTTTGTTTGCAAAAGGAGTTGTTAAATTCAAACAAATTGCAATATCTAGTTCAGTAAGTTCTATATATTGTTGTATATCTTCATCGGGTGTCTAATTGTATATCAATAATTGTTTTAAAATGTTTATCGTTTCTTTTATTAGGATTCTTGGAAACAAGGATATAAGTTTTTCTTCAGGTTGTAGGGTGAAATTTCTGTAATTGGTTTACAAGCCATTTGACTATATTGTAGATGGGTGAATTATCTTCGACACTATAGGTCTATATTTGTTTCCGGATTTAAGAATTTTCGGTATACAGTGTAACCTTGGTAGTTTAGGGTGTTTGATTTTTAATTTATTAATAAGTTTTTGGTTTATTGAAGATGTTGGAGATGGGGGTTATTTAATTTAGTATAGGGGCCTGTATCTAATAATTGATTTACATCACTTATGTGATCACTTTTTTTAAGAATTACAATTTCGTTACCTTTGTCAGATTTTAGATAGTGACAGTCTTTCTCTTTTGGGGTCTTGATTGTGGTGTTATCTTCTTCCTTCCTCTTTTCATCGCTGTGTTACTACTATGTCCTCTTTTCTTGCGGGTGTTTTTAGCGGCGAGTCGACAATTTCGATGTCATTAATGATATTTTTGTTGTAATCATCCTTTGGGTAGGCGGCAAGGTTGAGGCCTTTTTTCAAAAGGTTCAATTCATTGTCAAGGAACACGTCTTCTGTTTTATTGTGTTTGTGGGAGTTCTGTTGTCACTTTCTGGTGTTGTTCGTTTAAGTTTCTTATGCAGTGTAGAAGATTTCCTCTAGACTTTTGCACTTATCACTGTGTACATTTTGTAGAATGACTCGTCCCATATATCTGGTATATAAGTTTTGGATATTGTTCATAGACAGAGATTTCGTAACTGGTGCGCTTTTTATATAATACACTTATTTCAATATTGAGCCACTTTATCTTCATTCCGGTTACTAGCTTAGATATGTTCTTCTTGTGGTTGTTGGTTCTCACTTATATGAATTTAGGGAAGATCACTATTTTGACACACTGTTGTAAAAACTATATAACTACTTATTAGATTGATTTTTGTTTTCTTTGGAAAAATGTATTAAACTTGGTTGACCAGGAAGTCATCTTGGACTTGTTGGATTGTAAGAGTACGTGAAAATGTTTATAATTAAATAAAACACTAGTTTGGCACTTTTCACTTGGTTTATTTATCGCTAAATGCATATTTCGGTCTCGAAAACTGATAAATTACAAAAATCCGGCATTTATTCCATACAATGTTCACATTGTGACAAACTCTACGTTGGCCAAACCCAGAGAAATATTATTACAATATTTAAAGAACACATGTACTATATAACAAGTTTTAACGAAAAAAAGTTAGCAGTTGCCCATCACTCATAAATTTTCGTTAAACAATGTCAAATAATTACAAAGTTATAATAATTATAAGCTCAACATATTGGGGGCAATCCAAATGAAAAAGCATCAACATAATTTATTAAATTTCGACTTGTTTGAACAATTCGTTACTAGAAATACCAATCCCGAAAAAACCCAATTACTAATACAATTGTTCACCTTACCCTCTGTTTTCCCTTCTCCGAGCAGGTATATAATAGATCGATTTTCTGTCTTTTATTTAGTTTGCTATTGATAATGGTCGCTTTGTGACCGAAATTTACATCTAGCGATAAATAAACCAAGTAAAAAAAGTGCCAAACTAGTGTTTTATTTATGAATTAAATATGTTTGTAATTATTGGCACAATACAGGGTTTGGAGAAATTACCAGAACGGTAGATTATTTCAAAAAATACAGGAGTTAGCAAAAAATTTCTTATATAAAAGTTTTAAGGCTTTTGAAACTATACTTATCTGCAATAAATTGGAATATGATGGGTGGCCTACAAAAATGTGGTGAATAAGAATTACATTTTTTAATGGAACACCCCGTATATTACTATTTATTTTGATAGTCCTGACAATTAATTAGTTTCCTTGATGTCGACGTTTCAAATTATAACGAATAACAATGTGATATTCTAATGTAATTGTAGTTACCTGACGAACACAAATTAGGTATGACCTTGGAAAATAATCTGAACGTTAAGTTTTGTAAAAATTAAACAAACAAGTACATTTCATGGCACTTACTGAAACAGAGAAAAATGATATTTTAATTTTAAGGGGAATTTGCACCCAGGCAAATTTAAAATGCGTTACAGAATGTCTGTTGGTGTAAAAAAACTACCAAAATTTGAAAGACCTAGTAATGCTACCACCGATGAGAAACAAATGGACATTCTGCTTTCAATACAAGAAAATCCCAGACAATCCACCAATCACTTTGCTTCGTATCATGAAATTGATCAATACTCTGTAGGAACCATTCTTCATACCGAGAAAATGAATGCATTTAAAGTGAACGTTGTACAAGAACGTTGTGAGGTTGACTATGATCAAAGACTACAATTTTGTGAAATAATTACTAGAAAGATTGAAGAGAACCCGCATTTTTCAAACCATATTGGTTTTTGGGATGAAGGGACATCCATACTACACGGAATGGCTAATACATAAAATTACCGTTACTGGGGGCGAAATAACCCCAACTAGTATGAATAACTGCATACACATTTTCCAGGTAAAGTTAATATCTGGAATGGATTGTTTGCGGGAAATTGGAAACTTTTTTACAGAGGAAAATTTAACCGGTGAACAATATCTTCAATTCATTCAGCAAGAAATAGTTCTAACTATAAACAATTTAACTCCCGATATTAACTTATCCTGGTATCAGCAATATGGACCTAGATAATTTCATGTTTCCAAATAGATGGATAGAAAGAAGAAGGTATATCAAATGGCCTTCACGGTCTCCCGATTTTTAGATTTCTTATATTGGGGTTTCTTGAAAATAATCCAATAATTTGGAATTAAAATTTTGAATGAAAGTGACAAATTAACAAGGGAAATGGTTTTATATACTCAATAACATTTTTGCGACAATTTATATCATTGTCAGTTAGTAAATGGGGACCATTTTCAACATTTATTAAAAAATAAAGTCGTTTTCCCATGACTTGTTATATCTACTGTTTTATGTTAACTGATGAAATTGTTTATTGGAAATTATTTTGCAACTAATCAAAATGCCATGATATCTAGGAAACTAATGAAGTGTAACGTATAGTTAATAAAATGTTAAAGTTAAAATTTCCTTTTTTGTTTAATTTTGACAGAACTTGATTTTCGGATTATTTTCCAAGACTAATTACTAATGAATTTAGGTATAATGTATGGTTAATAAAAATGTTCAAAATTAACAGGACTATCAAAATAAATAGTAACATACAGGGAGTTCCATTAAAAAAAAATTAACCTTAATTCATCACAATTTTATGGGCCACCGTGTATATTTTAATTTATTACAGATAAGTAATATATGTATATGGGCAGCACATTACAATCAAGGTAATACTAATATTGTCTTGTCTTAGAAATTATATATTTTTGCGTTATAATCTTGTATATTTGTCTGTAATTACTAACGAATACTGAACGGTAAAGCGTCTATGTTGTTGAAGCTACATCTGTCGAATTTGCTGTCATTTATTAAGTTCGTTTTTCCAAATGACTTTGGACGAATACAGAGTTTAACAGCACTTGCAAATGTTAAAATTGTTTGATCAGAACACCCATTCTGTTCATCGCGCTTCGCCTATTTTACGGTCGCCATATTCGTACTACCTAGAGGACTATTCGCAGTGTGATGAATTAATTTCAGTCTACTGGTTCAGCAAATAATGAACCAACACGTGCATCCGAATTCAAAATTGTCGAATTTGGGGCAATAATAATTTTATAACTTCCTTCATATAAGGCTATAATCTGCAGTGCATTAGATTAATAGGCCACACGTCTTCGGTATCGGTATCTACAACCTCTGACAATAAAGTTCGGTAAATAGTCCTGTGATATTAACGTAGATGAAACGAAAGTTACTTTACTCTCTTTCGAAACAGCCACATCAAAAAAGGGGGTGGTGCAAATTAAACATCCACCATTCTCGTCAGATTTCAATTCTCTTGACTTCTTTCTATTTCTACTACTGAAACTCTCTTTGAAACGAAAGAAATTTGACGATATTGCTGACATCCAACGAAACGTGATGAGGCTTTTAACTATATCCCCTTCTTGAAAAGTTTCCAGGACATCTATAACAGATCTCAGCGATGCATAGTTATGGGAGGTGACTACTTCGAAGGACAGTAAGGTAACTTTCGTTAATATTTCACCTACGTTAATGCTACATGACTATTTATCGAACAAAATAGAAAAACTAATGTTCTTATTTTAAATTTAAAAGAATGAAATGCCGCATAGACTGAAGATAAAATTAAGGATGATATTGTGGAAATATGAAAGATACTTGAGCCCCTTGAAGTTACTGTTATACCTTCAAAATTATACCGTTTAGGTATGAAAAGAATTACTGGTAACTGTCGTCCACTAAAACTAATTTTTAATGAAGAAAATACTGCTCAAAACAATCCTCATCATTGGGAGTATTTCAAGAAAATCAAATCTGAATATAATAACTATATCGCAAATGGCGAACCAAATTTTATTATTAAATATCACAACGACATACCTTACATAAAAAAAATATTGTTAAGTTGTCAATAATTAATAATAGTACAAAAAACTAATATTTTTTTATCAAAATGTAGGCAGGATGCGAACTAAGTTAAAGGAGTTCAATGTTCAATGTCAATAATTGTATTTATGATTTTATTGTGAATACTGAGTTAATATTATTTATTTTGAAGGCATATACTTCGTTATACATGTTGAGTAATAATTAAAACACTTTAAACTTTGTTTGTATAACACTTTATTTATTTTCGTTACTTAAGTTTCGGAAACTACACGTACCATTATCAAACGAGAAGTAATTTACAAGCCGATTAAGAGAGGTATATATAGGAGAAAATTACACAAGTGCTTCAAAAATAGGGGTGTACAACACTACTTATTTAAAATTGGGTTTTCTGGATTAGCATGTTCTCGGTGAATTTCCAGTAGGTCCATTTTAGGGCCCTTTTTCGTAATATGGATTATTGAAACTACATCCTGTCCAAAAGAATGTTTTTCTTGTAAAAGATGCGTGGCAAAGGAGGAAGAATCGTTGATGTTCTTTAAATCTTGTAATGAACTTTCGGCCAGTCTGGCCTTTTTGGCAATCTGTACAGGTTAGTTTATATATTTCCGCTTTTTCCAGTTTTGACGTTTTTGATTTATGATTAAATGTGCAGTAGTTTAGTTTGGTCGCTGGTTTGTATGCAATGTTAATATTATGTTTTTTAAGCAAGTTGCCGATTTGTAAACCAACCGTTTCAAAAAATGTAAGTGGTTTAAACATATTGACCGTTGTTTCTTTTTTTCCAGCGTATAAATATTTTGAATATTTTTTTATTTTTTGTTTTGAGATAAGATTGTCAATGGAGTTTATAGTATAACCATTGGTTACTGTAATATGTTTAATATATTTAATTTGTCAGATTACTGAATCTGTATATGAAGGTTTTCTGAAGATGGTAAATGTTAATTTATTGTTAGTTTTTGTGATAGAAAGGTCTAGGAAGTTACTTTTATGGTTAGTTTCTGTCTCTTCAGTGAATTTAATTTTAGGGTGAAAGTTATTAATAAAATCAAGGAACTGATGAAGTTATCAGTTTTTACCTACAAAGCAAGCTAGTATGTCATCTACATATCGATGCGAGAATTTAATGTGCTTTTTACCTAAAGTTGAATTTAAAATTTTATAAGTAAGGTTATGCATGAAGATGTATGCTAGCAATGGGCTTAATGGGGATCCCATTGCTAGACCCTCCGTTTGTTTACAGAACTTTTTGTTAAATGAAGAGTAGTTCAAATGATTCTTCAACTAATTTAATGCAGTCTTCTGGAGGGATTTATTGCAAACATATTTGATACGTCGAATGACACTAGCTTGGAGTTAGAAGTAATGTTAGAGGATGTTAATTTATTAGATAATTCTATGAAGTTTTTAATAGTGTGTGGGTCTCGGAAATCCGTTAGTTCTTTATATAGGGAATTCAGGTGAGAGGAAATTAAATGAGCTGGGGAATCTATATATGAAACTACTGGACGAATAGGTAGGGCTTCTTTTTGAATTTATACAAACCCATCAAGTCTGGCGCAGATAGCGTTCATAGGAATAATTTTGAGCATGTTAGTATTATAGAAAATAGAATGAGAATAATTAGGTGTTAATTTTATCTTTGTTTAATTCGATGATACTTGGAGTGTTTAAAAAACATTTATTTTTGCGATATATGAAGTTTTTTTCTAAAATGACTATTGAATTTCCTTTGTCGGCTTTTGTAATAATTGAGTTGTTCGGAGAAATTTTGTTTTTTGTGGCTTTAATAATTATTTGGTGCCCTGCGTTGTTAATTTTTGAATTTTTAATAATTTTAGAAATTTTTAGTTTAGTTAGTTAATACTGAGGCTTGATTATATGAGGATATTTCTAATAGTCAACTTTTAATACCTAAGTACAATATTTACAGAATTGAACGCTCTGTCCACGGTGACAAATGGGCGGTGGTATACTGATAGCTGTTAGGAAATGCTTTAAGTCAACACCGATATGTTCTTCACATAATATTGAATATATATCTGTATCTTTTATAATGGGACATAAAAAAATAGTTGGTGGTGTATATATTCCTCCAGCGTTATCATCTACGGTCTACGAAGAACATTGCCGGATTATTGAAGATCTACGCGATAACTTTGTCAACTATACATTTTTAATTTTTGTAGATTAAATAAGTTATTTAAGATTTTGTGATTTACGTTCATCATGTAAAACAACAAACCGTCAGCTAAATCAAAAATATTTGGAAAGAATTCAAGGTAACATATCTTGTAATTCGAGTAGGTTTTGGAAATTTGCCAAGGACGAGAAAAGAAGAAGATTTCAAGACTTTGAAGTTGGATAGAGTTACTGCTGAGAATGGATTTGATATAGTTAACCTTTTTGCAGCTGATCATTCTATGAACAAGATGCGGCCAATCTCAAATTGTCTACTCTTCAAATTAACAGTATTATGTAACCAAAAATGTGTAATTAAATAAATAAATCAACTTTTTTGTCAGAAGTTGTATAAACCTTAAACAGTTAATTTTTGTGGTCCACTAATTTTCTCAGTACTTTCCACGGCTGGGTGTCAAAATAAATTTAATATGTGCAAAGAAAATTTGCAAATTGTTTCCATTTTCTTTCCTCCAATGATAAAATCTAAATAGAAGTCACCGAAATAACAAATAAGAGCATGATATACATATATGCATATGGCTGTGATGCCCTTATCCACAGGTTCCACATTTATGTATAGGTCTTGCATCTGACATACACATTATTCGAACTAATGTTTTAGTAGCCGTTAAATTTTCTCTTCACGAAACTTAGCAATATATCCTTTGACGTGACATTTTTAACCTATAATAAAAGACTTATCTCGAATTTCTCTCACCATTTGTCTTAGACGGCTTCTCTGTCTAGTTGGTCTGCTCATTGGGTATGAATAATCTACTACTAACCTTCTACATAAATCTGTCAAGTGAACAATATTGGTGATATCGCCAAACATGCAAGTAAAGAATAATTATATAATAATAAAACGCAATGTTTAATCAAAATAAGGCTAGATGAAAATAAAGATATAATAATCCTAAATATGCTATGGACTTAGATTAGAATCAATTTTTAATATTACAAAAATCATAAATATCAAAAAAAAAATGCTAAATTGCGCAACTTTTTTACATCGTCAAATTTATTAATCCTTTAAATCATTTCACCAAAACGTATGGTGCAAAAATTATATGAGGCTGAGTTAAACTAAGGTGAAAGTGCCCCTATTAATTTTCGGACAAAATATAAATTACGTTTAATTAATAATTTAAAAATTCAAAGATATTTTAATATTAATTCATCATTTGAAGTATATATGTTCGGTGATGCAAGATAAAGCGCATACGGTGCGTTTGTGTACGCTCGCTTTTAAAATAAAAATAAATCATGACCAGTGTAATAGACGTCAATCATCGAGTGGCTCTTTGAAAATTCAAACACTGTAGAGATTAAAAATAAAACACATCGACTGCGGGTATATATACAAAAAGAAAAGTTTTGAGGAGAAACAAAATAATACCAATTATAAATTGGCCGGTTCGAATGGAGATTTTCCGAGCTTAAATTATGGAATCACTTTATAAACTGGGATAATTAGGTGGACATTTTAACACGCGGACTAATGTCCAATGAAATGAAATTACCAATTTAATCATCATTGGCGTGTCAATTAATCCTGTTACAATCATGCATTGAGTTATTAACAGTTAATTTTTTTAGCTTATTAATGTAACATGTGTCGATTATTATTGTAGATTAAGTAACGACCGACATACATATCTTAAGAGAGAATAACAAAATGTTTGTTATTGATAATGCTCACCTTTTGAACGAAATATGTGTGTGTACATTTAATGCATAATAAACAAGTAAAGTAAGGAATAAAACGGAATGTCATTTTCATTTCTAAAACACTTCACGTAAGCCCAAAACATCAGTTTTGATTTTTTTCTGCTAAAAACAATATTAAAAATACAATTAAATATGCGTCACCGGTTTCAAAGCAGAGCCGATTATTAATACTTCGTTATGAACGAAATCTGGTGCAACCATTCAAAAAGGATTTAGCAGCACATGTGTTGATTTTTCAACATGGAATTCGGGAACAAACAGTAATTAAGGCAAATTCCGCGTTGTTTGTCTATTTGAATAAAAACGCCGTTCCCTTAAAAATTGTATGTAGTCTATATACCTAAGCCTTCGTTGGAGTCTTTCTGCGTTTCCTTCTTCATCGCCACAAAGTAAGTTAAATATATTGCACTAGCAAGCCTACAAAGGACTGCATCCAAAATATTAAGCAAATTATGATTCGCCGATAATTTTATTCGAATTAATAATAAATAATTACAATATAGTAGATGTATAAAAGTAAACAAAGATATTATAAATACAACCAGTGTTGCATTTAACAGTCGGGAAGATGCTACAAATCTGCAATTTACCAATTATGTACTCAATCCAAATATTTTAATATAATCTCAACACAATAAGCATCGTTATGTAACTTGTAAAAATAAAAATATTTTAGCTGATGCTGATTACCCCTATGGAAATATAAACGTGGATGTTCATACGGATTTCGATGAAAATTGGTTTTACGGAGAAGGAAACCCCCCTCAAGGAGAAAGTAGTTTTTTGAGAGTTTTATTGCTTGAAATCGGACATAACCTTGGCCTTCCACATTCGTTTGACAAAGATACAGTACGCATATTACAAAGACAATGAAAATTTAACAAAATTAAATTTGAATGGTATTAAAAATCTGCATGAAAAGAAAATTACACAAAATATTATAACAACGACCACCACACATAAAACACCAGCGTTACCAGTGACTATTGCAAATATATTCAATCTAACGAAAATAGATACATATTTAGTTATAAATAATCAGCTTTTCATTTTTTGCAATAAATAAATAAAATAAATCTGAAATTTATAATCCTCGATTAATTACTGACTGGTTATCTTTCTTACCAAACTCATTAAAAAAATAATGCAATATATCGTAGGCCCAATGGTGACGTGGTTATTATTGTTGATAAAATTATATACTTTATTAAATATCCTTCTATAACGTTACAATACCACTTAATTAATTAATTAAAGGGGACCGTCCCTTTAGAGAAATTGTAAATTCTTACTCTTGAAACACATTCATTTTCTATGACAACCTTCATTACGCTGAAATCATTGAATGTATATTTGCAATGCAAAAATATGGATTACTCACCAATGATTTTCCTAATATCGCTGTAAATATAACTGCAGTATTACCTTATCTAGACGGTTATCTCTATTTTTTCACTAAAGATCATTTTTACCAATTTAATGAATTTAAAAAAATCAGAATTTCCTATGATTTGGAATGGTTGTCGAAATGGTATATTGGAAACGATTCAAAATTTATTTAAAAAATTAGTTACTTTTTAATCAAATTCATATATCGAAAATAATGAAGATGAAGGTTAAAAAAATAAGATAATAGATAATTAAATTAATAATTTTCTATGAAATATGTAATTAAACAGAATAAAGAATATTTTTTCGACTATACGTCATTCTCAAAAAAAACAGCTTTTTTGTTTAAAAGGAAAGGATGAAAGACGGGATTTTCGGGTTAGGGAATGGTGAATGTAAGCGGGAATTTGGCCTCGGAAATTTAGCCATATTAGCTAGCATCAAAGTATAATTAATATTCCATATATACGAAATGAGGGACATACACGAACATCCATGGATCCGGACAGTGAATTCTTCCTTTAGAAAAATCCACCACCGCCCGGCTGGGATTCGAACCCAGGCCCGTGGCCCATGAGCAGCAGGCACTCTACCCACTAGGCCACAGCGGCGCCCAAAAAAAAAAAAAACACTTTGCCGGTATTTATACAGATTAAATCAGATTTGTTGTTCACTAGCAACTTCTGGAGATTAATTAGATTCTGCATTATAATGTTAAATTCATATCCTTACAACTTTTTTTTATATTTTCTGACAGATCTTTAACGAATTCTAACTTGTGCCATTTTGTTGAGTCTATGTCGGTGCATAGAAGTATTTTTGTAATTGTTTACATTTTTCCTTTTTAACTAAGTTTTCTATTATTATTGTACTGTAGCCGTTATTGACTGCTATTGCTTTAAGGGGAGGTTCTCATCTAGCAGCCCAAAAAACGGCCTAACTTTGGAATTTTTTTCCGCGGTTATGGAAGCGCGCTGAAAAAAACGGGTTGGGGATTCGGAATGCTTGTACAATGGACTTTATTTTCGAAAATTTCTGTCACAAATAAATAATAATAATAATAATAATAATTTATTCATGGCACAACATAAGTTTTACATTCGTCAGCAATAATAGGGATATTAAAACATCGATATAACATACAGATATATAGAACAGTATTGCTTAGACCATGGATGCACAGACCGCGGCCCGCGGGCCGCATGCGGCCCGCCGGTCGAATACCGGTGGCCCGCCGACAGCAAAAATAATACTCTCGTACATTCTAAAAATATTGAATTCTATTCCAGAATAAAACCAAAAAAAATATGTTCGAAAAGTAATTTGAATCTCGCGCGCGCGCTATTGCGGTGCGCCGTACGTGCGTCGTCGGTAACAGCGGTCGGTAATGTTCGTGCTGATCTCGGTTAAATTCGTTTGCTTGAAGAAGCGCGGCGGCCGGCGGCGCGATGACGATCGCTCGCGTAGATAGTACACGACTCGAAGCTTCCAGAGTCGGTTTCGAGATTTCTCCAGACAGTTTTCGACTCTATACGCGCGGTATAAAAGCCACGTTTAATCGCCGCTAGGTGTATTAGTGTTCTGTGAGTTTAATAGAGGTTTTGGAAGGCAATAGTTGTACTCCACTAGCCGGTGTCATATATTTTGATCCACATTCAACGTAGATTTCCTGTTGCAGTGTTAACCGTCAAGTGCCGTGTATAATTGTGTTGTGAAATCGTAAGTAAAACTCTATTATTAATAAGTGTTTCCCTACCTATTTAATCAATTATTTTTGATAATTTAAAAAGGATGGGTAATTTAAGTAGGTACTGTAATTGTTTTTAGGTGCTGTGTTAATCCTAGCCAGGATTAGAACGCAACATGGACAAGCCAGGACCTAGTAAAAAACGTAAGGTTAAAGATGAAAATCGGCAATTTCAAGAAATTTGGACTGAGAAATACTTTTTTGTATGGTCGCATAACAAAGTCGTTTGTTTAATTTGCAAGAATTCTGTTGCAATTGCAAAGGAATATAATGTAAAAAGGCACTATGAAACGCAGCATCCTTCTTTTACCAAGTTTACAGGCGAATTAAGAAAGCAAAAAATGTTGTCTTTAAAACGGGAGCTTACGGGTCAGCAAGCTATGTTTAGAAAACCCATTGAAGATTCAGAAACAGCTACAGAAGTTAGTTATGAAATTTCTCGAATGATAGCAAAGCGAAGTCGCCCCTTCAATGATGGGGATTTTGTAAAAGAATGCATAGAAATTGCCGCTAAGAAAATGTGTCCAGAAGCAGCAAAAAAGTTTGAGAAAATTCAACTGAATCGTATGACCATCCAAAGACGAATTATGTCTTTGTCAGGTAATATTGCGGAACAATTAACTGAAAAAACTAAGATCATTGAATTTTTTTCATTAGCACTCGACGAATCCACTGATATTAGTTCCACAGCTCAACTTCTAATATTCATACGAGGTGTTACTCGATTTTGAAGTCGTAGAAGAGTTATTGGGAATGTGTTCATTGAAAGGTCAAACCAAAGGAGTTGATATACTCAATGTACTTTTGGATGAGCGTTCAAAAACTGATTTGGACTTATCAAAATTATCGGGAGTTGCGACTGACGGTGCTCCTTCGATGATTGGTGTCAATTCCGGGCTAGTTACTTTGCTGAAAAAGCATCTGCAAGAAAAAAAACATAAAGGCTGAAGATCTCATGCAGTTTCACTGCATTATACACCAAGAAGCCCTCTGTGCTAAACAAATTGAATTTCAAAATGTCATGAAAGTGGTAGTTTCGACTGTAAATTTCATAAAATCACGAGGACTCAATCACAGGCAATTCAAACAATTCCTTGATGACATCGAAAGCGAATATGGAGATTTACTGTATTATACAGAAGTAAGGTGGCTAAGTCGTGGATTGACACTGGAACGATTTCTAAATTTAATAGAAGAAATTGGAATATTTCTGGCGGAAAAGCAAAGGGATGTCCCGGAACTTAAAAATCCTGATTGGTTGTGTGATTTGGCTTTTTTAGTTGACATTACAAATCATTTGAATGTCTTGAACACACGGCTTCAAGGCAAAAATCAACTGATATCCCAGCTCTACGCTCATGTATCATCCTTTCAATGCAAGCTGACACTTTTCAGATCGCAATTGAATTCTGGAAATTACAATCATTTTCCGAATTATAAGAAAATGGCTGAAAAAATCAACAAAACTGCGATTAATTTCAGTTATGTAGAAAAGCTAGATATTTTGATTCAATCTTTTCAAGACAGATTTTCGGAGTTTAAAAAAGTGAAACCTCTGTTGGACATATTCAGCAATCCTTTCACGATTTCAGTTGAAAATGCGCCAGAGTCAATGCAGTTAGAAATTATCGACATTCAAAACGACGAAGATTTACGCAACAAATTCAACGAAGGAGACTTGCTGAACTTTTACCGCTGCATTGATAAAAATATGTAAAAAGAGTTGCGCATAAACGCTCTGAAATGTGCCAGCTTATTTGGTTCTACCTATATATGTGAACAAACTTTTTCAATACTTAATAATAATAAAACCAAAAATAGAAACCGCCTTGCAAATGAAAGTTTGGAAGCAGTTTTACGTGTTGCTACAAGTAAATTTGAGCCAAATATAAAAAAGATTGTAAGCACTATGCAGTGCCACGCTTCAAATTAATAAATTCCTTTTTAATTTTAATACATTATTATCAATTATTTATTGTCTTTAATTACCTACACTTCTGGCGGCCCGCCATCAGTTCATGATTTGCCCGAGTGGCCCCTAGTCTTAATAAGTCTGTGCATCTCTGGCTTAGACAGAACCAGGCATCAATTAGACAATATTAAGTGCGCATATGTGTATGCGTTCTTATACAATTGAATAAATACACATTGGATTAAAATCAATAAATTAATGTAAATATAAAATTAATAAAATCAGTGTACTGATAAAATAAAATTTAGATAAAATTAATAAACTAGTCTAAATATAAAAGTAAATAAAATCATTGCTCAGGTAAAATAAAAATTTGATAAAATCATAAAAACTAGAATAAATATAAAATAAATAAAATCAATATACAGATTAAATACAATTTGGATAAAATTAATAAAATCAGTGTAAATCTAAAATAAATAAAATCAGCATAGAACTTATAACTAAACTTGTTTGTACATAGAATTAACACAAAAATAAATAGATATGCATATACGGCATTTAAATTGAAACGCAATGTAAATATTCATCGATGTCATAAAAAGCGTGAAGCAGTAAAAATTTCTTAACAGTCTCCTTAAATTTATCAAATGGAAGATCTCTGATTTGTGGTTTCAGTTTGTTAAAAAAATTTTGCCCAAAGTGATTAGACCCCATTTGTGATCTTGAGAGGCGCAATCGTTCCTGATAGAGATCTAATTTACATCTTGTATTATAGTTATGATGGGTGTGAAGGGGAAAATCAGTTTGATTATTTTTAATAAAGCAAAGACATTCCAAAATATAGAGACATGGAAAAGTTAATATATTTAGTGTCGTAAAATATTCCCTACAGTTATCTGTATAGCTACATCCAGCAACTATGCGCAAAGCACGTCTGTGAAGAGCAAAAATGCGATGTCTGGAAGTAGAGTGACCCCAAATTAAAACACCATATCGCATATGTGATTCTATGAGACCGAAGTAAGCGGTGCGAAGCACATCCAACGATGCCTTTCTTGCCAAAGTCCTCAAGCAAAAAATATTTTTGGACAAGATTTTGGCAAGCTCGTGGCCGTGGTTCTTCCAAGTGAGAGCCGAATCAAGATAAAGTCCCAAAAACTTTACAGATGTCTCTGTTGAACTATTGACAGAAAAGTTCATACACTTGGTCTTATTTTCATTAAGAGACAGTTTGTTTGTAGCGCACCAAGAGGCCACGATATTCAGACGTTGAGTATTCATTTGCTGAACCTCATCCTCTGTAGTACCCACGCTTACCACAGTGGTATCATCTGCGAATAATAATACACATGGGCCATCAAGAGACTTTGGGAGATCATTAATAAATATTAGAAAAAGTACAGGTCCCAAAATTGATCCTTGTGGAACCCCATGTAGTATGGGTAGCATTGATGATTTTTTGCCATTCAATTCCACTGCTTGTGCTCTGTTGGATAGATAAGATGATATCAGATCCAGACTCTTTAGTTAAAATTATATTTGGCCAGTTTTTTAAGCAACAAATTATGCGAGACGCAATCAAATGCCTTGCTTAAGTCCAAAAACGACCCTATACAGTTAGACCTGTTTTCAAAGCATTCAACTATTATCTCGCATAAATTCTGAAGGGCATTTACAGTATTTTTTCCGGTTCTAAATCCAAATTGCTTTATATAAAATAAGTTATTTTTTTCAAAATAGGTTACAATTTGTGTTTTCAAAATATATTCAATGATCTTTGAAATGATGGGTAATATAGATATTGGTCTATATTTGCCAGCATCATTTCGATCGCCTTCCTTGAAAATAGGTATTACTTTTGCTAGTTTTAATACGTCCGGAAATACTGAGGTAGAAATTGAAATATTTATAAGTTTAGTTAATGGTTATATTAAGATATCTTTTATATATTTTATTAGTTCGGTGTTAAACCCATATATATATCAAGGGCAGAACTATTTTTAAGTTTATCAATAGCTGCTCTTACTACAATCTGCGAAATTGGTAAAAATTTAAACTGAATATTTGCATTTGTCTCAATCTGAACATCTAGGTTAACTGTTGCTTGTGGTAGTGAACCGTATAGTTTTTCAGCTACATTTGTAAAAAATAAGTTGAATTCTTCACAAGACACATCGCACTCATATTTGGAGGAGTTGCTTAGACCACGTTCATTATTTATAACAGACCATGCTGCTTTTGATTTATTTTTTGCATGCTTTATAATGTTGTCTGTAATTTGACATTTTTTTGTTTTAATTGCCTCTCTGTAATAACTTCTAAACTTATCGCGTTCTATTTTTGACCTATTAGAGGGGTTTCTATCGTAATGCTCCTGTAGAAGTCTCATAGTATCTCTCATTTTCCTAAGTTCCTCATCAAACCACACGGAAACAGACTTATTATTACATGTGTAGGTTCGAACAGGAAACGACAAGTCTCTACATTGTTGAATTTCATTAATAAATTTTGCCCATTTCTCGTGAGGATTTAGCATCTCTGATTGTATAAAACTGAAATTTATTCCGGCCGCTACATGATAAAAATTAAATTTTCCTAATTGGGTTAACGGCCGAAAACTATATGTTTTCACTAACTGAACTTGTTTCAAAGGGCAATGAATGCGTAATGTTAGCCCTAAGTGATCAGATAAAGCTGTATTGAAACTACCAACCTCAATTGATTGATCATCTATATTGGTGAAAATATTGTCAATACAACTTTGTTGACGTGTGTTAAATCTAACTAATTTTCTTAAATTATAACTATACATACAATCACTTAAAGCCGTCGTATTTACATCAGAATTGTTGTTAAAATTGGTATTGAAATCTCCTCCTAAAACTACAAGATTTTGTTGATGCCTGATTCTGTCTAAAAAAGACGATAATATGTTTAAAAATATATTAAATTTGCCTGAAGGGGACCGATATACACTAATAACATATATATTAAAACTCGGAATAAAAACACACGAAAATTCACAATCCTTTTCAATGCAAACAGTATCCGTACGATTATTATAATCTGTTGCCTCCAAATTGCTATCTACAAATATCATAGATCCGCCATGATTGCTTGTATTTCGGGAGAAATGAGCATTTGCTTTTAGATTGTTAATTCTACTTACTCGGCACTCTTCTTTGGACAACCAATGTTCGGACACTGCCAGCAGTTGAAATGGCTTGTCTATTAATGCTGTTTCAAGTTCGCTGAATTTATTACGTAAAGAACGGATGTTTAAAAACATTAAATTTAAAATATTTTTGTTGTCCCGTGGTTTGTAATTATTATTTTCCCTTCTCAGGTTGGAACTTTGACAGTCGGAATTCGTGGAAAATTCTTCTTTGGGTTACCATTCCGTTGAAAAATAAATCTTCGTACCCTAATTCCAGTGGGCCAGGTATTTTCGTCCATCAGTAGGTCTAGGTCACTAAAATCGGCTCCAAGTTTATAGGCTCTGTTGTTCCCTTTGGTTTCCAGTTCATCGAGTACATTAACGTTGATTTTAGGATAGTTTTCACTTAAATAGTGTTTAATCATCGTTGAATCCACTGATCGCTCACAATTACCGATATAAATCCAGGCTAATTTCTTCGGTGCACGTAAGAGATGTTCAGAGCCTCTTTTTCCAGTAATAGTAATTGTTTTTCTTCTTTTGTACGTTTTAACCGTCCAGTCATTTTCTTCCATTTTCTGAGATATATTTTCAGAGACGGCATCAGTTGCTAGTCCACCACTACCGCTGACAATCTTCCCGGGCCTCGCATTTGAAATTGAATCGGCCGATTGTTGCGCGCACGGTGTAGATGGATGTTTGACCTCTCGTTTCTTATCCTCGAAAACACTCGCGGACAAAGATCTATTTTTCTTATTTCTATTAATTTGATCCCGTGGTGCTGTTACCATTGATGCATCTCTTGCATTACTTTTTGTTGTTTTTTCAGAGATTTCGCTGTTTTCGTTTAATAATGTGTTGCTTCCAATAGTGGTAATTTTCGCTTTAATTAATTCGTTGTTTTCTTTTAGAATAATATTCTTATCATTAATTTCTGTGATAATCTTATTTAATAGTACAATTTGCTCTTTGAGTGCTGTATTTTCCAAAATGAGCAGGGCTTTACTAACCTCACTTTCCTCTTGTTGTCCACAACAAATTACTCGAGTACCATCTACAAACTCTATGCCTTTTACTTTATTACTGCAGCTGCGATGGTAGCAGTTTCCGCACCTTATGCACACAAGGATTTTGCATACTGTATTGGTGCAGCACTTTAAATAAACACTTGTTTCTTCCGGACTACTATTCACGCCCGCCATCACAATAAAACAAAATGGCGGCCGTGAGGCCTAATTGAACAGGCCCATGTCAGCGAGGAATCGGTCGATGGTGTACATCGTACTGTCTCAGCATCAATCTGAAATCAAAAAAGGACAACAGGGTCATAAAGTTGAATACATTTGAGGGAGCATAGACCTAAAAAACTTGAAAAAAAACAAGTTTTGACTTTTTGGCACTATCATGAACTTTTAGGTCGATTTTTCGGCCTTTTTTTTCCACTTCAGAGGCCCATAAAAAATAGTTCAAACAAACAATTTTTCAATTTTATAGGTCTATGCTCCCAAAAAAAACGGTTTCCTTTCGATTGCCGAAAGGTAGACATTGTTTCGTTCACCCGTTCTCAAATCAGAGTGTACACCGTGTTGAAAAATCAAGTTTCGAGAAAAACGCGTTTAAAGTTTTGGCAATACTTTCGATCGAATATTATTGCGAAAATGTCAATGTTTTGTAACAATAACATGGTATTATAGGTTTTGGGTACCGCTGAATACGAATCTGAAGTCAGATTTTCAAAATTCGAAACGGCCGATCCAATATGGCGGCCCAAAAAAATTTGCAATTTCATAAAAAATCGGGAATTTTCGGGTTGCGCGAGGTTTGTACATGGTTTTGAGGTACTATTTGATAAAATTAAAAACAAAAGAAAATGGCCAAATCAATATGGAGGACCAAAAAATATCTTTCGCTCATTTCTACTCAAAATTTGCATATCTTGGTAATACTCACATTTAGTCAGCGATTCCAGGGCTGTACAAAATCCCCTCCTCCAACTCGAACTGCTCCTGCTGGGCGATTGCTTTATTTTTCTTCTCGATGTAAGCCATCCTTGTGTATTGGGAGACATTCCTTTCAGCAGCCTGCCGACGTTGCTCGTCGAAAGTTCAGATAATAGCCTGTAGAAATGTTTCTCATACGCGGATTGAGAAACCCTTTTAACGCAATATACTAGACACTTGTACCTTTCAGAAAATGCAATAAAAAAAAAATCGATTTTTTCAAATTTCTAGATGAGAACCTCCCCTTAATTGTATTCAATTCTTTATTAAAATTATTTTCAGAGAGTGGAATATGAATTAATCTATGGATGAGAGAATGGTAGGTGCTGTATTTGATTCCATGTTGCGTGTTGTTGCGATGAATTTGGAATTATTGTGTCGATGAAACTATCTTTTCTAAAAATTTTAAAATCTAATTTCTTGTTCATTCTGGTAATGGTTAAGTCCAAAAAATTTAAACTATCGTTTACTTCTGTTTCTGTGGTAAATTGAATATATTTGTTTATGGAGTTTATTGTTTATTGTATGTTCCGTTTATTACTCGAAGTAAAATAATAAAGTCAAAATTGTCCACTGTAACACTAAAACTCTTACTACTGACACAAATTATAGTTTTTTTATATATTTCCAAGAGGCACTGCTGTCAGCTCGTAATTTATCACCAACATAATTGACTTATTCCAAAATGCATTGCTTAAATTCTGGGGATTTCATTTCCATAAAATAGTTGCTGTCATAAATCTACAAATTTTTGCTATGTCAATATTCTAATGCCCCTTCGCGGTATCTATCATCAGCTGATTGTACATTAACGTCTAACAAGGAAATTTATTTATTTATTTATTAACGGAGGTTATTTCATACAGTAACATATGTATACAAAATAAAATTGGAGTAGTTACAACAAAATAAAAATAATATATATATCACAAACACATTTTTTTAAATCTAAACTATTTTGCACTAAGTGCACGATGCAAAGAACTTAAAGATCCAACAAAAATATCAAACCCAGTTTCATTTATAAATTTATTGGCGTACTTTAATACGCTCGTGGTAGCAGACTGTTTCGCATAATCCGTTCTAAGGAACGGTATATGAAATATACTAGAATTACGCAAAGGACGAGCGGCAACAGGGATTCCAAGAAACTTTAAAAGGTCAGGACAATCAATAGTTCCATCAAACAACTTTTTTACATAAACTTGTCGCATTAATCATATTGAGTAGGTTGCAGTAGTCTCCAACAAGATGAAATTTGTAAGCTAGAAATTTAACCAATGTTCGTTGTACTTGCTCGATTTTATTAATATCCGTGCCGCTATAAGGAGACCATACATAAGAGCAGTATTTCAAATGGGGACGAACCAGCGCGTTATATAATGCAATAATTGTACCAAGGTTCCGAAAATATTTGACGTTACGTTTAGTTAATCCAAGTAATTGGTATGATTTTGCTACAATCTTAGAGATGTGCGTTGAAAAAGATAAGGTAGTCTTAAACGTAACGCCTTGATCTTTTACACAGTTTACACGTATTAAGGGTTCGCCCAGCATGGAATATTGAAAATCTACCATTGTTTGCCTTCTAGAAAACGTAATCACATTAAGAACATTGGCATATTCAAGTGAACGGATTTTCATGAATATTTTCAAAGTGTGACCCCTGAGGTACACCTGACGTGGTATAGATGGGGCGTGAATGACAGCGCCGAATTTTAACATATTGGTATCTATCCGAGAGATACGACTCTATCCAATATAACAAAATATTATCATCACCAAAGTTCCTTAATTTGTTCACAAGTAAGGTATGATCGACAGTGTCGAATACCTTCTAGAAATCGGTGTAGATGGAGTCCACCTGACACCGCTCCTCAAAAGCACGAACAATATACGCATAATACACTAAAATATTAGTAGAGGTCGATTTGCCGGTACGAAAACCATGTTGACACATATAAATCGAGGATTGCAGTAGCGCTGTTAGGTATTTACAAAGTAGCTTTTCAAAAATTTTAGGTGCTACACTTAATATAGAGATCGGTCTATAATTTTCAACACGATTTCGTTCACCCGATTTGAAAATTCGGAACGTAGAGCTCAGCAATTTCAAAAAGGGTTAAATAAAATTTATCACATGTTTCATTAATATTACAGCAATTAAATAAATCGTCCCACCTAATATTAATAAATGCATTATTTAAGGCTGTGTTTAGGACCGGTGGAATCTGTATTTACTCCATAGATATCATTAATCCATGTAGCCTGGGGTAAATTACCCCAGGCTACATGGATAGTCACCGTACATGAGCAAGGTATTAGAATTAATAATAGACTCAATATTCTCACAATGTTTCTGATAAGTAATATAGTCGCAGTTAGGAGGAATGTATACTACTCCGAATATAACAGTATCATAGCATGGCTAATGCTTACATACAACTCTTCGTGAAGGTAGTTATAACTGAAGACTACAACAGACATTAAAAATATAACGTCTGGATACTGCAATCAGAACTACAACCGAATTGGAAATAGAGTTTAACAACCATGTTTCAGTTAGAATAATAACATCATATCCCATCAACGCTATAGCGGTATTCATTAAATGTAACTTAGAGCGCAACCCTCGTACATTCTGGTAGTAAACTTGTACCTTTGAAGAAGACGTGTGATGCGATGATGGTAACCTCCGTCCAATAGGTGGTGCTAGATTCCTCGAACAGGCGTTATTTCTTGGTGTAAAAAACTAGTATTGGTCGTGTTTGTAGTTTCCGGCTTTTCTGTAGTACCCGTGTGTTTGCGACGACGATTTACGAAGGGACAAACAGTCACACCTTTGGGCCATTTCTCGGCAGATAGGATGTCCTCAATTGACGTAGATAACACGCCAAGTTTGAATGAAGAGCATATGTTATTGCTGGTGAGCGATATATAAGTTGCATTAGACACACCAATGTTGTTTTTCAAATATGTTTCGATATCCGCTGTGGAAGTGCCCGGTGCAGAGTTGTTAATATGCATAAATGACCGTCGTTCGCTGATGTAATTCCTACGTTTTCAGCAGTCTCAAAAACAACTATCCGCGAGGATCCAGACTTCTTTTTCTTTGGGATGATCTGTATATTCCGTGTGTTAGTATCGTGTAGTTACTGTACTTGGATGGGTGGCACAGTTTTTACAGAAGAAACAGAAGAGATCTCAGGAACAGATGCGGTAGTAGATTTTTCAGAAATAGCATTACTTATATTAGAACTACAAGGATTGACGACATCTTGGAATAATGCAGAACGGCTATTACTAGCAGTATTACGATTTCTATATACTTATTCTGCATTCTCAGATTTAAACAATGATAATAAATCCTTACGTAGCGCATTGCTATTCTCATTAATTAATGGTTTTAACATTGATGCACTATCTTTTTAATAAATAGTATTTTACGTTTTAAATTAACAATTTCATCCTGCAGTGATGACAAGAGTAAATGTAAAACACAATTCGGACTGACATCTAGGTCTAAATATGATCTTTTCGTCAGAGTAACACGTATGCTTCTTGGTAAAAGTTATAAAAGTTGTGGTGTTTTTATGCTTAAAAATTACAACTAATATTAAGTCCCATGTTTATTTTTGTAATTCATGAACTCCAATATTTCATCGTTGTTTTTAAACAGCTTTAACCATTCGATACGAATAAAAGAAAATATTGTTTTGATGAAATCCTCACTTATATAATACTGGTCTAATGTCCAAATCATATACTCCGTTTTACTGTCGATATTTTTTTCTGTTGTTGTTACAATTTCAGCCGGTTGAATTTCTGCAGATACTCGATGTGGCAGAGGCTTATCATCTGTAAAATATCCAATCCTTTATTATCAATTTTGTTTTGGCAACTTCTACGTCATGTTTCTTATTGATATTTGAATTATTTACTTTCAAATAAACTAAATCACAAAGTTGTTCCATACTTTCAATGTGTTCCATAATACAATACGAAAATTTTCACACTAAAATGCACCCCCAGTTATTTCAAAGAAGAAAGCTTGAATTTATACCACAACCCCTACCATGTGCATGTCACCCAGTATGCGTGCATTGATGTAATTTTAAATATTGTATGTGATGAAATTGCAATTTAAAAGATTATTAAATTCGTACCACATTTTTATCAATTTTGAATTTGAACTTATAGGCGCTGAAATATTCATAGGGGTATTTGCTCCTAGAGCGTCCATATGTTCATCAGAATTTCCGGATGCTCTTCGTAATTAAATGCCAAGGAAAGCCTGGTTTTTATCGTTTGCATTCGCGTTTCCCGATGATGCTCATCATGATCGTCTACGTCGACTTTATTTGCATATCAAGCCAACTCCAGAAATATTATCAAATACACACCCATCATCATTATCACCAACATCTTTGACTTCAAATAACAAAACCTGCCCCTGCTCCCCGAATATAACTCCCGCGACATCTACAACTTACAGGTGGCGCCTCAACCCCACCCCCCGCACAGAGCGACCGTACTCAAACATCAACCCCGAACGCAACCATACTTACACGCTGGACACACAGGTGGCGTCTTAACACCAAACACAGATAACGACAACTTTTCATTCATATCCGACACCCATAGGTGGACAATAAACACAATTCCAACCACCGCACACAGATATCCATACTGATTATTATCATTTTTCGCCAGGCACACACAGATGGCGCCACCTCAGCGCCGCTGCCCTTCTCAAGGGAGAACGGTGCTGAGCTTTCGTGACACGTCATCACATTGGAATGCATTTTGCACTCTAAAATTCACAGACCGTAAGTCCATGCTTTTCTTATAAGACGTCTTGGACTCCACCCGCATTATATATCTACTCGATATAAGTGTTAACGTGTTTCGATCATTCCTGATCATTTTCAAAGTACAAAACTAATTAATAATAAAGTAGTGTAAGTTATATATATATATATATATATATATATATATATATATATATATACACACAAGTTTATAATTAGGGCCGTTCCGCAATTATTATTTTATCCGCCTGCATTAATTCATGTTGATTGTTAAGGAGATCAGCTCCACCCCTAATAGCTTTCCTGTTCTCTAGGAGGTTAAGCTTTCGGCTTTTTTTGGAAATTCGGATCGGTGTAATCTTCCCCATGTGGTGCCCGGTCTCGATGCAATGTTCCGATAATCTCGTTGATCCTTTTCGGTATGCAATTGATCCTTAACAATCAACATGAATTAATGCAGGCGGATAATAATAATTACGGGACTATCCTAATTATAAACTTGTTTTTAGAAAAAACACGAAAATATTTTCGTAAAATCTACAACCAGTGAGTTTTATTAATTACTAGTGAATTTTCTACAACGTAAAAGACTTATATATTTTTATTATTAAATTATGCTCTAAGTGGGTATTTTCCTTAATCCCGAACGTAATTATTTCCGTAGAATTCGGTAATCCATTTCAGGTATAAATAAGACCCTCAGTCGATATTATATTTTTCATTATTGTGTCAGTTGCCGTACATACCTGAGTAAGTTATTTATATTTCATTATATTTATTTTAGTAAACGTTTTATTTATGTTTGAAATCAATTTTATAATAAAGCTGTACTGAGGATATTGAAATATCGAAACACGTGTCTACAGATGGTTATAAAATTGAGTATTGAATTATGTAATTGCTTTTGCTAATTTATTTTTAATTACATCAACGTAATTCATTTCTGATTCCAAATTACCATAGTAAACTTACTCACAAACTATTTAACGTACATTCAATCATTTTTAGTTCATTTTACAGAAAGAAATACGTTCAAACTAGTGTTGCTTTGATAGCCTTGCTATTTTGTAACACGCAAATTGCTTTTGTATCATTCAATGTCTGTCGAAGTATTAGCTAGAGAAGTAGTTGTTTCAAAAGTGATTTGTTCTTGTAGTCTTAATAAGACTCATTTGTTGTAGATTTTACGAAAATATCTTCGTGTTCTTTCTAATTACTAGTGAATTTTCTACAATGTAAAGGACTTATATTTATTTATTTATTATTAATTAGTTTTGTACTTTGAAAATGATCAGGAATAATCGAAGCACGTATCAGGCAACTTAAAATGACAATATTATGGAACTTAACAACCCGAATTGAATTTTGATACATATAGCTACATGACTTACATATGTTGTCAAATTAAAACATTTACTAAAATAGGAGTATTGTAATATTGTTTAAAGTGTTCAATACATTCCTTAAATTCGGGGAATATTTTGTAAAGTATATTTTTTGAATACTAATTTTTTTTCTGGGTTTGGTTCCCCTCATTTATGTGTTATTATGTGTCCTAGATACGAGACTTCTTTTTCTTTAGAAATTCTGATTAATCACTTAATCCACTTTACGGAGGATTCCTTAAAGTACACCTTTTCCGAAAGGGTGCTCAATAAATATTTATATGTACGAACGGAACTAGTAAAAAATCCCTTCAAATTTTTGAAAATTTAAGTTCAAAAATCAAAAAAATGTAACGTGAATATATGTTTTAAACATCATAGCAATATATTTTCACTTGTAAAATGGAAATAGATATAATAATTAAATCTAGAATTTAAAGACTAACCTGTTCCTAACATAAAAGCATGTACATCGTCCAATCCGGTCTTAAATTCAAAATTAGATCAATAAGAATCATGTAATCATAAAAAGAATAATTTAACCTTTGAAAATCACTTAAAATACGAATCACCCTTTCGAAAATAATGTATTTTCGCTAATCCACTTAACGAACCAAACACACCAACTACAATTGAATACGTATTAGAAATTATACACTTGTTCTGTTTTATGTGTTTATTATCAGCTTCACGCGTAAGGAAAATGATAATAAACACATAAAACAGAACAAGTGTATCACCGATTTCTCCTCGCCATTATCAAAGAAGTGCAAAAATAAACTGAAGAAAATAAACGATATTATAAATATATATACCTGAAAACGAACACTTTACTTTTAGTAAGAAATTAGTGGCTGCGATGATTTCCAGCTGGTTGTTAATTACGTTTTTTCTCGCTTTGTCGCTCGCTTATTCTCTAAGGCTTCCAAGATGTTAGGCTTTAATTCCTTTAAGACAATTATGGTGTGGTGTAATTTTTTCTACCATTTGTTGGTTAGGGATACAGTGTTCTGATATGCTCGCCTGGTTATTTTTGTATTGAATTGTTTACCAGTTAGACTGACAAGAATTCAACGCAATATATATTGGGCAAGCAGGGAACACTTTAACACGAGATTTAAAGAACATAATAAATCAATTCAGAACAAAATACCCATTCAGTTAGTTATATATTTCATCAAAAATGCATACATTGATACACAAGTATCAATTTTATTCTAAAAGCTAGTTACGCGAAATTAGCAGCAATTACAGTGCCTCAAATTAAGTTTATGCCCAAAATACATGAAGATATGCTCTAACAAATTAAACTAAACGAAATTAAAAGTGACCAAAACAGTAAAGTTTTGTTTAGAACTCGAAAACAGAAAATGGTATGCACAAAGGTATAACTTAGGCCAATATCTAAACACACCGAACTCCTAATATGTTGGGACACTATAACTTTTAATTAGGTATTATGTTTCCATGGAAATACGGGAAATACAACTACCGGAAAAAAAAAACCTAAAATCTAAAAATACCAAAACACCACCATTCAACAACAAAACAGAACCCGTTAAGTTCTTTCACTGACTTCAAAACCATAAAGACGCACAGAAATGACCCTCACCAAACTACGAACTTTTTCTTTACCCATCACTGGGTGAAACATAATGTAACAATAAGGTAAATTAGTAATTTATATTACCTGGTTTTACTTGTTTCACAATTTCAACTACTCAATAAAGGAGAATAATTATTAACATGTGTAACGCTCTTTCCTTGTCGAATGAACTTCGACCACAAAGAAAAATACAAGAGGAACAACAAAAAAACTTAAGTCCTAAAACGTACCGGCTATCTATAAAATGGGACGAATCCGCTCGATGACTTACCTCGGCTACCTTCAGTAAAGAAGGGGGGTCTAGATGGAAGTAAGAGCGCCACGAGTTCTTTAAAAAAAAAGTCCTTCGGGCGAGAAAACGTCTTCGGAAAAACTCGAAACCGGGATGGAAAAAAAAAGAAAGCCGACGTAAAGTATAACTGGTTTATTTGACCACGAACCCCAAGTAAGCAAAAAAAAACAATTCTAAGTTAAAAATGAGATATATAAATTTAAACAACAAAAGGAAAACGGTTTGCAAATAAAATAATAAATGGTCAATGAAATTGCAGTTAGCTCTAAATTTCTTACAAAAAATGTATTTTCTATCGTGCACGTTAGAATCACAATGTAATTATAAAAATTAAAGAATAATAAAATACTAACAGGTAATAATGACAATACTAACAATAGTTATGATAATAATATTGCAAATAATAATAGTAATAACTACAATGATAATAATAATAGCAGTGATAGTAATATTGAATATTAAAATACTAATGACGATAATAATAATAGTAGCAATAATTATATTGAAAATAATGTTAGCAATAATGACGCTAATAATAATAGTAGCAATACTACTATTGAAGGTAATAATAATAATAATGGCGATAACAATAAAAGTAGTAGTACTAATATTGAAAATAATATTAACAATAATGACGATAATAATATTGAAAATAATATTAGTAATAATGACGGTAATAATAATAGTAGCAATACTAATATTGAAGGTAATAATAATAATAATGACGATAACAATAAAAGTAGTAGTACTAATATTGAAAATAATATTAATAATAATGACGATAATAATATTGAAAATAATATTAATAATAATGACGGTAAGAATAATAATGATTAATAGGGGGTGCTCTAAACAAATAGTAGGGGCCGGTTTAATATTCAATGGCGCGAACTACTAAATAATAGTGAAATAATTGAAATTAAATAGTAAATAAATTATCAACTAAAGGCAAATCAAAAGTGTCAATAATAAAACAAAACAAAATTACGCCTGAAGGGCTTAATAAGGAACCAATCTATGAGAAGAATAAAACAACGTGTATAATAGAAAATAATCGGAATCGCCCGTGCAGTAATTAAACGACGGAACCGCACAGCAATTTCTCGCGCTCGCGCAAAGCAACTGATAGCGCGTGAGCGAAATGGCTCGACAGGTAAATCGTAAATTAATAATTAAAATTTTATCTGGCCTTTATATCCTGTCCTACACTCTCTCATCTAGGATTTCTCTCGATGTGGAACGTCTCCAGAAAATACTTGTCCCTCTCGGTAGGCGGAACGGTAGCAGGACCAAAAAAATAACAACCACACGTCACACAGTGGTTCAGAACGCGAAAAACGCGATCGAAATTGTTTACTCTTTACTATTAACAGATTTTACAATAAAAGTTAAGTAAATTTATGTTTTTAGGTATGCTGAATCTGAAATTATGCATTAAAAACCCGTATTTGTCAAAACTATCCAAAAATACAACCCTTAAATGCGAAAAATTGATATCACTTAATACAAGTACGAAGAATATTTTTTTATACAAATTATAAAGTTTAGTTTGCAAATTCGAAGTATTTGTTTGTCAAAAGCACCCCTTAATGCATTGACTTTTACATGTTTAGTGGTATGTACTGGGTTAATAAAAAAAACAACTTTCAAAACATCCTCAAATTATATTGTAGAAATTTTTGTCCAAAATACAAAATTTTGTCTTTTTGCTTGTAGAATAGCGTGTTAACTTGAATATAATTTGCAACTATGTTTTAAAGCTGTTGCTCCAATAAGCATATATTGCTGCTTCGTAAAACCACCCGAGATAATAAATGGCAGAGCCTCTTCAGGTGTAATGGCATTTTGTTCTTGTTCGGGACTCCTCCATTTTTTCATTATTCTTTTGCCTCTACTTGGTGTAGTTGAAGTACATTCAATTATCGAATCGGCAGTACTAATATCTCCACTTTCTCGCACTTTGATGCACAAGTTTTTCCACGAAAGTACTTTTTCTGAGTTCCTGGGTTTTACGCCTGTTTATAACAGCAGAACTTTGAGCAAAACTCTTTTAAGGACGACCTTGAATAACCGAAGTTGATGGTCGATCGCAGTAAACGGATTAAGGAAAAATAATTTCTTCTTCTCGCCAAACATTTTGCTTTTTCATAAAAACACTAGATATTTTATTGGACGATTTCCAATATTTAAAATATCTTGGAAAAAAAATTTGTTCAAGCCAATACAAAATATTTTTACTTCATTTATCATCTTCGGCAAGTCCGTATGTGTCAAGTATAAACAGATAAATTGCTTGTTTCTTATCATAGAGACTTCGTCTAAAACCAATAGACATATTTTCTTCGCGGCCATTATGTTACAAATTTTTAAAAGAACTACTGCAACAGAAACACAATCTCTTACAACGTCACAAATTTCGAAAATGCGCCCAGAATAATCTGCATACAGGTTCGACTCAAAGTGTTGCGTTTCAACTGATCGGGTACCGTGCAGGATTTTCTTTTATATGTTTTGAATAGGCAAATATTGACAGCTATTTTTTTTTGAATTTACAAAGCCAAATAGCTAATTTAAGAATAAATGAAGTAATTTCCGTGTAGGGTTGTGTAGAACTAAACGTAATCCTTCACTTAAAGCAAATTTTTATAATCCGG
The DNA here is from genome assembly GCA_963969525.1 of Ontholestes murinus. Classification (NCBI taxonomy): domain Eukaryota; kingdom Metazoa; phylum Arthropoda; class Insecta; order Coleoptera; family Staphylinidae; genus Ontholestes; species Ontholestes murinus. The sequence goes on from OZ018399.1 coordinate 31,787,356, forward strand.
TTACCGGTTACAAGCAATAAACTTTCTTGTACTAGGTAAACTTTATCCAATAATAAGTAATGTTACCTAGTAATACACTAAGCAATCTATAACAATATTATAGTGACATTAATAAATAACCGCATTTGCTTGTGGTACAGTCTTTTTAATTACACCCTAATTTCTTTACGCTGCAACGTCTCAATTTTACTGAACTTTGAAAGCAAATATAGAAAAACTTATGCAAATAAGATGCATATAATTAATATTAACAAATAGAACAACTATTCAAGATTAAATTAGTGCAATTTTAAGTTTGTACGAGGAAGTTGAAAATTTGATTTTCGATCACGTTTTTCGCGTTCTGAACCACTGTGCGTCAACAGGATGATGTTCGGAAAATCTTAGGCCGGTCAAATACGGGGTTGGATGGTGCGAATTTACTTATTCGCCTTTTTCCCAAACGCAAAAAAAACTCGAGGCTATCACCAAAATCCCGTTGCAAAACGGCGGTATGGGCATATCAACAGCAAGTGGAGCTTCTGAACACTACTTAACCCACTAATGTAATAGCACTTTGAAGAAAACTGACTAAATACGCAACCAATAATAACGTGCGTCTTAATCCATCGGAATGTCGATGATCAATTACCAAAAATGAAGAAGAGGTCGCTAATCACAGAGGAAGCTGCGAATAGGATTGCCTACGATGAACTACTATAAATGAATTTTATTTAGCCGAGAAAATTACTATTGAATCAAATTTGGATAAAACATAACAACTATGAATGCGAATAATAATTATGTCGTAGGGCGGAAATTTAACGTTACACATGTACTAAGAATATCCGAATGGACTTCGAAACTCTTGACATAGCAACACTCATATAAGCCAAATCCAACTCACTTATGGTTCAAGCTAATCTGGCAGATATAATTAAAAAGGATTTTCTACAAAAAGGGGCATAAATAACAAGCAAGACGAACTAATAATCTGCAAAGCTGATAGAGGAAACTCTATACGATCATAAAAAAAGTATCATTACATATAAAGCGTTAAAGACTTCCTAAATAACAGTAATTTCGAACGATTACGAAAAGATCCCATACCAACATACCATGAAGAACTTACAACTAAACTAAAAAACCCAGAATCTATCATACCGCAAAGAGAACAGTTTAAATATAAACAAATTAATCCCGCGGCCCTCTACGGAACTCCAGTTTAATAAGGAATGGGATATATTTTATTATTACTTCCAGCCAGTTTTATCAGTTAAAATTAATCGGACTAGTTTCGATAATTATATTACCATCTTCAGCATGAATCGTCGTTGTTGATACACTAATTATAATATCTATAAAGTGGTTTGTTTGTAAATGTATTTTTATTGTAATGTCGAAAAATATGTAGAATGCGATTTCTAGCATGTATATTTATTAATATTACCAAGTTTTATATTTGTGGATTATAATTAGGTAAATTTTTTAATGTTAAAGAATACTTTTTGAAAACGATACGTGCACATATATGTGGTGGCGTAATAGTATATTACACTACAAGTGAAAAAAGGCTCACGCGTGTGCCAGTTTTCACACGAGGCAACAGCTGAGTGTGCGAAGGTACTCCGCGAGTGGTGTATTACGTTTTGTTCAATCTTGCCAAAAGATCATTTTAAAACGTAGATTCAAATAAAAGAAATGTTTTGCGGCTTTGCGTGATGTGCCGTGCCCGGCCCGCATTAAAATCTAGTGTCCGGCGTGCGGCGTTGCTTGATGCGCCGTGCACGGCCCGCATGGTAGTAGCATACTACACTTACCCATTTATAAAATTTGCGAATTCGTGAAGACATATTTGTAATTTGTAAGATATAGAATATATCTCTTACCAAAAACAACGTGTTAAGTAGAAGATCCTTACATCTCTACATTCTCATCCGTGAGTTGGTGATGAAAACTTCCCTCCGATATAATGGAAGCTGAGAAGGGTGTCGAAGTTTTGCAAAGGAAATTATACCTCTATTAAGACAATTCTAGGAGACTACAAACTCACCATGCCCAATATAACTATTTTAAACATCCTGTACCCTTAGGAGTCAGAAGTCTTTCAAGAGGTAACGATATTTTCGGTTCAGGTAAAAATTAAAGTTCGCCAATTTATTATCTTTAACATCCACATAGTTTATTTGCCATTGTTTTCGGCAGCCAATATAAATCGATACCATTTTCAGAATACATTGCCCAAGTCAATGCAGAGAGGATATTTGGTGTGTTAATGTATAATGCAACTTATTGGTGTTTGGTGAAGTTGCCGGGCGCATATATACAATGCTACTACTTAATAGGGAAGGTTTTATTTATGTATCTTTATACTCTTTCTCTTTATTTCACACAAATAGAAAACTTAACAGTTTTTATAGTGTACAACCTATCGCCCGAATAACATATAACCTATATTCTAGTTACTAAGTAAACTAAAATATTCTTCGATTGTATAAGATTCAATATCCCTACGAACTTAATAAACCTTATGTTTATAAACTTTAATGTTTTGTTCTGCTTTAATGGACTTTGGTAAGTGATTATGCAATCGTAAGCATACATAACCAAATCCTTTTTGAATATGCATTTTATGTAATAATAATTTTTAGCCTTATTTTGTAAAATTCCTATAAAAGCAAATTAATTTAGAAAACATACAAAATTGTACAAAAGATACACCTGCATTTAGAAAATAAGTATCTTCTTTGCCTTCAGAAATCTTTTATATTTATTTTTTTAATTCTTTTATCACTAAAGCATTACATCTAGATGTAGGCTCTAACTTGTCAACCGTCGCATTTATTGCTGCTCCTAAAGTTTATTTGCACGGCGCTACTAATTTTGTGAATGTTTTGAATATTTTAACTCCAAATGAGTTGGTAAATAAATTTGCTCTTTTTTTGCAATAATACACAACGTAATACTTAACTTAAACTAAATAAGGTAACATAATAATTTAAAATAAGCTCAACAAAAATAAAATGGATATCATTAAATTAGAGTGAAAGTTAAATATTATAAGAGATAATATTAATTAAAATATTATAAATTATACTTAAGTGTCCTTCTAAATTGGTGACCTGTACCATTAAACAAATTGAACCAGGAATTAATGTTTAGATCATTTGTCAATCTAAGCATACGACTAATAGTGTTATAATGCAAACAGTTCATGTTATACTTGTTTATAAAAAAATAAGTCTTACTCCTTAAATCGGTTGAAAAATTTGAGGAAAATAAACTAATAGTAGACAATAAGGAAGAAGATTTAATATTTGAATTTAATAAAGTGTGAAGTGTGCATAGATCGGAAATTGATCTCCGGGTCTCCAGAGTATGCATCTTCAACAGGGACATCACCGATGAATACGAACCGTGTATATGTTCAATGCTATTTTTGAATTCAATTGATCGTACGCATTTATTCTGCACGTTCTCAATTCTATTAATATCCGTTTGTAAATATAGTGACCAAATTGGAAAAGCATACTCGAGGTGGCAAGGAACAAGTAAACAATATAATATTTTAAGGCATATTAGACTCAGTTCCTTTGACAGATGCCACACAAAACCCCATACTTTCCTAGCTTTGTCACATATAGAAATAATGTGATATCTGAAGGTTAAGGCGCTATCAAATAAAATACCAAGATCTTTGATTGTGTTTGTCTTAGACATATAACACATAATCAAATTGAGTATAGTATTTCGATTTATAAAAAGAAATCACACTACACTTATCAATATTTAAATATAGACGATTAGCCTGGTACCAGTTATTAGCATTATCTAAATCAATTTGTAATCTGTTACAATCGCTTTTAGTTGGCACCACTTGATATATTTTCAGATCATCAGCATACATTACACATTTCCCAAATTTCACAACATCAACAAGGTCATTGATGAAAAGTAAGAATAAAACTGGACCAATATCTGGCACATCTGACGTGACTGAAATAGGGGATGATAAAACGTTATTAATTTTAACTTGCTGAGTCCGATTTGTAAGAAAAGACTTTAACCAAAATAACGTAACGTCATTGAGGCCTAGCAATTTTAACTTGTGTAGTAGAATAGTATAATCTACTCTGTCAAATGCTTTGGAAAAGTCAGTGCAGATAGCATCTACCGGTTTGTGCCCTTCCAAGGCATTTGACAGGAACTGTTTGAATTCAAGGAGATTAGAAGTGGTTGATTTGCAACTCTGAAAGCCATGTTGAATATCGGATATAACTGGACGGGAAATCCAAGCTAAATAATCACTTACCATTTTGTCGAGAAGTTTTGGAATCGCCGATTGTAAGGAAATGCCACGGTAATTCTCAGCAATAACGCGATTACCCTTTTTAAAAATAGGGCATAGGAAGCATGCTTTCCATTTATCCGGAAATAAAATATAAATCGGACGGCATAGTGAATAATCACAATTGATCAGCAAATTTGTTTTTACACCGTCAGGTCAATTGCAATACGTATTCTTCAAGGCTAAGATTTGATTGAAAAGATCGGCAATAGAGATAGATAAACCGAAATCGAGGACTTGATGAGTGCCAGAAATAGATAAATCAGACACATCAGTTAAGGAGTCGTTCGTGTATACAGCCCATCATATCCAACTTTATCTTGATACACAATGTGTTTGGGAAAACCAGTCTCCTTTCGGGATTCTTTTGCAAATTTCCAGAAGGAGCGAGGATTAGCCAAAATATCTGTTGCAAACTTTCTATATAATTATTATATAGCTCACAAGATTTATTCTTGCATTAATCTCGTAAATTACTAAAAATTAAATAGTCAGCATGAAGACCCGACATTCTATATAATAATTATATTTCTTCTTACGGATTAAATTAATTAGTTCAGCATTAAATCATGCAAGAAATGTGGAATGTTTTTTTTCTTAAAACTGTTTGTATAGATAAGTCCATAGCAGTGTACAAGACATTGTAGAAATTATCAATGGCCACATTCACGTCAGAAATAGATAAGATATTTTCCCAGTTAACTTGAAGCAAATAATCACTAAGGCCTATATAATTAGCATGCTTAAATAAGTAAACTGTTTCATATCTATCTATAGTATCAGTAAACGAATTAAAAGTAAGGGACAGACATATATGCGGAGTGATGGCGAAAGCATTAAGTAAGATATCATCTGCTAATGAGACAGACAAACTAGCGCAATTCGTAAAACATAGGTCGAGGAAAATTCCTCTCGAATTAGGTATCAAGTTCATTTGACTTAAATTTAGAAAATTATAAGAGTTAAAAACAGCGTCAGCCTTTGACATGGGAAATTGTTGCACATATCCAGTATTATACTAAGAAATATTATTTAAATTAAAGTCACCACAAATTAAAAATGTATGATTTACATAATCGTTAAATAATGATTCGACAACATTACAATGATTTTCATATTTAGATGTTAACGATGCCTCTTATTGAACTACTTGATGATGTGTCGACACGAAAAACGTTATAATTCGCTATTAATAATTGACTGTTCAAAAATTCCCCGTATAACCAAGTTTCCGTTAAAATGATAATGTCATATATACAATTATTATATGGTGAATTCTTTTAATTTAATACGCATACCCCCAACATTCTGATGATAAATTAACAGTTTCTTGGAATGACAACAACATTACTTACTTACCCGGAAGGCGCGGATGGTTTCAGCCTTGCAATAGAAGATACATCGTTATTAAATTTTAAGGCTAAGTTAGTCTCTCCATTTGACTGGTGTTTGTAAGATTTCTACCTAATCTTAACACATTCACTGGTTTGACGTTTAATGCACGGTGTGAAACGATTTTATCAACGGTTGCAAGGTCTTCTTTAATCTTCATTTCGATGTTTGAGGAAGGCAAACTAAATAGTAGTACATTACGAGTACACATTCTTCTTCGCCTATCATCCATTTCACCAGCGATATTTTCAGAATAATCTTCATTAGAGGAAGCGGCATGTTAACACTCTAATCCATTTGATTCAATAGAACGATGGTAAATTTCCAATTTCTCAATTCTAGATTCTAACTGATCCAATCTGTTCATGATAACCGATCACATTTCATTCTTGAATTCGTTAAATTTGTCAGTCAGTACTTTATTTAAACTTTCCAGGATAATCGTTTCGTTCTTGGAGTCCAGGGGCGAATCGACGCATTTGCGACAAATCCAATTAGTTTTTGAATTATTTACAAAAGTGATTTCAATATCATTTAGACCCGTGCAACGAACGTGTACAGACTTTTTGCATTTAATAAATGGCGTACTTGGGGTAACCCCTTGGTAACAGATTCCACATTTATTAACCGTACTGAAGATTGAACCCGGTAAGTGTAGATGAAATTAAAATAAATTTAAATAATAATCCGTTAAAATTTCATTATTGTATCAGTTGCCGTACATACCTGAGTAAGTTATTTATATTTCATTATATTAATTTTAGTAAACGTTTTTATTTATGTTTGAAATCAATTTTATAATAAAGCTGTACTGAAGAGATTGAAATATCGAAACACGTGTCTACAGATGGTTATAAAATTGAGTATTGAATTATATAATTGCTTTTGCTAATTTATTTTTAATTACATCAACCTAAATTCTATTCTTGTTCCAAATTACCGTAGTATAGTCACTCACAAACTATTAGTTTGTGAGTGACTATATAAGCTGTACTGAAGAGATTGAAATATCGAAACACATGTCTACAGATGGTTATAAAATTGAATATTGAATTATTTAATTGCTTTTGCTAATTAATTTTTAATTACATCAACCTAAATTCATTTTTTGTTCCAAATTACCATAGTATAGTCACTCACAAACTATTTAACGTACATTCAATCATTTTTAGTTCATTTTACAGAAAGAAATACGTTCAAACTTGTGTTGCTTTGATAGCCTTGATATTTTGTAACACGCAAATTACTGTTGTATCATTCAATGTCTGTCAAAGTATTAGCTATAGAAGTAGTTGTTTCAAAAGTGATTTGTTCTTGTAGTCTTAATAAGACTCATTTGTTGTAGATTTTCTACAACGTAAAGAACTTATATATTTTTATTATTTATAGTAATAATTTGCAGAGCTTTCATATCTTAAGGTCATGTATTCCATAGCACTGATAATGATATTTAAATCATTTTACAGCGGCCTCCCAAAACTCGTTAAGGAATCTTGAATCTATTACCTTATTTTGAAATGATTTACAAATTTTAACATGGACTTAATTTATTTCATAATTCGCACCTGTAAAATTAATAGCATTGTCGGAATAAATATTTATAATTTTATTTATATTTTTGAGTAAGTTGAGTAACGCTGCTATAATATATTTTTTAATAATATGGCTTTGTTCAGGTTCATTGTTTTAAGTGTACGTAACAGGAACTGTTGTGTGGAATATGGACTTTTAATATTTGCTTCTAAAAGTAAACGGACTATTATCATGATAAGATGGATGCGGATATGTTTAAGAAGTGATTTACAGAAAAAGTACTACCTAACCAACCTTAATAATTTCAGATAACGCTTCGTACCATTGTCGACTACCAGAGAAACTCCCAACTATTGGACAAAAGATATGTTGATGCAGTATTTGTCGGAGAAAAATATACCATTTTCGGTAGACATGTTAAAAGTAAAATTAATGAATTGGCAGATTAGTCAGAATACAAAATGTTGCACTATTAAGTTATCAATTTTGATGTTATAATTATGCCCTTTTTCTAAAATATGATGCACAAACGCTGACTTTAATGATTCATGTTTCTAATATGGTAAAAGTTTTCCATAAACCTAATATTAATATTTCTTGGGTTTGCCCGATGTAAGTTTGAACAATTTAAAGAGTAAATGCCAAAGTCAAAGAGTTGATCTTATTTTCTGATTGTATTGTCTAATAAACTAGTCTACATAACATTTTGTATTTAAATAATATGCAGTTATGAGCTAATTTGTTTAAATATTTTTATTTATATGATTGTTGCCGACAGGTGATTGAACCATTTTAACAAATGTATTTTGACTTATCGAATTTGAAATTGGTTCTATTGTTGTAATTAACTGTATGTAATGTTTTTTCGAGTGTTTGTTAATGAGTTTTTGTATTATCGTTTGATTGTATTTTATTGAGACGGCTGTTTTACGTATGAGGATGAATTCAAGTTCTCGGTTTTGTATGGTAATTGTATATTATACTATTGAATGCAGAGGGTTTATATTTAAATGGAGAAAATGAGCTGGAGTGAATATATTTAAATGCATAAAGAATTTTTTGTAAATGTTGAATTCTAATCTTCTATCTTTTCTGATAACTAGTAAAACTAAAAAAAAATGTTTGTTGGATTCAACTTAGTACGCAAATTCAATTCTGGGATAAAAATTGTGTAATATTGAAATTATTTTTTGTGATGGTAAAAAATCATTCATTGGAAAATTATTCAATTTAGTTTCAGTTCTATTTTCAAGAGGGTTAAGAAAAATTTCAGAAAAATAAAGGTAGTATCAAAGGTATAATTATAATAATTACCTTCTAAAGTGTTTTTATGGATATCTAACGTGTCGTCTATTGGCATGCTGGGAAACAGTGACTCAACATCGTAGGACAGCAATTGTTCATCCGGTGCTAACTTTTTTCAAACTTTTTGTAAACTCAAACAAATTTTGAACTGAGAAGCAGTTGTGAATTTTAAGTAAGTAACCATTGTATTTTACTTACATCATTGGAGTATATGTTGTCAATACACGCGTCTTTTCTTGTGGCATGGGTTGCCAGTTTCCATAGACCAAAACTCTCAAAAATATTACACAACTGGGTGGCCTTTTTGTCATTTGAATTAAATAGAACATGTCTCCACAGATAAACACCAAATTAGCCAAAACACTGATTTTTTTCCAACATAGTTACTATCACATAGAGAAAGTCAGCGTAATTTCGATTTGGTGATCTATATACAACAATAATGATGACGTTTGATTTATTTAAAAACACACCAGACAATTCACATGTTTGTTTGATAGAGATATCATTTAAAAATGGCACAGGGATGTAATTAATATTTTCTCTAATCATAATAAAAGATCTACCATTTTTTGAATTTCGACTGCAATAACAAGTTAATATATTATAATTATTGATTGAATACGATTTCATTTCAATTGGCCGTAACCAATGTTCACAAATTGCAATAAATCTTATATTTTTACCTGCAATATAGCCTCAATTTTCTCTAATTAGTTTCGTAAATACTTATGTTAATGTAAAAAAATGTAGCGTGGTTCTCATCTTCTTGATCTTCTTTCAGATGTTTATTGATTTTTCCAAATTTCGTTTGAATAAAAAACGACTAATTCCTACTCCTTTTGGCCAAATTTTCGAATTTTCTATTATTTCCAGCTGTTCAATTGGTAGCGTGATTTTAAATGACGAGTATTCGTCTGGCCGCCTTGAATTAAGCTTATCGCATTAAATTTTGTAGATATTGTGCTTATTTAAATGGTCTACAATTATATCTTTACTTTTCGGATGGAGACTATATATGTGGACATGAGCCTTCTTTTCGACTCTCTTTAAAACGTCGTCTTCACTGTCACCCATAATATTTTCTTCTGGACCCTCCGTGAACGTTGGATTGTAGTCCATCCGGTGGGTACTTTTCTCATCGGTTTAAATTTATCCGTTGAAGAAATGTGCGGGATATCAATATTTTTTGTTTCAGTAGTAGCATTTACAGAATGAAAACCTTTTGTTGACGGCGTATTTTTGGAGATATCAATGGGGTTTGTTCGGTTGCCAATAACATCGGAAAAATGCATGGTCGTGTTTTTAGCGGGAAACATATCATTCCCAACCTCTTCACTCAACTTATTATATTTTTCCTGAAGGGCTTCTAATTTTTCAGTTAAAAGACTGTTAGTGAATCTAAGTCTGAAGTTAATCTAACTAACAGTATTTTAAGTGAAAAATTATAAGCTCTTCAGGGAAAATATAATAAGTTAAGTGAAGAGGTTGGGAATGATATGTTTCCCTCTAAAAACACGACCATTTTATTTTGTCGGTCAATCTCAAGTGGAGATGTCAGTCTCGCCGTCAACTTCTTGCCGCAGCACGTTTTCACTTTTCTCACACATCTATTATAATAAAGGGTCTCACAGATTACACATGTGATACCAAACTTTGCTTCTGTACCACATTTATAATACTTCTTATTATTTTCACTTTCACTAATTGAACTTTTAGAGGAGATCATGTTTACGTTCTAAACAGCGCACTCAAATGCTGTGGCATTGTCTTCTTCCGATTGCGATGCGGCACACTCGATATCGTTCAGGATACCTTATACTGGAAAATGCCTTGGACCTAGTGAGTGTTTTAAACCTTCATGTAAAAAGATTTCACAGTAGAACGTAAAAGGGGCGAAGCGCGCCGAACAAGACACTAATTTTGATAAAATAATTTTATCATTTGCACGTGTTGACTGAACGCTATATACATAGATCCATGGTGATTTAGCAAAACAAATTGAATAAATGACAGCCAAATCGATAAATGTAGCTTCAACAACATGGTCGCTATCAACTCTCAAAGTTCAAGTTTCTATTGAAAGACCCTTTAGACATACGTTAACTTATACTTCATCAAATATAAAGCGATGAGTCATAGTCAACTCTCGACGGTTCGACTATATAAAGGCTTCTGTAGTTAAATTGCTCACAAATTCATTGTTTCAATGCCTTCATGGTCAAAAAATGAAAGCTACAGTATATGTTTTTTGTTGTACGTAGTATGGTTTCGGAATACAATAAACCACGCCATAATTGTAAAAAAGTTTCTGAGCTACTGAAACATTATAATTGAATAATTTGTAGTGATATAGTTAACACCTTTATTTGCTTAATTATCGCCTTAGTGAAAAGTGGCAAAAATTTTCTGTAACAAAAGCTAACGTCACTTGTATGCCCGCATGCAAATTAATAATATGCCTGTACTCAATTAATAATTCCATCAAATGGTGATTTTTGGTTAGAAAGTTTGGTGTTTATTATTAAATGGTATATTAGCATTCTCAAAACGCCTTCCCGTGAGAAGATTTTCTCGATAGCCGTAGAAGGATGATAATGTTAAAAGATTACTATTTTTTGATAATGACATATTTTTTTCAAATGATTATATTTTAAATTTAATGTTAGCAAATGTTGTTAGTTGTACCTATTAACCTATCATTTATGCCATCTTCAAATTTTGCATTAATCTCCGACATTACGCAACTACTCGAATTAATTTATAAAATTTTGAAAATAGGTTAAGAAACCCTTGGTTTGTTTCTGATTTTGTATAATTAATTAACTATTTTTGCTTATTACTGCATTATCAAGAGTGATTATAAAAGAGACCGACAGATTTTATAATGTTTCGCCAAGAGATAAGGAATAAAATATTCAGGAAGTATATTTTTGCCCGCTATATTAAAAAACTTTGACAGTAACGCATAAAATACTACTACTACTTTAGGTTTTTCATTAAGGTGTCTTTATTCTGAATAAACCTATAGTCTGTCCGTTGGATCTTCCGTCGTACGTCACAAACTATCGCTTCAAAAAACGACGAAAGTTTTACAGTGCGTTCTTTTTCTAACGCATTTGGTTTACTTTATCAGATTGAATGTTTTTATGTCGTTTCTCGAAGCGATATTTGGTGACGTAGGACGGAAGATCCAACGAACAGACTATAAGTGGGACATACCATCAAAGTGTTTTCGAAATTGCTCGCCTCCGAAGCCCTTCGGGAACCACTACTCTGACCCGTTCCTCAAAGTCCTCCGTGAATAAGAAATTTGGTGATTTCTTCACCTGATGTCAGTCAGGTTTGAGGGACAAATTTTATGTTGGAAATTGACCAGTACTCATTGTAAAAGAGCTAGTTTTTCAAAAATGTAACACGCGAACTTCTATAATTAACTGTGTGTAATGTGTATCCTTGTGTGGATCCATCGTTCAAATTGAGCTGGACTGGAGCGGTCGTTCTAGTAATAATGTTTGTTTCCGAGAACTTCTCTCAGCAGGGCCAAGCCCCAGAAATACATCTATTGGAATGTGCGCTTCGATGAACGATTCTTTAGAAACGCAGACATCTTTGTGTGATCCCCATGGAAATATACAAAGCATTTACGTCTTATTATAAATTTTGTAATTAAAGAACGATATTTTTGAATGTACGCTTGATGCGCTAAATTAAAATGTTAATAAACGTACGTATGAAAATATAAATTTAAATAAAATTAATAGTAAAACATAACTTAATCAATTAGCCTCATATAAATTTTCTTTATTGGTACAACTATAACCACAAATCTTAACTAATACACAATTATATAAGAGACTAAAAACATAAAGTTTGCTCAGACCATATAATAATAATTCAATCGATACTTGTACAGTTACTCTCTAGACCGGCATCAATTTTAACGCATTAAAAATGATAATAATCGTTCAATTTTAGTTCAATGATTATGAAAAACAATAATATTAAACGATAACTAATAAGATTTCTAAAACTATAATAAGCTATTAAATTACTTAAGAATGATATTATTAATAAAATTAAAAATATTGCTATAAGTTTCAAACTAGAAAGTATAAAAAATAATAGACTGAAAGAGCTAGGGTCGATAGTCGTGAAGAAGACTAAGAATCATAATAATTATGGTTATAACTAAATAATATAAATTGTAGCTTCAATAAAGATGTTTTCTCTCTATATATAAAAATAACAGCGCAAGTAGTTAAAAAAGAATAAACTCAATTATATAACATTTAGTATAAATTTTAAAATAATCTAAAAAATCAAATTACAATATTAACACCAACATTTTTCAATACTTCGACAATAAGATAATAGCGACCGTTACTATGTAGTAGTCCATTTTAGAGATTAAATAAAATATATTTTTTACCACTATTTATTGTAAAATATACATACATGCACTTCATTTGCAGTTGTTTGTTTGTATATGGTGCGTATATGTAAACACAAATGGAAGTCATACACTAATGTACATATCACAAATACATACACACGACATACACACACAAACAACTACAAGCAGATCAGTGCCGCAAAGCAAAACAACATGGAGTGCTAATGAGGGGATTAGAGTTACAAATATAAATAGAGCACGAGTATGGCAGCTGCCTGGTATTTTTGCGTTGGCGAAAATCCTCGCTCGTAAGAGCAGATTTGCTCTATTGAACATCGCAAATGTCACAATGCGGTTGAAAAGTTTTCTTTCAGCTTGGAAGCTAGTCGTAGTAATTGGCATCCTCAATGCAGGCAAATCTCCTCTTTTTCCACCTAGATACAGCACTAATAGCTCGCTCAGTGTGCTAGATAAACTGGTCGGGAAAATTCTAATGCGACGTAATGCAATCTTCCTTGTCTGGCACGAAGGGCTCATTTACCAAATTATCCATCTCAATTTTCCCGATTATCTGATAAGAGTCTTGCACGACTATCTTCGTGAAAGTAAGTTTTGTTACAAAATCAAAAACATGCAATCTAGCGAGCATAAGCATCTATGCAATGGTCCTATCGTCATTGTATAATACACATACGACATTCTGATTGTGGCTTAAGTAATGATAGCCAAATACGCTGACGACATAGTTCTACTTTGTAGGGGAAGTAGCACAGTTCATATCGAGAAAACTCTTCAAGCTTCTCTCAACACTTACAAAAGTGGGCAAATAAATGGCAACTAAAGGTCAATGCTGATAATCCGCAATTAGGCAGACCTTACTCCAAAAAAAACGAAAAATCTATACCTCACAATACTTCTTCGGTGGGGATTAATTCTGATTAAAGACGAGATTAAATATCTCGGCATAATTTTTGATCGGCTCTTTTTTGATCGCTTACCAGATACAAAATGCCGGATGTTTGTTAATTAAGTTATGGGCCATCATCAACATACTCCACTTTATATGTGAAAAACAGAGTAACGATTATTATTCGTCGATAAAAAATCAACTTTTAAAAAATAATACTTTCATTTTATTGGAACAATTAATAATTAATATATCTGTGAGCAGGTGGAAACCTATCTCTAGACTGGACTTATAGGTTCAACTGGGCAGCTGAAAATCTGCAGATATTTATTTGAAAATATTGCTACACTGTGTGTCAAATTTCGATGCTCACCATTGGTATCTATGTTATTAGAAGAGATAGAGTGACAGTTAAATGAAGAATGTTTGCAGAAATCAGTGCTCATAAAAAATCCCATTTGAAATTCACCTGAACTATTTTAATTTTAAGGTATTTTAAAGCAAACAAAATTTGCCAATTTCAAATTTCTTCAATAAATCGATAACGCCTAACACGGCCACTATTAAACCGATACATTACTCAAACACTTTTTTAAGACAATTTTTTTGATGTAAACAGAAACCCCTGATTCGATACGACGTTCTGATGATCTCGCTGCCATCATCTTCTGGTATATTCGCAAGGAATTACTGATTTGCTGCTTCGATCGTTGCTGTATTTATGTCAGTTTTGTTTGGCTCTTTGTCATTGGGCGTCTTGTTGTGTTTCTTGTGTTTTTTCGGTGTCTCTATCTCGTTCTAATGTAGTGCTGATGTTTGTTCGACGTTTGTGGAATTGTGTTATGGGTGATTCGGTTTGTTTTAGAATAAACGAGATGACTCACAACGTTTGCCGAATACATGGAAATACTTTCTAAAACAAACCGAATCACCCATAACACAATTCCACAAACGTCGAACAAACATCAGCACTACATTAGAACGAGATAGAAACACCGAAGAAAAAAAGAAAGAAACACAACAAGACGACCAATGACAAGGAGCCAAACAAAACTGACAGAGAGGGGATTAACCGAACTCACATAAATACAGCAACGATCGGAGCAGCAAATCAGTAATTCCTTGCGAATATACCAGAAAATGATGGCAGCGGGACCATCGAAACGTCGTATTCCCAAAATAAAATCCACGCGGACAAATACCCGAAAACCACACCACACACACACATATATATATATATATATATATATATATATATATATATATATATATATATATCCAGTTATTTTACCCTGTATGCTATTGTTCTATTACCATTCAGCCTCCTTTTAATCTATGTCATATTAGTCAATTCCCAGTACCCCCCTGGGCAAATTTTGCTACCGCCCTCCACTTCTCCGGTGTCTCCAACATTTGTTCGACCAGTGTCTCCACGCTAACCCCCGAGCCCAAGGCCTCCGCTATTTCGTCCCTCTCCTCTTTCCAGGCTGCGTATTCCATCAGCGTGTGCTCTGCCGTATCCTTTCCCCGCTGACAGAACCCACATCATCCTCCGCCTTGCCAATTCGGTGTAGATAGGCACGAAATACCCCGTGTCCCGACAGCATCTGGCACTTAAAATTGTCTATTTCCCCGTGCCTCCTCTCTAGCCATCTCCGCAGGTCCTAGATCGTGTCCACGCCCCTTTCTCGGCTTCGTTCCACCTATCCTGCCATTTCTCCACCAACCTCTTCCATCCCATCCTCTTTACCCCTGCCTTATCCTCCCCCTGTGCGACCAGTTAGTGCGTCCTGGCTTGCAGCTCCAGCTGCAGATCCGGCGGCGCCGTCGGGCCCAGCACCTACGCTGCATCCGTTGAAATGGTCCTGTAGTCTCTTATAATTCTCAGGACGGTCGGTCTCACTATTGCTTCCATCCAACCCGCAACCCTATCCACCGCCAACTTTGCTGTCTGCTTAAGGTCCGCTATGTCCCTTCTACTGACCAATATCAGGACAGAGTTAAAGGCGTTTCTGACGTCCAACGCTATCGCGAGGCAGTGCTTCCTCCCTCTCAACGGCCCATTGTTTGTCGCATCCGCTATTTTCCGGACTTCCGCGTCCACCGTAGATTTGCCCTTAGTAAACCCGAATTATCCCCTTGCCAGACCTCCCTTCGCTTCCAACACTGCCATGATCCTGTCCGCCATCAGTCTTTCCAGTGCCTTTCTCTCCCCGTCGATCAAGCACAGAGGACGATACGCTCCGGGGTAGGGATCTCCCCCGGCCCTGGTGTTTTACCGCTTGGTAAACCGCTCCCGCCGCCTCCACCTCTATGCTGGAAAATAGTTGCCCCCAAGGTCCTGGCAGTCTGGTCTCCCTGTCCTTGGGAACAGTGCTTTGACCACACCTCTTGCTCCTCCCGGTGCTAAAGCGCCCACGTTGGGGCGCCTACTCGAAGTTTTCTGGTTTTCTTGAAGAAATTGTTTAAGTCATTTTCTTTGCCAGCAGACAATTGATATTTTCATCTTGGTTATAAGTTTTTCCCTACATGTTATTAATTATTGACCAAGTTGTTATAATTTTTTTATCACTGCTTGTAATTTCTTGTACAATTTTAGCCTTTTTTGGTCCCTTATTAGCATGCCATATTCTATTTTCAGCTTAGAGTACATCACTTTAGCTTTATTGTTATGGTCCGTGGCGACAGATAAATAATCTATCTTTTTTTGTATGGGTAATTGTTGGGTTAGTTTGATAGTTATTTTTTTTTCTCGCGTGGGCGTGACGCAGTTAATGCCGCATTTATTATGTTCATGAAGCTGTTTTAAGCCATATTGACATCTTTAGTTGCATACTAGTTAGTACAGTTTACATGCGATTGAAGAAAGACAATAAATGTGTTTATATTATTTCTGTGAAATTGCGTTTTTAGGAATTTGTAATTTTATATTTACTTTTTTATGTTTCTTTTCTATGTTATTTTTTGCGCGAGATGATCTGACAGATGCGTTTCAAATACACAAGTTTTTTAGTTATCATTTATATTCGTGATAATATTATCGATTGAATTGACAAGTCGGATACATGGTGCAACTCCATAACAAATTGAAATAAAACTATGGCGAAACATGTTGTTGTGTTCAACAATAAATGTGAAACCCTCCCAACTGTGTTGTTTTATTAAAATATATTATCAATTGTTGTTTCGGTACAAGATGTTACGCGTGTTGCACAAGTGACTGAGGCTTTTGCATTAAACGACGTTATAATATTGTTGAAGATTGTTGCTTCTGTTGATGTACTCTTTAAATCTATATTGAAATCTCCTGCTATTATATTGATTTCGTTTTCTGAATACAATTTCTATACTAACAGTTCAAACGTGGTTTAAAAATCACTAATTAAATTTTGCCTCTGCGCACGATATAAAACTTCCCACACCAGTTTTTTATTTCCTGATGTTCATTTAGCTGCACATTCAAAAGATCCGCAAACTGCAATTTTTTTATGTCCACGCTTTCCCGACATACGCATCCTTTCCTGGCGTAGTTGAGCGATTGTTGCGCAATTCATTAAAATGCAGAATATTTCTTAGATGTCCAAATATTGGCAGCAATTGTCGTACTTTAAACATTAGTTTATTAATTTGGTAAATATAAGTATTGTTTTATATTTATGTTTAAGATGTTACTGTTAAACCAGTTCTTTATTAAACAAAAATCCGTTTCCACCTTTGTTTTTAAGTTGCACAAAGTTGCCGTCACACAGTGGTTCAGAACGCGAAAAATCGACATTGTTTACTCTTTAGTTTTGACAAATTTTACATTGAAAGTAGAGTTATATTAGAAAAAATACAACCCTTAAATTCGAAAAAATGATATCGTTTAATACAAATACGAAGAATATTTTTTTTTACAAATTATACAGTTTAGTTTGTAAATTCGAAGTATTTGTTTGTCAAATGCACCCCTTAATACATTGACTTTGACGTGTTTAGTAGTATGTACTGAGTTAATAAAAAAAACAACCGTCAAAACATCCTCAAATTATATGTAGAAATTTTTGTCCAACATACAAAATTATGTCTTTTTTGTTGCTTTAATAAGCTTCGTAAAACCACCCGAGATAATAATGGACAAAGCATCTTCAGATGTCATGGCATTTTGTTCTGGTTCGGGACTACTTTCAATTATCAAATCGACAATACTTATATCTCGTACTTTCATTGCAGTAGCATGCACAAGTTCTTCCACGAAACTACTTTGTCTGAGCTCCTGGGTTTTAGGCCCATTTATAACAGCAGAACTTTCAGCAAAGCTCTTTGAAGTACGACCTTGAATATCCGAAGTTGATGGTCATTTGCAGTAAACGGATTAAGGAAAAATAATTTCGTCTTGTAGCCAAACATTATCCTTTTTCATAAAAACACTTGATGTTCTATGGTATTGGGCGATATTCAATATTGAAAATATCTTAAATAAACATGTGTTCAAGCCAATACAAAATACGTTTCTTGATTTTTCCTCTTTGGCAAGCTCACATGTGTCAAGTGTAAACCGATACATTGCTCGTTTCTTATTTATTTAATCGACTTATTTTCTTCGCGACCATTATGTTACAACCTTTCAAAAAACCTACTGCAGCAAAAGACAATCTTTTACAATATCACAAATTTCGAAAATAGCGCACAGAATAATCTGTATACAGGTTTGACTCAAAGTTGAGTTTTAACTGATCGGATACCAAGCGGGATTTTCTTTTATGTGGCAGCTAATTTTCTTAAATTTACAAACCCAAATAGCTAATTTAAGTATAAATGAGGTAATTGCCGTGTTGGGTTGTGTAGAACTAAACGTAATCCACCACTTAAGGCAAATTTTTATAATCCGATTACCTGTTAAAAGCAATTAATTTTCTTGTACCGGGTAAACATTATTCAATAATAAGTAATGCGACTTAATAATACACTTAGCAATGTATAACAATATTATAATGACATCAATAAATAAGCGCATTTGCTTGTGGTACAGTGTTTTTAATTACACCCTAATTTCTATACGCAGCAACGTCCCAATTTTACTGAACTTTGAAGGCAAATATAGAAAAACCTATGTAAAAAAACTAATAAGATGCATATAATAATAATAATAATAATATATTTATTTGTACATCCCATAAAATAAATACAAGTTAATGCGAAAAACAAGAAACAAATTCTTAATACATACCTGTAAGGAATAATCAGAGTTAAATATCATAATTCTGGGAAGACAAACCTTAAGGCCAGATTTAATTTTTTGCAAATGCCAAACTGTTCTTCCATCCAAACCTTACTAGTATTACAAGAAAATAAAGATAGTCACGAATGCACCAAAGTAATATTAATAATGTGCTATAGGAATACACCATTGTTAATAAATTAAATGTAAAGTAAGAAAAATTAATTTAAACGTGCCGGAAGAATAATACAAAAATACTGTTATTATACCTCAATACTCTGTAGAATTACAATCATATTATAAAATAAATAAGTTACGTATAAATATGTATACGCACTGATGATGTTAAACGGTTATTGACATTTTAAATGATTTATACTGACATCTGAAATTATGGCTAGATAATTCTTTCAAATGGTATGGAATAGCATTATATATTTTATAAGTTTTAAATGAAAAAGATCTTTCATAAAGTGAAGTTCAATGTTTAGGAGGCGATAAACGACCTTTAAATCTTGTGTTTAAGGTATGTACATCCTCTCGAAATGTAAGTCTATTATATAAACATGGTGGTTTTTTCGATGTAATTACTTTGTAATAAAATGTGGCCAATTGAATCTCCCTTCTCGTTTGCATATAGTTGTCCAACCTGCATCTTTTAGCTTGTGTGATATTTTATTATATTTTCGAATTCCTTATATAAAGCGTAGACAAGAGTTTTGTACGTTTTGTATACGGTTTGAAGTTATTTTATCAATGGCAGGACTGTAGAGGTTTGAACAATAAGAAAAATGAGACAAGACAAGCATTAGACAAGGATATTTTTAATTTGGTTGGCAAAATAGATCGATGAGGGTACAGTTTTTTTAAGTTACAGTAAGAGGTTTGAATATACTTAGTAATTTGCTTTTTCTATCTGAAGGAATTATCAACGATTACACCTAGATTCTTGGCACCCTCAGAATACGGAATATGTGTACCATTTAATACAATATTAAGCTTGCTATGTAAATCTTTAGACACATGGCCATTGCCAAATAACAGAAACTTAGATTTTGAGGGGTTAGGCACCAAGTTCAAAGAGCAGGATATGTTATAGATTCTTTGCATATCAGAATTTACCTGAGATACAGCTTCATCGTACGAGTTGGGCAAACAGGAAAGATACAGTTGACTATCGTCAGCATACATATGACATTTACAATGTTGTAGTGTGTTTAATATTATACAAGTATATATTGAAAATAAAAGGGGTCCAAGGACAGAACCCCGAGGAACACCTTTAACATAAGTTGATCTATTATCTATCAATTTCTACACACTGTCTTTGGCCACGTAGGTAACTACTTAGTAGATTCTTAGCTGACATATCGAGACCAATGTAACTGAAAATATTTTCTAATATATAATAGCTAAATATATCGAATGCCTTGCAGTAATCTAGAAGTATTAAATTTGACACATCACCTTTATCAGATGCTGAAAGTATATCATCAGATATATTTATTAAAGCTGTATCCTTCCCTGAACCCTGACAGCATTGTAGGTAGTATATTAAACTCACCAACATAATTTGCTAATTGCTTTTTAATAGCTTCTTCTAAGATTTTTAATAATGCTGAAAGGATGCTAATAGGACGCAGATGGTTGACCTCAGATGGATTGCTTATTTTAGGAATAGGTTTAACAATAGCATCCTTCCAGCAATCATTAAACACTGATTCTAAGAGACACGTATTAATAATATGGGTAATGTAAAGAATTATTGCAGGAAAACACATACGTATCATATGAATACTAATATTGTCCGTTCCTATTGATGCGGATTTTATTTCATTTGGATAAATAATCATATTATTATCTGTAATTAAGTTAAAGTGAAATGTTCCAGCATTATAATTAATGTCATTATTGAGGGGTGAGATGCAGTCATGAAAGTACGTATTAATTTCATCCATATTTCTCAGGGAATTTGGAATCTGAGGAGATTTCTTTTTAATTTCCAAGGATCGAATATGCTCCCAAACAGTCTTTTGGTTACGGTTCTCAGTAATGTAATTATAATATGGTCTCTTTTTATTTCTGATTGCCGTGGGTGTATACTTAAGCAGACTTTTGTAGTAATTCCAATCGGATGACTTTTTAGATTTTCTAAATTCGATACAATGTAGATACTGCAAAATTATATTTGCTAGTTTTTACTAAAATCCATAGTTCTTCAATGTTATTAAGAGAGTTAATTAAAGTAAATTTTAAGGAGTTTACTATGTACATTCCAACACACCCACCTCTAGTAGCACGATCATTTTGAATAAAAGTGTATTTATTAATATTTAAATTATTAGTAATAAAAGGGCGTTAACCAGGTTTCAGAGAGTGTTAAAGTGTGTATATGATTATTGTATAATAACTGTTTAACATCATAAATTTTCGGTAGTAACGATCTAACATCATCAAATAGAGCAACTATTCAAGATTAAATTACTACAGTTTTAACTTTGTACGCAGAAGTTGAAAATATGATTTTCGATCACGTTTTTTGCGTTCTTAACCACTGTGCGTCAGCAAAGCTCAAAATTTGCCCCTCTGTTGTTAAATCAAATAAGGTATTTATGTATAAAGTAAATAAGATGGGTTCTAAAACAGTTCCCTATGATATGCCCTATTTCACTAATAACCTTTCAATTTTAGCATTATTTATATTTACGTATTGCTCTCTTTCAGATAGGTAACTTTTTATTAGGTTGTATGCCATACCTCTGTATCCCTAATTTTCTAATCTGCATAGGAGTTTTGTGTGAAATACAGTATCGAACGCCTTTTTCAAATCAATATATAAACAAGGCTGACTCTTATCAATACAGTTTGATATTAAGGAAGTGAGTTGAGCGATTGCGTCTTGGGTTCAAGTGTTTTCTTTAAAGCCATATTGTCTCTCTGAAATAATTTTATATTTTCGCACAAATGAAATAATTCTTTTCTTTTATATTTTTTCAAATATTTTAGTAATGTTTGATATTAGCAAGATTTTCCTGTAATTACTTATTTTTGATTTACAGACTTTTTTATGTATTGGTTTAATTTCACCAACTTTTAATATTTTAGGATAGAGAAGATTTTGTCTTCAATACATCTATTTAATATATATTATAAAGGTAGGCAGATCTCTTTGCTATATATTTTAATGTCTCTGATCGCAACCCATCATGACCCGTTTCTTTTTATCTTTTAAGGTATTTATAATACTAGATATTTCTTCTTCATTGGTTGGACTTATAAAAATAGTATGATGCAAAACCCGATCATTATTTTCATAATGACTTACTATTCTAATTTGTTTAGCTAACAATTTTCCAATTCCAGCATTATGTTTATTAAATTCATTTGCTATTGTGGTCGAATCATATATTGTTTTACTATCAACTTAGATTTGCTCAACGTAAGAATGTTTCTTCTTTCTACTACATATGTTATTCATAGTGTACCATATATGTTGTGATGAATTACTATTTTTTACAATAAGTTCATTATAATACTGTGATTTTGGCCTTCTTTATTGATTCTACTAATATATTTTTATATCTTTTATATTCATTGGCAAGATGTTTATTGTTTTGGTTTTCAGTAATTTTGTTTTGTATAATTCATTTTTCCTATTATTAGAATTTAAAAGCTTTGGAGTTACCCATTCCTTTCTCGGCAAGTTATTTGTTTTGATTTTTATAATTCTTGTACATTTCTTTACATTACCTTAGATTTTATTAACAAATATTAATATACCATCCCATGTCTCACTATTTAAATGACAAGAACTTTTTGTAGTCTATGCAAAGGCTACTTTTAGGCTGGGATGCATGTTTTACAGTTTTTTTCTAAATTAATGTGCAGAAGAAACAGAATGTGGTCACTTATTAGTGTTTTAAATAAGACGGGTGTACTTTTTATAAATCAGTGAACTGTTAACTGATTGTTCACAATTATGAATTCTAGCAAACTTGTTAATATATACGATTAATTAAGTTCTCACTTAACCCGTGATGAAACATTTTTATGTTAATAAAGGGATTAATTAAGCACTTGGTGATGTTAACAAACCATAACCAAGTGCTTAATTAATTATTTTATTGTTAATATATGATAGAAACCCAAATTCACTCATTATATTTAAGTATTCTTGTACATAATTATCCTCGCTTGCAATATTAATATTTATATTTAATATTTTGTTGGGAATTTAGAAACTTAAAAAGTTCCTTGATAAAATCACTAGAGTCTGTATTTAGTGATCCATATATAGCGCTTATTAGGAAAAGTTGTTGATCAATTATCATTTTGATAAATAATTATTCATAATTAATTATTCATCTGCCTAATGAAGCTACTGTGTGGCGAAACATGTTGCAGAGTTCAACAATAAATGTGACACCCTCCCAACTGTGTTGTTTTATTTCAATTTGTTACGGAGTTTCATCATGTATCCGCCTCGTCAATTCAATATCTTAAATAAGCCAGTGATGGTGAATAGGCGAAATGAAAATTATCATTTTTATATTAATAAAATTAAAATCAATCACCTGCCTCTTATATTAAATATTACCAATACATATATTGAATAGTAATATTTTAACTTTTTCTAGTGCATATTAGAGTACCATCATTTTGTTTATTTTACCTTCGTTGTAAATTATGACGTATCCTGTTAACTTAAATAAATCTAAATTAGAAATTTCAAATCTTTCTGTTAGTATAATAAGATCGAAATGGAATTGATTATATTCTATATTCTCAAAAGACTGCGAATATTGTTATGTATTATTTTTAATTGTTTATTATTTTTGGTAACCTTTATGTTATACTCGATAATATTGTTTACCATCTGCGTATCATCAAAATCTCTAACGTATTGATAAATTTCAATTTAAATTAAAGGTAATATATTGTAGTTAGTATTATTTGGGTATATTTATATACATATATGACACTTTCATTTTTACTTGTTTTGATAGAGTTTTACTTTTTATTATGCTGGATTCCTACAAGCTTAATTTCATCTTCCGGAATATTTCCACTGACTTATTTTCTTCGAATAGGTGTTGCCAAATGAGGTTCCTCTTCCTGTGTTGGGTGACGTTTTACAGGTTGTTTAACAACTAGCGTTGAAGGGACACTGCTTGCTCTGTATTCAATTGTGTTTATTTTCTTTTCTTCATTTGACAGCACAATTTATATACAATTTTCCAGATTTGATATAGCACTTTTTGTCCTTCTTCTTCTAAATAATATCTTAATATTTTGTTGATCCTTCTGTCTTTTGGTGTTTCATTGTGATTTATATAGATATGTGTATCCTTTAGTTTGTATCTCTTTTGTAAAATTACGGTTTTCTTTGAGAATGAAATTAGTTCTACAATTATTGGACCAGATCAGCTTGTTTTGTATATATTATTTATATCAGAAACGCTAAGGTTTATTTGCAGTTTTATTTATTTTTTCTATTGCAGAATTAATAATGGTTTTATTGTCAATATCTTCTAGCCCGAATAAAGCATTTTAATTTTTAATTTTAATTAAGTTGATTTTCTCTTCTTCTTTTATCTTTAATGCCTTTTTGTTGATTTCTTCTATTTTTAATAGCAATCTTTTTTCTGAAGCCTTAATTTTGTTGATCAATTCTTTCATATATTTAATAATTCCAATATTAATTGCCAGTTAATTTCGTTGCCCATATTAATAAATTAGATATTATTTAAACTAATGAATGGTCCTTTAAAGTTAATTTTATATGAAGTAGTAATAGCTCAATGGAGCAGGTCGAAGAACACTTTGCAGTGACTGACCAAAGAGTTTTCCCTCTTTTGAATTTAATTTAGTTCTTTGCTTGAAGGCCTCTCAATGTTTTCTTTCCATGTTGTTTTATTTGTATAGCAACCATACTTGTTACACAATTACTTTAATATTTTAATTTTCAGTTTAGTCAGTTTTGTCATACACATGTAGTTTAATATTTTATTGTTCAGTTAGTTCTTATGTTCTTTCATTGTTCATTGAATTCAATATATATATATATATATATATATATATATATATATATATATATATATATATATATATATATATATATATGGTATTCAGCAATCAACAGCGACTATTGTTTTACAACACTGTTCACAAATCCATCCGTTGGTTTCAGTTCAGAACTGTTCTGGGTTCTGGGAGTTCCACTAATATCTGTGGTTTAGCAAAAATGTGAAGAGCCAGTAAAACATTATTGTGTCCTCTGAAGTTTTTTCCATTTAATGTTGTAAAACAGCAAAATTATTTTAGAGTAAAAATGAACTGTTTTGTAGCAACACGATTCTTCTTTATAAACGAATAGCTGAACTTGACAATTAATTTAAAACACTTTGCTATTTCCTTCCTTCACTTTTATTTTTATGTTATATACATTTCTAGTACCATGTACTTATTATCAATGACTAAT
This sequence comes from Ontholestes murinus, assembly GCA_963969525.1. Lineage (NCBI taxonomy): Eukaryota > Metazoa > Arthropoda > Insecta > Coleoptera > Staphylinidae > Ontholestes > Ontholestes murinus. Next base: position 31,812,897 of record OZ018399.1, read on the forward strand.
GCTTAAAACTATTTTTACACTTATATATACCGACAGGGATTATCAGCGGGACGGATGGGTACGCCGTATCTATTGATTTTAGTAATGATGTATAGGAGAGGATTATCTAAAGGATTATTGGTATTGTTTATTTAAATGTATAAAGATACATATGTTCATACGGTTCATGTCAAAATTCCATAATCTATTTTTGTATTTATACATTTCAATTGCTTCCAACAGGTCTAATTCATTTTTGGCTGATTTTGGTAATTCAGCATTTTTTAGGGGACATTGGTGTTCATAACAATGGAAAGCAATAGCGGATTTTTCTATATTTCTATTTTTAACATGATAATTAATCGTGTTCTTTAAGTGTTTTAGTCTTTTTAACAAATTCCGTTGAGTTTGACCAATGTAAAATTTATCGCAGTTGTTGCAATTATTGCGATATATTCCTGATTTTTAAGGAATATTTTGATTAGGGTCTCTTACTTTTAAATTTTTTTATTTTTGTATTACTATAGTATGCTGAAGCTAGATTAAATTTTCTAAAATTTTATTAAGTTTACTAGTTGTTGTGGGGACGTAAACGAGTTTTGCGTATTTCATTTTTATATTTTTAATAAAAGTTAGTTCTTTTGTACGATTTTGTTTCGACAGTAGTTTATGGCTTATTGAATCATGGTGTTGAATGCTGTTGGTGATCATCACCAAATTCACAAAAAAATTGTGGGTATATATATAATCTTGGTCAGTTTCTGTTATAAAATTTTACTTGCATTAACACGGTAGATGTCATTATAAATATAATCCTTTTGTCAGATCTGTCCACTATTATGGCAACAAATATATTCAACAGTACGCACCAGGCGCATTCGCCATTATGGTATCTGATGCATCCATAAAGTGTACTAATTCCGTAATGATTTTTCTGTTTTCTACCATTAATTATCGGCAAATATATCATACACATACATACACACATATGATGATAATTTTGAATTCATAATTGGATAACAGTAAGTTTAAGAAGATTTATTCACAATGCCGAGATTACGGTTTAGAGAAATCCTTAAAATATAGTTTCTTGTAAAACGTGACGCTATAGTAGACTACTACTAATTACGTACGCCAAAAAATATGATAAAGGGATCAACGTTATTGAGAAAATCCACATTTTCCACAACCTATGCCTAAGATATTCAGCGACGTTACGGAAAATGCGGACAATGAATTGATAGCACCAAGATTCTGCCGCATGTCTAATAAGAAATCAACAAAAACTAAAATACGGACAACAGGAAGCAGCATATAACACCGTATGTATATGGATTAGTTTATTGAATTTATCAATCATGTTTGGATGAAGAAAATCGTCTATTAAATAAATTATCGCTTAGTACAAAGAATTGTTGAATCTAGTTATCACCCATTATATAAGTTTGCTAAGAAAGATTCAAATGCGTCGACTACAAGAAATTGAATAAAGAAACCATTTCAAATCCCACGTCAATGCTTGTAATCAAGGAGACCCTGCTAGATTCAAGAAATACAAATATATTGTTAACCATTGACCTTAAAAGTGGATATTGACAAATCCGATCGTGGTGTCATTCAAGAAATATACAGCCTAATAAACTGCAGAATCGTGGTCTATATCAATTTCGTTTCATAAAAAGTAGATTATTTTTTTTTTAAATTATTCCAGAGGTTGACAGGAGGATTAAGTAGTCCTCGCATGTACATAAATACTTGTTATTGTATTGCTTTAAACACCGGACGAAAGATTGGATCAATACAACCTTCAACTAGGAATCGAGATACGTATTTTGGCAAAACCGCATTAAAATACCTTCTAATACATGCCACCAATTAAAAAAAATTCTGAGGCTATGTACTTAGAGATCCACGGATTTGATCAAATCATCGCTCTACTTTGTGAATAATTGCTACAAACGACCAGTTACATGGACTCAAGTTATATTCATGGCGATTGAAGAAATTTAATTTTAAGGATAGTGTTAAAACAGGCGCATTACAGTTAGGAACTTTGGGTAGAACTCTTCAAATCCACACCAGCTTTCGGAGTTCAATTTACAAAAATTGATCGATTTTATTTAAAAATAATTGATAATCATCATTACTCACATTAAATTAAATTAAAAGTTCTACCTATAAGAATATTTGTGCGGGTGGTATCAGCATTTATTTATTCTTATCTACAAAATCGTTTTCAAAATAACATTTAAAATTACAGTGCATAATAAAATATATTAAAATCCTTTAGTTCGTTGTAGAAAATGAAATAATAATTAAAAAATACGAAAACATTTCGTGAATCTACAACAATGAGTCTTACTAAGACTACAAAACAAATTAATTTTGAAACAACTGTCTGCAGATGATTATAAACTTGAATGCTAGATTTTTTAATTGCTTTTGCTAATTTAATTTAATGAAATCAGTTTAAATTCAAATTTTGTTCATAATTTTTCATGTTTTAGCCACATTTAAACAATCTACAATACACTTTATTCATTTATTAGTTTATTCAACAGAAATAATTTCATTAAAATTAGTGTCGCTTTAATAGTTGTACTATTCGTAACACGCAAATTAATTTTGTTTTATTAAATGTCTGTCGAGGTTTTAGCTAGATAAGTAGTTGTTTCAAAATAATTTGTTTTGTAGTCTTAGTAAGACTCATTGTTGTAGATTCACGAAATGTTTTCGTATTTTTAAATTATTATAAAATTACAGTGCATTCAGAATGGAATGGCAATTTTGTATTTATTTTGTATTTACTATTTGTATAAATTTGTTTTTTTTGTGCAAATGGCTACAGAAAACACATGTTACAATTTCTGCTAGATTTGGTACAGTATTTTCTTTAAAAAATATTTGAATTTTATCGTTATAAATTATTAATAATCACAAGTAAAGTTTAATGTGATTTACATTTCAAATTACACTTACCGCTACTAAAGTCTATCAGTTTTTGCATACTTATATTAATTCTAAAGAGATACATGTTTAATAATATTTTATTAGAGTAAACTTTTTCCCTTTCACGTAAATTTTCACATTATATTATGAAAACAACTTTTTAGTGTTCTTGTAAAATATTTTATATTAATGTTAGGGTTATTATTTTTGTTTATTATTTAATACCAATTCAATAATATTGTCGATTATCTGTTTATAACGCATTTTTATTTTCTTTACATTTTAAAATATATAGAACGTCTTTTTCCATGTTGCATTGCTCTGCCCATATAAAGTAAATTCCTCAGGGAAATATGTTATATTAAGTAATAAATTAATAATGCATGTTACTATTTTATTCATTCGCATATTATATGGAGCCACTTCATGATAATGCATGTTTTTAATTTGCCGAGATAACTCGTTCGTGTGTTGGAAAGCCTTGCATACAGGAAAAGCGAGCAGTTAATTAAAATGTCTTTAGCACATCAAGAACAGCATGCATATTTATGCTTGCTACAATGCGTACCATTCTTATGAAACAAGAAATATTAATGATTACGTGTCAAACGATTCTGCGTGTCAAAAGTGAAGACAGGTACAAAGAAATATTGTTGTAGTAAATTATTTTACGGCTGAATTTGTTGCAGTTGTTTGTTTTTAAAAACCAGTTTTTTGATGTATGCCAAACTTGTTAAAAATATGGGATGGTCAATTAGTTGTACATGATGCTTGGACATTATATATACTTTCAGTTAAATTATGAATTTGGTTAAAAGAAAATTTAAACTCCTTAAAACGGAATCTGCAATAAATTAAGGAGTCTTCTGAAGTTGGGCTTTGAAAACAGTTATTACGACAATAATACTACATAGCTCCGTTCTTGAAACATCTCCGCAAGTAACTTGTAACGCGCGAAAGGCACACACCTTATAACAAATTTCATTAGTAAACACCACACCTCCTCTTTGACAAGGGCATTACAATCAGCAAAAAAAATTAAATACAATCTAATAATTTTAATCACAAAGGCCGACAAGAGTGATGTCACGGTGTTTTTGCACGAGGAAGAACATCACCATAATTCATAGCTCTCGGATACTAGTACATATCTACGTCTCCCAAAAGATACAATAGCGAACATAGAAGGTGAGTTAGCAAAAGCACTAACTGATCTGGGAAAATGGGTTTTCTTGAGGTAGAAATATCAAGAAATTAAAAATCACTGGTGCAGTTTCCTCCAAATATTATGGGGTAACAAAGATATTCAAGCCTGACAGATCTTTACGACCTATCGCTTTATCCGTTAATTCACCAGCATACAATATGTTTTGTTTTTTTTTTGGCTAGCCTTTTATCCCTGTCTTCTGTTTCACGAACAAACTATAATATCACTGACTCCTTCACTTTTGCAAATGAATTTAATGAATTCCAATTACACCCGGTTTTGTGGTAATCTTTCTATATGTGGTCTCCTTTTTCACAAGTAACACTATGGATTTGGTCATTAGTATTCTCCAACAAAAATTTAAGCTTATTAAATTCATTTAAGTAAATATTTCTTCCTTGTGGATATTTGGTATTCCATATAGGGTTGGTGTTTTCGGGTTCATTTTCTTAAGTTTGAATTTGTCTTGATCTAGAATACTTGAAGATTGTTTTATGATGTCTGTGATTTGTTTTTGGAATTTTGTAGAAGGATCTTTTTTAACTTTTATATCTTTTCTGTGTATTCCTTTCTGTTGAGAGTTGTAATTTTACTTCCTTTGACGGCTTCATATATTATAAGATTGTGAGGCTTGCAATTTTGTTTTATTTGTTTAATAGTTCTATATTCACTATTTCTGATTAGTTTAGGTTTCGACGATTTCTTGGTCGTTTCCTCTTTCAAGGAGTTTTACTTCAAAATATTCACTCTGAGTTTTTGGTTTGCTGTGCTACTGGTAATCTTTTTATATGTGTAGCCCTCCTTCTCCCTCCAGCATTCGTTCTTGTTTAGCTGTGCATCACTGGCCTGCTTGTAGTTGTTTGCATGTGTATTTTGGCATGCGTATCAGTATACTATGTTTGTGTTGTTTCCAGGTATTCGAAATTCGTTGTAATTTACCTCTTAATTTAATTGGCATTTGGGCTATTGGTTTCTATTGCTTCTTGCTTGATTCTTGGATAATTCGTATGTTTGAATGGTTTGCTTTAGCAAGCGTTTTGGTCGCTGTAAAAACTATTTGATGGCCTGTTTGTAGGTTAATGGCTACTGATGACTTGGTTTGTTTGTTTTGCAGAGTTTTTATGCAATTCTATTCTTGCTGATATGTATCTGTTTGTTTGTTTATGTATGTTTGTTCATAGTCTTTTGCAATGAAAGCTGTTGTTATTTTGTATTTTTTAAGAATAAAAGAGATAAATTTAGGTTACTTCCAGTTGAAGCCTCACACAAAAATAAATCGTTTTTATTAAAATTATTATCGATGTCTATTAAAATACGGTCTTCAGCATTGGTAAGAAGCCCGCTTTTGGCGTTTAAATGTATATGGTAAATGAATATTAATTTAAAAATATTGTTAGAAAATTAACAGCTATGCGTAAAGGCGCTTTAATACAACGAGTATTTGTATTTGAATTTAGAATTTACATTTAAAAATAATGAATTAAACAATTTTAACCTTATTCAAATCGATTACAATACCTTCACTTAAGATGATGTATCCAAGGTTCTGTATCTCTTAAACGTCAAATGTTTTACCCATCACGATTATATCATCAAGGTTCACCATATGCCAATAACTGCAAAAGTGGGATGGTGTCAGCGTAAAGGGAAGGGAGAAAGATTTATAAACAAAAAATAGAGTAAGTAAATTTTGAACGGGTGGAGGCAGTAGGTCAATTGAAGAAAATAATCACAAGTGCAATGACGAAGAGGAAATAGAAGATACTGACATTTATGAGTGCAGACTGGTTTCACGATGGGTGAAGGAGGGCAAAGAAGAAAATGAGGGAAGCTGTACAAGATTGGAGAATGGGAAGGAGGTCAAGAAATATAATAAAAGGTATGGCAGTTTCTTTCTACAGGATATGCAACGATAAAAAACGAATAATAAAGCAAAGTGAGAAGTCTAAATAGTAAAGGAGAGCCTTGGAAGTACATAAAATAAATGTCAATACATGCTAAAAAATCTGAGCAAGTCATCGAGATGGATAGGTGGAAGAAATACTTGGTGGAACTAATGGGGGCATCAGAAGAGGATGAAGTAGAGACAATAGAGAGTATGTGATCAATTATAACCATGAAGAGTGAAAAGGCGACTGGGCCAGTCGCAGAGGCTTGGCAGTGGTGTGGGAACGATGTGCAACAGAAAATGTTACAAATGATAAACCGAATATGGAGACGCGAACGAGTTATATAACTGATTAAAGCATACAAACCAATGGATTAGAACCTGTCACTAAAACATTACTGGAATAAAATTTTAAAAATAATTTATAAACACTTGATACGTTTCAGAAGTGTTTTTTAATTATCTACCTATTATCTCATATTGTTTCACCAAGAGATAATTGAGAGAATTATTCAAGAAAAAATAAAAGCATTCTTAGATCCATACTATAATTTTACTTGGTCCTATCTACAAGTACATAATTCGAATCCAATAAATTTCTTTTATAAAAATCAAAATATTTCCTAGGAGTTGAAATAGTGAATAATTACACGCATTATCAAATAAGCATTTAAAGGTTAGTCAATCATGCGGTACTAAGGAATATATTCGAATCAATCATAACAAATAAGCTCCTTAATCACATTTTCCACGCTCATATCAGTCCAGATACCTCTAACTAAAATCACCTCAAAATGCTTAAATTCGCACTCTACAGAAATATGTAACACCATACTTTCGGAAATATGTACGTCATATAAGGAGGATAAGTTGCGTTAATAAATCATTTACACTACATGATATTATTATAAACACTTGTGCTATAGAACTTAATAAATCCTTAACAATAGACAGGAAAGAACTACTAAAAACCGGCATCGCAGATTTATCGATTCCTACGGTATTCATTCATAATTTTTGGGCAAACGCATGTTTGTCATCATGTTTGCTTATAAATTTCCTGATATCACCTCAACTTAATTCCCTTATTAATATAATAAATAAAATCTATTCTATTACCTATCAAATAATCGAATCCACGTAAACCATTTCGTTCAGACAAGAACTAAAACCCGATTTAAATTTAAAAACGTAAGAGTTTACAAATTATCTCGTTTATTAGTAACCAAAATCAATACGGAGTTTGTATCGCATCTTTCCACCCTTCAAATCGTTGCGGTAAAGCTAATACATTTCCGATTAACAATTATTTATATAAGTGCCTCCATTTCACATAACCAATCAATAATTTAAAAAATTACACACTTCATACCATATACAGGGTTACGGCACGGAATATTGTGGCCAAAATACGTGACTTTCAAAAAGTTTCACTTTGGGGATATATGGGGGTCTATTAGGGCTACTTTTTAAAATTACTTTCATAATATACAGGGTGTCCCAAAAACCTTAAAAGTATCAAAGTTGTGTTTTTTTAAATGAAACACCCTGTATTTTATTACATTTTTGGATCCTTCGATCAAAATAAGTGTGTGTTTTAATACGGTTTTTATTACTTAAACCTTAAGGTTTTTGAAATAATTTGAATTTTGTAAAAATTTAACCTAATTTTTATGTTTCAAATACTTAAAAAGTAATTAAGTTATTCATACCAAATTTACACTGAACTGTAACAATAGATCATATTTTATTTTCCAAGTATAATAAATTTGACATCTTATACCGGGTGTAAAAAAATTGGAATTAAACAAATGAGAACTTTAAATGGCTATAACTTCATTTATTTAAATGGAACGCTATATTTATTAATGTATCAGCAAATGCACGTTTTAATTACCTATCGAATGGTATTTATATCTTAAATGTTAACTCTTCTGGTTTTTACAGAAAACGCCAAAATATTGTTTATTCCACCGTTTTAGTACTTTTTAAGTAAAAATTTTAATGTATCTAGTTTTCTATGGTATTTAAAAACGTCAGATAATTAATTTAGTATGCCACTTTAGTTTAAAAAGCCTGTCTTTTGTTATAGTTGTCTTATTTTGCATTTTTGTGTTAGATCGTTAGTAATCGTTATTGTTTGAACATCGCTGTTGTATTTTCTGGTAAAAAACGAAGATTTACTCAAAAGAAGGGGGTATTGGCACTATCTTTATGCTTGGAGAATGTCATCAAAATTGTTTATTGGCTTGTCGAGTTTATACTTAAAGGTTTCCCGAAAGAAATCACCCCAAGCCAGCCATTTTTGAGAGACTAATAAACAAATTTAAAGAAATTGGAAGTGTCAGTTATAAAAACCCCAGTATAAGAAAATCTGTGTAAATTTTAATTTTTTACTATTAAATACAACAACGATGTTCAAACAATAACGATTACTCACGATCAAACACAAAAATTCAAAATAACATAACTATAACAAAAGACAGGCTTTTTAAACTAAAGTAACAGACTAAATTAATTATCTTACTTTTTAAATACTATGGAAAACTAGATACATTAAAATTTTTACTTAAAAAGTACTAAAACGGTGCAATAAACAATATTTTGGCGTTTTCTGTAAAAACGAGAAGACTTAACATTTAAGATATAAATACCATTCGATAGGTAATTAAAACGTGCATTTGCTGATAAATTAATAAATATAGCGTTCCATTTAAATAAATTAAGTTATAGCCATTTAAAGTTCTCATTTGTCTAATTCCAATTTTTTTACACCCGGTATAAGATGTCAAATTTATTATACTTGGAAAATAAAATATGATCTATTGTTACATTTCAGTGTAAATTTGATTTGCATAACTTAATTACTTTTTAAGTATTTGAAACATGAAAATTAGGTTAAATTTTTACAAAATTCAAATTATTTCAAAAACCTTAAGGTTTAAGTAATAAAAACTTTATTAAAACACACACTTATTTTGATCGAAGGATCCAAAAATGCAATAAAATACAGGGCGTTTCATTAAAAAAAACACAACTTTGATACTTTTAGGGTTTTTGGGACACCCTGTATATTATGAAAGTAATTTTAAAAAGTAGCCCTAATAGACCCCCATATATCCCCAAAGTGAAACTTTTTGAAAGTCACGTATTTTGGCCACAATATTCCGTGCCGTATAGCGTGAATAACCCTGTATATTTATGAACTAAAAACTTTTTCAAGTACATTTAAAGATTAATAGACATTCTACAATTAATGATTTATTATAACATTGAATTAACGAACCTTAAAAAATATCTCTAATAATAATAGGCTTTTCACATTGAATTGTTTATTCACCTTAATTTTGACCTGAACAACTTTAAAATTTTTTATTCCATCCGGAAGTATATCATAAACATAAACAGTAGACTAGTAATTTAAACAAGTGTGAGGTCTATAAATACGGGTTTAATTAAATAGTGTATCATTAGATGTTCTAGTCTATAAATGCGGGTATAATTAATTAGTGTTTATTAGATGTTCTAGTATTATACCCATGTTGATCTTTTAAGATAATTCGCAAGATGCTTTCTTTTACCAACAGAACACCGTTTAAAATATACATGGAGTGAACAGTTAATATCCCTAGAGTTTTGAATTTTTCACGTACATGTCTCTAATCAAGCTGCAGAAATGCTTTCAGGCATCTACGTTGTAATATAAAAATACATATCGCATGAGGCGAGTGTCCCCTTGAAGAATTTGCATAATTTATTTAAGATGCTATTAGTGCGTGATATCCTGTTAAAAGGACTTCTATTGAACAAACTTTTTAAGAAATATACATGTTTGCATATTTTTGTGGAAGCGTAGTTAATTTATTCTGACAAAATGAATATTACACCTAAATTTAATTATTTCAGTGTCAATAATTTGTGTTACGGAGAGTTATGGGTAATTTTTTCAAATCATTTTCTGATTGAGAGCAAATAGTATCATCTGCATATAACATAAATTTTGAAGTGTCATTAATTAAAATTTAAAATAACAGTGGTCCCAGAACATATCCCTGTGGGGCACTTGATAATAATATGATACAAATTGACGCTGGGATTTGAATCTATTTAGGATTCTTAATTTGACATTTGATGTTAGTATGATTTATGTAATATTTTTGAATTATATGCGATACGCATTTGAACGATTTTGATTACCGGATTAATTATTTTTTCAATCATCTGCAATATATTGTTACCGTTTGCCCTATGTAATAACCTTCGCAATTTGAACATTGTATTTTGTATACCCCTGATTTTTTTAAAGTGGATTTTTAGTTTCTGTTTTGTTGTTCATAATTTTTTGTCCTAAGTTTCTTCTGTTGACTTTTGTTACTTTTATCTTGTGTGATAATAACTGTCTCTTGATTTTTGTGCTGGTGTTGTTCACAAATGGTATAGCTGCAAATATGGAAAAGGGAAAATGCGGAAAGCATATTTGCAGCTATACCATTTGTAAACAACACGAAAGTCGCTTGACAAAGATCTATTGAACAAATTGAATATAGGATTGCATAAAGGTACACACATTTTTTTTAAATATTGTACTAGGTAAGCCATCCGGACCAGTTATTGCATCAAAAATATTTTCTACAGTGATTATATGGGGATTAACATTCACGCCGACTTAACTCGTTGATAGACAGTTTGAATCCACGATATCTTCTTCGTAAACTGATTGCAAGAAGTCTGTGAACAGATCAGCGTTTTTTGACCATTAGTAGCAGTTTTCTATCTAAGTAATATTTTTTTTGGTATGCCATCCTCTTGCTTGAGTGTTCTTACGGATTTCCAAAAATATTTTGGATTATGATGCATGGACCATTCTGCATATTACACGTGTATACGATACAATTGTTCACTTAATTGTCTGCATTGATTCCTAAGTTTTTTAAATAAATTATAATTATTAACGTTCCCACCTGCTTTATAATGTTTATGGGATATTTTTTTTTTAATTAGATTCTTCAAATCACTCGAGTACCAACTGGGAAAAGTAATTGTTAATTCCATACTCTATGACTGAGTCAAATTAACTCAATGATTCATAAAAATTATCCTTCTCTGTTATATTGAACAAGTTTATTTTGTTGAAATATCTATTTAATCCGCCATACTACATAGATACATTATTTCTTTAGTACATTACAGTTGGGCAGACTTGCTACGTAGGCGGAATGATGTTGGCAATTTCTAATATTTATGACTTTAATGTCAGAAAAAAATAAATCCAGAAATACAATCGTCCTATTAGGGATATTATTTGTTTTAGATTTAAATAACCGAAATATTATATAATTACCTGAGCTTGAGCACAGACGCTAATATTTCCCGTTAGGCCATAATCATCTTTACTCCAATCACATGCTAAAAGGTTATAATCCCCACAAAGTAAAATATATTATAAAGGCTATCTTCCGACTTAGAAGGTATAAATACACCCCGTATAATATAATTGCAATATTTAAATGTTATAGATATTTGATCAACACAAGTATCAATTTGAATTTGTGATGCAAAATATTTATTTTTAATTGCGATTAGCACTCCTCTTCCAGATAGTTTTTTACTAGTACAGGGGCTACGATCAGATCCAAATATATAATTTTTGAATCCAAATTAATGCTACGAGTCTGAGATTCACGGGAGGTGAACATCATGGAACATCATTTCGGTAACGAATACTTAAATTTGATTTTCTTGTATCTAATAGCCGTTTCATTTCTTTATAATACAATTGTCTTTTTGTTTTTGTTGGTGAATTGGTGGGGTAGATGGTGCACTGTTGGGTCGTGGAATAGTTGTTACGATAATACTGGCTATGCTGTTTGAATTTTCTTCCTTAAAATTGTGTGGATGATATGTTTCATTATTAATAGTAATGATATTATTTTTCATATAAGCAGTTGGTTGTCTACTTCTCGGTACAATATCTTCTTATTACGACGATCTTTAACAGTAATGTCGTTATTAATTGCAACATCTCATCTGGTTGACTTGACAGCCGCCTTCCATAAGCCACCAAAATGGGTCGTTCGAGGAGGTATGAAGTGCCATTTAATTCGCTTTGTGATAAAGGTAGCGTGTAAATCATGTTGCTGTTCTTTGTAAAAATGTTCGCAATTTATTTAGTTTATTATTGGCTCGAAAAATATTGTTTCAATAACACTATAAATGCCTGTAATTACACCACGTCGTGAAATAAATCGGTAGAAAGTTGCTAAAAAACACATCAGTTGTTAGATCACTGATAATTTCAAGATGTATTGCTTTTGTAGCTATACAAATAATTACTGCAATGTCATATATTTACATATTTTTATTTTGCTTTAATTTAGCTGGAATGGGTTTGTTTTACTGAATAGTCTTAATTATTCTATTCGAAATTTCGGTAAATTAGCCATAATAAATTTTAGTGCTTGAGAATTTGCTTTAGCACATGCAATACATTTACGAATCAGACAATATTTTTAACATCTATGTCTCGTATTTGGTTCGCACACATGCTAAAGTGGCTTATGGCCATATGTGAAAATTTTTAAACGGAAATTCGCACACTATTAATTTAGTGACAAAATTATGTCTAGGAACAATACCTACCCCCTGTCACCTACACGCGATAAACCGTCATTATCAAAAATGGATCGAGTTGTGACAATGACAATTTGTTTCTGGAGAACGAGATAATTTAATTGAATTAATTTCGTCTGCAAACGACTAGAATTGAATTGATTTAATAATCAATGCTTCTGCCTGAGTTAATAATTCTGCAGTAAACTCCCCACTTATTCTATTCTTAGGTTTGAGACAGTTGCAAGTAAATCTTTGTATGCAAGCTGTTACACGTAATAATTTCTCACTTGTTTAACCACGGTATATGTGAATTTAAATCACTGTTAATGACAATTAATGACCGCAACTTTGAAGTAGGTTCCGAATAAATTGATCAAACGAAATTTTTTGTTTTAAAAATATGATCCATGCCACCATAAATTGTTATTGATTAAATCGGATGTTATCACTTGGCCGAATATGGTGCCAATTTTCTACATTAGAAATTGCTTTAATTTCTCCAATACGGTGCGATACGAATTATCTAAACCTGATCGCATCAGCGTTAAACCACGAAAGAACAATTGTAGAATAAATAATAGTTGAATTTGGAGGTGTTATCACCTTTCATACAAAAATTATTTTTGACATAATGCTTAATTCTGAGTGTAATTCTACCCATGTCTTTAAAATATTCTGCGAAACTTGTTGATATTACTGCACTTGTTTTTTTCAAACCCTTTGCAGAAAGATCTTTGCATTAATAACAACGGGACCTAATATACCTGAGGGATCAAAGTATTTTTAAATCTCTGATAATATGCTATGTTTTGTAACACTTTTGCAATTCATATTAAATGAATTATATTCTATTTTGTCGTGAGTTGGATTCCAATAAACCCCTAATGTTTTCAGCTGCTTATCTGGTCTTGAAATTAATACATATTTTTCTGTTAATTATTCACATAATCAATAATTTGATTCTTGTTAAAAGCCTGTTTACACATAGAAAACCCACCCTTAGGTAATGCATTTATTAAGAAGTTTCAGCTGTTTTGTAATCGAAGAAATTTGTTTGCCAACCGTTGCAAAGATCGGACCGGCAACATGTACCGTACGTTTCGGTTTGTAATTGAAAAGTTTGAATTGTATGATGAGGAAATTCGCGCTATAATATTTGCTGATTTTCTTAAAGGGATTCGTAAATGTTCTTCTTGCGAAATCGCAGTAAACTATTAAAAAGGTCGTCTTACAAGGTCGGTAATAATAAATCGTTAAGGGATGTTTTTGGTCTTGATTCTGTGCTTGCCTCGAAAACATCGCACAATTTTGTGATTAAGCTACAGTTTTTCATTAGACCGTGATAAGTTAAATAGTAATTAGATAATATGATTTATTAATTTTGGAACAGGTATGATCAATGTGATCATTTCATTAAAGATGGTTATCTATAACTATGCCCCAATATTTAGCGGCTTTTAACGTTTCAATTTGATGACCATTAAACGTAAATGTTAGTTGAATATTTCTTCTACAAATGTTTGACAACTGCAATATTACTGCTTTATTGATACTAACTAGTAATTTGTTGCGTTTACACCATTTTCTAAATTGTTACATTATTTGGTATACTTTTGCTTCTACCTCATCCAAATTATTTGCTGATAATAATACCGCAGTATCTTCTTCCAACCTCGGATGCAATATTTTGGAGATAGTGATATTTTTCTCGGAATGTTGATCGATGATTATCAGATGTTGAAGAGTCCGCTATTTTCTGATTTCCATCCGGAGTTGAACTGTACCGAGAATTCGAAACCCTAACATACAATTTTGTTTCAAAATTCCGAACTTGCCGTAATTGCAAATTTGTGTAATTTTATAAATATCGAAATGTTTTACGATAAATTGTATGTAAGTCTAATCAATGTTTTTAAACACCTCGGTGTTGTGCAATGGGGATTTACGAGGGGTAGTTTTTAAGTTTACGGAATGGTGGGGATGGAAGGTAGTGGCGGCGCTCGCACAGGTCCTAATGTGTGCAGTGACTAATCATTATTATATACCGAGTATTATCATAACGGGGTCAGTAGTCTTTGAACTATCTTCGATCAAGCAACTCAGTCCGGGAGGAATGGATGTATTGAGAAAATATAGTTTCGCGCCGAGCAAGGAAAAAATGTTCAAACTATATTGGAAGATATTTCATCTGTTTACGGGGACTCTTGTCCAGCAAAAAACATGGTATACTATTAGCACAAACTCTTTAAGCAAACCAGCAAATTGAAGACGATTTCTCTTGAAGTATGTACATTTGAAGAAAAAACAACTCACAGAAATGGTTAGAGTATCCGAAACAACCATTTTTAAGATCCTCCATTATCATTTCAGCATATTAAAAGTCAGTTAAAGGTGCATAGATTGTTCACTCCGCCACAAAACGACAGCGCGTCGAATGTTCTCGTGCGTTTTTGAACCAGTGTAATTAAGACAAGGATGATTTTTTGGAGCGAATTGTTACTGGGGATGAAACTTGGGTTCATCACTAGGAACCTGTCTCTAAGCAAAATTTCATGCAGTGGCATAAAAAGGGTACACCACCGCCTAAGAAATTCTAGGAGAGAAAGCTCATGGCGACAGTTTTCTGGGACACAGAAGAATTTTGTTGATTGATTATAAGGAAATTCTTTGTAACCGGAGAATACTACGCTTCAATTTTAGAGCAGTTAAAAGAGGCCATCAGAGAGAAAAGAAGAGGAACATTAATCAATGTGTCATGCTCTTCCACGACAATGCTCCTGTTCACAAGATCGAGTTGCGTTGGCTGCTTTGCGTAAGGTAGGTTTCGATATCATTGATCACCCACCTTGTAGCCCAGATTTGTCCCCAGCGACTGTTATCCCTATGGTATTAAAATTCGTATTAAATTGATCAGCACTGATTTTGTAAGTAATATAGTCATATAGATTTAAATTATTCACTAGACGTCTCTAGTGTCGTCACATTATTTTTACTCTTTTAAATGTAACTGTTTACGGCAGTTGTTTTAACCTCAAGAGAAGCTATATGATAGAATTGTTAATAGTTTATATAATTGGTTTCAAACTTGTTCACATGTTTCTTTTAAACATAAAATGATTTCGCGCATCTGTTTTAAATAATCATTAAATAAGCAAAATGTATGTATATTTATTATTTGTATAAAAGTTAAAGATGTATCTTCTATCCGCACATATACGTTATAGATGTAGCTAAAATTTATGCATTCCAGTAGATTAGATAAAGTTAGAGGTGAATACCTACAATTCTGTTAATTTTTTAGTTTAGCATGTTTATGAAAATCCGCCCGAATTTTAAAACCAGGGATTGTGGGGGTTTACTGCACTTTTTCACTGATATATAAATTTATCCTAAGGCGGTACAGATATGATCCTTGACATCACCCACTAAATATTCTCTTTAAACGCGCTTAAGTTCAGGTTATTTAAACTGGACAAGTTTTATTAACTTAAAAGTCGAATTTTCTATTTTAGAAACTAGCGACAAATTTATAAATTTTGTACATATTTCCTTGATAATGGCATTTTTTTCGTCATGAGGTGGTGTCGCTTAGCGTCCCTGTACTGCGATATCCGTGGTCCTTTTGTACGCCTCTGGATGTTTTACTCTCTGTGTACTCCTGTATCTTCTATGAAGTCCAGGAGTTTCTACCAGGAGATGCTCTTTAGCTCTTCTACAGGAAGCATAGGCTTCCCGAATTTCGCCGTGCGTTCTCGGGTATACGCTTCTTAAGTACGCAGTAGTTGTTGGGGAGTTCCTTCTTCTTCCAAACACCCACGGCATAGGGGGCTTTTCTTATCCTATGTTTGTGCTTATTCAGTGACTAGTCCAGTGATTTTTCTTATTTTCAATCTGCTCAGTCTTGACAGCATTAGCTTGCTGTCAGGTACCGGACCATCTAAGAAGAGTCTCGTATGCCTCATTCTGATATGCCATGCCTTTTTATACTCCTCTGCTAGCTTGCGTCGGATTATTTCCTTTCTGGTTTCATGAGGTATAACGAAAGCGGGTTCAGGTCCTATAAATTCACCCGCTGCCCCTTGTTTAGCTAACAAGTCGGCCCCCAAGTGTCCAATAATTCTTTGGTCCTTGGATATTCATACTAGCTTTGTTTTCCTTGTTGTCGCCAGTGCGTCCAGTATGTTTATGCAGGTCATGACCAGCCTGCACTGCACTATCGGCGAGGCTAGCGCTTTTATGGTTGCCTGGCTGTCTGTCAAAATGGTAATTGGTCCTTTGTTATGTCTCAACTCCATTACGTGATGATCACACTAGTCAGTGGCGGCCATTTCGGCCTGGAAGATGGATGCATCTTTCCCCAGAGCAATCGCAAATTGTTTGCTCCGGTTCCTTTAGTATTTTTGGCCAGATGTTTTCTTTACTTGTTCCATCTGTCAATTCATTTCGCTGTGGTATGATTAGTTTGAATCTGCGGGATGGGTGTACGATTTTAGCGAAATCGGTCCTCATTTTTAGGGTTTCTTCTTCTTGTAGTACTTTAAATGTTGATGGTCTTGATGAACCCACATTTAAAGTGTGTCCATCTATATGCATCCTATAGGCTGCCTGTCTGGCTTCTATCGTAGCAAATAGATGTAGTGGTGGTAGCGATCATATGTGTTTCATGGTTGCCGTGGTCCTTGTCCTCATTGACACGCCTGCCTTTTCACTCTTTTAAGTTTTGCTGCTGCGCTTTTGGTTTGGGTCTTTTCTCCCTATTGATAATGGCATAGTTTTAACCAGTAGAAAAATAAAATCAAGTGAAATAAAACCAAGCGTTTTAATCACAATCTAATAAAAAATCTTTGATTTGGTTCAGTAATGCTTATTGCCGCCATTAGCATCATATCTGAGCACGTTTGAGCAACGGATCATCATTAAATTTTAAGTAAGGGAACGCGTAATACCTTCCGACTGACTCATAGTTCGCTGATATACGCTTTCGAAATCTTAAGTCTACGAATGGCCGCACAATGGTAGAAAATGTGAGTCATGCACGCCAACCGCGAACAAGCATTACTGAGGGGAAAATTCTTGCTTTCCGTGAGCTGATTGGAACTGACCGGTGACTTGCAGTATACGATATTGCTGTGGAGGTAGGGATATCGCACGGGAGGGCTCATTCAGTCATTTTCAATAAGTTGGATAGCCGAAAATTGTCCTCGCCTGTTGACAGAAAATCACCGACTTGCTGTCTGTGGAAGGCTTTTGGCGCAATATCAAGCAGGGTATGATGATTTTTTAAGTCACATTGTTACTTGTGATGAAACTAGTATGCATCATTACACTCGAGAATCTAAACAAGCAAGCATGGAGTAGAGACAACCTCCAGCTCGCAAAACCAAAAGCCGTCTTTCTGCGCAAAAAGTTCTTGCAACTGTTTTCTTGGGATAGAAATGGCATACTGCTTATTGATTTCCTTTATGGGCCACGTACAATGCTTAACATTATAGCAAGCTCTTTTATCCAGAAAAATAAAACATAATATTATTTTTACAATAATACATACATACTTGTTTTTATTAAGTTCCGGTTTATTTTTGATAAACCCAGGTATGTCTGGACTCGAAAATTTTAATGTCAATTGATAAGCAATATATATCTAATTATTTTAAAAAGTAATACAGGTTTAGCGTATAGTTTTAATTTAAGACTTTTAAAAGAGCTGGTTATATGCGATATCTTGGGCTGTGTTATTTACAGTTATGCGAATTTCATTTGGTTTTGCAGGTTGTTTTCAAGGAAGCCAAATGTTTTAACATTGCAATAATTCTTTTTTCAACGTGAGAATCCATGTTGCACCTATTTATCTTAATTATAGTACCCAAATCATCAATGATGATAATATGCCAAAATAAAATGTACAATAAGAGGTTTGTTATTGTACATTTCATTTTGGCATATCATCATTGAAAAATTTTGAAAATTTTTGAAATAGGGAGAGAAAATGTTATTCCGATTGGGCAATTACTGATCCCGAAATTAATTATTTCATTTTAAAATTACAATATTTTATCTTAGCCTTGGAACGGCCACAATTTTTTTATTTTTGTATAGTATCGTTTTAATTCCCGTACATTTTACATTGAATTATTTTTTATCCACGGTCATTGAACACTGTGTAGTAAAGTACAATATAATAATTAATATTACCTTATGTACTCTTTTTCCGTTGCCTAATTGTTGCTTGTTATTTTAAAGTCGGTACAAAGGGCTCTGTAGTGTGAAGCGTGTGTCTCTTTTGTCTTTTTAAATTTAAATCTATTTTAATTTGAATACAATTTTATTTAAATTTATTTTTGCAAAAACTCTCTTTTCCGGTATTCGTCTCATTTACTTTTTGTTCATTGAACTGTTATACCATAACCGACACTGGAAGCAATATAAATAATAAACTGCCATTGCCAATTCAGCAGCAGAAGCACATTTGTTTGTAAAAAAATGTATATAATATTACCTGTGTTGATTATACAAAAGCTGAAGCCAGGAAAATTAATGAAAATAATAAAGTACTTCCAGTTAGTGAAATATTTAATTTTATTTTCCGGGCTAGTTTCGATGCACTTTATGCGACATCTTCAGCGGGAAAACTAATATACAAATATTAAAAAATGAACTACTACATAGTAACGGTCGCTACCATCATGTTCATTATACAAATATTACATTGAAATAAGTATAATGATTTAGTATATTAAATAGTATGTCTAAAACTAGGTTAATATATTTATAAAACGTTAAAATAATTAATATTATTGTAAAATGAAATCGTTAAAATAATAAAATCAATAGAAATGGAATTAGTACTATTTTACTTACACGTCAGAAAAATGCTTGTTGTGTTATTTTCATAGGTTTAAATAATTTAGTATAGACGACTTTGTAACACCTTTGCAGAGAACGTGATTTTTGGTGGGCGTTATTAAGAGTGAGGTTATTATCATTTGTTAATTTTTATGAAATGGACTGTGATTGGTTGTTTTGGGTATGTAGTATTGTACATTATTTGTGTGTGTGTTTTACATACATACTTAAACACACATACTCACTCTGTAACTGTAATAAATGTTAGGCTTTTAAATTTTTTAAATACGTTTTTTACAACATTACAACACGGGTTCAGGAAAAATAAATCGGTAATTACTATTGAATCTTTCTAAAACATTTGACACTTTAGACCACAATAATTTACTTCATAAATTATATAAATATGGAATTCGCGGAATAGCGCACCACTTTATAAAATATTAGTTCTTCAAGGTACCATATTAGGGCCTTTATTTTTTCTATCATATATATCAATGACATCGCTTGGATAATGCAAAATTTAGGTTGCTATATTGAAATTTATGCAGACGATACAAACTTATTAATCCAGTCAAAATATATAAATGCAATCCGTGTAGTGAGGTCTTTTCGGAGTGTTCTCAGTGGTTGTCCCGGAATAAATTGCGCCTAAATATAATATACAATACAACCTGAACATATACCCTGAAAATGGATCATTCCTAGATACAAAATTCGCCATTAAAACGAGTGTTAGGTTACTTGGAATATCCATTGATGACACACTGAATAGATTATCACATATAACAGGCTTAGAAAGAAGGTAAGTTCAATATGTTATATGTTAAAAACTGTAAAACAAGCAGGGGCCCTTTTAGATGTCTTAAAATTAATCTACCACTCACTTCATTGCTTAATTCTACGTTTTAGAATTACTACTGTTCAAGTTGTCACTTTAGCTATTTCAAATACAAAAAAGGCAATCAGAACTATGTTGGAGCTAAAATATTCGGAATCATGCAGAGGTCATTTTAAAGCAAACAACTTGTTAACTTTCCACAGCTTATACATCTATGAAGTAATACTCAAAAATAGTAATATTGATTGTAACACAACACACTGTCGTAATTATAATACTAGATTTAATAAAAATTACACATTAACGATACATTGATTATCGATGTATGAAATGGTACAATACACTGCATATTTTAACGTATTACCTGCTAGAATAAAATTATTGAAGAACGACTTCAAATTATTTAAAAAAATACTATTTGAATATCTCTGTGAAAAGGAATTATACACACTTACAGATTAAAATTCTCTAAATATATTATGTCATTATATTTATACATTTTGAATAATTATAGTATTTCATTATGTTTAATTAATATTAATTTGAATTTTTGATATGTTTTCACTAATATGTATTACTTTAGACTTCCAACGTGGTTAAATGATTCTATATTGGATTTTAAACTTCTTACAACCAACTACTCAGTCTTCAGTGATTGAGGTTTTTCTGCTACTGGGCGCTCCATGGGAGGAGGCGTACTGCTTGCCCTATCTAATATAATATACGCTGAACAAATTGATCGACTGTTACGAATCTTATATCCTGGTTGATATTGTAGTATGTAAATATGTACATAACAATCATCAGTTGTATATTGTTGTACTTGACATTCCTCCTGATATTATCTTAGATGTATTTTCTGTTCTTTTGGAATCATTAAAACTGCTAATATTTGATAAACAGGTGATTTTAATGTACCACAACTAAATTAATCATTGGCTATGCTTTATATTATCTACAAAATTTCCTAGTTACCATAATTTAATAATTTAAAGGAGTACAACCCCGTTATTAATGCAAAAAACAAAATACTGGACATAGTAATATCAAATATACCTGCCAAATTATCAATCGAACTTGAATTACTGCCTTTTGTTTCTAATGGTAACATCATGCTGCTCTTTCAATTAATTTGCAAATATTTCACACAAATAATGAAAACTTAGTAATGAACCAGTAAGAGTGATATTTGAAATAAATAGAAATTTGAAGCTAATCGCAATAAAATATCTCATAAAGATTCAATAATAAATTGCCCGTTAAGCAAATAAAAAATAAAAGAGATTTATAAGACTTAAGCATAATAGAAGGTGGAAATGTGATATATATATCTCAAACAAAAGACATACCATTCACATTTATTACGGGTTAGCCTTTAGTTTGAGTTCGTGTCAAATGCTCGACTTTCTTACGGTGGCGATTATGTCTTCAACAAGTGCCTATTGTTCGGGTTGCGGTTGGGTTACGTTATTATCATCAGTGGCCCATAAAAATGTTGGGGCCGGCACGTGCTGAAGCCTGTCGATTCCAAAGCGTAACAGGTAGCAGTATCGTGGCAATGCGGCCAAAACATAGGAAAGAAAACGCAATTTATTGCATACTTACGAAATGTTAACAGCATATATTTATGATATTCAAATCAGGTACTTTCCGTTTTGTAGATAATGTAATATATTTATTTAGTTGTTTAAAAGTATATAAAATACATTCTCTACAAAACGATAAATTTAATAAATCATTTATAATAAGTGCATGGTACATTAAATGTACATCTAGCGAATAAAATCAATTTCTAAAGAAAAATTTCTAATTACTTTTACTTCTATATTTTTTTCAATAATAACATATTACTAAGATGACCAGGATAAAATATTGACGATTTTTCTTTGTATTTTTATGGGCGATGAAATGAATCATTGTAATAATCATATATTTATATACACACATGTATAAACTTACTATTCTTATACATCTCACAATATTAATTAGGTAATTTTATTTGTATGTACTAGCTATGAATAGGTGCTAGTAGATACAAATAGAATAATATAATTAATATTTTGGGAACAATAATAATACTAGCATATATTCATAGCTAGTAGATACAAATAGAATCACATATTTAATATTATGGGAATAGTAAGTTTTGTACATGTGTGTATATAAATATTTAATTATTACATGGTTTTCCGATCACTGATTTACGTAAACTTATAATGTGTTGCGAATCTTCTCCTTGAAAATATTTCTTTCCGGACGTTATAAAGCAGTTTATAGCAATATCTGCACCGGACCCTTTTCTACATCGTGACGCTCGAAAGAAATGCCAATCTACGATTCTCTTATATTTAAATTCCATTTACATTTTTTTTTCGCATACCAGAATCTTTATGTTTATATAAACGAAAACGATTTCCAGATCGTTAGTCCAGTTTAGTTTGCCTATTCCACATTATATATTTTTAAAATAACTATTTTTTTTATTCTAGAAGTACATTCTTCACTGCATTTAATCACAGCCATGCATTCCTGTAAGTTTTTCTCTGATTAGAAATGTTTGCCAGCGAGTACTATCTCCCTTACCACATTGCAATGCAATCACACCAAAGTTAATTCGAGAATTCAAATTAGGGTTGATATTAATTTGGTCAGCAGACTCTGAATTGGCAAAATATAAGTAATCGAAACTTTGATTTCATAACACTCCCAGCGATTTACTTTTTATTTTATTCTCTAAGGTATTTCTCCATTCTTAATTATTGACGTGCAATTTCTATTTCCGTAGATTAAATCCTATACATGATAAAATAGCTTTGATTTTGTTTAGTTCATTGACTGAATTTGCAACGGTTATCATAGATATAAAAATATAATATTAATAATTTTACTAGCTTACAGGGAATTATAATAGATTAATTTTGTTTTCCTAATTCATGCAGGGCTCTTATGGCTATAAATGTAGCTGATGCTGTGGCGTATGTTATTATGTTCAATTTATAATATTATGTTCTGATTCTAACTTAGATTAAATATTTTTACAGCTACATATTTAAATACTTCTTAATTTTTTTCAATATTTGCAGTAAATTTTATTTAGTGTCTTCAGCAAAATCACAATTATAATAAATTCTCTTAAATACTCAGATTTTTTATAGTGGAGAGTCGTACTAAGGTTTCCTTATTTAATAATGTAAATATTACTGTACTCCCTTAGAATTTTATTTTAATTTTTATTGCGACCGGTTTCGGTGGTTAAGCCATCATCGGGGGAAACTGGAATATATAACATATATGTTTCTTTGCTATTTTATAATATATAATATAATAATAATAAGATTTTTTAGCTTAATCAGTACTTAAAACTTTGGCAGTTAAATTGCAAATTGTGCTTTATCGATTGGTGCGGTTTATGTAATATCCCAACCTAACTTTGTTTTTTTTTGCAGAATCGGCAAGTGTTTTCCTAACTTTATTTTCCCTACACATAATAACACATTAATAAATCAAGTTTATCTGAGAGATGGAATGACTCATGAGCCAACATGTTTTTCGGAATTTTTAGTAGATTTACGTACGCCGTATATGATGGCAGGTTGATTGTTATTGTTTCTAGAATGATGCATTTAATTTTTTTCTCTAGTGCTTTATGCAATTTGGCAAGCGCTCAAATACTACGACTAGCAGTAGTACATTCCTCATACTATCAGATTCACTTATTTAAAGCAAAGAATTATTAAGTATAATAGAAATGAGTTCCTTAACGCTCTTAAGGAGCAAGATAGATTTTTATAGGCTGGTTTTTTGGTGAAATAATTCTTTATTTTTAATGTAAACATAACATGAACAGTTTTATTAATATTTCTTGTTAATTTATTTGAAGTAAGCCAATTAAATATTAAATTAATAAGAACTAAAAACCTTTCTTCACAAATTTTATTTAAATTACAGATATATATTTCGGACACAAAGTTACCATTATCAATGTTTTAATACTGAGTATTAAAACATTGAATACTGAGTATTAAAACATTGATAATGGTCACTTTGTGTCCGAAATATATATCTGTAATTTAAATAAAATTTGTGAAGAAAGGTTTTTAGTGCTTATTAATTTAATCACATTTATCTTCACGTAACTCATAAAAAATCAAACTCCAATTAAATATGTTTGAGGGTAGCGTATTTTGCACTAATTTAGGCAAACATATAAAAATTGCCCGATTGAGCATATAATATTTTTACTACAAAGGCGTGCGCTTAAAATAGTCTTCAGGGCAGGTTACACAGAAACCTGTAAGAATGATTTTCAGGTTAGTAGCTTGATCATCCTCTTGTATACGTTTTATTAAAAGAAATATCCTTACTGAGATAAAAACTTTAATATATAAAAACAACATTTTATTCTACTTGCCATATAAATTTAAAGAAACCCAGTCTCACCAAAACCTATACACCAGCTCCATTCTCTCTCATCCATTCTGTCACCTTTCTGTTATCTCCAACCAAACGTCACACACATCTTGACATTATTCTCCCAAATGATTCCATGTATCCATCCAATTCGTGCACAGCACACACCTATCATACCTTTCCCCCAACTAAACTTTCCTTCCTGTCTCTCCTGAATCGCAACTATCTCGTGTCAGGTTCTTTGTCTCTATTTGAAAAGACACTATTAGCCAAGTACCCTTGCACCTGCGCATACACCTGCAATATTTCTCCATACATCTTTGACCAATTTCTTATTATCCAATCCATACCACTCCATCTCATACTTCACCACTCTCTCCATTGCTTCCCCCGTGCACACTATTGGTTTCCTCAAGCAGAATATACCCAGGCTTCAGGAACAACAACTGCTCTCCCTCTCAATGCATCCATACATTCTTATTCCCATATTTCTACACCATACAGCAAAATAGGCTTCACATAAGCATCCTGAAAACCACTTCTTCCTCATTTCTCTTTAGTGGTAAGATACTAACTTAGACAGAACGCGATTGATCATTCTATTAATTGTGGATGAATTGTATTTGTATATTTGTATATTTGTCGTAGGAAATTAGATTCAAAATTTCTTACTTAGTCCTATCTCACCGTGCCCCATGCTTTTATGGCTTTCTACTGTGCCCATTTGGCGTACTTACCGTATCGACTTGTGCATTTAAATATGAAGCCTACATATTTAAATTCCTTCACATTATCAATCACCTCTCCCTTCCAATTCACCTACTGTTCCTTCCCTTCGTCTATTCCTAATTAGCTACCCACTTTATTTCCTTTGCATTCACTTGCAGTCCTTTTTTTAATAATAGTGATAATGATAATAGTATTTATATAAAATAACTTGTACTCACTTTCTCCACAATTTATTTTTATATTGGTAAATCTACATTTTATTTATGATGTAAACATTTTCAATAGCTGTACAAGAGTGACTGTAATCGGTAATTGCGGCATATTTATATTAAGCGACAAAGCGGCGTGTTTCATGTAATGGGATTGGCCTTTCTGAGAGTTTACCGTTTGATATTTTTGTGTTTTAATTATTCCTAATAATACATTGCTAACGGGGCTTAAATCGAAACGTAATTGCTGAATTTTGATTTTAGCTATTAAGCTATTTTATATTGCATCTTCTTCATTTAACTCATCAGTTAACATTAATAGTATTTATTCTCAATAGATTGGTAAACTCAATTAAAGGAAATACAGAAATTTTACGTAAACTGAAACATAAATTCTTAAAAATAAAGTTAAACTAATATAAAGTAATAATGTACATAAAATTATACTTACTATTATGTTAAAAGGGAATTATAGAATAAAAATACAAAATAATTTTCTTCTGAAGACGATAGCAAGTGTTCTAGATATTTTCAAATATTCTGCTACACAGTAAGCCAGGCAATAATAGGAAGGCATTAAAAAATTATTGTTCTTCCCTCTTATATCCAACACCGAATAACCTAGGCTGTTCGATGATGGAGAGCCAGAAGAAGTGGACAGCAGCCGCTAAATTCGTCACAGATGTACTTACCGCAAAAGACGAAATTAGACAACTACACAGAAGAGATATAGGGTGAAGTATTTCTACCAGTTCCACCAGTATCCAGTTTCCTGTTTACCTCTTTTGGAGGCTTGCGTCCAATACGCAAAGTGTTAGTGGAGCATCCTCTCCAAGTATTTCTACTTTCAGTTGTATTAATACATGTTCTAGGTTTTAAAGAATTATGTTTGTATTCTCACTCCAACTATTACCTTACCAGAATCCTAGAAAGTTAGCTATATAATTCCCATATACAGGGTGAGTTTTTTACATGTTCTCTGTGGGGAGAACATCTAAAAAAACTCACCCTGTATAAATCTGGGCGCAGAAATGACAATGAGAATTATAGAAGTGTGCAATCATGAATTCCTAAAATTGTTCGATTTAATTTTGTGACAGCAACCAAATTAGTTAAGAAGGAATGAAATTACCAGCAAACGTCACGGATTTTTTAAAGGAAGTTGTTGGCGCCAAATCGCGAAGTGTGTGTAAATATATTTTTATGTTCGTATACACATTTTTGAAACATCTGTGTTTTTATTTGCATTTTAACCTTTTTTTGCGTTGTGTGTTTTTGCGAGGGTTCTGAGGCTTCAACGATTTTCGTTGCATAAATTTCCTTTGTGTTCGTGCCGCACTGCGTTTACGTCCAATCGTAAAACGCAGGCCAAGGCCAAATGTGAAGAGTAAAAAAAATCCTTTTCTATTCTCTGTTAACTCGTGTCAAAATCATCCCTTTGTCTTTCTTCATTTTTGCGCATCCCTTATCTCCCTCCACCGATCACGTGATTCTTTTGCTTTCTTCGTTGCATTTTTCTGTGTTCTCAATCACTTCTTGACCAACCCTCGACACGAGTAAGTAATCAATCTTCGTAACGTAAAACTTTGTTTAAATTTGTAATTGCAAGCTTATTTTAGCATATAATTTAACTTGTTCTATTTGCTAACTTTGCTTTTTGTTCAATTATTTCCTACTTTGTTATTTGTTAATCATTCTTTGTTATTTACTTTATTTGTATATATTTTGATGCACGTTTATTCAATAAATATTTCTTCTTTTATTATACAACGTGTTTATTTAATTTTTTTAAACAAATCGCTAAAACGCGTAAACAGAAGTTCTACGGAAAGTGGAACTAAAAGAGATTTCTTTTAAAGGCATTTTAAAATAAGTAGTTAAAATAAGTATGTTATATATACAGAATTTTATAAGGCCTTCGATAGAGGTCCTCATAGCTTTTTACTACATATATTCAACATATCCATAGTAAATTGGATCTAAAGTTTAAACACATAACCATGAGTCTAATATAATTATGGTTATTTCTGTGGTACCTCAAGGGTCTCATTTAGAACCAATACTTTTCAATTTATTCATTAATAATATCAATGTCATTTTTTCCTGGGCGTATAACAAGCAGCTTTGACTATACTATCAATGTGGTTGTTTTAAAAAAGCTTAAAGTGATTAATAATGGTCAAATTATTAGAAATAAATTTTCTTTAATTTTATTGCAATGAATTTAAAAAATAATAATTATTTAATAAATATTATTAGCAAAAGCTGAAACTTATAATCTAAAGGTTTAAATATAACATAAGGTATGCTAATTATTTTTTAAATAAAAATCATGTCTGTCAATTTTATTTTCAAATCAACACCTTCAGATTTATCGTTTATAAATGGTACTCAACGTTGTGTAACAACTATTGGTTTAAGAAGTATTCATCATTACCATTGAGAAATAGCAATATATTTTAGATGTGTAGATTTCATTAAATGATTCTTAACTTATTTTGAAAAGAAAATGTTTTCATGTAATTATTGCTGAGCGTGCACTTAAATAAAGTACTATTTATTTATAATTTTATTTTAATAATACACACTTAGAGTATAATTTAATAATAAAATATATAAGTCCTTGCGTTGTAGAAAAATTAACTAATAATTAGAAAAAACACGAAAATATTTCGTAAAATCTACAACAAATGAGTCTTATTAAGACTACAAGAAACAAATCACTGTTGAAACAACTACTTCTCTAGCTAACACTTCGACAGACATTGAATAATACAAAAGTAATTTGCGTGTTACAAAATAGCAAGGCTATCAAAGCAACACTAGTTTGAGCGTATTTCTGTAAAATGAACTAAAAATGATTGAATGTACGTTAAATAGTTTATGGGTGACTATACTATGATAAATTTGGAATAAGAAATGAAGTTAGGTTGATGTAATTAAAAATAAATTAGCAAAAGCAATTAAATAATTGTAGATGTTACTTTTATTAAGTCATAAGAAAATAAATCACTTATTTACATAACATTAACACTTTTGGCTAAATATTAAAATTAGTTTATTTTATTTGAATAATTTGATACTCGCTGAGTTTACCAGCTAGTTCACGTATAGAAGTTACAGATTTTGAGAGATCAAGGCCCGGACAATCTGTAAATGAAACCGTATTACAAATAAAATAATTCAGTACATTGTCCTCACGAGCTTGCATTGAAAATAAAAGGGAAGTAATATTGGATTGAACTTAGTGCGAAACAGGTTATTTATTATTGAACATGAATGTGCCATATCCCACCTCTCTCAGCTGACACAGAAAGTTCCGAAAAAGTCGTCACCACTACCAGAAAAGCAAACCGATATCTATTCTCCATGATTCAACATTATCACCCGCAATGCACTCGTTGCCCCCAAATTAAATAACATGTGTGTTAAAAGGTGCCAATGTAAAATTTGATAATAAAACCCCGCAAAAGTAAGTAGTAAGGGAGGATGTTGACAACAACAGGAATCTACGCCACCTTAAATTTACACTATTCTATTTGATAAACATTTGTCGTCTTCGTTGGAACTTACAAGCCCAATAAAGTAGCATTGGATACAAAAGCTGGAGCTTACAAGCCCAATCAATTAGTATTGAATCGTGGAAAATAAACTACTAACCTAGAATTCCTTGAGATGCATAAATATACTAAAACCTTGTCATTCCTGATCTCATCGATTTGAAAAAATTAATAAATGTTAATAATTCGAGATTTAGTTAGGCGCATTTTGGGTATATGTATACCGTCTTTTTGTCTAGTTAGGTAATTATTAATGAATTTCACTAAATTATATTCACCTTAATTTTTCTTTATATAAATTAAACACTGGTAAATATACAAAGATGGGATAGTTAAAAATCCCATTAAATGCGTTCATTTCTACTTTATATCCAGCATCCACAAGTATTCGGATAACCCGTCATTAGAGTTAAAATATACGCTGTATAGTCCAGGGGTGTGACCCCACACTATCAAGCAATAGCTCATCGGAGACTGGAAATTTGCAAAGTATGACGTTTTTAAGACTTCTAATGATACCGAATATGACAAATTTCTTAACAAGTAAATACTGCAGGATAATTTCTGTTTAGAATTATAATTCACTATCGACCTACACTTCCAATATGGTTATCAGCTTTCAAGGTGAACAATTCATCTACACTTTTTCTTGGATTCAAATGAAGGTGGTTGCCCGCATACCATTCCGAGGCCAGCGTAATAGCGTTTTTATACATATTTAACAGCTCTTGCAGGTCTTAATTCACACGTATCAAAGTCGCACCATCTGCACATTGTATAACACAGGTTTCAGGAATATATAATAACTCCCATCATAATTAATGTAAATTAGAAATAATAAAGGGCCTGTAATTGAGCCTTGTGGTACTTCCATTTTAACCTGAATAGGTGTCGAAGCTTTACCATTCATCCTTGTTATTTGAATGCGTTCAGAAAGATACGACCTTATAAGATGAATACTTTGTGGATCTAAATTATATTGCTTAAGTTTTTATTAAAACATTTCTTGGGACACACAATCAACAGCCTTACTCAGGTCAAGGAAGGAAGTCATGACAAAGCCAGTGCACTCAACTGAATCCAAGATGGTGTTATAGAGATATAGAAGGGTATCGTATGTACTAACACCCGCACGAAATCTAAATTTCTTACAGTTGAGAAGATAATTTTGCTCCATATATTTTCCAATTTGATTGGAAACCAAGGCGTTATACAAACGGCTCCGAAAATAGGAGAGGATATTATATCTATCTATATCCTAATTTTGAAATAAGACACTTGTTCGTTTTCATATTGGTATATTCAGTTTCCTGACACATGTTTCGGTCAATAACGACCATTCTCAAAGAAATTACAAAATTAACTAAATAAGGAAGGTAATGTTACATTATTTATATTATTGTGTTAATTGCAGGAAAGTCCAGAGATTAATAGATTCTAGCTTGAAAGTAATTCATTATGATTATTAAGGAGATTATCTCCCTTCCTGACTGCCCTCTTAATCTCTAGGCCTTCAAGAAGATTTAATTTGCGGCCTTTTTCTGAGTAGTGGATCGGTTTGGTGTCTGCTAATGTATGTCCCGTTGCGATGCAGTGTTCGGATAATCATGCTCTCGCTATATGGCTTTCTGTTGTCTTTTTGTGTTCTGTGTACATTATCTTGAAATTTCTTCTTGTTTGTCCTACGTATTTTCCGTCACAATTTTCGCAATTTATTTGGTAGATTCCGGGTTTTTCTAATGGGTCTATTGTCTCGATTTTTTTGTTGACTAAATGTTTTTTTTTAAATTATCTCTATTGACTTGTATTACCTGGATGTTTTGTTTGATTAGCTCTTTTGCTATTTTCTTACTTACACCTGGAATGTATGGAGTGACAGCAAATTTTTTGTTTTCTTTGGTTTCTTTTCCAGTAAACAGAAGTTTTTCTACTGTTTTCGCCTTTTTGGTTTAATTATTCTATCTACCTTCTTTTTGTCGTAACCGTTGTTTGTGGCTATTTGGAAAATAGTATTTAGTTCTCGTCTAAACTCTTCTTTGTTAAGTGGGATGTTGACTAGACGATGAGTGTATGAATTTAATGTCGAAGATTTGTTCTAATCAGATTGTATCGATGTCTATGGAATGATTGTGCCGGCTGCAGTGGGTTTTTTTATATAGGGCGTGATTTGAACGGTTGTTCTGTATTGAAATGTTCAGGTCCAAAACGTTAAGTATGCCATTTTCTTGTTTTTCAATGGTGAACTGTATTTTCTTGTTGATAGACTTTAGTCTTATTAAAAATGTATCTTGGTGCCGTTCCAAATGCAGAAAATGTCGTCGACGTATCTGCACAAAAATTGTATGATTTTTGTTTTATCCTTAAACATTTTTTCTTCGAAATCACTCATAAATATTTCCACGAAGAGAGATGAAACCTTCATTTTGTATGAAAAAGTTGTCGTTAAACCGGAAGTAGTTTTGGTCGAGACAGGTATTTATAAGTCTAGTGATTTCTTCTGTGTTGTATATCGATAATTGTTCTTGGCACTTTTTATTAATGATATCTCTTAACTCCGAAAGTCGATGTAGTTTTTAATTCCGTATTCGGATGTGCAAGGGTTTTTTCTGGTAGGGTTTTATTTATGAGGGAACATATTGTGTACGAGGGGGTATTGATGTAGGAGACAATTGGTCTTATTGGGATGCTGGGTTTTTGTACTTTGGACAGGCCACACAATGTTGGTGCTGTGGGATTCACAACTTTGTATTTATAAATTTCACTATCTGGGATTATGGAGTTTGCTGATATGATTGCTTTATCAATCTTCTTCTGGAATTTTCATGAAAATGATTTTCAAACCTGCAAAAAAGACCCGACCACCCAGTTCCACTCACAAGATGAATCGCCTCATATTTAATATTTGTCAAATTTAAATTCCACCAAAATTATCAATTTAGCTTTCGCTAAAGAGCCCACAGAGAAGGATAATTAGCGTTCCATAATGGCTGGCGTTATTTATTCTAGTTTAATTGTTTTTGTAAGAAAGACGCGCATTTTACGCGTGGATAAATTAGCTTTAGATTATTTTACTAGATAAAGGGTTATGAACTTTTGCTGAGAAAGCGAGCCATCTACATCAGCGAAAGGAATCCAACTATCCATATCACCGAGAGGAAGCAAACCATTCGCAACCCACAGAGGATGTGAACCATCTTCATTACCAGGACAGATACCTACTACGAATAATGTAGATCCACAAGGAACCAAATTGGCTACAACTGCAATAGAAAGAACACGAAACACCTAGAATGAGACTTCAAGTGTTCATAATGATACATCGCAACGCAATTTTTTTTGGAAAACTAGAAGCTATATTTGATAAAAATAAAAGTTTGCATCAATTTATAAATCAGTGCAATAATGATATTAACAATTGGTAAATTAATTCGACAATGCCGTATTGTTCCAACGAAACACAGTATATAAATACAAACACTATTAATAAAATCTACAACAAATGAGTCGTATTAAGACTACAAGAAACAAATCACCTTTGAAACAACTACTTCTGTTGTTGTTGTACAAAGGGGCAAATTATTTGAAAATTTACATATTTATTAAAGGAGAATTATTAACTTCTATTTGATCATTTAATAGAATACCTTTTTTATTATATTAATTTCTAGTTCTTCTAACAAATTTAACTTTAGACTTTTATTACTAGAGAGCGGATAAAAAAGCTTAAAAAATGTGAAAAAAAGCACTTAAAAAGGCACAAAATTTAGAGAAAAAAAGCATTAAAAACAGGAAAAAACATAAAACACGAAAAAAGCACTAAAAAAGCATTAAAAGGCACAAAATTTAGAGAAAAAAAGCATTAAAAAAGCATAAAAACGGGAAAAAAGCATAAAAACACGAAAAAAGCACTAAAGAAAACTATATTTTCTTGATATGTTACACGTTTATCAACATATTTTACAAAGAAATTTGGCTTAAAACTAAAATAAACATACTTTCTTTACGCAATATATAATATCATGTAAGTATTTAAAAATTAAATTGTAATTTTGTATACGTTTCAAAATAACTAAAATCTATTCATAAAAACAGTAGATCATTAAATGTTGTTCTAAAGGTTTAATTGTAAAAATTATTACTTCTGACGCTCAATAAATTTTTGAAAGTAGAAAAGCTTCTCTTTATTTTAAATTATAGCTGGATCTATTTGAAAATTGCCATTCAAAATCAAGTTTAATTTATTTAATATTAAAAATCCTTCATTTTCAACGAATACTTCTTTCAATATTATTTTGATTTCTTGGCCAATGCATGCAGGTATTTTCTAAAATGAATCTGCTTTTATAAAGATTTGATTGTGTTGCTCACAAAATTTAAACGCGATTTTATGTAACTCAATTGTTTTGAAGGAAGCTCTTGTTTCTTAAGAACTGTTTAACAGTCTTTAACTGATTTGCTTGTCGTTTCGGGAAAGTTGTATATAACCTTATTAAATTCTTCAAAATTGTTCGCATAGTACATTGTAGCATATAGCCAAATTCCCCATTTTGTTAGCACTGGTTTATGGGGCAGTGAGATATCAGATAATGACTTCTTGAATAATTGTACTCACAGAAGAATATAAGAACTATTTTTCCTTATTTAATTAAATCTACAAATGGAAATTTCATTCTTATAGTTTCAGAAATTCGTTTCTATTCATGTGCTAAACTTGTACAATGCACAAAATGCATTATTAGTAAAATTTTGTAACTTGGTATTGTCTACGGCAAAAATAAGCTTGTCAGTCCATCATTTATGAATTTTGCTATAATGTTATTATCAGTTTTCTTCAATTCTTTTGTATATATCAAAATACTGTTGGTCGGATGTCTTCATGGTAAACTCATATTATTAAATTAAACAAGTCTGTGGTTTCAGCCACACCAAACCACATATAATTATTGTTAATAATATCTTTAATTTTTTGTATGGTTTCATGGTATGTAAGAGCTACATAATTTTTTCTCGGGAATGCGTATTTTACAATATTTTCCCAAGAAAGATTTAAATGCATTATTTTGTAATTTTCTTAAAGGGATATTAGAATGTAAAAGTATTTTGCACAAATGTGAATTTAATTGAAGATGATGCTAAAGATTGTGAAATTGTGCTGTTTTGTTAGTTCAGCTTTGAACTTTTTCAAACGTTCTTGACGTAGTGTTGTTATAACATGTTTTACATACAAGTCTTGACTAGTTAGGATGCAGTTGGGAACTAAAATAAAACTTACTATTTTTAAACATGCCTTACAAAATAATGTATAATTTTCACTTATTAATTCTGGATAGCCTCTAATTAATTCTTGTATTGTGGTTTTCACCTTTTGCATTATGGGTTAAATATACATGTTGTTCGGGATGTTCCCTTCTCAAGGCGGGGGTGGGACGCGAGGGTAGGTTTGGCGGTACCTGGAAAAGGGACGGACGACGAGTCGGGTGCTAACCACGCCAAGAGCAAGTGTTCTCATTATTTTAATTGTAAACTTGTTTAATTTGTGCAATATAGTTTTTCTCGGAAAGCACGTGATTTTATTAACCCGAACATTTGGTCCTTCGAATCGGGTCACGTGTAATTAATAGAACTATAGTACAGTAAAATAAGTGTTAAAATAAGAAGAGGCACATAATTGAACTTATCCATTCAAAAAGTCGGTAACATTCAACGGGAGCACAATCGACGTCGCAGAAGAAGCGCCTTCGTCTACGAGCTCGCCCATAGAGTACCGGCCAACCAGGAAAGTGAAAAATAATAAAGGTTAGTCCCGTTTTCCAATTTCCTTACGATACCTTGTTTTTATTTGTGTAAGCAATGGCACAAGTGCAACCGCAGTCAATTGCGGAATTGAAAAGGTGTAGGGGTGTTATTAAATCACAATTAACGCGATTTACAACATACGTGGATCGATTTGATGATAGAGGGAATATTTGCGAGTTAAAGCATCGTCATGAGCGGGCTCTAAATCTCATTAACGAATATAATATCATTCAATTGCAAATCGAAGCGTCCGAACCCGATGAAATAGATGATCGGAATGACTTCGAAGATAATTATTATAGGGCAACAGGTATATCAGGTACCTTATTGTCATCACAAAATGCGCCAAACATAAATACCGTGCAGCATAATCGTGTAACAGATGTTGAATTACCGAAAATTCAACTACCTCAATTCACAGGCAGGCATGATGAGTGGGTTCCTTTTTTTAACACCTTCAAGTCTTTAATTCACGAGAGAACCGATTTAAATAATGTTCAAAAATACCATTATTTGATAAGTTGTTTAAAGGGTGATGCAGCCGATTTAGTTGCTACTACGGAAGTGTCCTCAGAAAGTTACGATGCGTCCTGGCAATTAATTATCGATTGTTACGATAACAAACGAAAATTAGTAGCTACGCACTTAGACGCAATCATGAACTTAGCAGTTTCGCAAACTGAGAGCGGCGAGGAATTATTAAAAATTGTGCGGGTTGCGCGAAAGAACGTACAAGCGTTAAAATTGTTGGGTCGGCAAACAGACGGGTATGCCGACATTTTAATTCACATATTAAAAAAGAAATTAGAAGGAGTTACAGCGAAAGAGTGGGAACGTTCATTATCGAAGAATGAATTCCCACCACTAGAAAAATTATTAGGTTTTTTGCAAATAAAAGCAGAATCCGTAGATGCGTGTCCCGTACCGCCGAAACCTTTACCCGCGCCGGTAATAAATAATTGTTTTAATTGTAGGGGTAATCATACAATCGCGAGATGTGATAATTTTAAAAGATTATCAGTGGAAGAGCGGTTTCAGCGCGCTAAAACTCTCAATTTGTGTATAAATTGTCTGCGACGCTCAAATCACACGATTGTTCAATGCAAGGGAGTCGGTTGCGCAACGTGTAATCGAAGGCATAACACATTATTGCATAGAATTCAGGTACCGCAGGGTACAAGCATCTCTTCTACAAGTACGTCGGTCGCTTTAGCATTACCTAAAAATGTAAGCGGCATTTTAGCAACCGCGGTTTTATTTGTTAAAGACAAGAATGGCAAAGCAATAAAATGTAGGGCGCTGTTAGATTGTGGTGCTCAGTCAAATTTTATTACCGAAAATTTCGCGAAAAAACTGAAGGCCGATCTTATAGAGCATACCACATTATTAGACGGAATTAATAACTTGACGTCATATGTGCACGCGAAAACGGATATAAAAATCAAATCGCGCGTTGGCACATTTTCCGCGGACATTAGTTGTTTGGTAACACCTCAAATAACGGGAAATTTGCCACAAGGAGAATTTAAAAAAGAATTATTGAATATACCACGGAAGGTAAAATTAGCAGACCCCGCCTTTAATAAACCCGCACCCGTTGATTTGTTAATTGGTTCCCAATTATTTTGGAATATGTTATGCGTAGGTCGTGTTAAATTAAACGCGGGATCTATCACATTACAAAAAACACAATTGGGATGGATTGTCGGGGGTGGTCTTCCTAACGAAGGTGCAGGTAACACAAAGCGTTGTTTTATGTCAACCGATAGATGTTTAGAAGAGCCACGTGTTTGCCACATGTCCGAAAGTTGCGACGACCACTTCACTGATAATGTTTCGAGAGATTCCGAAGGTCGTGTTATTGTAAAATTGCCCTTCAAAAAGTCACCCGACCTTCTCGGAAACTCTCGAAATTTAGCGTACAGGCGGTTCATAAATTTAGAAAATCGGCTATGTAGGGATGTCGAACTGGGTGATTCATACCGAGCGTTTATGCGCGAATACCAGGAATTAGGGCACATGGTAGAAGTACCTGCTAAGAGCGAAACACGGCGACATTACTGTATTCCTTATCATGCTGTTACAAAAGATAGCATTACAACAAAACTCAGGGTGGAATTCGATGCCTCTGCCAAAACAGAAAACGGACCCTCTTTAAATGATTTATTTCAGAAGGGGCCGGTGTTGCAACAGAATCTGTTTTTAATTTTATTCAGATTTAGACCGCACACATTTATTTCATCAGCAGACATTGTAAAAATGTATCGTCAAGTGCTTTTGCATCCGGACGACAAAGCTTATCACAAAATATTTGAGTTACAAACGTTCACATATGGTACCGCACCGGCTTCATTATTGGGTACACGGTGCTTAATTCAATTAGCGGATGCTCCACCAGATTTTGCGGATGCTGCTAATATCTTGCGTCGCGATTTTTATGTGGACGACGTTTTAACAGGCTTTAACGATATTTCGTCAGCAATAACAATTAGAAATAAATTAATAAAATTATTGCAAATGGGAGATTTTGATCTCAATAAATTTAATTCGAACAGTACGGAGCTGTTAAATAATTTAGATAGTGGTACAGATGAGCCTATAATTATTTTAAATAAAAATGAACCTGCTCGAATGGTCTTGTGCTGGAAGAAATTTACTCGCGGGTTATCAATTTTACAAAATCGGAAAATACCGCGGGTAATAATTAAACCTAACACTGAGGTTCAGTTTCATGGGTTCACCGATGCCAGCGAAAAGGATTATGGTCTGTGGGAGGCTGCCGTCAAATCGGTTAAGCACCACCTTAAATGGGTAGCGGGAAATATTAGGTGTTTATTCGAAGAGTTGTATACTTTGCTTACACAAATTGAAACGACCTTAAATTCCCGCCCTCTTACCCCTCTTTCCAATGACCCTAAGGACTTGTCCTGCCTTACACCGGGCCACTTTCTTATTGCGTGACCAATTACGGAGCTCCCTGCGGAAGATTGTACCAACGTCCAGATGAATCGTTTAAGTAGATGGCAGGACATACAGCAAATGGTCCAACATTTCTGGAAACGTTGGTCTATCGAGTATCTGGGTCAATACAAAATCGCCCAAAATGGTGTACCAGGATCCCAAACTTGGAGGTGGATCAGTTGGTGTTGCTACATGAGGCTAATCTACCGCCTACGAGATGGAGGACTGGCAGAATTTCTGCCTTACATCCTGGAGAAGATGGAAGTGTGCGAGTTGTGTCAGTTCGGACTAGTACGGGACAGACAAAGCGTGCAATTACTCGCGTGTGTCCTTTGCCTATTGCTAAGTGATGTGTGGGTGACTACTGTTCTTTTGGTATTTGCCTGGACTTTAATTAATTTCATTGTAGTTTTTCAATTGTTCATAAGTTCTTGTATTTGTATATATCATATATGTCTTATCTGTTTATTGCCTATGTCGTTGTATATATTTCCATATGTTTATTATTATGTAATCTTGGCTCTGTGGTTTCTCGTGTTCCCAACCCTAATAGTTTATCATGATTTGTTACAAGTTACACTTGCAACGGGGGCGGCATGTTCGGGATGTTCCCTTCTCAAGGCGGGGGTGGGACGCGAGGGTAGGTTTGGCGGTACCTGGAAAAGGGACGGACGGCGAGTCGGGTGCTAACCACGCCAAGAGCAAGTGTTCTCATTATTTTAATTGTAAACTTGTTTAATTTGTGCAATATAGTTTTTTTCGGAAAGCACGTGATTTTATTAACCCGAACACATGTGAATTATATAATATAATTTATCTGTGATTCCCCAGGTTAATACGATTCACGCATATAGTAATTTTTGATAAATAAGCAAAGTTTTTGGAATGTCAATTCAATAGTTTATGAATGCGAGTTTGAATATGAAAATTAACGAAAACGGTAAATATGCGCCAGTCGTCCCATCGGTACTTTTGCCGAGAGAAGGAAATTGATACGGTTGCAGAACACCTGATTATTAGCTATCACTTAAATTTGTTTACATTTAATACTTACTGGGGCCCCTATTTATTTTTTAACGACGTTTACATCCGGAATATCATAGGTGTGATTCCTATGAAGCGTTCGTCTGTATTATCTGAATAATGAGACGGTCTATTATATCTACTTCTTTATAAACGAATCCATTGTAAATTGGTAATTTATACTAATATTTATTAATAATAAAATTCATTATAATTATTGTATCATATTATGAAGATTTTTAACAATTATGTTGTCAAAAGACACGAAGAAAATATGTATTACAAATATAATCTATAAATGATGGGATACAGATTTTTACGAAAAATCTCTATATTAGCACATTAATTTAATATCAGCGTGGAATTATTATTAAATGTTTTTTATATGTTTAAGAAAATGCTCCAAATAAGCATCAAAATCTAAAAAAGCATGAAAATAAGCATAAAAAGTCAAAATAAGCACAAAAAGTCAAAATAAGCAAAAAAGCCCAAAAAAACTTAGCGCTAAGTAATCACATTCTTCAAGATTCGTATAGATATTAAGAAATTTTTTCGATGCTATTAATATTATGGATAAGCATAATGCTAGAAATCCGCTCTCTATTTATTACAAATGTGCAAAATTTCAAAATTATCATTAAAGGTATGCTGGTATTCGATTAAATGATTGGCGTAGGTTGAAGCAGTTTTCTGGAATTGAAAGCATTTTTTATGTTCTTGAATGCGGTCTGGAAAGCTTCGTCCAGTTTGTCCAACGTATACCTTAGGACAATCCCCACACTTTAACAAATATACGCCCGAGTTCGTCGATTTATCAGATTTATCTTTAGCATTATTTATAAATTTACTAAGTGAGTTGCTCGTTCTGAAAGACGGGGTTAAATTAAAAGATTTAAGTTTTTTGCTGATGGCAATTGATGGGGGACCGTTAAATGTTAATGAACAATATTTACTGTTTTTATCGGAATTAACCTGGATTGGGTAAACTAATTTTAAACATTGCTGTTTTTGTTTTTTAAAAAGGATGTTTAATATTAGCTTTTGAGGAAAGCCATAATTAATAGCAAAAATTAATGGCTTTCCTCAAAAGCTAATATTAAACATCCTTTTTAAAAAACAAAAACAGCAATCTTGAAACTCTCCCAACTGTGTTGTTTTATTTCAATTTGTTATGGAGTTTCATCCGCCTCGTCAATTCAATAAATTATTTTTTTAAATATTTTATCATATTTATATTTAGAAAGATTTTGCCAAGAAGTACCGCTGATGAGATATTTCAAGCCTCAATTCAAACATCATAATTTAACCCTCAAAGTTATGAGTGCGTGTATTGTAAAAAAAATATTTTATTTGTGAGAATAAGGTGTAGAAATTTTTCAATTTTTTTTATATAGTTATATTCAGAAAAACCTTATCGATATACTCCTTCA
Source organism: Ontholestes murinus (assembly GCA_963969525.1). NCBI lineage: Eukaryota > Metazoa > Arthropoda > Insecta > Coleoptera > Staphylinidae > Ontholestes > Ontholestes murinus. The sequence continues at coordinate 31,853,334 of OZ018399.1, forward strand.
TTTTATTATTCTCGGTAGAATATATACCACAGACTAAATATGAACTCTTCTTCTAGTTTTGTTTTCGTTTCTTTTTCTTAATATTAATGAAGCTGGCGAACAAAATCTTACCTTCATTGCCTCCCTTAAGTGTACAAAATAATAGTTAGTATTCCTAATTCTAAGAAAGGTATTTTTTTTAATTGTAGGTTGCGATAAAGAACGCCCACCCACCCTACATACACATTTAAATTTTAATTCAATTTCTGTATTTAAATTATTTTAAAACATTCGTACTTCATTTCTTATTTAATTTATTCTTTAATTAATTCACTACTTTTCTCATATCAAATTTATTTATATATGTAGGGTGGGTCAGCAACAAAAAAATATTTTAATTAAAAAACACGTTCAAAAATATTTTTATAATACATTATTCACATCTGATTCAGCAGCCTCTTCAACTCCATCATCCTTTAACCGGGTTACTTTACGCAATACAAACTCATGCTTTACAGATTGCCATTTCAGCTGTACTGTTTCAAACGGATTATTATGGCGAGAAGCGAGTTATTATATTTGATTCTGCAAAATCGAATAATACCCAGAGGCGATATCATATCATTGAACAAGAGTGCATGACCTTAGTTTATCTTCGAAGATACCGTTCTCTACTAAAGGGACAGCACTTCCGGATAGTGACAGACAGCAGAGCGCTTACCTGGCTATCAACATCCAAAGATCAAAAGTTAAAACATGTTGCCGTTACTACAAAGTTTTGACTTCGAAATTGTTCACTGCAACAGAAAAGACAACCAACTTGCTCAACCTGTATCACAATCAACCGTAGAAAATGCCAGAAACTGACCCTAATGAAAGCTCGAATCCCAATTGCTTCTTTCGACACAGTGGCGATAGACTCGATCGGCCCATTTATGCTTTTATCGACGAAAAAACTATCCGTTTTTGTGATAACCGACCTGTTTATAAGATGGGCGGAAGCATTTCCTATAGGACGGGTCATAACAAACAATATAATTAAACTGGTGGAAAAGCAAGTTTTAACATCCTTTTTTATAAGCCATATTTAGTTCACGATTAAACTGATAACAGCTTTCAGAAACAATATTCGCTTTATACAAATTAGATAGCTGTTTTAACAGATACACATAGCCACACACCTGTTTTGTTATTAATGTAAATATTATTATAGTATTATATACTCATCAGTCCTCTCAGATAGCTCCCTATCGTTGGGAGATTTTTTATCGATTACTAAAATACTATATTTTTCTTTCCAGTATTTTGAATAAATAGTTTTGAACTAATCAAATTCACAAATTACCTGGTCTAAGATACATAAAGCGTTTAAACTTCAACGAATCTACAAAAGCCTCGGTACGTTATCATTACCAATCGTGGGGACCCAAAAAAACAATCTGAAAGACTACAAAATTCCATTAACCTTTATGATAACATGAATCTAGATATCATAGAAGGAGATCGTTTACTTGCATTATCAGATGTATACAAGATTTCGAGACTGTTATTATCGACCGAACCACATTGATATGAAAATTGAATTGGAAGCGGATGAACCTTCTAATGACAACACACGATCCCATTGTCTCAATATTTGTGATAAAGTTGTAGAATACACTTTATAATCGGCTATTGTTCATTAACTAGTTAACTGTATTTGACGTAGATATGCGTCATCGAGTGATTTTCATGACTCACAGAAATTAGCGCTTTTAAAATAGAGCGACATAGTTAACTGGTTAATATAGTACATTTTTTGAGTGTGTATGATTGTGAGATGTTAGTTTTTGCCCAATTAACTGTGCCGCTCCGTTTTAAAAGTGTGAATTTCTATGTTTCTGCGTGCAAAATTCGCATTTCAAAACGGAGCGACACAGTTAACTAGTTAAATAAATTAGCCATAGGTTTAAAGATGAAGAATATGTAATTAATAGTATTTAAAAAATATATCCTTGAATCCAGGTTGCTGCGAACCAATCGTGTGAAGGTGGTCGAACAACCCCTGAATTTTTCAAAAAAACATTAACTTCCAGAAAGTATTACACTTACCTGAATTTTCTCCAAAGGAATTAGTGTTTGTATATGTCGATGACTTCCAAACCTCGATGTATCACATTAAACCGCCTAAATCCTCTTTGCAACAAATGATGCTTTATGCAAAAGGAAATAAAAAATATAGTATATATAGAATATTTTATTAAAATATTTACTATGTCTTATTCAATGCCTATTTTATATATTACCACAAAGTAATGGTCGTAATAATCATCATGATTAACAAACTTTTGTAGAGAATTGTAATAGATTTAGATAGTAATTCTCTTATATTAATAAAACTTTTAATAATTGTAAAGGCAATAATATTTGTAGATTTAATAATGCAATTATTTTATTAAAAAATAAATATATAAATAATCTCTAATTGAATGGGTCTTTTATTTTTATTTGTTAACTTCCTGAAAACGAGAAAAAAGGTGAGTACACATATTCACAATAAACCAAGAATTAATTAAACATATTTATTTATTATATAAAAAAATGCGAAATAGATACGAGTACATAAATCTTTAAAATCTAAAAGCGTTTAACGCATGCTAAAATACAAAGTAAAGGTATGACGGATATATAAGTCTAGAAGGTTATTAAGAGTAAAAGTAAATATTAACAAAAAATCTAAAAATGAAACACACTAATAACTTTGTTTGTATAACACGAAATTTATTTCTGTGACTTAAGTTTCGGTAACTGCACGTACCATTTTCAAACACAAACAAGAAGTAATTTAAAAAACCGATTGTACAGGTATAAATAGTTTCGATAATTACATGAGCGCATTAAAAATAGGGGTGTATACAAGATCTAGTTGGTCGTTAAGAATTGGACTTTCCGGATTAGCGCGTATTTTCTGGATTTCCAGGGACTCCAACAAATCCATCTTAGGGCCTTTCTTGGAAATGTGTAGTACTGAGAGTACATCCTCGCCAAAAGGATGTTTTTCTTTTATAAGATGTGCGGCGAACGTAGATTTATCCTCTTGTCTAAGCCGGAAAGATCGCTGGTGTTCTTTTAACCTCGTATTGAACTTACGACCGGTTTGGCCGATGTACACTTTTTTGCACTCAGAACAAGTTAATTTGTATATTCCCGATTTTTCAAGTGCGGGCGATTTTTGTTTTTGGTTGAAAATACAATATTTTAATTTAGAACACGGTTTATATGCAATATTAATATTATGTTTCTTTAGTAAGTTACCAATTTGCGAACTAACCGCACCAAAAAATGTAATTGACTTATATATATTATTTGAACATGATGAATTTTCAGCGTATAAGTATTTTAAATATTTTTTCATTTTATGTTTTTTAATCAATTTATCGATGGTATGTGTAGAATAGCCATTGGATGTTGCAATGTGTCTGATGGTGTTTAATTCTGTGTTTAGATGAAGTTCTGATAGTGGCAGATTAAGAGCTCTGTGTATCATCGAGTTAAACGCGGCCATTTTATGTTTAATCGGATGTCGTGATATATTGGGAATGACTGCATCTGTGTATGAGGGTTTACGAAAGATGTTGAAGGTTAAATTATTATTGGTTTTAGTAATGGAAAGGTCTAGAAAATTAATGTTTTTGTTAGTTTCGGTCTCTACAGTAAATTTAATTTTAGGATGTAGGTTATTGATGAAGTCGAGGAATTGATTGAGTTGTCTGTCAGAACCAACAAAACAAGCTAATATATCGTCTACGTATCGGTGCCAAAGTTTGATATGTTTTATACCTAATGTTGAATTTAAAATTTTTTGTGTAAGGTTGTGCATAAAAATATCTGCTAACAATGGGCTTAAGGGGGAGCCCATTGCTAGACCCTTTGTTTGCTTATAACATGTATTATTGAATGAGAAATAATTGTTTTCTAAAATCAGTTGTAATAAATCTAGGAATTCGGTTTTTATTGTAACATTTACATTATTTTTGTCGAATGATTCCTCGATTAGTTTAATACAGTCTTCAGGGGGGATTTGAGCAAACATATTTGTTACGTCGAACGATACTAGCTTGTAGTTGGGTAGTATGTTAAAGGATTTTAATTTGTTGCACAATTCTATGGAGTTTTTAATTGAATAAGGATCTCGAAAATCGGTTAAGTCTTTATATAAGGAGTTCAAGTGAGAAGAAATTGTATGTGCTGGGGAATCAATATATGAGACTACTGGACGAATAGGTAAAGAATCTTTATGAATTTTTACAAAACCATAGAGTTTAGGGCAGATATGATTCATAGGGATTAATTTGGATTTGTTAGTATTATACAAAATAGATTGGGAATTGTTAAGTGTTGATTTTAGCTGTTTGAGGAATGAATTAGTTGGGTCGTGGTTTAGTTCGATGATATCCGGAGTGTTTAAAAAATCTTTCATTTTTGAAATATAGGCTATTTTATCTAAAATGACTATTGAATTTCCTTTATCGGCTTTAGTTGTGATTAAATTGTTTTGAGTGATTTTGTTTTTTATAGATTTTATAACAGTTTGATCTGCTGTGTTGATAATTTTGGAATTTTTAATTATTTTTGCAATTTTTAGTTTGGTTAATTCGCAATTTGGGGTGTCCTTAAGGGCTAATTCGGATTCAACGATTAAAGTTTCTTTGAAGTTTTTTGTGAGCAAATGCGGAGAGTAATTAGGTCCTCTTTCTAATAAATTTAGTTCTTCACGTGAAAATTCTGCTTTAGAGTAATTTATAACTCTCGGATGAAATTTAAGTTGTGAGTCTGGGCTGGGAATATTTACCGTTCTCCTGTTGTTCTTGAGATTTTCTAACTTTTTCTTCTGAGACAGGAACTTCTTGTGTGCAATATAGCTTATTTTTTCCCTGACGTAGTCGTCTAAAAGGTCGAACTCCACTGGATGTAGGTCATGGGTCAGCTCACAATGTAGAATTTTTGCAGTATGTGAAGAGGGAATCACGTTTTCGGAACCAAAACTTGGCTTCTTCTTTTATCCACATTTTTTCGGCATATTTCGTAGTTTTCTTAGCCGCCACTGATTGGCACTTTGTATTTTCAACCAAAAACAAAAATCGCCCGCACTTGAAAAATCGGGAATATACAAATTAACTTGTTCTGAGTGCAAAAAAGTGTACATCGGCCAAACCGGTCGTAAGTTCAATACGAGGTTAAAAGAACACCAGCGATCTTTCCGGCTTAGACAAGAGGATAAATCTACGTTCGCCGCACATCTTATAAAAGAAAAACATCCTTTTGGCGAGGATGTACTCTCAGTACTACACATTTCCAAGAAAGGCCCTAAGATGGATTTGTTGGAGTCCCTGGAAATCCAGAAAATACGCGCTAATCCGGAAAGTCCAATTCTTAACGACCAACTAGATCTTGTATACACCCCTATTTTTAATGCGCTCATGTAATTATCGAAACTATTTATACCTGTACAATCGGTTTTTTAAATTACTTCTTGTTTGAAAATGGTACGTGCAGTTACCGAAACTTAAGTCACAGAAATAAATTTCGTGTTATACAAACAAAGTTATTAGTGTGTTTCATTTCTATTC